>JANFNE010000028.1:0-600000 GCA_024867545.1 Phytopythium helicoides | reverse complement strand
CCCCAGCTGATGCGATTGCGTCGAGGGTCCCGCGGTCAGTAGCCACAGCCTTCAGACACTCTGTGGCTTTAATTCTTGACACACCCGATCCCTTTGCAATAGTGTTGACTAGGAGAGGAATACCACCATCTGCCGCGACCCGCTTTTTGTTCTCACCGTCCAGAGCAAGATTTGCCAATGCGTTCATTCCGTTCGCAGTCGTGGTGTCACCGTCGTGGCGAATAAACGCCAGAAGCACCTCCACACCGCCCATCTCACCGATCAGAGCTCTGTTGGCTGCGTTACACGAAAGGTTCTGCAGCGCCTTAGCCGCAATTTGCTTCTCCTCGACCGTGCCATCACGCAGAAGCGAGACCACAGGAGGGATCCCTCCAGCTGATGCGATAGCTATCTTGTAGTCAGGACCGAACGCCATATTTTTCAGTAGAGTCGCTGCCTTGAGCCGAGAAACACCCGAACCTTCAGCAACCAGTTTCACTAGCACGTCAATCCCACCAGCTGACGCTAGCCGCTTCTTGTTGCCCGCATACAAACAGAGATTGGATACAGCAATCAGGGAGTTTGATGCCTCTGTATCTAAATTGTCTCGAACTATTGCCAGCGTAGCTTCAACCCCACCGACTTCGCCGATAAGGGTTTGGTTTTTAGCATTTACAGATAAACGCTGCAAAGCGATTGCAGCTGCCGCCTTCTCTTCTGGGGATCCGCTCTGGGCCAGCCCAACCAAGGGGCCAATCGCACCGGCTGATGCAATAGCTACCTTGTTGTCAGGATTGATTGCAACATTACTCAGTAGAGTTACTGTTTTAAGTCGCTCAGACCCCGTGGCTTCGCGCACAAGCGCCACAAGCGATGCTATGCCTCCTGCTGACTCGAACAATGTTTTGTTGTCTGCATCCAGAGAAAGACTTACAAGAGCTGCTAGGGCGTTGATTCTCACAACTCCAACACTGTCACGCACGACCTCGAGCAGCGCATCTATTCCCCCTGCAGTCCCAACTAATGTCTTATTGTCCCTTCCGGTGTTTGCTGACAAGTTTTGCAGAGCTTGAGCAGCCATTGAGGCCTCTTCAGAATCTCCATCCTGGATGGTCGTTACTAAAGCGTGCACGGCACCCGCCGCTGCTATTGCTCCCTTGTAATCGGGACCGAGTGCAAGATTCTTCAGTAGAGTAACTGCTTGGAGACGCAGCTTTGCCTTTCCGCGTTTCACAATTGTCACAAAAAGAAGAAGATCGTTGGGCGATATCATGCGCTTTTTGTTGTCAGCATCCAACGAGAGTTTCACTAGCGCTGTCAAGGCATTCAATTGTTGAAGATCATCGCCATCTCGAACAAGTGCAAGCAGTGCATCTACACCCCCAGCTGCGGCTACAAGGGC
This sequence comes from Phytopythium helicoides, assembly GCA_024867545.1. Classification (NCBI taxonomy): domain Eukaryota; phylum Oomycota; class Peronosporomycetes; order Pythiales; family Pythiaceae; genus Phytopythium; species Phytopythium helicoides. Next base: position 598,619 of record JANFNE010000028.1, on the reverse strand, counting down.
TTTGAGATCGCGGTTCATCGATATGTTTTGCAGAGCCAATGCTGCCAAAGATGCCTCTTCGGAGTTGCCATCTCGTATCATACTCACCAAACAGGCGATGCCACCTGCTGCAACAACCAACTTCTGGGTTTGTCCATCAACTGTCAAGATTCGGAGTATCGTCACCGCTTTCAAACGGTTGAGATGCCCTTCACGGACGATATCGAGCAGAGGAGCAATCCCTTTTGACGACACAATCAGTGCTCTGATCTTCAAGTTATTGTTCCGCAACACTAGTTCACATAATATTGCGATCACTGACTCTTTCATAGCGTGATCGCTGCCACACAACATTTCGATAAGGCGAGGTATTGCTTCTGTTGCGACGATTACATCAAAGATGATAGCCCCAGTTATTTCGTGAATAGTGCTTACCAAAATTGGAAATGTGCCTGAGTGCTCAACCAGCTGGAAGATAGCATCATTTGCCGACAAATTCCATAGCGCTACTACTGCAAGCTGCTTCAACTCGTCAGCTCCAACACGTGTCAGATCGGTGAGAAGAGTTATAATATCTTCGTCAGCAAAATTGCTTCGAATGCTTTGGTCCTTGGAAAGAATTGATATCACTTTGATGGCTAGTAGCTGCTGACTCTCAGATCCATTTTGCAAAAGACCCATTAGCACAGGCAACCCGCGAGAGGACACCAGTAGGGAATTAGAATCGCTTCTCTCGACTAAGCTGAACAAAATTGGTACACAATTTGAGATCATCTCGCCTTCCCCACTTTGAATAAGAGTCACAAGCGTAGGGATGCTGAATGATAAACTAACCATGTGTTTCACGTCGGGTATTTGTCGAAGCAGCTTCACAATATCTGGAAGAATCCCAAGCGACTGGATCACTTGCTTGCAATCCTCATTTTCGGACAAGTTCCACATTGCAGCTGCCGCACTACACCAGACTTCCTCGTTGCTATCCCCTAGCAACTTGGCTAAGTGCAGAATTGCGTTATGGTTTCCAATCGTGACTTGTAGAGAGCAGTCTTGGGCTAAGTTCGCAATGACAGAGGCTGAGTATCCTTTTACCTCGTCACTTCCGCACTGGAGTAGCTCAATCAAAACTGGAACAGCACCGACTTCGGCGATCACCTCCCTATTTTGGGGAGTTTTTGAAAGATGCATGAGTATCTCCACAGCTTGGCTGGAGACATCCCCTGAGTTGTTAATACATTCATTGGCAAGTACTAGTAGTGTCGGGATAGCTCCCACTGCTGCAATCTTTGCACGTGCAGTTTCGCTATCACTGGATAAGCTCGCCAATGCACGAACAGCTTTCCCCTTCAATTCTCCATTTTCCTCGTGGAGAAGTTCCACCAAAGCGTCGACTCCGCCGGATGACACAACACGCTCGTTGAAGCTGTTGCTTTGGACTATTTCCTGTAGCAAATCAATCGCTCTGTCTCGGAGTTCCAAGTTATCGCAGTCGTATCCGACTCGCGCCAAATCAACCAACACTGAGATTACACCAGCTTCTACAAGCGAAGAACGAAAATCCTCGCATTCCAAAAGTTTGAGCAATAAACTTGCTGCATTTGACTTCAGCTGGCTCTCAATTGAACAGTCCGCCTTTGTGTACGCTTGGGTTACAGCCGCTATTCTGTCCGAAATCACAATTAATTGCTTGATGCTGTCATCATCTGCAATGTCGTTAAGGAGCGAAACAGCAAGAGTTTTAATACTGTCGTCTGCATCACAAAGCAAACGGAGCAGAGTAGTCACTGAAGCTTGAACATTAATCGGGCTCGCCGAGTTCTTCTCCTGAATGAGTTCCGCTAGCACTTTCGATAGTATACCAGATCTATGGATTGAAGACAAGTCGTCTTCGTTTTGCCATAGATTCCATATCGGAACAGCCAACTTCGCCTGTACGACTTGATCCGCTGTTTCAAAGCGGTTCATCACGGCAGAGATTCCACCGGCTGCCGCGATAGAAACTCGGTTACCTGAGTCAAGAGCCAGATTTCCAAGGATCGAGGCAGCTACGACATGGTAACCCCTTTCGTCATCTCGAACTAACCCTATTAGGAGTGGGATGACGCCAGCTGACGCTATTGCCAGCCTGTTTTCAATAGCGAGAGTGAGTTTTTCCAGCGCAGCTGCCGCATTTAGTGTTTGCTCTTTGGTTCCTTCTTCAAGCAAGCGAATTAGCAACGGAATTGCTCCGAGCGACGCCACCTTGAGCTGGTTTGAAGTGTTGCCAGACATTAATTTGGCCAATGCATCAGCCGCCCAGGTCTTCTCAGTTTCACTTCCCCCGGCCAGAATTTCAATTATGCTCTCCAGTTCTCTCACATCAGTTTGAGCGCTCCGAGCACCTTGGACATTTTCAAGATGCTGGCCAGCAAATCTCGCCAAGCCTGGATTCTTGCTCTTGACGAGAGAGAGCAGGCTTAAAAGCGCCCCACCGCGCGATAGGATGCGATCTTTGAACGATTCAGATGTTAGCAGCGACGATGACGAGCAACTCATCATCAACTTCTCGTTCAGTGACGACAAGTGTACAACGACCGCGTCGATCGTCACGCGTTCTGTCGGGTCTAAACGACACATGCGCTCGATCAACTCCCACTCTGCGTCTGCATATTCACTTGGACGCGGCGGCAGCTTTCCCTTCTTCACATGGAAACTCACGGCTGCATCCGGCATGCTGTTTCCCCACGGAAACGACCCGCTCACGACCTCGATCATCGTCATCGCAAAAGAGTACACATCAGACGCAAACGAGGCCGGCTGACCCGGCTTGCCTCGAGAAGGAAGACATTCGGGTGCCTTCCAGCGATATGCACCAACTGCTCCTTCCTCTTCACCGGTCATGTCGCGAGTAGACACACTCAAACCAAAGTCTGCCAGCTTGGCCACGCCATCTGAACCGACGAGGATATTATTTGCCTTCAGATCAGCATGGACGATGCCATTGTCATGAAGGTACTGCAAGCCCAACGCTGCATTCAGCAAGCTGTACCACATCACATACGGGTCTCGGCTGTGCCGGTCCAGGAAAGAGTCGAGGTCACCCCCACTCGCGTACTCACACACAAAGAACGGATCTCCAACGTGGCAGGCACCGTACAGCTTTACAACGTTGATGTGGTTCAGCTTGAACCAGACGTCCGCTTCGCGACGGAACTGTACACGCACTTGGCTTTGAGTATCCGCATCGATAAAAGCACGCTTGACCACAACCCGAGTCTCGAACCATTTGCCGAGATGCACAGAGCCGAAGGAGCCTTCACTGAACGCCTTGTAGGACGCAAAATCAACCTCGGACGGCGGTAGGAACCATTTTGGAAGCTTCTTGCGTCTTGAATCCTCCATGCCATCAACTTCAGTGCCGTAGCGAGCAGCGTCAAACGCGGCAAGCAACTCCGCCTCTTCTTCAAAGTCACCGTCGCCTTCACCATCTTCGACATTCTCACACTCAGGGTCAGGTTCTTCGGTGATACCTCTCATTTTGTGAGATTCGATCAAATTGTCCAGTGATTGTGGCAGACGACTGGCTGAGATCGCGCTCCAGTCAGGCTGCCACGCGTGGACCGACCCTAGAGCGCTAAACCCCATCAGTCTCAGTACTTGGTCAATCTCGGTGTGAAGTGAAAACGCTGTAGTGGACTCGCGTCGACTCATCCCAAACACACTCGCTGCACTAACGCGAGCTTTTTGTTCGAGGAAGCGGTGAAAACGAACGACCACGGTGACGAAGGCTACAGTCGCTTCAGTTGAAGGAGTCGAACTGCAGCTACTGCTGGAACTTCGAATCCGGTTGTAAATATCCGACAAGCGAGAGAGGACATGGTCAGCCAGCTCGTCTGCGTTGGAAGCTTTCATGCAGCGCTGGAAAATCTCAGCAACAGTCAAGTTGATATCGGGAACCACCAATTGATCGACTTGCTGCGGATCGCCAAGCCTTTCAACAGCGCTCTCTAATGGGTGAGACGCATTGTTCGCGTTTTCATTCTCCGAGAAGTCGCCTGATAAGCGATTCTCTTCGATAAACTCGCGAATATGCTTAATCGCATTCAGCATCCCGCTAGCTGAGTCGGTCTCGACGCTACACAATTTCTGAATCACTTGCCATTCGTGAGCTTCAACAAACCGAGGACGGCGTCTCGGGACGGAACTGAATGCACTCCTAGTGGGTCTTCCTGTGCTTATCGGCTGACTACAAAACGACACTGCATACAGAGCTTCAAGGATGATCAAACAAAGCGCATTCACGCTTGGACCAGCTGTTAACTCTCCGAATTCGTCCACATCACGCTCAACTTCTCGTGTGATACCAGAAGCGAGCAGAAGTGTTTTGCCTTCAAACTCCGAGCACATAACTGCCTTCATATTCAGCTCGGAGAAGACCAATCCACGCTCACGCAAATACTGCAGCGCCAAGGCGACTTCATAGAAACGAGCCCACAGAAGCCCGCGATTTCCTTCCTCATCGGTGTAGTCCATCAGAGTTCGAGCCTTCTCGTGTGAAATGAATGGGCGGCTCCCAACATGGCAAGCCCCAAGAAATTTGGCCACATACGGGTGGTTCAGGTCTGACCAAATCGTCGCCTCCGAGATGAATCGCTCCACGTTTGCATATTCCGGCTCGTATAGATCGTTCCCCCATCTCGATAGCCCGAATGTGCTGCTGAACTCGAACGGCGACACAAGCCACGTCGGGAGCGACATGATAACCATGTTGGTGCACTCGCTCACGAGTGCGAACGCTCTCTCGGTGAGCTCCATTTCGTCCTCGGTCAGCACTTCCGCACCGTATTTGTCAACTGCTAGCTTGAGCAGCGTGAGCACCTCTTCCTGCTGTTCCTCGGTCGCAATCTCGTCCGCACATGCGAGCTCTTTCGGCGCATCCGGCCTATCGTCGCTTTGCACCAATGCCAGCACCTCGTCGTACATCTCGACGCGAGCCGCCCGCTCCGCCTCGAGCGCCGCCTCCCACTCGCTCATCTCGGCCGTCTCCTGCACGTCGTACGCCCCCGCGGCCGCGTCCAGCACGCGCTGCAGCCGCTGGATGAGCCGCACAAAGTGTCCGGTCTGCGCCAAGCGCAGCAGCGCCGACGGCTGCTCCTCGTACGCGCGCATCTCGTCGCGCAGGCCCTCGGCGCTCAGCAGCAGTCCGAAGAGCGCGTGGTCCAACTTGTCCTCGTCCATGCGCTCCACGAACTGCCGCAGGTGCTGGTAGCGCGCCGCCACGTGGGTCCCAAGCTCCGCGACCTCGTCAGTCTGCGCCTCGTCATCGCCTTCGAGCTGCGCTTCTTCGTAGTTATCAGCGCTGGGCTCTTCACTGTTGTCGACCTGCTGCCCCTCGTCGCCCACGTCAACCGCCTCGCTCGTCTGGAGCGCCTCACTGTCGTCGTCTGCGTCCATTTCCCCGCCTGTCGCTCTCGATCTCAGCCGTCGCGCGCCGCCTGCGAGGAGAAAAGCCGAGTGGCGAGGGCGCGGAGCAGGCGGCAGCGGGAGCCCGCCACTCTGTAGCTATCATCCAGTGCTATAGCGAACAGAGACGACCAGAGCCGGCAGCGCCGCCACTTGACGCGCGTAGTATATCAGCCGGACGCATCATCTCGGTTTCTTTCCCCTCGAGGCAACTGAGTGCGAAACCAATATTATTGGTTCGATTCGTCGGCGCCGCCTCGATCCACCAAAGGCGAGATGGCGGACGAGGTGGACTACGAGAGCGACGCGGCCATGGGCGAGGACGAGCGGCCCTCGCGCTCCGGGCGCGTGGTGCGGCGCGAGGACCCCGGCTCAGGCTCCGGCTCCGGCTCCGGCGCGGGGCGGCGTGTGGTCAAGGGCCGGGGGCGCGGCGCGGCCGCCATGGACGCGGACAGGTACCCAGACGAGAGCGGCGTGTTCGAGAAGCTGCGCGCGGGCGGGCGCGACGACGCGGGCGCGCTGCAGTCGGTCGAGGGCTGGCTGCTGTTCGTGCGCGGCGTGCACGAGGAGGCGCAGGAGGAGGACGTCATGGACGCCTTCAGCGAGGACGCGCCCGTCAAGGACCTGCACATGAACCTGGACCGCCGCACGGGCTTCGTCAAGGGCTACGCGCTCGTCGAGTTCGGCTCGTTCGAGGACGCGAGAGACGCCAAGGAGCGCCTGGACGGACAGGAGATCCTCGGCAAGACCATCCACGTCGACTGGGCCTTCCGGAAAGGTGCGTTGTTGATCTTGCGGGTCGATTCGTTGGAGTGGACACTCGCTCACCGCTGACACGATGAGCAGAGCCGTCGGAGGACGACCGGCGCGGAGGGCGCCGCAACCGCAACAGCGGACGTCGGTAGATGGATAGAAGGGGAGTATGTGCTGCACCATGCTGGACGGACACGAGAGCAGCCAGCGTAGGTTAGAAGTCGAGTGGAGGGCATTGTAACACGGGAGAAAGCAGTGCAGCGGCGATTACATCTCGGCTTTGTTGTCGATCACCGTACATCGAGAAGCTAGGACACACAATCCTCAAGAAAATACCGGCGTGATGTATGAAAATCATCGTTACACTACTAAATACGCCACCGCAGCAAATGGGGAAGTCGAGTCGAGGCGGGGCGCGCGCCACACTACAGGTCGTGCCACATGCCGTGGAAGGAGGGCAGGCTCTTGGCTGCCACGGCACGGTCAGACGTTCTTCGAGCGAAAGCGTTGAAAAGAGCGCTGCAAGGGCTCACCTTGCTGCACGGCTTCGGCGATCTTGTTGTCCTGCTCCTCAATGAGCTCGGCCTTGAGCGCCACGTCGGGCGCTCGTTCGGCCGGGATGACCACCACACCGTTGATGTCGGCGCGGATGATATCGGCGTTGCGCACCACGCAGCCCGAGACAACAATGGGGCAGCCCACGTCGACGACGGCCGTCGAATTGCGCTGGCCGTGCACCGACGTGCCGCGCGAGAAGACGGGGAAGTTCATGGCAGAGAACTCTTGCACATCGCGCACGCGGCCGTCGGTGACCACACCGGCCACGCTGCGCGCCTTGGCCGCCGTGGCGTACAGCCCGCCAAACACAGCGGAGGTGCAGCCCTCCGGCGCGCTAATGACGATCACCTGGCCCATCTCGGCCGTGTCGACGTAGTTGAACGGCAGCTTCTTGACCAGCGGTCCGTTGGCCGGCATGACCTTGACCGTGAGCGCGGGCCCGCAGATGTTCATGGCCAGCGGCGCCTCATAGCCGCGCACGAGGTCCACATCAACCAGGTGCGCCTGCACGCGCAGCTGCGCGAGCGCGTCGGCGATGGCGCACGTGGACAGCTTGGCCAGGCGCAGCAGCAGGTCGGTATCCAGCGCCATCTCGGCCTCCAGCATGCCTGCAGAGCGCCACAAACCACCGTTAGCCTCCTCTCCTCCTCTTGCACCGCGCACATCATCAGCCGAACGCACTGGCGGCGGGCACCGCGAGCGCAGGCGGCACGCTGGGCGGCGCGACGACGGCCGACGCCGGCACGGCGGGGCGCTGGTTGCTCTGGAAGGTCGGCGAGCAGCCCGACTGCTTGAGGTGCTCGGCCAGGCGCGTGGCGTTGGACGCGTACTGCTTCTGGCACTTCTTGCACTCGTAGCGCACGAGTCCCTTGCCGTCCAGCGGCTCCAGCCGCGTGAAGTAGTCGTACACGTTGCTCGGCTTGCGGCCCATTTGGCGACCTGCGGCGGGTAATTTTCCCCCTCGGCGGTTTTCTTCGGAATGCCGCCGGTGGCACCGCGGCGGCGCCATACTCAGCACAAGTCACGCGCGAAGAAAAACGCGCCACTACGAGCGCGGCGCGCGGATTGGCCGAATTCAAACGCCGCTGCCGCACCCATTGGTCGAAAAAAAGTATTTTACTGCGAACTTTACCCCGCCACATGCACGACCAGGTACTGCGCCTGCATGGCGGCGTCGGACGCGCGCCGCAGCAGCTCGCGCGCCGCTGGGAACGCCGCGGGCAGCGGCAGCAGCAGTGCACGCAGCCGCGCAGCCGTGTCGGCGTCTCTTGCTGCGCGCGCCACGAACGCCACGGCCTCGGGCAGCTCGTCGCGGCAGTCGGCGACGCCCACGACGTCCAGCTCGTTCACAACGACCGCGTTCACGTCCATGGGGATGGCGGCGGCGTCGCCGGCCGACGGGTCCACGCGCGCGGCGTCCACGAGGAGCAGGCAGCCCATGGGTCGCGTGGCGTGGATGCACCAGTTGATGGACTCCTCCGAGCCGCCCAGGTCCACGACGGCGTCGAACTCGCCGTGCACGTCCAGGTGCTGCGGCTCGGTCAGGTCCATGAACGCGACGGGCGCCAGCACGGCCGCGGCTGAGGCTGCCGCGATGTGAATGCTGTCTAGCGGTAGCTCTAGAGTCTGGTGCAGGTACAATGCGATGGCGTTCGCGAGGCACCCGCTGTGCGGGCCGCTCGCAATTGCCAACCGCCGGACGTCTCGGCCGCGCAGCTCCTGGCCAATGGCCACGCCCACCGACAGGTCGTCAGCCAGCAGCAGCAGCTCGTCGGCGAGGGATGGGGGCACGACGTGCAAATTCGCGATCGGCAGCGTGACAAACTCGGAGAGCGTGCCGGTTGCGGATGTCATGCCCATGCACTCAGGCAGGTGGTGGCACTCGTGTGGACACGCTCTGCACGGGACGTACGCTGATGCGACGACCCGGTCGTTCACTTGGACGGGCAGAACGTCGCCTTCATGGTGCCTGGCTGCTGGGTCTGGCACAAGGTCGACCACGACGCCAACAAGTGCCTTGCCGAGGGTGCCGTTGTGGCCACGCAGCGTGCCGCGACAGGCTTGGGCGTCGGCTAACGAAGCTGCTGCCGCCAGCACTTGTATCCGTGCCTCACCCGCGGCTAGTGGTCTGCACGCGAGCGTTTGGTACTGCACGTTCGGCGGGTCTTGGGTCGTTCTACTGGTCGCTCGCAGTGCCCGCGCATGCGCTGGCGCGTCTGCTCTGCTTCTAAGTGTCTCGTGCTCCACGAGGAGGTCAGGCAGCTGTCCTGCCGTGGTCGGCACGAAGTCCTGGTTGAGCGTCTGCACGAACAGGCGAAAGTCTGCACTGTCGAGGAGCTCGACGGGCAGCTGCTCGTGTGCGAGCCACTTGGCGAGCGCGCGGTTGGCGCTCTCGAGCCGCTGTGTCCAGGCCTCGTCTGGCTCGTCGGGCCGCTGGCTGGGCACGGGTGCGGGCCTGGGCGTCTTCTTGGCGGTCGGGCGGCGTGCGACTGCGCTGGGGGAGACCTGCGCGCGCTGTTCTAGCAGCTGCAGCAGCGCGGCCGGGTGGTGGCGCTCGAGGTGGCGCGTGAGGTTGTGCGTCTTGTCCTTGAGGCGCATGCGGCAGAGCCCGCAGACGCGCGAGCCCGCGTCGTCGGCCGAGAAGGTCGGGAACAGGTCGCGCACGTCCGTGGCCTGCAGCAGCGCCACGGTCTCGGCCTCCGTCTCGCCCTCGTCCATGGCGGCAATGGGCGCGGCCGCCCCGCCGATCCGAGCGTGATGATACATGGCAACACGCGCGCCGCTGGTACATACAAAAAAATCAGCCGCTAAGTGCGATATCAGACAACATGGCTCACCGCCGCTAAGTGCGCACCCCTCGCGGAGCCAGCGGTCGCGCTTCAACACCGACTTGAATGGATGGATGGTGGCGGCGTGTGGAGCGTCCATGGGGGCGTTGAGGAGCACCTGGCAGCAAATGGTGCCAGCCGGAGAGTCTTTCCGACTGTCCTGTTCGTCATGCTGCGGTCTGATCTGGCGGTGCGGGCGAGGGGGTACGTCAGACGCGGGCAGCATGACTCACCTGCGGTGGTACGTCAGCTCCGCCACTGGACGCTGATCGATGGCTGCGGCGTCCGCATGAGGGCGGATGGACGCTCAACAATCCTCCTCGACTGCGGGAAGCTCGAGCTAGACGCCTGAGGTGAGGCTGCCACTGCGAATGTAATGGCTTTTCATGGGTCGGTGAGCAGCGGGCAAATCTATGAGTTGGTGCATCGTTGCCAGTGGCAACTTGCCACCCGCGCAAGCACAACGCGAGCTGCCGTCGCGTGGTTTCGAGACTGAGCTCTTGTTGGCACCGGTGTCGCGGCGGCCTAGAGATCTCCGTAAAACTCGTGGTCAAATATCACCAATGCCGCAACCACACCTTTCACCAAGGTTAGGACCATGATGATGGCTTCGTCGATGAAAATCGAGGCCTCAGACCCAACATTGCTCCATCGAGCCGCCGTCCTGCTGTCCAACGTTGCAGTCCTTGACACACTTCGCAGTCGACTCCGCCGCTCAATGGTCGCTTCAAGGCCGGCGGTTGAAGCGACCATCACTCGCATCCCCGAGACAGGCGCCTCCTGCCGGCAGCACGCAGAGCTGGACGGGTCGCCGCCATGAAGAAGCTGCTAGGCGGCATCTTCCAGCGCCACGCGGCGCAGCCCGCAAGTCCCCCGAAGGACGACGGCTCGGCGCGCGTGTCGCCGACGGTGGGTGTGTCGGTGGCGTCGGCGGGGGCCAAGGGCAAGGACCACAACTGGATCTACCGCACAGGCCCGCGGGGGTCGTGGGCCAGCTTCTTCGGCAGCAACGCGGCCGCACGGGCGTCGGCGTCGGCCGTGGCACCGGTGTCGGCAGTCCCGACGCCCCCGAAGGTTTGGCGCCGCCATCAATTGGAGGAAAGGGTCGACTGGGGTGCTGACCCAGCTCCAGGTCTTCAGGCAGAACCTGGACATGCTGCTGAAAGAGATCGCCAGCCGCATGAAGGCCATGTGCGTGTTCTCGCTACGCCCTCGAGTATCACAGCACGCTGATGAAGTCGTGGCGTTGTCGCAGGATTCCCAAGATGCTGGAGGGACAAGAGATTACCAACGAGATGGACGACCTGCTGAGCTTCGCGGTGCTCGCGGGTGACAAGCTGGACGAGCAAGGTGCGCACTTCTGGTCTCGCTCTGTAGATTACACTTACGGACGACTGTGTGTCGTAGCCGAACACTCGCCACTCGATGCGCTCAAGTTTTACTTTGCATCCCATGATGGGCGAGCCCTGTGCGATCGAGCGGCGTTTCCATCCTTGCTGCTTGACTTTGTAGGGAAGACCCGGGTACACATGCTGGAGTTGGAACTCAAACGCTTGCAAACAGTATCTGATGCTTCGGAAGACAGCAGCCGAGTGGATTCAATGGAGCGGGGACTGGAGTTTCTGATGGTGTGCGTGGTGGCGGTGGCATCCAGCACGGAGTTGATAGAGAAGTACCGATGTGAGTTGCCAAACTTGGTTCAGCTGGCAGCGGAAGAATATCCTTCTTCTGCGCTCTTCATGCGAGACCTTGCTTGCCAGGCTCTAGCTAGCGTCCCGGACAAAAACTTTAGCGCCGCGCTCGTTTGGTATTTGCATGACTGCAACATTATTGCGAAAACAGTCCGCCTAATGGCCAACTATGCAAATGCAACACCGATAACCCGAGTAAATGCAGACAAGGCGCTGCGATTACTGACAGGTGATACTGATGCTGCCGAGAAGTGTGAGAATGGCAGCGATCGGAGTAAAGGAGACCAAGCGGTTATCGAAGCAGTTAGTGACGCGCTTGGACTCAACAAAAGTGCCGACGCCAATGTGTTAACTCGTGGTGACGATACGGCCAGTTCTACTACAGACCCTGCCGGGGCTTCTGTAGAGAAGGTGGAGACTTACTGTCTACCATCGTATTCGCCACTGACAGGGCTCAAGGTACTTATTTACGTTCTGCACAAGACTTGCCGATATTCACTTGTGCTACTTGGCGAGTTCCAATCATCTGGCGGATACTCACTGCTTGGCGAGCAGCTCAAAAATTGCGAGGAAAGTGACATCTCGACATATCTATATCTCTTCACTCTGCTTCTTCCACTCGGTACCGGATTCTCTGGGGTCTGTGGCGACGATGAAAGCATGGCGACTGTAAGTACATGTGGCGCTCGCAATGCCAGCGCATTTACGACTATGCGAGATGTTCTTCTGAGCAGTGTTATTGATCTGGATAAGCAAAGGGAAAGTGGGGCTCAAGTTGAAGGCAGTTCACTTTGTGGTGAGCAGCTTGTTTTGCAATTGCTAACGACCATTCTCCACGTTTACACGAGTGACTACGACAATTTTGTCAGCTTGGAGCCAAAGACGCAGATGTTGGCACTCGTCTTGACCCAACTTCCATGGATTCCGTTCGAGGATGGGCAAATCATTGTGCTCCGTATTGTCGAGTACGTATGTGGTGCTGCGAAACCGGAAACCGTGCTGCCCATGGACATTCTCTCGGTACTTTGCAACTTATTTATTGAGCATACAACTCTTGAAACTCAAGATTTGATTATTCCACAGCAAGACAGAGCAGAAAGTGATCAGACGGAAGAATTTGACTCTACCAGAGAGAACGATGAATGCAGTGGTACTTCGGCTGCGTCTGATCCTGAGCGTTTATCGCATCTGGCGTCATCGCCAATCTCGGTGATGTTATGCACTTGCATTACCAAAATTGTTAGGGACTCTCCAGTTGACGCTTTCAAGGCAGAGCTTCAGCGATTTGGATTGCTTGAGCGCGGAGTGTATGCATACTTGTCTAAGATCGCAAACGTGCTACTAACTATCCAGCCCAGCCAAGCTACATTGTATTTGTCACATTTAGAAATTCATTTGAGTTTATGGTGTGCTTTACTTAGCAGCATGCTTCACGACGATTTGCAGGCATGCGTTGAGTTCCGGCAATTGAACATGCATCTATCACTGTATGTGCTAATTGAAGCACTAATACCAAATGAGGACGCGAAAAGCCAAGCCTGTTGTGGGAGTGTGAAGAGGTCGCCTGTGCTGGAGCCATTCATCGAGCTTGCTGGGTTCAAGGTGACTGAATTCAATCCAGATGCGTCTACTCAAATGGAAGAAGATGTGAGGATACTTCGCGCTGGAGTCGAGTCTGATTTTAGCAAGCTCCTCGGATTGCTTCAGGGATTCCGTGGCTCCACAGAAAAGCAATTGCCGCTCTTGGAAGTAATAGCGCTCATGCTAGGAAATGGAGAATTCGTTTGGACTGCTTGGCGAGAGTCACAAGGGTATGAGATTCTGATTGCATTGCTATCGTCATTGAATTTAGCGGGCTGCACAGTCGAAGATACTAAGTGCCGAATTTTAGATTCGATCCTTGGGATATTTAGTACGACACTAGATCCACAGACAGCAGTCAGCGCAAACCTATTGCATTTTCAGCATCAGATTGGATACTCAGCGCTTGCGAGCTGTCTTTCTAACTCTGGAGTTCTTACGACACCTCTGCTACCATTTGTCCTGAACCGGATCTTCGAGCTGATAACCGGAAATACTTCGCCTCGAAACAAAATCCGCAATGGAGACGCTGTACAAGTAATATTCCAGCTACTACCGAGTCTTCCGGTAGAAGACGCTATCAGTACATTAAACCGCCTGCTCTTGAAGCTGCTATCAAACGACGAGGTTGGATTTTCCAAAAAGAAACAAGTATCGTTACTTGTGAATGCCGGTGTCTTCAAGTGGATCGCAGACGCTTCAATTATGTCTATGCTACTGGACGATGAGCATCCTCTAAAAGATCCGATCATATCGTTTTTGGTGGAGCTTGTAAAAGAAGAACTTGCAATTTCCCATCTCCGAGAGTTCATGCGCATCATTGGTAAAGGGATGCCACTGCTACTCTCAAATGGATACATGTCAGATGCTGTTGAAGGGATTGATCCGTCTCTAAAAGTAACTCCCCCTCCGGAAATTGGACTACGACTATTTGAGCGAGTTCTGAACTCGTCTACAGTTCCTCAAACGAAAGTAGGAACCCATGTCAAAACTCGAATGGCATCGGGCTATGTACATGTTGTCAACTCTACCGACCGAATATGGCCCCCTTCATCAGGATACTCATTCTCATGCTGGCTTCGATTTCCACCGTCAGGGAAGTCTCACTCTACAGAGGAACCGGAGAGTGTAGCTCGTCATAAGTAATATGGACACTGCGCCTCATCTGGCAGCGACAGCTTCTGGATCGTCAGATGGAGGCACTGTATGTGTTGCGCTTTGCGAGGGGAGTCTGTCCGTTCGTCTAGATGGAGACGACACTGAGCATGAAAACTCCTTCGGTGTCCTTGTCGGCGCTTCTCTTATGCTTTTTTCGTCGAGTGAAAGTGCATCTCGAAGCGAAAAGCCGCTGTTATCTCTCGATGTGACTGCAGTTGCCCGCAACGGCGTATCAGACTTTTATTTCTGGTCTCACGAGAAGCGGTATATTGCGCGCTGCAAATCTATAGAAGACACAGAGATGTGGTGGAGGGCAATGCAGCAGTCAGAAAGTATTAGTAACGTTACAACCCGTCAAAAGATATCAGGCGACCTCAACAAAGATAACGAGGTTCTTTTTGTCTCCCCTGAGCAGACAGCTGACACTTCTACGGAGACGGATCTAGATGGTGCTGCATGCATTCTGTCTGTCTACTCCATGGAATCGTCTGGCTGTTTTGTTCGCATATTTTTTGAGAGAGGAACTGGATTACTTCGTGTCGACACAGGCTCAGTTAGTGCAGGTCCAAATATGAATCCGAATCCAAAGCGAACCTCGGCGGTGTTCAAGAGCGTTGATATTGAACTCTTGAGAGCGAGACAAGGGAGCAACGACTCACACTCAAGCGGTAAAATCGCGCCTGCTAGTGAATTGACTGAAAAGCCATCGCAATGGCACCACTTCGCGTTCACACATCGCAAGTCAGTAGTTGGAAGCTCACTGCTTACGTTGTTCGTTGATGGGCTTGAGGTAGCAACAAAAAAACTAACCTATCCATCCGCTCCCTCAGTTGGAACTATGCAAGCCTTTATCGGAAAAGACATTCAAATCTGTGGGACATACCCCGCCTTGCCATGGAGTATAGGTCCCGCGTGGCTCGTAGAAGATATCCTCCCAAGCAGTTCAATCGCCTGCATGTTTCTTCTCGGGCCATCGTTTGGTGGGCGATTCAGTGGATATGCATACCGATCGATTGGAGATTGGCCTGAGGCCCTCGCAGTTTCGCAACTTGATCGAACGACAAGGCGCCGTGTAGAAATTGTTCGTGCAGCTAAGCGCCTGCAACTGACAAAGCTGGTGAGAGCTAGTCAACGAACGTGGAATGAATTGGTGTTTGAGACTGGACCAGCAACCGACACAGTTGATGCTGTATCCGCAAGAGAAGAACCATCTAACGATAACTCCCGCATAACCAATCCCTCTAACACTTCCCGTAAGGAAAACCTTAAACTCGAAGGATTCCAGAGCTTTGTGAAGCATGATTGTGCTATGAGTGCGCTAGGTATCGAGATTCTTCAAGTTCTGAGCTCGTTCAAGCTTCTTGATGAAGAAGTTTTGTTTTCTCTCAATACGAAGTATCACGCGCAGACCAAATCACAGATTATTGCTCACACACAAATTCAATTCGTCGGGACGGAAGCGTCGTACCCACTCGATCTTGCCAAACTATTGCCATCGGTTGGAGGTCTTAGCCAACTGCTGTTTCCATTGCTAGAGAACTCTTGGCGCGCGACTGAGCTAAATATTGTTCTTCGACTTCTTGCTCGCGTCGTACGCCGCAACCCGTCGTGCATGGCCGAGTGCCTGGAGATAAATGGATACGCTCTAGTTACCAACTTGCTCTGTGCTCGCTCAAAATTGATCGATGCAGTAGTTCTGAAAGCTGTCGTACGACTCGCAGTAACAGGAAAATTTTCGTCGGACTTAACGAAATCTTCGACAATTGTAGAAACATCAAATCAGAGCGGAACTACAACCCCAACTGGATCAGTCCCAACGATTGTTGACTACGCCGCACTTACTCAAATTCTGCTATGCACTGAGTTTCGCAATCAATTGAACCAAGCTCTCCAATGCCAACTACTTGGATATTTGGTCGACCTTGTTTTGCCATCTAATCCAAACGCGCTTTTTAATGCTCGCCAATTGCGACGCGCAGACATTATGTCATGGATGTTGGTTTATTTGGCTGAGCTGAGTAGCATGGAATGCACGTTAGATACTCCGTCTGCTCTTCAAATTCGGTGGTGCTATCCCCAGTTTTCTGATCAGCGCTTCGATGACGTTTTGCAGAACTTGTTACTACTAATACGATCTTATCTTCGTGTTGAAAGTCATCCTGATGATATTAGCAGTATCACAGAGATGCTCCTGCTGTCACTGTCACCCGATGCAGCACATGTCAACGAAGGCTGCATTCGTGTAGTAATGCTACAGTTCTTGCTTCATGAGATTGAACAAGACGCGACTGAGAGGCAACAAAGCAAGGTGCTTCCTATCGATAGCATTGCTGAGACTATAGTAAACGGGGTATTTGCCCAACCCAGCACAGGGGGTGCAAAGTCGAAGCGGAAAGAGAAGCCATCAGAGAGTGGTGGAGTGTCAAATCCGTTGTCAGTACTTTCTCCAACTGGAGACTCGAACATGACTGGCTTCTTCGCTACCAGTGGAGCAGTTGACGGGTTTGATAACACGCTATTAGAGATCATCAGTCGAAGTGAAAGCAGCCCGTACGCCGAAGTTGAGATATTGTTGGCTGTCCGTATCTTACTGTCATTAGCTCAAGACTATCCAGTGTTTGCTCGCCAACTATTCTTGCCACGTTCGGTACAAAAATTCAAGCGCGTTCTTCGACAATACAGTACAAATTGCAATGTCTACACTCCCCTTATAGCCTACGTGTCTAATATCAGCATCAGGGATACGAAATACTATGATGTTGTCTGGTCCCCAGGAACGGGAACTTTTCAGCAATTTGCGTTGCCTACCCCTTGCGGGTTTACAAACTCGGATAAAGCGTGCCTTTCACAAGCGTGGGAGATATTAGGAAGTTTAATGATACACAACGTATGGGTGGAGAACGAGGAAGCTCGCGCTATCAATTCGATTGTACTCGATCAGCTGTCGTTTCAAGTCGAAATCAGTGAGTCATTTTTCACATCGGTTTGCCAGTCTAGCAATGTTGTGCTTCGAATACTTGTCCAACTGCTCGTACCATCCGGCCAAAATGTTAAAATCCAGGGTTCACAAGACAAAAAAGAAGACGTGATTGTAAATTCTGCTCGAGTACATTCAAACGAGCACTTGCCGATACCATCTATGCCTCTCCAGCGAGCTTTTATGGCGTTGGTGTCTGGTCATCCACCAGTATCCAAATTGACCGCTAGAGGTGCGCTCTCTGCAGCATGCTTGAACTTATTACGCATCCTGCTGAATCGCCTGCTTTTTGAGAAGGAAGAGTGCGCTGCATTCATGATGTTCCTTCTAGAATGCCTTAATGACGCCGCTGGGCAAAGTGGCGATCTATTTGCTCTGTCAGATGGCCAAAAATGTTGGTTGGCGCTTTTAGTGCACGTTGTCAAGACAACCAAGGCACTGGCTGATAACTGCACACTTACATCGTTGAAAAATATATGCTCGCTGGCAATAGCCTTGGCTCGTTATCTAATTGACGACGACAAGCACGATCGAGCACCTAGCGACCACAGTCTAGAACCATTGACTCGCTCGTTTGATGGATCGCAAGGCAAGAATCGAGGGAGGGTCGCCGTCGTCATCAGCCTCTTTTCATCGACCTGGAATTGCTCGGGAAGAAAGCATCAATGGACCTATTTCGGGAGCAAGTGGATCTGCAAGTTGTTTTGGCACGGACGTCCTTCTGTTCTTTCTCAGTTCAGTTCGAATGTGCGCAGAACCTCTCATAGCCCAGCTGCTTGGTGTTGACGATCAACAGTTCTTCTATGGTGCTTTTGTGTACTGCGCTCAATCGGTCGCTCTGAGTGAGCTCAATGGACCGCATAAAGGGGTAACACCTTCTGAGCGCCTCCTTAGTTGCCTCACAACTTCAAAGCAGCTCCTCTTTCAGCACACTAAATGTTCTGGCGTCATCGTTTGCGGTACTTCTTCTAGCCATCATAATGTTCCCAGTATTGGAGGTGCCAGTACAATCGGTAATGACAGCTCTGGTGGCGGATTCGGGCAAGGTCCCCCTGTCTCCACTACTACAGGGGGAATTACTGCTCAGCTGAATCGCATGCGAAATCCGCTCGTATCAAACAGTCATAAAGAGTTTGGTGTCGGCTCTGAGTCAGATCGGAGCTTCATTCTATCGCTTGCTGCTGTGCTTTTCGTAATGCTCATCGATGACTCGGAAAGTGTTCGGTATGCTTCCATTAAACTTTGGCAGCACGTGATGCAGCAGCGAATGGGTGTGCTGAAGGAGCTGCTGATTGTTGAGCCTCGCGTATCCCTGCTCCAAAATATGACTGCATCAAAGAAAGAAGTGATTGATGTGTTTCATGGTGGGTTTGAGCGACTTTTGCAAATAACAGTTCCCCAACATCGCAACAGCTTAGAGAGTGGAAATGTTTCTACTGAACCAACAACAGCAGAAGTTGAGCTCAGTCGGGAAAGTTGGCTGCAATTTCACCTTTGGCTTACAGAACACTTTGATCTACTGAAAGAACTTATTCTTGTGCGAACTGAGCCAATTTACCAGCACCTAGTGGACGTATTGACAACTTGCCTGTGTATACGTAAGGTAGTAACGAGCAGCAGTGGCAATGGAGGGGGAGGCGCCTTAGCTGGTTCAGCACAAACAGCGAGGCAGAAAGACCTGACCCTGAACCTCGACTTTGCTCTATACTTCGACCGCGAATTGTGCTCAAAACCGATTCAGTATTGCCCAGGCGTTAGACGACGTTGATGTGGGCTACAAACTGGTGTCAAGGCGAGCCATTCTTAAATACACCAATATTGCTCAGATGGCGTTAGCATCTATGAACGATGGATTTACCAGGTGGCAAGAATTCCGCCAAAGACTTTTACACACACGATCAATTTGGCAATTTAGTGGCTGGTCGCAAGTCAAGGACACCGTTTTTGTCAGGCTCAGTGACAACGACAACGAAGAAGTTGAAGCAAGGGTTTCCGACGAATCAGGTGTAGAATGTCTACCTTGATGTGCACCGAGCGCAGCATTTTTCAACAAAACGCATTTCGGTACCGACTGGATTTTACAGAGGGTCCACAGCGAATGCGCATTCGGTTGATGAGAAATTATGCGGCATTGGCAAAGCCAGGGCATGCTGATCCCCTGATGTAGCTAACGACTTTGAAACAACAAAGATGGATGCACAAGACTCAAGTGCTGCAGAGTCCAATGCAACCCGAGAAGTCAAATACGGCGACGCCCCATCAGCCTCGATTGGCAAACTCTACGCACGTGCAGCTGAGTTCCACGAAGCCGTGGATGTGTACCGAGAGTTTCTTTTCAAATATCATGCGTCAAAGCATTCGAGTACTACGTCTAGCAATTCTGCTCCTGAGGCTTCTTCTGTTCTCTCGGTAATCTTTCTGAAAATACTTCAGCGTTGCAAGCTCGATACAATGCACAGCGTTTTCAAAGGTTTGCTGCAGTGATTGTATTCCAGCATATTATGAGGTCGCTTAGTTTTTTTTTTGTCTGCAGATCTAACTGAGGCTTCTACTTCACCGTCAGCCGTTGCTGCGGCAGTGTATGACTTCTTCTTGGTACCAACTCAATCCACTGACACTGATGCGCCTGACACTTGCCACGGCCTTGGTATTTCACATTCTCTGGTTGAGACGATTCATCAGACTATCTTGAGGTCAGATGGAAATGCAGATGCATTACCGCCAACTCTGTTTGATGCAGCAGACGCTGAGGCCATGCAGAATGCAATTTGTGCATCTCGCGCAATACCCTCTACAGCAGGGAACGAAGATCAGCCTGTTACTTCCCCAACCTTTTCTGACGACGAAGATAACGGCATCGACGATGGTCAAGCTGAACAAACCGAAGATGACCATGTTGGCGGCGGCGCTGAGGAAGACGATGAAATGGTTGGAGGTGGACCTATTGAGAGGGATGAAAAGTCTGTTGATACTACAGTGACGGCCAAAATCGAAAACATGGAGGGCAACGCCCCGGCTCTAAGTGGTAACCAACCAGGGAGGGGGGATGCTAACCAAACAGTTGGAGTGAAAGTCGACGAGGCTGCCTTCGATAGCTCGCTCGACTATGTATTTGGTTGTATTGCTCGGTTTTTGAGCAGCGACGACTACCCACCGTTGCGCTGCTACAACGCGGGGTATATTGCAGGGATGGCCAAATGTGATGGCGTCTTTGTTCTCGGTCGTTCTTCATTCTACTTCATCGGTGGGTATGGTAAGTTATACACAGCGCAAAGCGAGTTCGGTATCCCATCTGGAGATTCTGCTACCGCAGCGGGTGTTTTTCCTCTCTTTACAGCAAGTGGTCCAGTTGGGTCATCGGTCAAGTCACCAACCGGAAAAGCGGCGAAGAAGAAAAGGACTAAAGATCGAATCAAAATGACGCTGGCAGACTGGGGAACTTCGTTTGTTTCTCCGATAAAGAGCGCTGATACAGAACCCTTTACTATTGCGCCGTTACCTTCAAGCGTTGAGCATTCAGACGCCTTACTCAATTCCATCACAGGCCTTCGTTTGGCTACGCCGATTATACCATCTACAACCAAGAACTGGAGTATCAAATACTCGAATGTGAAGCAGTTTTGCCGCATGAAGTACCAGCTGCGACCAGTCGGGATCGAGTTTTTCGACACGTTTGGGTCGACTTTCTTTGTTCAGTTTGAGTCATATGAACAGCGCGAGGAAGTACTCAGGCTAGTGTTTCAGATGCCTATTGTCAACAGCATCTTCTGGTCGCCCTTATTGCGCTCCAGTGCTATATCACTGTCAGCGAAACGTATTCGTCAAGCTCTCACGAAACGATGGTTGCGAGGAACAATATCAAACTTTGAGTACCTGATACATTTGAATACCCTCGCGGGGCGAACCTTCAATGACTTGACCCAGTATCCTGTGTTCCCTTGGGTTGTCGCAGACTATACGAGTGATACGCTAGACTTGAGTGATCCAAAGTCATTCCGCGACCTATCGAAGCCGATGGGTGCTTTACACGAGAATCGAGCAGCACAGTTTCGTGAGCGCTACAACGCAATGTGTCACGATGTTATTAATAGTGACGACAACCACTACATGATGGCAGCTTTTCATTATGGTACTCATTACTCTTGCTCAGCATACGTTGTAAATTACTTAATTCGTCTTGAACCGTTTTCAAAGCTTGCGAGAGAGCTCCAAGGAGGTGAGTTTGATCATGCCGACCGACTCTTCCGAAGCATACCTGCATCGTGGGACTCCGCGTCACGCGAAAATCTACAAGACGTGCGTGAGCTAATTCCAGAATTCTACTTCTTACCAGAATTTCTGTACAATGCGAACGCATACGAACTGGGGACCACACAGAGTGGGGAAGTTGTCGACCACGTCAAACTTCCAACATGGGCTCACGGAGATGCACGAGAATTTGTACGAGTGCATCGACAGGCTCTCGAATCCAAGTTTGTGTCCGAGCACTTGCACGAGTGGATTGATCTGGTGTTTGGAGTAAAGCAAACAGGCCAAGCTGCTCTAGCCGCGCTCAATGTGTTTATGCCCATCACATACGAAGGTACAGTCGACATCGATTCAATTACAGATCCTGTGATGCGAGCAGCAACACTCGCGCAGATCGAAAACTTTGGGCAGACGCCATCACGTATATTTACAAGCCCACATCCAGCGAGAAAAGTACCAACTCTCTCAGGATCTACAATACCACCTGTGCCTAGTGTTGGCTTAGGCATCAATCCCGGAATGTCTTCTCCTCCTGTACAGGCATCTCCAGAAAGTCCGGATTCAAACTCAGCAGCAAGCGCGCCTACAAGCTCAACAGGTAACTCACTTAGTAGTGTGGAAGCCTTTGTGAAATGGCACATCCCACTCGCTCCACCTCTAGTATCGGTCGGAAAAGACTACGTGTTCCTCAAGAAAGTGATGGCAGCAAAAGTGATTGACGGTCCTGTTGGCGACATGGTGCTCATCAATGACAAATTTCATTGCAGAGGGCAAGGTTGTCGGTTTGTACCACCAAGATTTAGCAAGTATGTCGATTGGGGCACACCAAATGCATCAGCTGGTGTAGTGGGGGACGGGACTATCAAGTTACGCGTACACCAAACATCAGCGAGATATCGCGAGGCCAACAAAGTTATTGGGGTCATTGAAGGCGCCCATTTCTACCGTGTGAACTGTACAGCTATTTCTGATGATGGCACCGTCATTGTAACTGGGGGTGAAGATGCAACAGTCAATATTTTGGAGAGCAGCAAAACCAATGGTGGTGCTGGTGGTGCCACACAGCGAGTTTTCAAGCAACTTGCCAAGCTTGTTGGGCACGAAGATCAAGTAGTGAGTGTGGCAATCAACAAGGTAGGCCTCATGGTTGCAAATGTGCCGTATGAGTCGGTGGAGCTGATATGTTGGCTATCTAGGATTTCAATGTGGTCGTCAGTGGGTCTGCAGACTGCGGAGCGATTGTATGGGATTTGCGCACGCGCGCCTTTTTGCGCGAACTTTCAGGCCATGTTCACCCTGTGGACAAAGTGGCGATTAATGGTGCGAGTGGCAACATCTTGACGGCTTCTGTCGTTGAGTTGCGCGCGTGGAGTATCAATGGGGATCTCCTTGCAGCTGTTTCATCGGTCCAGGCACTTGGGCTATCGGCAATTGTACGTGCATATCATGCCACTCTTTATACTCGTCGCTAACAAGCTTTGGTGCCATCGATATTACTAGACAAGCTTAGTGTCGACTCGTTGCGAGAGCTGGCAACCTGGTGTTGTTGCAGTCACAGGTCATTCAAATGGAACAATCGCGCTCTGGGGGCAAATGTACCCATCAGATATCGTCGACGACCAAAAGGCTGCAAGCAACCGAAATCCCGTCCGGGTTGGAAGGGCAGACGTCTCGGCTTGCCCACAAATGGGTTCCCCGGCTAGCCGTCGACCGTCGGCAAGAAGCACGGGGTACAAGGCAGCAACCCTGAAGGTGTTGCCGTCCTGCCAGCTTTTTGTGATGAAGTTATTGATGGACCACCGAGTTAGTGTGACAGCTTTAAGTGTGGGCCTTGACCAACGTCAGCTTCTCTCAGGAGATGCAGATGGCAACTGCATCCGGTGGGTTGATGATAGTGTTAGCGTTAACATCCTTTGACATAGTATAATAGCGGTTGAAATGATCTTTGCCATGCTGTTCAAGTAGTTGAGTTCGGTGTGATGATATTTGCTCGAAAGCTAGACTCAAATCGAAAGCTGGACTCAAATGCAAGTGCAACTTGCAACAGTCATATCAAGCCGTTGCCGTGGGCGTTACTAAGTCTGCGTCGTTTTAAAATCTGCCTGGAAAAGCCACCGGGGTGCCAGTTTACAAGGGGGTTATTTGGTCTTCTTTCACATCGGTGTTTAGCTTATCCACCGATGGTGCGATTCGTGTCAGTTCTATGGCTCCTCTTGGTATCTCGATGTGGGCGTAGTGCGCACTCTACCACAGCAACCGAGAGTATCACTGCTATCCTCGATGTTGAAGGCGCGCTCGTACAACCTCAACCGCATTCACTGCATCGACACCACCACAACTGTATCCACGATGAAAAGCTGGACGAGTTTGCAGCAACTGTAGATGCCAGATCACTTGTGGTACACCAGAGGCTTGCTCCACACATTGACAGTTATGCGCAAAGCTTGATAGTGGACGATTTTCTCAATAATATCGGCGCAACAAAGGCAGCTTCAACGCCGCAACGCAAGCTTGTAGTGCAATCGTCAGTGCAAGCTTCGTTTCAGCCTCTCCGTATCACTTTTGACCTGTCCAAGCTGACTTCGTACGCTCTGTATCGGTACTTGACTTGCGATACTCGCACATACTTATTTGCTTTTGTTGCGTGCAGAGACCCCGGGTACATGTGCACAACACCAGGAGAGACGGTGACAGTGGACGGCTCACAATCTTACACTTGCTCAGCAGATGATTTGCTCACGTCGTCAAAAAAGGAGTTCATCGTGTCGGTGCTGCTCAAAGCTATCTCGAACCGATTTGGTTCCACACTGTCTGTACAGCGGGTCATGGGAAACCTGATCGTCGCAGGCATTTCGTGTGGGTCATCAGATGTGTGGGCTTGCTGTGCTCAGTCTGTTCCTTCAGCATACAAGACCGAAGGCGTCGCAAATGCAGACTATTTGCTGCACGTCACAGCACGTCCGACAACAGGGTCTACCATCGCATGGGCTCTTCCGTGCAACATTGATCAATACGGTCGACCGATTTCCGGTCATGCGAACTTTGGCCCAGCACGCCTAGACCCAACTAGCTCTACTGGTCGAGACGAGCAAATTGGTACTGCTCTGCATGAAATGACGCATGCGCTCGTTTTCTCGAAAGGAAGGTTCACAGATTTTAGACAGCCCTTCAACGGTGCCAAGTGGGGGTACTCAAATGTCGTCTCGCAGACAACGACTTCATCAAATGTAGTCGTTAGCAAGATCATCACTCCATCCGTGGTCAAGCAAGTCAAGAAGCAATTCAACTGCTATGATTGGAGTGATGCAGGGCTGGAGCTTGAGAACGGAGACAAGGGAAGTGCTGCTTTCAGCTCCCACTGGGAAAAACGGGTTGTAATGAATGAGTACATGAGTGCCACAAGTTCGTACGACCCAGTCTACTCGGCGCTGACCCTTGCCCTCTTCGAAGATAGTGGCTGGTATCAAGTTAATTTCTCTTCCGCTGAAACGCTTGCATGGGGCTATCTCGAAGGCTGCGGAGTGGCGCGGTCTCGATGCTCGACTTGGAGCTCCCGCTATATTTGCAGCGATGCCGAGGAAGACGCATGCACAGCTGATAACAATGCCAAGGGATACTGCAACATTGCGCAATACAGTGCAAGTATTCCGGCGGGATTCCAGTACTTTCAAGACCCAACTCTAGGCGGGAGGGATACCTACGCCGATTATTGTCCGTTTTACCGCGCATATAGCAATGGGGATTGCCGTAACATTGGGCGGAGTCCAACCAATATTGATGCAGACAACTGGCTTGAAGTCGCTGACTCGTCAAGCAAGTGCTTTATGTCTAGTTTGAGCCGGAAAGGATCGAGCTCTGCAAGCCTTCGACCAACTTGTTACCAGGTATTGGGGTGCACAGCGTCCAGCTTGATGCTCTCAATTGGAGGACAAACTGTAAGTTGCCCGCTAGCAGGCGGCGAAGTGACGGTGGGTGGCCTTCGAGGCAAACTCCAATGTCCGACGACTGGAGCTCGACTATGTCAGATGATGCAGAACAAATGCTCAGGTGCAGGGGTCTTACTCTCGACTGGTAAGTGCCAGTGCTTGCCAGGCTACACTGGAGACAACTGCAGCTCGAAAACGTGCCCAGAGATGACCAAAAGCGACGGAGGCTTGGATGAATGTGGAGCGAAGTCTGGCAGAGGCTCGTGCGACCGATCCACAGGAACTTGTGCATGCAAGAGTGCATACACAGGTCTCAGTTGTTCAGAGCTCGTGTGCCCAGTGCTCACAGCAAGTAAAAACAGAAGCGAGTGCTCGGGTCATGGTTCGTGCGACCGGGACTCTGGAACGTGCACGTGCGCAGATGGATACAGCGGCACAGCATGCCAGTGTGTTCCAGGCTGTTCTACTGACGACACCTCGTCGTGCAGCGGGGCTCATGGCACGTGCGACTGCCTCACTGGGGCGTGCGCATGTGCGTCCGGGTACTCTGGTATTGCCTGTGGAACATCCGGGTCTCCTTCTGCGACGGAGCTGCAGCTTCCAATCGCGGCCGACGACACAGAGAGCACTAGCGCGACTGTCGCTGACAAGGAATACACATTCTTCAAGGTTTACCTCAATTCGAGCACGTACGACGTCACGTTCGCGCTGACCGGAGACACTGACGACGTGGATGTGGATATCTACGGATCGTTTGAGGACGCGTACCCGACTTCGCTGACATCTTCAGCCATTCGCTTCGCCAGCACTCGTGACGCCGGAGAGACTGACGCAATTCAGCTTTGTGGAACACTGGGAGTGTTCCCAAGGAGCACTAGCGATCCGCTACGATACTGCGCGCGTGCAACGACCGCGTTCGTTCAGAGTACGCCTGGTTACTTCTACGTGTCCGTACTAGGCTTTGTCGGTGGCTCGTACTCGCTGACTGTCGAGACTGACAAGTGCAAAGGTGTGACTTGCTCTGACCACGGAACGTGTGGACTGGTGAGCCATCAGTGACGTCAGCATCACTTGTGACCCGTTGCTAACTCTACGTGTTTGTTGTCTTTTCCTAGTTCTTCGCTGGCGTCTGCAGCTGTGATCGCTACTGGAGCGGAGACGACTGCAGTGTGCCAAAGTGTGGTCCTGACTGTGAGGATCTTGGCACATGTGCTGCAGGTGGGTGGGCATCAACAACTGATGCTTCGCTTTCGGGGATTGCAATCGGGTCACTGCGCAATACGTCCGAGTGCTACGGAAACGGGGTTTGCCAAGTGAACTCGACGAGTCAGAGCGATCCGACTTGCACGTGTGATGCTGCCTACTACTTCGCAAACCCAACTACGCGAGACCAAGAGCTTTGCAAGGAGCTTGTCCCGTCGGTAGCCTATCTTCGACACTACACGGAGCCTTTTGTGGTATCATCTGATCTACTTGATCTGTACGTCGATATCGGCGCGTGGGCGTTGTTCACATTGGAGGTCAAAGATGAATGGGAGGTGTTGGTAGCCACTCTGGAAACCAAGACGCTCGAGGCCGACGCCATGCTGTTTGTGAGAAAGGAAAAACTCCCGACCACGGCTGTGGATGGCACATCGGCCACCAGTGCGTCGTCATTGTCTGTGCAGTATACGGACACGGCGAGTTGGACAGCAGGCAAGTCAACGCGAAAAGTGGTGCTCAGTCGCGCTTCCTCCACGCTCAGCTCCGGCTTGTATTACATTGGCGTGTACAACAGTCCGTACGGCCGTGCATCACTCGGGTACGACCTCGTCGTCAATGCAACAGAGAGCTGCAGTGGGAGCACAAGCAGCAGTGGCAGCAGCAGTACTACCAGCAAAGAAAATCCCTTCGGCATTTGTGAGAACGGCGGAGTCTGCAATGCACTCGCGTCAGACATATGTGCCTGCCCAAACACCTTTGCCGGCAAGTTCTGCGCGCTCAATGTGTCTCGGCTTTCGCTAGCGTCGCCGTCGTCTTCCTCATGGGCGTCATATGCAGCGCTCAACACGAGCAACTCTACGCTGGGCATTGGCGGCTGGGACTATTTTTCGTTCGACATAGAGGAGACTACTGCACGGATGGCACAAATCGAGCTTGTGATTGCCAACCGCCTTGACATCCCGACACCTGCCCGACCGCTTCTACTCGTCCGGTCTCCGAGCGACAGCGACTTCCCAACGCTGTATTCGGACGCATTGCAAGATTTTGAAGGCGTACAAACTCGTAGCAGGACGCAAGTCGTGCCACTCGCCATCGAGTCGGCTGCCTGCTCCTTCTCTACCAATCACAAGCACTGCTACAAGCTCGCTGTGCACAACCGAGCGACTGCAGGCGCCGCTCTCATCTACTCCTTGCGTGTGACTCTCTTCTCGTCCCTCTCGGCTGCGTACCCGTCCGCTACAACCTGCCTCGCCAGTGGCTCGTCGTCGTCTGCAACCGAGGGCAGCACATGTTTAGGACGGGGAACATGTGCTCTCATCCAGGACCCAGATGACTCAGGCGCTGTTCTGCCGAGCTGCACCTGCAGCACGGGGTGGTCTGGCCTCCGGTGCGGCTCGCCGACGTCGTTCGACGCGTCTCAGCTGTGGACGGCGCTAGGCAGCATCTCGCTGCTCTGCTCGTCGTGCACAAGCACCTCATTCTCGCTGTCGCGCGGCCAGATTCGCGTTTTTCGCGTACCCGAGCCTCTGCGAGCCGGCGTGGGCCTCAAGCTGTCGGTCGAGAGTTCCGACGCGTCCGCAGCCGTCCCCAATGTGTATGTGAGCGAGTTCATGCCCCGCAGCGTGTCTGACTTCTCCTACATCTCGAACGGGGCCGGGGACGCGCTGCAGTTGACGTCCGGCTCGCTCTCGGGCCACTTCTGGGTTGTGGTCTACTCGGAGCTGTCGTCTTCGTCCACAACGCTCTCGGCTGGCGTCGG
Organism: Phytopythium helicoides; assembly: GCA_024867545.1. NCBI lineage: Eukaryota > Oomycota > Peronosporomycetes > Pythiales > Pythiaceae > Phytopythium > Phytopythium helicoides. The sequence continues at coordinate 570,519 of JANFNE010000028.1, read as the reverse complement.
CCGCCGCCTGGGCGCTGCAGCCGCGTCCTTCCGCCTCGTGGCCGCGCCGTTCGCGCTGCCGGCCTCGTCCACGGCGTCCACTCTGCTGTCGGACCGCTCGTTCACAGCCGAGACGTTCGCGTGGCTCGTCCACTCGCCGCTGGGGCTGGCCACGCTGGCCGTGGGCGTCTCCGCGCTCGCGCTCGCGCTCTGCTTCTGCCTATGGCGCGTGGCGCGCGCGCCCGAGCACCGGGACGCGCTGGCCGCGCAGCACTTCGGGCTCAAGCCGCGGGCCATGGCGCTGGCCCCGCTGTCCGCAGTCGTGGACGCGGGTGTGGACGCGGGTGTGGACGCGGGTGTGGACGCCACTGCGGACGCCGTGGACGGGGCCGCGATCGAGATGGGGCTCATGGCCGCGGCCCCAAGGCGCATCTCGACGTGAGCGTGCGCCGTTGGACGCGCGGACGAAGCCACTGGGCCCGCGGCAGGCGGCGGGCGCACGTGTGGACGGCGCGTGGGCTGGTCGGTGACATGCGTCCGGAGCGCTTCAAGCTGGTGCCACGGCTGTCCACCGTGTCCGGTAGTTTACGGATGTGTCAGGGCTGTGGTCCGCATCATGTGTTCTGATTAGTATAGGAACCTCGTATCTCCCACCATCTGCTGCGGAACCGCGGGCGTAATTTACCATCCGGAGCCGTCCGGCGGCTATAATAAGCGCAAGAGGTTCGCTCGCGCCCGTTGGCTCGGCGTCAAGTTCAGCAGTCTCCGTCCCACTTGGGTTCCCTATCGGTCCCACCGTCCCGGCCACAACATATAGCGATTTGTATGTGGCCCGTCCGGTCGTGTGGTCAGCGCAGGAGAAGGCGGCATGGTGGAATGTTCCAGCTATAGCCGGCGGCCGGGCGGCTGCATGGGGCTAGTTCAAATTATCCCCGGCCCTCGCGAGCTTCTACCGACGGCCCGACCGACCGGCGTCCGCGCGGCCGTCCGCAGCTCCGGGCAGACCCCAAGCCGCCGGCCGCCGCCATGCCGTCCCCGTCCGCGGCCGTGGCCGCGCCGCCCAAGCCCAAGTTTTCGCTCGCGCTCTTCGGCCACCGGCGGCGCCAGAAGCTGCCGCCAGCGGACGCCAAGCCGCCGACCGCGGCGCAGTTCGAGCTGCCGCCGGTGGCCGCGCCCGTCCACAGCGCGGCCGCGCCCGTCCACCTGTCCACGCCGTCGTCCGCGCCGGTCGCGGGCGTCTTCCCGCGCCGCAGCTCGTCGCGCGCGTCCGCGCTCCCCGTCCTCACAGTGGACCACGTGGACGTGGACGCGGACGAGGACGCGGACGAGGACGAGCGGCTGCGCTTCCGCCACACGACGCCAGGCGCGCGGCGGCCCCGGCGCCTCCCTCCGCGCGGCGCGCTGCTCCGCGCCAGCAGCGGCGGCAACGGCACCGTCTTCGTGCTCCCCGCGCGCGACCTGCGGCGCTCTCAGCGCAGCGACAGCAGCGACAGCACGAGCAGCAGTAGCAGCGGCCTCGGTCCGCAGACCGCGGATGCAGGTGTGGACGGTGCGGACCGCGGCGTCCCCATGCTCGAGGACGAGATGGACGCGTGGTGGACGGCGCGCCGCCTCGAGGAGGAGCTCGCGGTGGTCATCGCGCCGTCGTACGAGCCTGTGGACGAGCTGCTGACCCACGAGGCCGCCGGGCAGCTCGTGGGGCCTGCGGACCTCGCCCCGGACCCGCGAGCGTGCTGCACGCCTCGATCCGCTCGCGCGGGGCTGCGGGCCGCCAGGACGCTCGAGCGAGAGCTCGTGTTCGCCATCCGAGCCACCAAGTGGGGCGCCTACTTCCTCGTGCTCGCCAGGAGAGCCTTCCGAGCCGGCAGGATGGACGCCAGGGCCTGCGTGTCAGTGCGGTTCGCAGTCTGCGCGGCCGTGGCCAGCGAGGTGGACGGACGCCGCGCGAGGCAGGCGCAGCTCGAGCAGCGCATGACCAAGAAGATGACCGAGTACAGAGTGGCCGTCGAGTGCATCACGGGCGCCAGGGGCGTGCTCAAGTTCGGCCGCAAGGGCAAGCCCCACGTCACGCACCTGTCGGTCGAGAACGGAGAGACACTGCGGTGGACACCCAAGCAGAGGCGCACCAGCGCCATTGCCGGCGCCGTCACTGGCCGCAGCGCACATCCGGCTCCGTCCAAGTCCCGCGGCATTCCGCTGGCCTCCGTGCTGCACATTCGCGAGGGTGTCACCACGGACGTGCTGGCCAGGGCGGTCTACAAGGGCACGCTCGGCAGCGACCCCGACTCGAGGGCCTGCACGCTGTCGGTCGTCACGAGGGTTCGCACGCTTGACCTCAAGGCCAAGAACGCAGAGGAGCGGGAGTGGCTCGTTCGCAGCCTCACGTTCCTCGTGCAGCTGGCGCGAGAGCATGAGAGGCGAGTCGCGCAGCAGGCGGAGCTCGCCATCATGAAGCGCATGGAAGGCATTGAGGTGCTCAAGCACGGCCGCAAGGGCCGCCCACACAAGACCAGGCTGCTCGTGAACCGCTTTGGCGAGATCTCGTGGCTGGGCCGCAGCAATGACGCCATCCAGCTCGACGAGATCCGCGCCATCGCTGTTGGGCTTGAGACGCCAGTGTTTGCGAGAGCAATTTCGTCGGGCAGAGTCACGCGGGCTGACTCGTTTGCCTCGCGCTGCTTCTCGCTTGTCACGCGCGTTCGGTCGCTCGACATTGAAGTGGCCAGCGAGGCCCAGCGAGACTGGTTCGTCGTCGCGTTCCGATACCTTCTTGACAAGGTGCACGAGAAAACGGCGGCTCTGCAGCGCGAAAGGGCCGAGAAGCAACTTCGCCTGCTGCAGGAGCTGTGTGGAAATGGATCCCACAACAATAATGGTGGCCAGGAGGTCCAGGGAGATGGCGAGCGAATTCAGCCGGCGCCAGCACCGCCCTCGCGGTACATGTGAGGACGCAACGCATAGACAATCGAGGCCGCGTGCGACTGGAGCTCGCGGCTAATGTGCTCGGATCAATCGACGAACGCCACCACGACGACGACATCATCACAGCCAACTTCACACGACCGACACCTATGATTATAGCCCGGTGCCGTCGGGATCCATCACACCATGGCTCCCGACCAAAGAAGGCACCTGTTCTCCTTTGCAAGTGACACAGATACACAACCAGTATATCATAACACGATCACCATCTATCTATCGCTATTCATTCAATGTGCCTTCACCGTCATTGCTGCGGCCGCCACAGGTCTGTGCCCGACGACGACAATGATGGGTACGATACGCGGTGGAGCTTGAGCCACTCCAGCATCTGCTCACGCTCAACTGACCGAGCATTTGCCACCATCTGATCGACAATCGTTTGCCGAGCAGCGGCGTGAGCCTCGTCTAACACTTCAAGCTGCCCGTTGCTCATAGCTGCCAGATCAGCAACTCCAGGAACCAGGTCGCACGCGCGCAAGTCTACAGCTTCGGCTCGCGGTACCGCTCGAAAAGAGCTCGTTGTATATCTGCGCCAGATAACGATGAGCCATGACTGCTACTGTTCGCATGCGTCGTTAAGTTCCCGTTGTCTTGACCGTGACGGATAGAGAGCGCTATAGACGCAGCCTGTTGTTGCGCAAACTCATTTCGCCTCATGGATGCGCGGGAAACCTCTTGACGGCACTTGACGCACGTGAACCGCTCGGAGCTGGCACCCATCCGTAGAACACACAACGAACAGTACAGCTGCGTGCAGATACGGCTCGAACTATCACCCCCATCCGCACCGCTGCTGCACTGTAGGTTGTCATCGACCAGCTCTCCGCATAAGCCGCACGCTAGCAACGCCATGGTGTCTGCGACCGTGGGGTTTCCGAGATCTAGCTTGCCAATCCATCGTGCAGTAGCATCCTGAGCAGTCATTGGAGGCCCATACATACCCACCCGTGTTGGATATTGGTGGTGTTGCTGGTAGTGGTAGTAGTGACTAGGGTGGTGCCCTTGCCGCCAGATGAGCCGGCTAGTGGTGAGTGGTGCACTCATGGAGACTGGAGCAGAATACTGGGAACGAGACGCCGACATAAAGGAGGAGGAAGAAGTGGGCAGACCAATCGTGCCGGTCAAGGTGGTCGGTTGAATGGGTGTGTGCCAAAGTGCTGAAGAGACTTGACCGATATTCGTATGGCTGGATGGTGGCACCGACGACAGGATTTGTTCATCGACAGAGGCTGAGTTCGCAGCTGGTGCTGTAGGTGTTGAACTGGTAAGATTGGCTTCAGTGTCAATTGGCTTCGACCATGGGGCGGCCTTGTCACGTCGCCTAAGACTAGAGGTGCTTGGTCCTGGTTGAACACTGGCTGCGATAGAAGAGACCACCGTCGGCGGTGCCAGATTACTTGCCGTTGCCTTGGAGATTGGGAGGCTTGCGTTCGGAACAGCTACACGAGGCTGCCTTGGAGGTTGAACCCTCTGATGAGTTGCAATCTTCTTCGGTGGTGACTTCTGGTTGTGTCGATGCAGCTCCGAATCGGCACTGTTCGAAGCCGGAACTGATCCACCACGATGTTTTCGACCCACGGTCGTCCACACACCTGTAGATGCCAGCGTACTTTCCGCATTGTTTGTTGAGTTGTTTTGACTCGGACTGTGCTCGGAGTTGTGCTTGCTGTCTTCGTCTAAGCTCTCATTAACCACATTATTCTTGCTTTCGGCAGCATACTTCTTTCCATCGTTGTCGTCGCCATCTTCATCGGAATCTTCCTCTGTCGCCTCAACTGCACTCAGGCGCGAAGTATCTTCCGTCATTTCGTGACTGTTATTACTGTTCACGGCATCAGGAGCAGTGGATTTCACAGCCCCGGACTTCCGCTTCCCATTCTTATGCTTGTGCTTCTTCTTGGACTTTTTGTTGCCAGTGCGACTCGTTTCGGAGGTGCCTGTGGCACTTTCCTCCAACTCTAGCATGGCGAGCATTCGTGATGCCGCTTCCTCTTCCAGCTGACGCCATACGACTCGTAGGTGGGCGACACACTTTTCGCTTCCGTTCAAGCCCGATTGTTCGGCTTCTTCTAGTGGTGTCTGACCAATCGCATTGCGGAGTGTAATGTCCGCGCCATAGCTCAACAAAGTCTTGACGCACTCGAGGTACCCACACGATGCGGCCAAGTGCATTGCAGTGCTGCCTTCACGGTCTTGAAAATTGACGAGCGCTCGATCCCTGCACGAATTACAAACATTGCATGAATATCAAAAATTAGTTGGTGCATGGGAAGCCATGACGCACGCACTTCTCGAGCAGCAGCTTGACAATCTCCGAGCGGTTGTGGTCGCTGTCGTCCTCGTCCGGGTTCTCGCCGATCATGACCGCGCAGAGCAGAGCTGGCGCGCCGTAGTGGTTGACCGCCTTGACGTCGGCTCCGTGCGCCAGCAGCACGCGCGCCGCCTCCAACCGCCCTTCGATGCACGCCCATATCAGCGGCGTGTCTGCGCATTAATCACTTGCGTGAGCCCTCGTTTGCAGCAGCTCGCATATACGCGGCGCCTACCCTCGTTGGCGTTCCAGCAGTCGACGCTCTCGGTCTTGGCGCAAATGGCCTCGACGATGTCGGCGTCTCCGTGCTTGGCCGCGAAGTGGAGCGCCGTGGATCGCAGCTCGTGGGTTCGCACGGCCGTGTCTGCGCCTCTATCGAGCAGCGCGTGCACGACCTGCGCGTGTCCCTCTGCGGCCGCGATCATGAGCGCCGAGAAGCCGTCGACGTCCACGGCGTCCACGGCGACCTTGCCGCTGTCCAGGATCTCCTCGAGGCACTCGCGGTCGCCCTCGGCCGCGCACTCGTAGAAGTTGACGGCCCACGTCTGCGCGTCCGTCAGCTCCACCTCGAACTCGGCCACCTGCTCCTCCTCCTCCTCCTGTTCTTGTTGCTGCTGCTGCTCTTGTTGTTGCTGCTGCCGCTGCGGAGCGTCGCGCGGCGCCGCCATCACCTTGGGCTCGCCATTGCCGCCAGCCATTGCGGCGAGGTCACTTGTGGAGGAGTAACCAGGGGTACGCAGACAGGGTACTGCCTCCTTCATGAAGGGCGGGCGACATGGAGAGGAATGGACGAGGACTCGTGGTTTGACAGGTCAAGAGGAGGGAGCAGTTGGAGCAGGAAGGCTCCTGAATGTCTCCCTTCTAGAGGCAAGCCAGGTCAGCCGGCGTCGTTTGCGATTTTTTTGCGATGACGATGATCGAGGTCGGGAGCGGGTCGTTTCCGTGGGGAAACAGCATGCCGGATGCAGCTGTCAATTTCCATGTCAAGAAGGGAAAGCTACCGCCGTGTCCGAGTTGATTTGCACAAGCAACTTCCTCGTGATCGTGATTTGCAGCTCTTAGCGGTAACCTCTTTTAGATTTTTTTCTTTTCTTTGATTCTCGTTACCTGAACGTGCCCGATCATTGCTAGAAGTAATGCAGAGACTTTGCGGGCGTTCCTATCATTGAACTGTGGACCATTGCCAACAACTCACTGGTCATCGCCTAAGCTGTTCTTGTTCACATCAGTGCACATATACTGTTATGGCCAGCGCAATCCCGTGCACGTCTTCATCGACGAGGAGCTGTGCGATCTCCAGGAGCCCAAATCAACGTTGCAACACGAATTTTCAGCAGTCTTAGGCGAAGCCGCGCTCTAAGAGGCGTTGAACCGACTCCCAATTGCCTTCAGCAACTGCCGCCTCCACCGTTGACCACCCGCTGTTCCCATGCGCGTTAATGTCAGCGCCGCAGTGAAGGATGCACTCAGTCATGTCCAAATGGCCGCTTCTTGCGGCCAAGATCAAGGCCGTCTGTCCGTTGTTATCAACGGCATTGACATCAGCACCATATTCAACGAGATATCTAATGATACTTCTTCTGTTGGAAGGCAGATAAAAGTCGGTGCCCGCCATGTGAGGGACGCTTGCAGCTTTCATCAATACATTCTGTCCAGCACTGTCAGTGGCATTGACATCAGCGCCATGTTGAACCAGATATTTGACCGTATCGAGTTGGGCTCTGCTAGATGCCAACATCAAAGCCGTCATTCCATCGCGTTCAGCGATATTGACGTCTGCACCATGCTCAACGATGCATTGGATAGTTGAAGTGTACGAACTAGAAACTCGAGCCCTGGTAGCCAGTGTCAACATAGTTTTTCCTGTCCCATCTTCAGCATTCACGTTCGCTCCGCAGCCGATGAGATACCGAACAACCGCAATATCGCCGCGCTCAATAGCATACATCAAGGCTGTGTGTCCGTTGCGATCAGTAAAGTTCACATCCACGCCGTAATCGACTAGAAACTGGACAACCTCCAACTGATCTTGGTTCACAGCGCTCATCAAAGCCGACATTCCATTGCGCAAACCACCATCCACGTCGGCACCTTGATCGATGAGATACTGCACGACGTTCAGGTGCCCAGCTCCAGCAGAGAAACATAATGCAGTCCACCCTTCGTTATCTGCAGCATTGACGTCTGCACCATTCTCAACCAAGTATCGGACATCTTCCAGGTTACCGGAATGTGCAGTACTCATCAATACAGTCCATCCGCTTTCGGAACTCGCGTTCACATCTGCACCGTTGTCGATGAAATATCGGATAATCTCGAAGTCACCACGGAATCCAGCGTAAATGGACGCAGTCCACCCGTCCTTGGTAACGGCGTTCACATCTGCGCCGTGGTCAACGAGGTATCGAACAATATCGAATTGGCCAAATTCCAGAGCGTGCATCAGCACCGTCCGCCCCAGCCAGTCCGAGGCATTCACATCTTCCTCACCGCAGTCAACAAGATACTGGACGATGTCCATGTGGCCTTGACTCGCTGCTCGGAACAAGGCTGTACGCCCTTCGTCGAAATCCGCGACCTTGACGTTTGCGCCTTTGTCAATAAGCAACTGAACCATATCCAAGTGTCCGTTGGCTGCAGCCCGCATCAAAGCGGTCAATCCACTGCTGTTGGTGACGTTCACATCGGCACCTCGGTCAACAAGTTGCTGCACCACGTCCAACTGTCCGTTTCCCGCTGCACGACCCAACGCCTCTGCTTCGTCCTCACTGCAGTCATAATCTCCCTCGTTTTCTTCGCTGACTGTGACGTCGTAGTCGTTTCGACTTTGAGAGCCGTCTCCACGCGCCTCCTCCGCACTCGATTCTGCCGTGGTCTTCGCCTTCTTCCGCTGCGGAGTCGAGTCCATCAGGACGAATCGTCGAGTCCATCAGGACGAATACGAAGTGAGCGGGCAAACCACAAGAAAACGTGTGAACATGAACTCGGAGAACCAATGGGTTCACTTTCACGAATGATGTGTAGCCGAACGGACGAAGGTGTCTGAACCTAGGTATCTCACAGACCTGCTGAGACCTCAGCCAGTTTGGAGCTGGAGCGCAATGGAGCAAGCAGCACGTCCTGCAGCGGACAGAAGCGACTTGTTGCCCCCTCGCGCCTCAAACAACTGCGTCGACGCCCTCCCCATTGCCTCCGATGAAGACACGGATGCGAGCGCCTTGGAATTGGAGAAATCCCTCCCGAGCTCCGAGACGAAACCCAGGAACTCAATGGACGAGAAGGCAGAAGTACCGAGTTTGGAGCTCGGCGATGGGGAGCGAACAGATATACACCGCATTGCTGGTGCGATTGAGCTGTACAGGATCAGCGACAGGGTAACGCGAGCATCTGTAACCAGGACTCTCACGAAGCTGTCTCGTGACGACGACGCGGGTGATCTGATCAACACGGCGAGCGGTATTTCAAGCCTAGTCATGCTGTTTTGCAACAGCGTCAGCAACGACGACAACGACGAAGCAAACGCTGCTGATATTGCGATTGATGTCCTATGCGAGTTGGTGGAAGACAGTGAGTACGCACCATTGGCTGCGTCACCGCGTACCTTCACTCCTGTCGTTGACAACCTTCGGAATGGACACCAGTCCGACAAGGAGCGAGCGGCGATATTGATCATGAAGCTTTCGAGAGTTTCTACGCTGTGTACGCTACTTGTACGTGCCGGAGCCGTTCCACCACTGTTGAACCTCCTCCAAGATCAAGACGACGGACAACAACGTCGAGCGGCTGCTGCGTTGTGGAATCTGGTTCAGACGGAGACTGGCAGGTTGCTGATTGTTTCATCGGGTGTATTTGGTCAGATCACACAGGTTTTGCTGTTGATGATTGAAGATGGTGACATTGTGGACACGGTTGATATCATCTCGTCGGTGCCAATGATGTTCGAACTAATTCGTGAGAGCGACGACGCTGTTGGGGATAGTATAATGGACTTGATGATGACTTTGGTCAAATTGCGTGGTGACCCGGACTATCAGAAAGGTTTCAAAGACGCAAGAGGTATACCAAGCTTGGTGGAGGTGATTGAATGGGATCAAGGAGCAGCACGACGAAAAGCGGTAGATGTGCTGGAGTTGCTTGCCGCCCAAACCAGTGACAGATCTTCCATTTTGTCAGCTGGAGGTTTGCGAGCTCTACTGGTGATGGCCCAAAGTGAGTGTCAAGAAGATGCAATACGAGGTGGTTCAGCTCTCACGAACATCGATTGGACGGATGGTCAATGCGGTTTACCTGTTTCTTCTGCCGATATAGAGGCGTTGGTGACTGTCACAAACGACGGAAACGATGAGAACAAACTTATGGCGATGAATGTGCTATCGAAGTTGCTGCTAAAAGAAAAGGTCAACAAGAGGCTTGTCGCAGGAACTGAGGGCATTCCTGTCTTGATAAAGATCGCTCGAGATTACCGAGGAGCCCATCGATTCGCGGCTGTAAAATTGCTCAAGAGTCTTGCACTCGATGAAGAAAATGAGAAGGCGATCGCGACTGAGGGAGGGATTCCGGTCTTAGTTGATTTTCTACGAGATGGGAGCACACCAGAAGAAAAGCTGGAAGGCACGCTAGCTGTACAGAACGTGTCGATCATCCCTGAGAACAAGGTCATGATTGCGGCGGCTGGTGCGATCGAATGCCTTATTCCCCTGATGGAAGATAGTAATTGGCACCAACGCTATGCTGCGACGTCCACGCTGTTCAACATTTGTGGCAACGTGGATAATCGGAAGACAGTCGTCACATTAGGTGTAATTCCGAAGTTGGCATCGTGCTACAGCTGTGATAAAACTCGAGCGAAGGCTCTTTCGCTCCTCAAGCGTCTTGCGAAGGATGATGGATTGGGTACTTTGGTCGTGGCACACGGCGCTCTAGAACCGCTGGTTGAATTGATGAGGAATGCGCGCGCCGATGTAATGGCGTTAGCCCTTGAGCCATTGGAGCTATTAGCTGTGTATTCTGAGAACAAACCGCTGATTGCATCCGCTGGTGCAGTTCCAGTATTGATCAGTATCGTTGGTGATTCCGACCTAGCAACTGACAAGCGAAAGAAAGCAGTAAAAATTCTCGAGGCTCTGATGGAGGATGTAAATACCAAGACAACAATCGAGTCAAATGGGTGGAAGGAAGCATTAGGACAGTTGCAAAGTGACCTAAAGTTTTGCTGGCAGTAGCGCCAACTGACAAGTACAGCGAGTTCACCATTGTTCATACTTATACCAATGAGAACGATTACTCGATTGATGTGCGAGTTGACAGAATCGATAGACTTCAAGAAGGCGCGCCAAAGATTGTCAGACTCAAACTTTTCTCACTGTGAAACCATCTTGTTTGCCACTTTGGATCGCAATCTAATCTAGTGTTGCATACTGCGATTTCGCAACGAACGCATGATATTTGTTGGGGATTGCTGTAGATAGATACAAGCAGGAATAGATGGGCTTTCCGTTGAGGATTGATGGCAAGCATTTGGTGTTCAGCTGATTATCTTCCCAGGACAACCCACACTGTTGATGAGGGCGTAGGTACCCTAGTGTGTCAACGTGCTATCGACAAGATGGCTGTTGAGAAAAGTTCTATGGAGCTTTTTTGCTTTATCAAGGTGCTTAGAGGGGGCAGCAAAAACATACTGAAGATCATATACTGAAGTTAACAGAAAACGATGATGTACAGTCTGGACTCGAAGATGCAGGCATTATTCCTGTGCTGCTGGAGTTCGCACGCGAATAAACCACTAGCAGGAAAATCTTTGCTGTTGCGTCACTGACGGATTTAAAGAGTTGCGATGGAGCCCAGCAGATTAATGTTCGAGCAGGTGGAGCGTCTGCAGAGGTAAATATCTTCTCAACGGTGATACGAGCCAGATAGCAAGTGACACCGAAGTGCTATACAATTTGCGCATCTCTCGATCACTAGCGATGGGGCTAGCATGCTCACATCAGTAGGCGCAAGTCCAGTTATGGTTAAAGTGGCCCATCATAGCAACAACAAGAATCTCCTCAAGGACGCGGTCAATGCATTGAAAAATCCTGCACTGGATTAAGCAAACCAGATACCTATTGCAAAAGCAGGAGCTGTTTCTCGTTTGATTCAGTTAGTAAAAAATCATACTGTTGCAAATTATGCAGCGGTGACACTGTGGACTCTCGCAAAGAATGATGAAAACACGAGTCTGTTAGCGGTTTCCCTGGTTTTTAGAGCGGTTGTGCACAATCAAAGTAAACGCATTGTGCATGACTTTGAATTTGTGTGTGCTCTATTCTTGAGCTAATCCATATTTTCGTCAACGGAGAAGAAAAGGCGAAGTCAAGTGCTGCGGAATTGCTCCACAATCTTATCTAGCAACAACTTAGACAAAGTTTCTCATTTGACAAATGGGCTTAATTGTTTTGTTGCCTAACTTCGAAATGGAAATGGTGGGCAGAAAGAGCAAGCCACAGGAGTATTAGTCGAATTGGGAGAGGAAAAAAGCAATTCGAAAGTTATTGTTGAGGCTGATGCAGCGTCTTTGCTGGTAAAATTTACAAGGGATGCCAGCTACAAACAGAAGAGTGTAGCAGCACTGGCACTGAAAGATCTCCGCGACAAAGAATCTGTGAGGCAGCACATTTTGGATGGAGGAACGATCGACGCCTTGGTGGCGCTGCTTCAAGATGGAGATGGAAAAGTCAAAGCCTTGGAAGCTCTAGCCTTGGAAGCTCTCATAGGACTGGCGCAAGACCACGGAGCGCCCAGCTTGCGATTACTGCTGCCAGTGCGATCACACTGCTTGTCGCTTTGGCCCACGGTGGTACTGAAGCTCAAAAAGACCACGCTATTCACACATTAGTGGAGCCCACGAGTGCTGAAGTTAATCGACAGCTTTTTCTTTCGCCATTCGGAGCAGTTCCCTTGTTTATGGACTATTGGCCAGGCAGAATTTACATTTTTGTGGAAGGTACAGCCACAGCGCTTCCTGAACTTGCACTAGATCCATCAAACCAAGCCATCATTGCAGCTACTGGTGCCATTCCATTCTTGTTGAAGCTCCTAGACAACAAAGATGAGGACGTTCACAGAATGCAGCTGCGGCACTGTGGACCTTGTTTAGAACGAAGACAACGCACGTGAGATGGTGATACTGGGAGTTTTCCCAACAATTGTCAATTTGCTGCGAGAAATGGCACGAGGATACAAATGAAAGTTTCAATCAACATTCAACCATCGATTCCAGCGTTACTAAAGCTGTTAGAGGACCGTACGGGGATATTGGATGTATTAGGGCTACTCTTTACGTTGATGGAAGACATCAAAGAAGTACAAGGGCTTTTTGCGACGTCTGATGGGTTTGCTACCTTGAAGAATTTGTTGAAATATGCTGCAGATAATTCGACCAAGGAATCAGTTCTAGACATGGTGTGTGGACCCTTCGGCAGCCCTTCAATGAGATTGGAGATTGCCGCGGTGGAGTATGTTTCTGTCCTAGGTAAAGTGGTCGATGAAGGCACATCTAAATAGCAACAGGTTGCAGCTACAATATTGCGGGCGCTCGGGACTAGCTCGGAGACAGCATCACAGGTCGTGGGAACAACCTCTAACAGTTTGGCACTTTCAATATGCAGGACATAGAGCCGTGACGGACTTTATGGATGCTACTCCAGCTTGCAGGATCTCGAGGATGTGGAACATGTCAATGAAATTTGCTGAAGATAGGAAGCAATCGAGACCTTAGGCTGAGGGTTGTTAGCGTTACGTAGGCTCTCATATTTCAATGCATCACGGCTCATCATTAACTTCATTATCGTTTCGTTTGATGCGTGTTGGATAAATAATATTTGGTACAGATTTTTTCCTGCCTAGCCGATGGTGAATACACGCGCGTCCCGCTGTTTCTTGGGGCGTCCGCTTGGCTTTTTGATCTTGTTTTTGTACTCCTCCATATACTGGCGCTCGAGCTCCCGCTTGAAGCGTAGCCATTCTGCGACCGACCTTTGAATGCGGCAAACAGCAACGTGTTCGTGTGCTTGGAATTCTAGTCGCAAGCGGCTCGGTTGGTCTTCCGCCGGTGGTGCAACATCTCCAATAGCATTCGGGTCAGCTGCGACCGACTAGGGAACGAAAAGTATTGTGAGTGTAACAATTAAGCAAAACCCTCGCTCAAGCACACGAACCTCTTTAACCATCTCCCTTGTCATCGCGAGCAGCGCATCTGTAAGAATACCATTTCGCCCTCATAAAGTGGCAGACGCAGCCCACCTGTGTACACAACAGTAACAAATTAGTTTGCTATGCCAAGTACGATCCCACTTGTCACGCTCACGCACAGAGGTAACGAAGGAACGCATTCTTGCTCGTAATCACTTCAGGCTTGACTAGTGGGGCCTCAAGCATGGCGACAAGTGCATTCATCCGCGCAACTCGAATGAAACCGGTGGCTCGCGGGTCCACGTAAGACCACTTAGTCTGGAACTCTTGGAGTAACTCCGGCTCAAAGAGTGGTTCTTCATCTTCATGTGAAAGCGAAAAACCCTCTAGAATCACTGCAATAGTGACGTTGAGCATCACGTATGTTACGAGCAAAGTGAATGAGCAGAAGAAAGCAAACGCCACTGGACTTCCGCACCCGTTTAGAGGAATGCAGCCGTCTGAGTTATTAAAACCACACATCGTTGGGTCGTAGGAGGGATAATCTACGCAGCCGTCTGTCCGTTCGGCGAGATCGTGCATACATGCATCCCATGCCTCACCAGTGGCTGCTCGGAACAAAAAGAGAAAGCCGTTCCAAAATCTTGGAAGTTGGCGTGAGTGTCGATGTTGTTATTGAGTGCCACAGTCGCAAATAGCTGGACACCCATGGTCGCATAAATGAACAGCATCAGGAACAAGATTGAAGTGATGTTGCTCAGACCGGGGAGAGAAATGTAGAGTGTTAGTAAGATGTGTCGGATTCCTTTGGATGCCTTGACGAGACGCAATATACGTGTGACGCGAATGACACGTACAATCATAGCAAGCGATTTGACGTGCGTCCCTGTTAGTGACTCAATTACATAGCTCGCAAGTGTCCAACCACCACGATGAAGTCAAAGCGATTCCACTTATCTTCAAAGTAGGCGATGCCGTACGCCGTAAGTTTGAGAGCGGCTTCGAGCGTGAAGATGGCTGCAAATATGTTATTGAAGGTGTCCAGAACATCTGAGTGCACCGTGGGCATGCCAAAGTACTGTGTTCCCATTAGTACAGTGTTGGTGATGATGCAAACCATGATTGTCCACTCAAATCGCTGGCGCTTCACAAAGAAGAAGATAGCTCGTCGTAACGGTTGTTTCGCTGGTTTGTAGATCCGGATTGGGCCCACACGTGAGGCTGTCTTTTGCGCTTCTATCCATTTCTTTTGCTCAGGAGTAAGCATAAAATCGCCACCGAGAGCTGCTTTCATCCGGTTGAAGTTGTCAATGATGACACCTACAAACAGATTGACGACGAAGAAACTACCGACCATGATGTATGCAACGAAGAAGATCGCCCACTTCATGTCGTGGTCACGAATCGGTTGCATATCGATATCGGTCGCGTCAATAGATGTGACCATCACATCAACCCATCCCTCCGTGGTAGAGATCTCAAAGAATGTTAGCATAGCACTACCAACATTGTTAAAGTTCTGGGGGATTGTTTGGCTCCATTCAGCACCCCAACATTGACACACATATTTCGATGTAATTGATGTCACGTTAGGGAATCCGTCACAAGATGTTCCGGCAAACCACTCGCGCTGTGTATCAGACAGGGAACCCCAGGATGTTGGTGCAGTCAGAAAATCCGTTTGATGCGATGATAGTCCGTCAAAAACATCTCCTTGGCACTCGTAGAACTTCCCCTTCAGATAATTGACTGCCACGATACTGAAAATCAAGTAGAATAGCCCGCACAGAAACAGCACATTAAGCACCGCCGGAATCGCCTCAATGAGTGCATTCACAACGAGCTTGAGACCAGGGCGTCGACTAATCATTCGCAACGGGCGAAATGTTCGAAATGTCCGAAGTGATCGTAGCGACTTCAAGGATCCAGCTTTACCAGAAGACTGATACGCGAGCATGACCAACGAAGATATCACGATCACGCCGTCAAGAATATTCCAGCTGTTTCGCAAGTACGCCCCCTTGTGTAGAATTAATCCGAGAGCGATTATCTTGAGAGCCATCTCGATAGCAAAGATGATGGCAAATACAGTGTCTAGTTGTGTCAAAAACACTGAGAGCCCTGAGTTCGGGTTGGCCAGAGGGTTGTCTATTGCTAGCGAGATCGATGATATAGTAATCAGGATCAAGATGAATGTGTCAAAATGGGGATGAGAGATGGTGTTGAACGCCCAGCAACGTATGCGATTGTTCTTGTCAAGAACCAAAAGTGACCGCCCGACTGGTCCAACCGGTATGAAAACAGGATCTTCTTCCATTTCCTCGTCGTCCATTCCATAAAATAATGCTTCACTCCGACGATCATCTGGAGGGTCAGCAGTATATGCTGGAGACGTTGCTTCAGTTGCATCAATGCTCTTTACTGAGCTATCAATTTCCTCGATCAATGTATTTAGAGCCATGAGCATTTTGCTTGTTTTGCTCTTGATCATTGATGCAGGTGTGGAGGATTTTTTTGGTGCGATTATAGCTGGGTGGACTGATCCTGCTGCAGGTTCTGGCTTGGGATTCACGTTTGTCGTGGAATTTACAGTTTCGTTCAGTACTCCTCCTGTAATGGATGTTGACATGCTTGGGGTGGACTTCTTCCGGGCTGGTACCACGTGCATTTTTACGAGTGATGATCTCCGTTGTAGCTCGTTATCGAGATCGTCAAGATCTACTGGACGGGCATCTTCATCGCCTTCGTCAACATCTGGCAGGGGTCGAGCTCGTCGATCATGGGGGAGAGAAGCGTCGAACATGCTGGCTCGAGAATGCATGCTTGCTCGCGATTGCTTTGGCATATGGTCTTGGCTAGATCCCATTGGCGCGACCTTCATGTTGGACATTTTCTGCGCTAGCTTTTTTGTCTCTTCTTCCTTAGCCTTGATCTCGTCCTCATCATCCGAACTAAAGTTATCGAGTAAGAGCGCGAGAAACAAGTTCATCAGCACCATATTGCCCAAGATTACCTAGAAACAAGTGCACATTTGTCGTGAGCTCACAAAAACAAATGTTGAAATTCGCTTCCAGAGTGCTGCTTACCAGTGAAATGAAGTAAATGCACGCCAGCATGGAGTTTCCTCGGATACCGTCGTACATAACGTTGTTCCAGTTTTCACCTGTAATGATTTGGAAAACCGAAAGAGCTGACCACAGCAGAGTATCAAAGTTGCTTCGTGGAACCTTTGCTCACAGAATGGCAGAACACACTTCTCATCAGCAACTCTAAGCGACGCTCGAAGTATCGAATAAATGCTTACCGTGCCATCCCAAAAGTCGTATTTGTTAAAAGGTGTTGGGTAGCCTTCTGAATCAAAACGCATAGTGTTTCCGAAGAACTACCACAACCACATTGTTAACAATCGAGATCAAGTTGCTAGTAAGCGAAATACATGATCTCAGCTATAATACTTACTTGGAGGCCTACCAGTGCATAGATATAGATGAACAGGAAGAGAAGCACCGCAAAGTTGGCAATACTTGCGACGGCACGCATAACCATTTCAAGCAATTCTCGTAACGATTGCCAATTGCGGGCAAGTTTAAATACCCGAAAAAGCCTAAATGAGCGTAATGCAGACACAGCTCCCTTTTTAACTGGATTGCTCGACATGAACGAGGGTGGTGATGCAATGGTTTCTAGCACACCCATGGTGACCACAAAAGCATCAAATAGGTTGAATTTGTCGCGTGCGTACTGCCGAAGACCGAGACCGATCAGTTTTGCAATCATCTCCATCAGAAGACACACGAAAAAGCGAAGTTGACGATTTCAAGGTTGGAGTCCATCTGCGCTGGCATTGGATAGTGGTCGAGGGAAAGCACAGCTGTGTTTGCCAGAATCACGAGCATGATCAGTACTGTGAATATTGGATGAGACACGAGTCTGTACAGCCAATGAATGTGCGGCTTAAACTTCGCCTGCTTCGCTGCTGCCTGGATTAGTTTTTGCTTTTTCTCCTCTGCTGTAGGCCCACGCTCACTTTCATCCAGATTGAACTCATCAGAGATGACACCAAGTGTCAGGTTCATGACAAAGAAGGACCCGAAGATCATCAGTATCGTAAAAAAGCAAGCAGCGATGACTGGTTGTGAAGAATCCATCGTCATGTACATGATGGTAGTCCACCCCTCCTGAGTGATGGACTGGAAAATCGTGAAGAATGCCCGTCCAACGTGGTCGAAAGTAGTGTAACCAAAGTCGAGATTTACGTTGAAAAGTGCGTGATTCATCGCCTTGGCATTCCGAAAGCGCTTGTTACCGAAGGCATCAAAGTCGGATCCACAGGTGCGACTACTGCCGCAGTGATGCTTACCAGATTGCCCTGTGAGTGCACATAGGAGCTGATCGTCTTCATCCACTGGCCAAAAACAATCTTGTGGCGTGCTCCAGGGGGAAGTTTCCTTTGTAAACGAACCAACGGAGTCATCACTAACTAGTGGAATCCCCGGAAGACACTCGTAGTCTTGGGGGTTATCCAGTACAAGCTTTAAATAATCTGCAGGCACCGGCCACATTCCTTTCGGGTACGAGTCGTTTACGGGAAGTAGGACAGGAAACTCTGTCAATCGACATCGGCGATTCATACTGCCACCAAAAAGTTGGATGCCTAGAATCCCAAATATTGAGAACACGAACAACTGCAAGATCACAACGTTACCGAGAGCAGGAAGGGCCTGCAGCAGACCCATTATCAATCGCCGCATACCCGGAATCATTGACAAAGACCGCAGTGGTCGCAACACGCGGATGACGCGAATAGCAGATACGTTCGGCACTGAAGGTAGGATGCCAACAAGGCTGCGGACACAGAGTTTTAGCATTTGTTAACCAGTCAGAGAATGGATAAGACGAACCTCGAGATGACAACGATAAAGTCGAGCATATTCCACGAATCACGAAGATAGGATCCCTCGCGACCCGCAAAGCCCATTGCTATGATCTTTATACCGCACTCTGCGGTGAAAAGCGTGGTGAACGGGATTTCCGACTTTTCGACTATCAAGTTTGCGAGTGAAGTTGCTGGCACCACAGATCCATTGACGAAAGCCACTCCTTCGCTTGTTGGATTGAGTTCGTTGTCTACGACGGAAAAATCGGACAGACCCAAAATGACCGAGTTGATGATGATCGCGATGATGATAACTCGGTCAAAGTAGCGGTGTACGACCAAGCGGATAAACCACTTTCGTAGCCAGTGGTCACGACGGATGTACGTGAAGAATGCGTATTCAGCTCCGAACTCCTAACATTAACGCAATCACATCAGATCCCGTTCCGGAAAGCTGGAAATTGCTGTTAGTTCGACGTACTTTTTTCTTCTGCACCTGTGCTCGCCGCCGATTCGCAACTCGTGCTGCTGGATCGGACCCACGCTGTGCCGGCTTGATTTCGACATGCTCTGCATCGGTTTTTGTTTGCGCGGCGGCGGTCCCCGCTTCGGTGCTGCCTCCTGTGGCGATGGTGGCGGCAGTTTTCGAGGTTGACGTCGTCATTGAGGTGGGGTGGCTCGGTAGAACCGCCAGAGCATTCTCTGGCTCACAGGAGGAGGCGACCGAGAGAGGAGCAACCGCCGCGCTGCTCCAACAGAAGTCTAGCAGCGACGCCAGTGTCGGGCAGCTCGTCCTGGAAGAGGTGTTAGCAGGTTCGGGTGGCGCGGGGAGGTCTACCACCGCGGGCCCAATCGATCGCTTGGCCCGACGGGGAAGACACGCAGCCGAGACAGCCTCTATGGCGACGACTCAGTGCAGGGCTTTCGGGCTCTCCGGAAGCCACCGCTGCCTGAACCAAATCACACAAGCGAGCACGAGTGGTTTCGCCAAGGACAAGACTCTTGTTCGCCTATTGTAAGCAACAACCGTGCCAACACTTCTCAACCACAGCTCCAGTGGCCACATTTTCCTGGCTATTCTGGGGCTTTCCTAATTTGTCCATGCGCTGTTGTCAGCACCAACCAAGATTCACACAGATCAGTTCAACATGGGCATTAAGAAAGTGTGTGGTGGCAAAAACCTCCCATGGATGCAATCTCAATGATGGGGAACGTTGCTGTGATGCATTTCGTCGACACACCAAACCTGAGCTCCTAATTGGCATCGCCAACCTCGTTGAGAAGCATAATTTAAAGGTGCACAAAAACTTGAGCAGACGCTGCCCAGTGAAGAGGGCCGGAGCCAATGAGCCCAGTGGCTTTCGCACAGTTGGTGTTTGACGAGCTGGGAATAGCTGGGGTGGAGACTCGCTATTCTCGTCCAACCTCACGAGGGAAGGAACACCCAAGAGCGCTCCTTCCAAGCACGCTTAATCATCAACAAAAGCGTCTCTTACGCCGTATGCAAGACTAAAATAGGCGTCGTTTGTTGCTCTTGCAACTTGCCGCTTCGAGTTGAAGTGTTCCAGCGCTGGAAGCTCTCTTGCTTCCTTCCAGTGCTGCACCTGGATCGATTGGTGTCGTTGACGAACAAGATTGCTTTGATTCGAGTGTCTGGAGACGCAGGATCGTACAACTGGGTGGTGGGTGCTCCAGTTCATGGTCGAAAACCAAAGTAACGAGGTGAACGTGGAGACGTGAGGGCCCATTTTTCTTGGTGGACGTTTACGTCCATCCACGCTCATTACCATGGGAGCTGTGTGCGGAACGTCCGCACGACGAGCAGAGATCAAGCGGCTCTATGACTTTAGCCTGTTCTTGCAGCTTATGGGGCCAGACAAAGTTGATACTATTGTGAAGCACGCGCACGTGTACCGCGCCGATGCGAACCATGAAGCAGGAGCATCGCTCCACCACTCTCACTCGGCGATTGGACGAGTCGGACAAATCGCGCTGGTATTCGATGGAGCTGTCGACATGTACTCCAACGGCCGAAAAGTCCTGACTGTACACGCCCGCATGCCTCTCGACATTGGAACGCCTGCAAGCATCATTGAGCGCCCTCGTGACTCTCGATACGCGCATTCAGGCAAGGATGAAGACCAAGCAAACAGCGAACGAGCAACCAATAGTGGTGGATCAGTGCAGACGGACGAAGCGCTACTATACTGGAAATCGCACTCCGAGATTGTGTGTCGCTACGCTCTCGAGACTGGAGGAGAAGAATTCATTCTAAAGTCGGTCTTGTGTGACCGAATCGAGTTGCGAGCTCGATCTCGATTTATGACGCTTGCGAGCAAATATTTGCTGTCTCCCAAAGGTGAGCCGGTGCCGACGCTGAATGCGCTCACCAATACGGATCTGATCGGTGCACTCTCCGGGGTGCCTTTCTTCGCAGGGCTGCCGAATGATAAACTCGAAATCCTGACCGAGATGTCAGCAATCCGCGTGTATCCCAGCAATTGTGTGATTTTCCGGGAAGATGAAGGAATGAGCACACAGCTATTTATTACTCTGGCAGGCTCGCTCGAAGTCACAAGCTCCCGCGCATCTGCACCTCTTGCTCGACTAGAAGCAGGCTCATTCTTTGGAGAAATGTCATTGCTCATCAACATTCCTCGAGCTGCTACTGTGAGGGCGATCGAAAATTGCATGCTGCTTAGCGTCGAGAAAAAGTCGTTTCACACGCTACTATCGAAATCACCTGATCTGCGAGAAAGCGTGAACAAGCTGCTAAAGGAGCGTTTGCTACTCAAAGCTATGGCGAGCGGTGTGCTTCCGTACTTTAGCTCTGTGCCCCTCGCGCGCATCGTTGAACTAAGCCATGGGATGCAGATAGATGACCAAATTCGAAAAGGTGACTGCGTGCTCGACCAGCAAACGGACGACCCTCGATTTTTCTTCTTGGTTTATGGAGCCCTTGAGATCCTGTCTGCCGGTGTCAATAATCCTGCAAAGGACCGGGGGAACCGGGACAACGCCGTGTATCTGACACCGGGCTGCTATATGGGACCGTTTACCTTCCAGCGACTGAATATGCGGAGAGGAAAGGTGTATGCGCGCACTCCAGCGGTGGTGCTGAGCTGTCAGTTTGATCGTATTCTAGAACTATTTCGCGAGTACCCGGATGTGGCGGCGGCAGCCAACATTGCCTGGTTTGGCGAGCGTTGCGATCTCGCGAGTGTGCTACGCCACGCTCTACTCACGCAGCGATTCCAGGCTTTTCTGGAGGCTGAGCATAGCGACGAGAACTTTTTGTTCATCATTGATGTCGAGCGTTTCCGAGGCATTGGCTCTGACGGGGTCGAAGAGCGGCGGCGACAAGCCAAGCACATCCTCGACCAGTACATTCAGTCCAACTCTCCGAAGGAGATCAATATTCCGTCAAGCGTGCGGGCTTCGGTCATGACTACGCTGAACAGCCTCGTTGAGGGCGAGGACCCCGGGTCGGTCCTGTTCGACGCGGCGTGCGACGAGATCATGCACCTGATGACCAAGGACAGCTTTCCCCGCTTCAAGAAGAGCGCCATGTTCCAGAGCGTGCTGGACTCGCTGGACCCGATGGCCGGGCGGAAGGGCTCCAAGGTGCTGGACGCGTGCCACGCATTCCGCGACTCGCTGCACGACCTTCGTCCGGGGCAGATCGAGAATGTCAAGAGCTCGCAGCTGAACCGCATGATGAGCACGATCCGGCGATCTCACGCGCGGCACCAGCAGGGCCGGTTGGCGGGTCGGTCCATGACCGTGTCCAACCTGCACCACGTGGTGGAGGAGTGATCTCGCCGGGGGGCTGGTCGGTCGATGTGGTCAAGTAGGGGCGTTAGGTTCGCTAGCTAGGCGCGTGGAAGCGAGACGTGTGATTACCACTTGGCGCCGCGCTCGCGCTCGTACTCTATCGCTTGTGCTCAGGCCACGAGCGCCTGGAGACAGGCGACGACGTCTCCCCCTGCCTCCCGCAAACTGCGGTCCTGCCTGCTGCGCGCTGAGCTCCATCTCGCGCGCGACTAGCTCAACGTCCTCCTTGCGCACCTTGACGGCGGCCAGCGCCTTCTCCCTGCGGCGCTCGGCCTCCTTGTCGGCCTCCTCCTGCTTGCGCAGCGCCAAGAAGGCCTCCTTCATCTTGTTCTCGTCCATCTGCTTCTCCTCGACCACGTCCGTCAGCTTCTCCAGCGCCGAGCTCTCCTCCGCCTGGCTCTTGCCCTGCGCCGCGGCCTCCTCCTCCTCCTCGTCCGACGCCGCGGCCTGCGCCTCGCTGTCCGCGCGCTCCTGCTCCGTGCTCGGGCTCATGCTCGCCTTGATCAACTTGATGGTTGGATCGAAACTGGCGCGGTTCCTAACTCTCTTCCCGCCGCGCGTCCGTTACGAACCACATCGTTTAACGCGCGCCGATTGGCCAGAATACGGAATCGCGCGCGCCCATTGGCCGAATCTTGGTGACGTCCCCTCGTGAGCCCTCCACCCCACGATCTCGCGATCCTGGATCGGATCGCCGCGCTCATTCCGCCTTCTGCGCGCTCCCCAGCACCCGCCAAGCCCCCCCAAGCCCCCAGCGTCGCCATGTTCTCGCGTGTCTCCCGCCGCGTCGCCGCCGTCGCCAAGAACGGAGCCGTGCGCGCCATGCACACGTCGCAGGCCGCCGCCCCCAAGCGCGCGCCAGTCGTGGCCGTGGCCGCCGCCGCCGGTGCCGTCGCGCTCACGCTCGCCGCCTCGAGCCAGCGCGAGGCGCAGGCCAAGCCTGCCGCCACCGTGCCCCACGCCGGCGTGCCCGGCACGGTCCACGAGCGCACGTTCATCGCCATCAAGCCCGACGGCGTGCAGCGCGGTCTCATCAGCGAGGTCATCGCGCGCTTCGAGAAGAAGGGATACAAGCTCGTCGCGCTCAAGCTCATGACCGCCTCGGAGGAGCGCGCCAAGGCGCACTACGCCGACCTGGCCGCCCGCCCCTTCTTCCCGGGCCTCGTCAAGTACTTCACCTCGGGACCCATCGTCTGCATGGTCTGGGAGGGCACGGACGTGATCCTCACGGGCCGCAAGATCCTCGGCGCCACCAACCCCAACCAGGCCGCCCCCGGCACGCTCCGTGGCGACAACTGCATCTCCACGGGCCGTAACCTCGTCCACGGCTCGGACGGCCCGGACTCGGCCAAGCACGAGATCACCATGTGGTTCAAGCCCGAGGAGATCAGCAACTACAGCCGCGCGCTCGACTCGTGGATCGTCTCGGACAACTAAGCGCCCGGCCGACCACCGCGCCGTAGCTGCGCTCCATCTAATAGAGGAGATATCGGCGCGCGAGTCGAAGCGCGCTGCTCTCTTCCAAGAGATGTGCACGTAACACAACAATGAAATCGCCCCATGTAGCACCACCACCGTCGTTCGACTCATACCTTTACCAATCTCCTTTGCGTTAGTTGAGAAGGAGCGGCTCTTCTTCGCTGCGCGCTGATGCCTCGGACGATGGTGTCGATGACAGCGACTCAGCATCCGACAAAACGTCGTCCATTGCATGCTCGTTTCGCTCAGCCGAAGACCCCGAGAGCACGAGCGCAGCGCGTCGGAAGCCAAAGAAGACCGCAGGGTTCAGCTCGTTCTCGACCCTGTTGAACTGCCACCCCAGGTGATTGTAGCAGTGGTTGCAGTGCGTGATGCTCCACGCGTAGCCAGGAAACCACGAGTCCTCCGTGCTTCTCGCTGGGTCGATGAACACGTGTTGTTGGTGAACGTCGCGCAGCGTCATGACCTGAAAAACGTGGCCACCAGGGTTTACAAACGTCCCGGCCGCGCCTTGGACGGTCATGCTGAAGATTTCACGCGTGGTAGCCAGGAAGCTCCCACAGCGAGCACACAGAACGTCCTCCTCTAGCGTCTCGAGGATGCGTATCTCGGATCGCAGCAGGCGGACGGTGCTGTCGATTCTGAGCAGCTCTAGTCGCTGAGAAGTCGAGAGCGGCAAATTGCCAGCCACCCAGTACGCAAACAGACTCGGGTCCTGCTGTTCGCTTGGCAACGAAAGGAACTTGGCGTCCACGTGCCTGCCACTCGAGGCGCTCGAAACAGGGAGCTTCCTGAACCAGTTGCAGTGGACGCTCGACAGCAGCATGGCCTGAACACGCTCGATGAGCACGCGCACGTCGTACATGTCGTAGACCCATCGGCTCCAGTGCGCTGGGCACTCTAGCTCGCGTCGGCGAGCGAGTCCTCTGCGGCGGCGCGCCGCTCGCTGGCTCTCCCACGTTTCCGAGTTGGTCTGGTCGTCTGCAGCGAGCTCTCTCTGCTGCTCGTGCTGGTCATCACGGGTTCGTGGCAGCGCCTTTGACGCTGGGAATGGCAACTGTGCCGGCTGGGTCTCTGGCAGGATCTCAACCTCTGCCCTGGCCGCGAGGTCTCCGCCTAACTGCACGTGGCTCACGCGCTTCAAGCGGAACCGCTGGCGCGCCGCCCCGGTGATGGCCGCGCAGCGCTCTCCGACGTTGAACTTCTCGATGCGCACGGTGGTGCCGTACGCGTCCTCGCCCTGGCGCACAGCAGCTCGGGTCAACGTCGTCGGCCGCGCCACGCAGGTGTCACGCCGCGCGGCCCCACCTGGCGCGTGGCGACCACCGCCAGCAGCGCGCCCTCGGCCGCCAGCTGCTCGCGGATGGAGCCCAGACTCGTCTCGGACAGGAAGCGCAGCGGCAGCTCGTCGCCTGGGAAGAGCACCTGCGCGCAGGACAACGGCGTGAGCGGACTCGACGGCTCCGAGCGACGCGAGCGCGCGCGTACGATGTCTGGCAGGAAGACGAGCGGCAGCGAGAGCACGGCGCCGTCCGCGAAGTAGGCGTGGTGCGGTCTCTGCACGGCCTCGAGCGCCCCCAGGTAGGCGTGCGCGGCGGCATCCGCCATCGTCGTCATCTCCATGGTGGCGGGTCGCGGCGTTACTTCGTGGAGAGGTTTGGTGTGGCGCGCGCCTGGAGTAAGCGCCAGTTTCGGTTTAACGTCCTAGTCTAGGGCTGAATCCGCCCAGCTGGTTTCCAGGACCCTTTCCGTCAACTAGTCGCATACTCGGTGTAGGAGTCGTCGGCGCGTTCTCGGAAGCCATACGATTCCGCGCATCCATCTGCGCTTCCCGTCCCTGCGGCGATTGGCTCAAACTCCGCCCGCCGGCTGCTGATTGGCTGCGCGCAGAGACTTTACCCATGCGGCCGGTCTCTACAGCTACGAGCATTGCACACGCCCGGCCGAGTGACGGTATCACATGGTGCTCTCTGGAGCTCCTGGCGCCGCGCTGGCGCTGCCTGCCCGCCGCTCCGCGCGCGAGGCCGCGGCCACCTGGGGGCGGAAGGACCTTTCTTCCCGCCGCGAGCGCTCCACAATCGCTTTACTCCGGTTCGTCGCAGCCGGAGTACCTTCGGAGCAGCCGAGCGGCGCAGCGGGCACGGGCTCGGGCCTCCGCCTCCACCTCTCGCTCGCTCGCTCGATCCATCGCTCGATCCATCGATCGCCACTTACTGCGCCACGCGCGCAGTATTTATCCTCGCCAGCCAGCAAGCGCCGACGCATCGGCTGCATTCGGCTCGCTATTATTGACGGCCGCGACGGATATACCACCGCCACCGCCTTCCGCGCTGCGCCCGCCGCGCGCGCTAATTATTCGCCCCCGCCCCACGACTCCGCATCGTACAACCTCCTCGACAACCGACTGCGCCATGAGCCCGCTGACAGAGTCGACGCCGTCGCCGCGGCCCACCGCGACGCCAGTCGGCGCCATCGCCAAGCAGAACTGGCACAGCACCATTGACATGGCCACGCGTCGCACCGTGCTGCTCCACATGTACGTCGCTTGCTGCTTGTCGCTCGCTGATGGTGTTGCTAGCAACTGACCCGTAGCCCGCTCCTCTACGTACAGCCTCATGCTGCTCAAGACCAAGTACGGCAAGGTGGACGCCAAGATCTCGTACATTGGCCGCCGAGCAGAGCTCGCGCTGTACAGCCAGGCCTTCTCGGCGTGGGAGTACTGGAACCCACAGACGCTGAGCCGCCGCCTCCACTCGCTGGTGGTCAAGCTGCATCTAAACAACCTGTCGGAGAAGGAGGAGGCTGCCTTCGCTAAGGACCGCTCGGAGCGCGAGCTCGCGGTCGACCAGGACCTCGCCCACACGCTCGACGCGGCCGCTCTTCTGCGAACGAAGCGAAAGAGCGGCGCGACCAACGAGCGCGACAACGTTGTGACTGCGAAGCGCCGTCGGACGCTCTCGGCCGAGCGCGAAGCTCGGACGCGGTCTTCATCATCCTCCAACGCCCAGTGCCCGCTCTTCTTCGACGGCAACAGCGACCTCGTGCAGCAGGTTTGCTCGTTCCTCGACACGAGAGACCTCCTGCAGTGCGCGTCCTCGTGCAGGATCGCGACGCAGCAGCTGCCCGCGTTCGTCACCACGATCGAAGTAACGCTGAACGGGCTGCAGTCGCTGAGCACCGTGGAGCGCTCGCGCTTCTTCCGGCGCTTCGCCAACCTGGAAAGCTTCACGCTGAACGGCCAAGTGGAAGCCCAGCGGTTCGACTTCCAGGACGAGGCGTCCGTCGTCGCGCGCAACGTGCTGGTGCGCGGCACGCTGGTGTCGCTCGGCGAGGCGCGGCTGCCCAAGCTGCGCGCCGTGGGGCTCAACTACTGCTACTCGGAGGGTCTGCAGGACCAGATCACGCGGCAGCTCGCGCAGCTGCTGGTGAGCCCGTCGAGCCGCTTCCCGCGGCTGCAGGTGCTATCGCTGGCGGGCAACTGCGTCTCGGACGACGGCGCGACGCACCTGTACGACGCGCTGTCACTGCCGCGGCAGTCGCCAAGCGCGCTGGCGCCGCTCGCGCTGCTCAACCTCGAGCAGAACTTCGTGGGCGAGCGCGGCCACGTGCTCATGCAGGAGCTGGTGGCGCACTACGCGGCCAACGGCGGCGCGCTGCTCGTCAACATGCGCGGCAACCTGCTGACGCCCGCAGCACCGCCCGCCACCTGAGCTCCTCGCGGAGCGTCGCCGTCTCGTGCCGTGTAGATGATAGTGTCCAGTAGAACAACTGTCGCGTATAGTGGCCGCGATCGAAGCGGCCGAGCTGTTAATGTACTTGGAGTCCCATCATGGAACGTGCCGGCGTCGCCTCTCGCGGATGAGGCGAGCAGCTCCACGTCAAGAAGCAGCCACCCCGGCTGCCGCGAATGGTGGTGGCAGAGAGACTGATTTGGGGGCTGCAGTCCTCACGAATTAATCAACTTGTTGATATGATGAGTGGATCTTCTCAATTCCTCCAGTTCAAAACATCATCTTGACCTTCATAAAGCAATCCCCCGCACCTTTCAGTGGTCAGCCGCAGCGCGTCAAATATTTGAGCAACACTCCCCACTCGGAGAAAGAACCCGCGGCGAATCCAGCGCCGCCGAGCCGCCGCGCCCGCCGGCCGCCGCATTGACGGAGACGCCTCGCCGCCCGCACTCGCGCCGCCATGGGGGAGCAGCTCACGGTCCGGTGCGTCGCCCGCGCTCTCCCGCGACTCGGGGCCGCCAGGAGGCTGACGCGGCCGCAGCCTGTTCGTGCGCACGCAGACCTACGACATCCCGTGCGACCCGCGGCAGCCCGCCAAGTGGCTGCTCGCGCAGGCCAAGCACATCCAGCGCTCGACGCTCAAGCAGCTCGGCGCGCAGCCCGCGCACCCTGAGGACGAGCTCGAGGTGCTGTTCAACCGCTCCACGCGCCAGGTGATCGACCTGGCAGAGCCCATTGGCAGCAGCATCGCCCCCACGGACGTCGTGGACGCGCGCACGCTGCTGCAGACCCCCGACACGACCTACAGCAGGTGCGCAGGGTGGCGAGCTGCCTGCATGTTTGGTGTGCGGTCGACTGACGCGGCTTGTTGATGTGACGCACAGCGCGCTGTTCCCCTGGCTGCGGTCGTACCCCGGCGGCCTCGCGCTCTCGGAGGAGGTCATGGGCTCCTCCAACGGACTCTTCTTCCAGCAGCTGTACGCCTTCACACTCATCGGTAAGCGCTCGCCCATGACGGCGGGCGAGCGCAAGAAGAAGCAGGACCAGGAGACCTTCCTGGCGCTGCTCGAGACGTACGTCCTGGGGTCCTATGACCACTCGTCCGAGCTCCAGCGCGCGCAGCAGCCCACGCACCAGCACGGCCTCCAGCAGAACGAGCTGTACCAGTACCGCAACACATACGCAAACCACTCGGTGCCGACGACCCCGCATCACTCGACCGGTCTTCGCCCTCGCCCGACAACACCGCCCGGAGGATATGGCAGCTCGAGTCAAGCACGAAGGGGGCCAGTTCCCGTTTCTCCACCGAGCCGCAACAGCGGCGGCGGCCTTGTGGACTTCAACAACTTTTCCGACTCGGGGTCAGACAACACGGACGACTCCCCGACGGCATATCCTACGCGGACTCCGGACTACGCGCCACCCCAGTCTCGAGCACCGATCCCCGTCGTGCCCGCCCCTGCAGTGCGTCGCGGGTCGGTGGAAAAGGCCCTGGAGGGCTTCGACAATGTCTTTGACATTGTGTTCAAGCAGCAAGCGATCGGCATGAAGCTCGGCGCGGACGAGTCCAAGCGGTTCGCGGTCGTCAAGGAGTGCTTCGAGGGCTCCGAGGCCCGACGGTATCCAGAGATTCAGAGCGGCGTGGTGATCCTGGCGGTCAACGGACAGGAGGTGACGGGCCTGGGGCTCTCTCGCGTGTTGTACCGGCTGCGAGAAGCGCCTCGACCGGTCGTCGTGCGCTTCGGGCGCTTGTCGCGGCCATCCTTCAACGGCAGCCAGCAGCGCACAGGGACTTGGGGCTAGCTCGCTCTCTGTGTCAGTCGATCTCGTGGTTGTATGGTAGTGAACTCGCGGGCTCCGCTCTCGCCCAAACGCGCTCCTCGCCGTCGCGGGAGGCTCTAATCTCCAGTAAGTCATTCGTATCCATCGTTCATCCTTGCAGTCGCCTCCGAGCAGTCCGTGATCTAATTGAAGCGCCGCCATGCTGAGCGGCGCATTCGTGGCCGACGACAAGTTCCCCGACGTCATCGCAGCGCTGGAGGCGCGCGGCTGGCGCCGACAGCACGCGGCGTTTCCTCGGCCGCAGCTGCGGTGGGCCAACTACGCTCGGATCCCGTGGACGCGCGTGGGCGATGCGCAGATCGTCAACCACCTGCAGCACGCGGTCGCCTTCTCGCGCAAGGACGAGCTGGCCAGGCGGCTGTACGCGTACCAGCGGCGGCTGCGGGGCGAGGGCGGGGTTGAGGGCCGCGTGGTGGACGAGTTCTTCCCGCGGACGGTGGACTTGAGCAGTGACGGCGCGCTAGGGGAAGTCGGGAGGTGGGCGGCGTACTTTCGAGCGCTCGCGGCCGTCAAGAGATACGCAAGGAGGCTGCGAGAAGGAGGAGCAGGTGCTGACGACGCTAGCCCCAGCGAGATCGAGCTGGTGCGCTGCAGCGTCCGGTTTCTTGAGGCGGCGCTCAAGGACGCGAGTTTCTTCGAGCTCGGCGACGAGCAGAGCGGAATTGACGAGAGTGCAGCTGAATGGAGCCTGCTAACTGCGATGTGGACTGGTGATGCAGCAGCAGGAGCCAACATCTCATCAACTCCCTTGACTGCAGCAGAAAACACGGACATTGCTGACCTTTTGCAACGTGTACTAGCTCGTGATCCGCAGTTCACGCGGTGCGAGACGGTGGTGGGGGAGAAGAAGAAGACCCTAACTCAGGTGTGGATCTGCAAGCCGTCTAATCTATCTCAAGGCCGTGGTGTCACGCTGATCCAGAGCTTGAAGGAGCTGAGTGAGCTAGTGAAGATGCCGTCCAGACACTGCATCAACGGAAAGAAGCATGACTAGGCAAACAATAGCAATGGATCGTGCAGAAGTACATTGAGCGGCCGATGCTTTTTCAGGGCGGACGGAAGTTTGACATCCGTCAATGGGTGCTGATCACCGCTTTACCTCCTGACGCTCGAGTGTACTGGTATCGCGACTGCTACCTGCGCTTCTGTGCGCAACCATTCTCGCTAAATTCAGACTCGCGCCATGATCGTTTTGCTCACCTGAGCAACTACTCGGTGCAGAAGGATTTTGTTGCTGAAGCCACCGTTGGTGACGATGACGAGATCAATTCCTCTGCTTTCGAATCCATGTGGTCCTCGCACCATTTCCGCAATGTTCTTAGGTACGATGTACAAGTCCGTGGCAGGTTTACGATGGCCTCACGCATGGTTTAATTGCAGGCAACGATACAACCGCGATATTTGGGAGTTGGAAATCGTCCCGAAGATGCAAAATGCCACGAAACATATATTGCGTGCCATCCTTCCTGAGCTGCGTGCTGTTGGGGTGGGTGCATTTGAATGAGACCAAGGAACTTTGTATTCCGTGACTCACAATGTAAACTGCATAGAGAGGGTTTGAATGGCTTGGGTTCGACTTCTTACTCGACGAAGCGCTCAATGTGTGGCTGCTTGAAGTAAACGTCAGCCCTGATGTCAGTCACAGCACCCCAGTGACTGCTGAATTGGTTCCCCGCGCCACCGTCGATGCTATCTCCCGTAGGTTTCTAGCTAGTGAACGTTGGTCCCATAAGTCATTATCTGCGCTGACCTGTGAACTCTTTGCTTGCAGTGGTGTTGGACCCAATTGGAGAAATAGCATCAGACAATGCTTGGACTCCATTGGCATTTGCCCTCTAGCTATCTGTTTATCTTTCGGCGTTTCAAGGCTCGCCTCTCCTCGTGATCTGTGACAGGGTCGAGCAATGTTTCGCTCGATGCAACAAGTGCCTTGCACGTAGTACCAATGATAAGCTCATTCAAAATTGATAACGCTTGGAGGCGCTTTTGGCCGTCGCCTGCGTTTTGAGTCATCTTCAACAGAATTGATGCTCCTAGACTTGTTTCATGTGGAATCCGGAGTTCAATACCAGATTCCTCGAAATTCCCAGGGCAGCCATAGAGGGTTTGTCGTTGGTGCCATCTAGTCGTGACAATATAGCGCCGATACATTTTGCTGTCACTTTGATCGTTCTGTTGTGGCGGGGCATGACTGCCAAGTTCTTCAATGCACCCACGCGGCGTCGTAGTGCCTGTCGGAAATCAACACTTCATTTGGCTCAGTCGCGCCAGCTGTGACAATCAGTTTCTCGTTGTTGGAGTCGAGTGCAAGGCTCTTGAGCAATGTCATAGATTTACACTGGAGTTTTCGTGCGTTCCTGCTGCGTTCATGACGTAGAATCCAAACCAAGCTGGGTATAATTCCTGCAGCTGAAATCTTCTGCTTATTTTCGTCAGATTTGATGGAGAGTGTGATAAGACCAAGTAGCGCATGCTCTCGAAGTGTCCCACCATTGGACTGTACTAGCGCAATCATTGGCGGAATGCCGCCGTTGGAAGCAATAGAGGATTTATTCTCCAAAGAGTCCCTTGCAAGCTTCGTGAGAAGTGAGATGGCTGTTTCGCTATGAATTAATGTGCCGTCACCGATCATTGGGACCAGAGTTTTTATTGCCCCAGATTTTGTAACAGCAGATTTTCCCTCGTTTTTTACACATAGGCTCAACAGTAGATCTGCAGCAGCATTTCGAGGGATAGGATCAGAATCCTTGAGAACTCTACACGCACTGGCTACGGCATCCGTTGACAGCATCGTGACAATGTTGCTGGTGTTGTTCGAAAGGTAACCTAACACTTGGAGGCAGCAGAACCGAGTAGACTCGTCACTATCATGCATCAAGTCAGTAATTGCTGTCATTTCATTCATAGTCACTTGAGGAAAGTCTTGGTTCATAGAGCAAAGGGATTCTTCCACTAAGGCTATAGCGATGCGTTGCTGTTCACGTTCTCCTCTGCAAATCGCACGAATCAGTGCTCTAATACCACCGGCTGATACGATTGAAAAAGCGTTCGCAGCCAAACGCGATGCTCTTGCCAACAATGTCAGTGAATATCTTCGATTCTCACCACCTTGGTGGAGAAACTGGATGAGTAGCGGGAGAATTTCCGCATCCAAGATTCGTTTGAAGCAACTAGTTCCTTTTGAGCATTCAATTATGCCACCAAGTAGATCTACCGCGCGTTTCTTGATCTTACCGTGTCCATGTCGTAAAACCTGGGCAATAGTGGGCACGAAGATGGCTACATCGACGTGATCGTGCAGTTTGTTTGCCTCCTGTAACTTTACTAGCAGGTCTATGATCGCAGGAAATACCCTTGACGAGAGTACTATTAGTTTGATAGATTTGGCTTCGGTAAGATCCCAAAGTGCATCGGCTGCGTTTTGCTCTCTTTCCTCTGCTGCTCCATGCGCTACGACATGTTCTAGCATCGGGATAACCCCGGCATTAGCCAGAGATAGCCGCATTCCTTGCGAAGAGTAGAGAGTACGTGCACGAGGTCGATCCGGCTCTTCTTCGCACGGCGCAGAAGACCAATTACATATTCTAGTGTATCAGTCGCAGCTTCTTGTCTATCTACAGCATTAGTAGCACAGAGACAACATTTTCTTGCTGGGCCGACTCCGGTAGAGCGTCAATAGCACCTTGCATCGCGTCGTGATACGACAGAAACAACTCTTCGAACTCTTTGTCGCATCCGAATTCGCTCAAGATGTCTGTTGCAATCTTGAAAACGACCCTGTCGCGATCACCAATGATGTACATCAAGTGTGGAAGAGCATCCGATACAAAACTAGCATCCTCTTCATTCGAGACTTTGGGCATTGTACCTGATTTGCTCAGCAGATAGAGAGACTCGTAGATCATAGACGCGGATGACACTTGGCCAGGCCGGGAAACTTTCGCAAAAACTGACACGTACAGTACATCAACCATTAGCCGAAGCGCGTACGAAGAACGGGTCAGCTCTGTCGGGGAGTGACTCACAGCCCCTAAATAATTGATTTTACGGCTGTACAACCACATATATTTGCATTTGCATATTTAAAAGTCGATTTGCCGTCTACGATAATGCCTCATCGAGGATGGCACAAGCGAGCTCTCGGACGGCTGCATCGGTGGATTCTGACAACTTGTACAGCACAAGGGTCGCATCGCTTGACTTCAACACTTCATGGATCAGGGCACTGCCTCCCCGACATAAGCTTGCGAGGGCAAAGAGGTCTTCTTCGACTTCGTCATCGTCGCTGTCAGCTATGTCATCAAGTAAAGCTGCGATACCACCATGTTCAGCAATCTCTGCCTTGGTGACTTGATCAATCTCTAAAAAACCTAGAGCCCCAGCTGCGATGAGCTTGTGGCGTTCAGATCCTGTTTTGACTAGCATGACGAGAGCCTCTACTCCACCTCTTTCGACAATTAGAGCCGCGACTTCTGGGCACTTGTACGCCAAATTCCAAAAAGTGCCGGCTGCTTGGTACTGTTGCCTCGGATTTCCGTCACGAATCATCGCCACGAGTGCGACAACGAACTCGACTGTTCCAACCAACCTCTTGTAAGCAGTGTTCGTTGCCAGATTCCACAGCACACCTGCAGCTTCAAGCTTTTGGTTGGTATTTCCATCGCGAACTAGATCTAGTAGCAGCGGAATACCCCCTTCGGATACAAACTCAGCCGCAGCATCATCATTTTGTGTCAGATTTGAAAACA
Source organism: Phytopythium helicoides (assembly GCA_024867545.1). Lineage (NCBI taxonomy): Eukaryota > Oomycota > Peronosporomycetes > Pythiales > Pythiaceae > Phytopythium > Phytopythium helicoides. Next base: position 536,565 of record JANFNE010000028.1, on the reverse strand, counting down.
CAGCAGCGGCTTGCTCTTTCTGCCCGTCATTTCCTTTTCGAAGCAACTCCATCAGCGCTGGAACTGCCCCAACAGTGACAAGCGCACAGTGATTACCATCGTAAGCTCCAATGTTTTTCAAGGCACCTGCTGCGATCTCTTTTCCATCGTCATCACCGAGCTTCACCATTTCAACCAACGCTTGAATACCCCCAGTTTCTGCGAAGCCGATTTGGTTGCTCGAGTACTTGCAAAGATTCGCTAGCACTCCCGCAGCAGCAACTCTCAACTTGTTGCTTTCTTGTCTTGTCAAAGTCACTAGTATTGGAATCGCCCCTTCTGCGACAATAATTCTTTCAGTGTTCTCATTCATCACAAGTAAGCCCAGTGCCGTTGCGGCTATCACTTTCTGGTCATCACTACCCGAGCGGACTAATTCTACTAAAGGAGGGACACCACCAGCTGATGTTATTACATTCCAACTCCCGGCATCTGACGACAGATTTGCTAGTGCACCAGCAGACTTCGTCTTGATAGATTCGTTGGGATGTTGAAGCAACTCCACTAACGTAGGAATACTGTCTTTTACTGACAAAATTTGGGCTTTGCCAGTTGCATCCACTGCGAGGTTGGCAAGAGCTCCAAGAGCGTTGTCTCTTTGACTTTCTGTCCCATCTTGCACTAATTTCATCAAAAGAGGCACCGCTCCCCCTGCTACAATCAATGGTGCGTTCTTCCCTGAAGATCCCCAAGCAAGGCTCTCTAGGGCTTCAGCCGCCCATTCCTTGATCTTTGCGTTACCATTTGCTAAGAGTGTGATAATCTTGTCAATTTCCCTCTGGCTTGATGATGACCGATTCATATGCACCGCAATTATCTGATCACTCGCCAATGCAGCAAGTTTCTTATTCTCGCTTGCTGCCAAATCTAGTACACCGAAAAGTACACCATCACGTGATAAAACGCGATTTTCAATAGCTCGGCTAGGCTTGCGGGCCAAGCTTGATGGTCTTGCCTCCTTCATCTCCAATCGCTCGACCAATGTCAGCAAATGCACCACGACAGCGTCAATTGTTACTCGCTGAGCTGGGTCAAAGCAGCACATACGCTCAATGAGCCTCCACTCATTGTCAGCAATCTCTGGAGGACGAAGTGGCAACTTGCCCTTTTTGACATGGAAGCTTACTGCCGCATCAGGTATAGAGTTGCCCCATGGAAAGGCACCAGTAACTACTTCAATAATTACCATAGCGAAAGAGTAGACGTCTGAAGCGAAAGTTGCTGACTGCCCCGCATTACCTCTTGAGGGGAGGCACTCAGGAGCCTTCCAGCGAAAAGCACCTACGGCACTTCCACCTCCCGCACTCTCGTTCTCTCGCACATTCGTACTCAATCCGAAGTCAGTGAGCTTCGGTATTTCATCACCGCCAACCAAAATGTTGTTCGCCTTCAGATCGGCGTGAACAATCCCGTTTTCGTGCAGGTACTGTAAACCTAGCGCGGTATTCAGTAATGTGTACCAAATCAAGTACGGGTGCCGACCTTTACGGTCAAGGTACGAGTCAAGATCGCCACCACTAGCAAATTCGCACACAAAGAAAGGGTCACCGACGTGGCACGCGCCGAACATCTTGACTACGTTGATGTGGTTGAGCATAAACCACACATTCGCTTCTCTATGGAACGCCGACTCCACACTTTCGCGACTTTCGCCATCGATGAAGACTCTCTTCACCACGACGGGTGTATCAAACCACTTGCCAAAGTGAACAGAGCCAAACGCCCCTCGACTAAATTCTGAATACGACTCGAAGTCAACTTCTGACGGTGGCAAATACCATACTGGAAGCTTTGATCCACGAGCTTGTGCTTCGGAATCGGCGCTGTAACAAAATTCGATAAATTCACGTGATGCCCCAGCAACTTTCAACAACTCATCGTTTATTCTTGTGGAGTAACTTGGGTCGAAACTCGCGAGCTGCTTGGAACTAATCGACGCAGAAGCGTTCACCCACGTTTGCTTCCACGAATGGACTGAGCCAGAGTTCTCGAGACCTGCTATCTCTATCATTTTGTCGATTTCAGAGTGGAGCGCGAACATTTGCGATGCTGGAATTTCAATACTTTTGTTCGAAGCGTTCAGATGGGTTGTGAGACCAAATATATGATAACATCTCTCGATAGTATCCACGAAGAGCCTCAAAGCTTGGGTTTCAGCTATCTCCAATAAACGCGTTGATTTTATATTAGTGAGTTGCGACAAGACATCAGTAAGCCGGCTCGTCAGGTGCGCCATCGACGGGTCAGAAGCCGTCATAGCACAGCAATTTTGTATGGCTTGGGTCACCGAAGATTCCAATGAAGCAATGTAAATGTCTCCAGCGTGCTGCATTGTAGTCAATTCTAAGACTTGCTGGGAGATTCTGTCAACGTCTTGGGTTTTGCTCTCGATGGCAGTATATTTGCCCGGCAAAACGGGCAATTTCCTTGATTACTTGCGCGACAGCACTTTTCGAACTTACGTCACGTGCACGAAGGCCTTCGACAAACGCCCACTCTTCTTCATGAACATATTCAGGTTTGCCAAGTGGTATGCTGTTGACAACTATGGATCTTGAGCTTGCAGTCTTGACTTCGTAGACAATCGAAGTACTCGCGAGAGGCTCAATAAGACGAAGAGTGTTCAAAATGAGAACGCCTAAATCTGCAGCGACAAATGGCGGGCACTGAGGACCAACTGGCGATGGAGATTCCGAAATCGCGCAACCAAGAATCACAGCTCTGTCTTCATATTCTGCGCAAAAAACAGAAGTGCTGTCCAGTTTTTTGCATCGCAGCTGTTTCTCCTGGAGGTACTGGAGCGCAAGCCCGACGTCATGAATGAGATTCCACGCACTCCTGTGATCTGTTTTGCCTGCTAGTCCTTTCGACAGCGGCTTTACTTGCTCATGGGCAATAAACTTCTGGTTTCCAACATGGCATGCGCCAAGAAACTTGGCCACATGGGGATGATTCAGACCAGACCACATATTCGCATCCTTGATGAATCTCTCTTGATCCGAATACGATGGTACAAACAGATCATTCCCCCACCGAGACAACCCAAACGTGGAGCCAAAGTCGAATGGTCCCTTAAACCATGATGGAAGTGACAGCACGACCATGCCAGAGAGCTGTACAACCGAGTTGAAGACCAACTCCATGACCTGTATCTCTTGGTGGGTAAGCACATCCGGTCCATACTTGCCAATGGCAAACTTCAATAGCGACATCACTTCTTCCGCTTTGGTATCGGTGTCAATCTCACCTACGAGGGCTCGTTTTTGGTCGGTGGTGCCCACTTCGATGAACCCAGGCGAGGTAAGAAGGGCTTGGTACGCCTCCACTCGAGTCTCTCGTTCATTTTTCAGATTCACTTCCCACTCACGAAGGTATTCTGGTTCATCCAAGCTGGCTGCTGCTGCTGCTGCATCCAACACGCCGTGAAGTCGGTGCAGCTGCTGCACAAAGTGCCCAGTTTGCGCTAATCTTGTGAGCAGCGACGTCTGCTCCTCGTACACGCTGAGTTCGTCTCTTAAGCTCTCAACACTCAGCAGCAGCCCAAAGAGCAAGGTGCTGGTCTTCTCTCGCTCCAGCGTCTCGATAAAGTGCCGAAGGCGACGGTAACGTGCGGCCGAGTGATCTCCAAGTGAGTTAATTGGTAGCGAGGCCGGCGAGTCGTCCGGCCAGTGGAGTGACCAGCGATCAGGCAAGGGCGCCATTCTGGTGCTGGCGATGCAAGTTGGGAACTGTAGAAGCTGGACCCTCGTGCACAGCATGTTTCGTCCGTCTATGCCCAGGGCACCGCAGCTGCTCAATGCTCATCACTAGGAGCTCCAATGGGTACGCTCGAGTTCTTGGGCTTTGGAACAAAATGTTCGCTGTTCGTGACGAAAAAATACGGTTGATGCTGGAGCGGCAATGCATTTTGAAACTCTTTCAAACCTGAAAGCGGTCAGCAAAGCCTGGATTTCAACGGTCGTGGTGGCAATAGTTGCAAATCTTTTGGTTTGACATTGCTATCGTCCTTGCCGACCCAAAAAGTCTGACAAGTATCGATGGCCCTCTCAGCTTTGTAGGCAGTTGGTTTTGTTCAGCATTTCACAACGATTGCTAGCACCAGGACCAACGTCTAAGCTCTCTGACAAACTGACGACATGGGAAGCTTCACCAGCCTACACAATCGATATCTTGATTGGGATAAGCACGACCATCAGAGACGCAGTATGCGCATCTGTTGACCATTGTTTTTCTGAGCTGTCATCATTGTATCAGCTCCAATTCAGCAATTGCCTCGTAATTGTCGCCGCATCGAATTGACAAATTCATCAACGTTTTCAGAGCGGAACGAGACAGCCTGCCATCACCCCCTCGCGCTCGTAGAAGCAGTGCATCAATGCATCCGCTTGCTGTTGCAATGATCCTATCATGTTGTGGAGCAACAGACAAATTCTGCAGAGCGTCAATTGCTAACCGCGAAATATCAAGGTGCTCACTGAGGATCAACGCTACTTTTGGTTTAACTGCACCCGCAGCTACGATACGTTTCTCATTATTGGAGTCGACTGCAAGTATCTTGAGTAGAGCCACCGTTCGACACTTGAACATTATGTTGTTTACGCCGTTCTCACGCCGCAGGATGCCAATTAAGTCAGAAATGATACCAGGCGCGAATTTTTGTTTGTTATCGTTGGAGTTGACCGACATCACGATCAAAGCAAATAATGTCACCATTCGTAACCTTTGCTCATTACTCCGCACAAGTGCACTGAGAGATTCAATCCCACCGCACGGCGCAATGAGCGCTTTGCTCGCCAACGAGTGCCCTTCAATATTTGTCAGCGCTGAGATAGCTTTGCCTTTATCGTATGACAGTTTATCTCTTATCCACCAAATGAGAGCACCAATCGCCCCCGCTGCTGCAACTGTACTTTCTTCACCAACAGAGAGGCTCGAGATTAGAAGCACCACCGAGGTGTGCAGATTGTGGAGCCTCGAATTTGGTGCTCGGATGGCGCATACTGCTGAGGATATAGTAGCGGTCGAAAGGATCTGGTTTCGGTTAGTAGGCTTGCGCGCGAGATATGCCAGGGCTAGAAAGCAATGCTTCTTCACACGGTCATGGCTATTTATTGTGAGACTTGCTATCATGTCAATGTCGTCAGTGATTTTTTGTAAAATACTGCCTGGTACTTTGTTGAGAAATGAAGCCAAATAGCCTGCGCCAGCAAATTTGTCATCGGTATCAGGTCCGTTTATTGCCGATCTGTTGCCATCACTCACTCGCTATATCACCAATTCCCTGGCTACACTAAGAGTATGGATTTTCATGACCATACGCAAACCGCTATGGAGTGTTGCCAGCCCGCAACTGCTCGTTCAAAGCAGCATTCTCAAGCCGGACGGCATCCAGATCCGCTAGCACCTTGTCTACGTGTCGGCTGCTGTCACGCGCTTCAAGCTGCGCAATCCAGTTGGTCAGGTCCCGAACTCCGTTCTCCTTCTTGCCAACATCTCCGATGACACCGAGTAGTTCCTCAAAAAGCTCGCGCACTTGCGTGAACTTGCGGTAGCAGTCGATGTAGGCTGCTGCGTTCGCAGCTGGCTCTTTGCTAGAAGAAAACCCCACTCCAAGCGACAGCCCGCTGCTGCTACTATTGCTTTGCAGCTTTTTGGAAGCAGCGGAGAAGAGTTTGTCTTCTGCTACAGGCCTCGCTCCGCTTTAGCTTCTCCGCTGACACGTTGAGCTGCTTTTGCACCAACGTGATGTCGTCAATGATTTTTGCAATGTCTTGCTTCTGCTTGTGTACTTGTTTAATGATGTCCATGATGCGGGCGGTGTAGCTGTTGCGAGTTTGTTGATTCTTATTTGAGGATCGTGCAGCGGCATATAGCTTTCTCAAGTGCAGCGAGCGCTTGGGTTTTCTCCTGGATCGACTCTGCAATCGAGTACATCTCCGATCGGAAAGTTTTCATCTCAGCTATCAACTGTCGACCTCGGGCTTGGGCACCTAGATTGGCCCAAATTGGCAAGGAGCTCCTTCTCGCTCTTTCAGCAGTGGTGATCGGGTTTGTTCCCACTCGCGAGCTAGCTCCTCCAGCTTTTGTTGAGCCTTCCCGCAGAGAGACTCTAGCTTGACTACATTTTCTTCGGCTGCTGGCAGCATGCTTAGCAGCTTTTTCTCGGTGGCAAGTGTCTTTTCTAGAGCAGGTTTGGATTTCTCAAGATCCGCAATATGTTGCTGTGTCTGCTGAAGCTTTGCACGGTCCTTTGCGATAACCTTTTTCATCGATGAGATTCTTCGCTGGGTCTTCTCCGACTGAGTTTGCATCTCCTCGATTACTGCTCCATTGTCTTCCTTTCTCTCGCTCTCCTGATTCTGGGTTGGGGATCAAACAATCAATATTAGGACAGAGGAATATATCTGTAGACCAAAATGCAGGCACCCTGACCTGTGAGCTGCTGTTCGATGTATCGATTTCAGTCTGTGCGATGTTAGTTGCTTGAGAAGCAATTACATCACCATCATCGCCAGACCGAACACTACTGGTTGGAGGAATATTGTGCTTGTCTGTTTTGGATGGCAATTGCGGGCAAGAGCTCTGGGATTTCCTCTGAAGTGCTCCAGCTCTCGCTTCCTGTTCGCATATTTCTGGCTATTAGCTTGCGCTTACTTCGTTTAGTACTTCGAAGTAACCACATCACCTACCTCCAATAATGCCGTATCATTTGCAATTGCTAGAGCATCGATTTGAACGATCTCGGATGAACTGCTTGAGCGTGTTGCATGTGCACTGACAGCTTCCAGAAGCGACGCCACGCGAAGTGCCTCGTTCGGGACATTTTCAAAGAGCCCTACTTTCGTGATGCCGACATGACAGAAATGAATCTGAAGCCACAGCTAGATCTCAACAAAATTTACGGACTTTACCTTGTGGCGATGACATTGAGCTTGAATATTGGTGCGTCCAGGGGAGGGTGACTGGCGCTGTCACCGTTTGGAGGAGTTGATGACCTCGCAGATTCCGGACGTGGCGACTGGGCAGGAAGTGGAGCGTGCTTTCCTGCTTCCAAGACGAGAAGATGGAAGCAACAGAAAGTATGCTTGTAGTCACCGTCGACTCATCGTACCCGTCAAGCAGGTCGTCCACCTGATGCTTGCTGTGGACGACCTCGGTGTGGTTTTGAATCTCTGGGAGCTTGGGTTCTTCGTCTACCCGACCACGAGGCAGCTTCCCCACAAGCCAGGACAGAATACTGCGTGTCTCCTTCTCACTCGGGTACAGAAAGTTGTTGTATCCGCAGTCTCCAGCATACCCTAGCTCCTGCTCACGCAGCGTTTAGCACGCCCCCAGCCACTGCAACGACCCGCCTGCCTTCCGCTACCTTGAGAAGCCCCGCGAGCCTGGATCCGAGCCGGTGGCGCGCTGCGACGCCCTTGACCGGCTCGAACTGCTCCAAGAGCCCAAAGTCGATGGCCTCGTCCGCCTCTTGGATGCGCAGCAGGCACCGGTGCACGATCGCGGTCAGCGCCTCGAACGAAAGCTCGCGCACCGCCCAGGAACTCGCGTCCACGGCCGAGTCGACGCTGCAAAAGACACCGGCCGTTAGCCCTCGGTGAGCAGAAGGCCGCGAGCCACCTCTCAACGCCAGCAAACGCGCACCAGCCGCTCTGCTGCAGCGCCGAGAGCACCACCGCATCAGCGTCCGCCATGACGGATCTTCTCGTGGCGAAGTGATGTAAAGTTCGCGTTTGGGTCATTAGGTTCGCGTTTGATCTTGAAAGGACGCGAACAGATTGGCATGGGGAGCAAGGCGGTGGCGGCGCCGTTGGCGGCAGGCGGAGCGCGGCTCAAGTGGCGCGTGGACGCGGAGAAGCACGTGGTGGTGTGGAACTTTGAGCGGCGCGGGTGGGTCAAGACGGAGGGCGACGACTGGAATGTCTACTGGGCCAACAAGACGACCACCAAGGCCATCTTCAACCCGGAGAACGGCCAGCGGCTTGTGGACGGGCAGTATGTGAATCACTTCCCCAACCACTACGAGCTCACGCGCAAAGACCTGATGGTCAAGAATATCAAGCGATACAAGAAGGAGATGGCGGCGGCATCTGTGGCTCCAGTTGCGCAGTTGCCACCAGTCTCCGGATCGCAGGCAGCGAACGCTGGGTCGCTTCCAGGCACCAGCTCGATGAGCAGCCCACTTGGTCCACAACCAACGGCATTGAGCGCATCAGATCCACTCGATTTTTTGCCAGTGACGTACACGCTGCCAGCTGACTACTCGCTGTTCGTGGAGGAGTTCCGGCGCAACCCGAACACCATGTGGATCATGAAACCGTGCTCCAAGGCGCAGGGCAAGGGCATCTTCATTATCAACAAGCTGTCGCAGACCAAAAAGTGGGCGAACCAGCAGCGCTGGGCCAACATGCCCATGAAGGAGGGCTATGTCGTCTCGCGGTACATTGACAACCCTTTGCTCGTGGGCGGAAAGAAGTTTGATCTCCGCATGTACGTGCTCGTGCTGTCGTATCGACCGCTACAAGCACTCGTGTACCGCGAGGGCTTTGCTCGCTTCTGTAATGTCAAGTACTCGGCGGACGCCGATGCGATGGATAACCCGTTCGTGCACCTGACGAACGTGGCCGGTGCAGAAGAACAACGAGGATTACAATAGCAACCACGGTGGCAAGTGGACGGTCGATAATCTATGCCTCTACGTGGAGGCGACCTCGCGGTCCGTGGTGCCGGTGCAAAATTGCTGCGCGACATCCATGCCGTTATGCTGCACGCGCTCAAGGCGGTGCAGAACGTGATCATCAACGACCCGCACTGCTTCGAGTGCTATGGGTACGACATCATCGTGGACGAGACGCTCAAGCCGTGGCTTGTCGAGGTGAACGCATCGCCATCGCTGTCAACCACGACTCAGGATGACCGCAACATGAAGAGTCGCTTGCTCCGCGACGTGCTGGAGCTCGCCGTGGCTGCAGACGCCGCCCCCGACCAGCGCCGCAACGTGCTGCCCGCCCCCACGCCAAGCTCCACCAACGGCTTCATGTGGCTCACGAACGAGAGCATCCAGCTCGAGGCCGAGCGCCAGCGCCAGGAGCAGCTACGCCGCCTGGCCCGCAAGGCGGCGAGTGCCCAGTGGCGGTGACATCCACTTCAACACGGTCAAGCTGCGCGAAATGAGAAATGAGAACTCAAATGACAAGTAGTATTTACATATACAAATTGTATACATATTGAAAATTACACTTTAGTCTCTTTGAATTTTTGAGCAGGCATTTTCCCCCGCGACCGGTTGTTACGGCGTTGAAACGCCGAGCGGTCGACTGGCGTGTGGCGACGCTCGTTTCGCGCTTCAGGCGAGCGCGGCGCCCATTGGAGTGGGGCGACACGACTCGCGAGGCGCTGGGCGTTGCGTGGAGGTGCCACTCGTGGCCCTTCGGCGCTCTGGGAGGCGAGAGCGGCGTGATTGAAGAGGAGAGATGCAGTCGCCGGTGGACGGCGCGGCGGCGGCCAACTCGACGCTGCTGCGCGAGCAGCAGGCCTGAGCGCGAGAAGCTGCTTATGGACAACTTCAACCAGGCGCTGCGCATCAACTACCTGGAGGAGCGACTGCTGCGCGTCAAGCAGGGCACGGACTTCGCGGGCGAGGACCTGGAGAGCGAGATCGCGCAGCTCCGCATCGCGCTGGAGGAGCGAGAGCACGACATCAAGCAGCGCAACTTCGCCATGATCCGCGCCACAGAGGCCATCGACGTGCTCACGGCGCAGCTGAACGCCGCCAAGGAGGAGAACGCGCGGCTTGCGGCAGAGCTGGAGCAGGGGTTCTCGGTCAAAAAGAAGGAGAAGAGTCGATGCCGACCTAGTGGACAAGTGGCGCAGAGAACTTGAAAGGGCGGTGGAGAGCGAACATGCTGCGGCCGCGCGAGCCCGAGAGCTCGAGTCGGAGATCGCACAGCACCAGGACACAATTGCCAGTCTGACGAGCAAGATGAAGGAGATGGAAGAATCCAGGAGCCGAGCTCAACAGGATGCAGAGTCAACATTGGAGCTTGAGCGGAGGAAGGTGGAGCAGCAGCTTGAAATTGTGCAGGCCAAGGCGTCGGTGGAGCTGGACCATTGGCGTGGGCTTGCGCGGCAGCGCGAAGAGCAGCTGACCTCCTCCAAACTCCAGATCGAGTCTCTGATGAAGGAAAAGGAAGCGATGGATGCGCGGTATCAGAACAAAATGAAGCGGATGGAAGAGGAGGTGCAGACCCAATTGCGACAGCTGCGAGAAGAAAGTGACAAGTACCGAGCGGAGCACACACGCCTACTGACAGACCATCAAAAGACGCACTTTGACCGTGATCGGCTTGCGATGGAGACGGAGAGCGTCAAGCAAGAACGCACTCGCCTCCAGTCGGAAATCGAGCGGCTTGGCAATGAGCTGCAGCAGATGGCCGGGGATGCTGAGCGCTTCCGTCTGCAGAATGCAAAGTTGGAAGCCCAGTGCGAAGAGCAAGCCAAGTCGATTGATAGCTACCGGGAAGAAAAGGAGAAGGCTGCGGAGATAGTTCATCGTCTTGAAGGCGAAGTGCGCCAGTGGCGGAAATCGTCAGCCGAGCACGAACTTGCTGTGAAGACTCTCGAAGTCCGCGTTCAGCAAGCCAATGAGCAGATCAAATCCTTAGACGAGCAGAGACAGCAAGCAGCTGCTCGGAGTCAGCAGTCCTCAAACGAGCGCCTAGCCGCACTTGAACGAGAGCGGCACGCGATTGAGCAAGATAATCAGAATCTTCGGGCAGAGCTCGTTGACTTCCAGCATGCGCTTGATACGCTAGAGCAAAACTTCCACGCATGTGAAGACAAGCTGGGTGAAGAAACGGCGAAATCTCAAGAGTTTCAGGCACGCGTTCGGGATCTTGAAGACGAACTGGCAAGGAAATCAGCTGATTCGCAAGAGCTTGAGCGGCAGCTTGCAGAAGCGCGGGTTGCGGCATCTATGACGGAGAATGCTAAACTACAGCAGCAAAATGACACTGTCGCTCGTTTTACGAAGGAGAAGAGCGAGTTGCTTGCGTCGCTGCAGCAAGAACGGAGGACGAGCAGAGGCTGCTGAGCGTGCACAGCGTGATATGGAGACCCAGCACGCTTCGCTGGTGAAGGAAATGGATGCCGTTGCTCAAGAGTTGCGATATTTCGTTTCGGCCGATGACCAGACACGAGGGCGTGGTCCGAACTCAATGGCCCTGTCTGTTCGTGAGGCAATTGCTGCGGTTCAACGGTAAGAATGTAATGCTTTCCCCGCTGAGATATTTGAGCGACACCTTCTAATTATTCATTGCTTATCTCGGATACAGCGAGTTCAAGTCCGATGCGTCGCGCCTACAAGCTGAATCCCAGCAGCAGATGAATTCAATGAGTGCGCAATTGGATCGCTTGTCATCGCGCCTGCAATCCAGTCAGAGCAAACTCGAATCCCTTCAGTTTTCAACTTTCCACTCCAAAGACGAGAAGCGGAGTGTTGAGCAGACTTGGGCGTCTCGATATGAGAAACTCCGCGTGGAGAAAGAGGCTGAGCGGCGAGAAATGCAAAGTGAGCTCAGTCGCCTGCAAGAACGCCTTAGTGTGAGCGAAAACTCGCTCGCTCAAGCAAAGCACGATGCGGAGAAGTTATCTCGTGACCGAAGCACATCTCGCACTGAGTGGGAGAGAGACTACCACGACCTGAAGGAGAGCAACCGACTGCTGTATGATGAATTGCAAGAGCGCCGGCGGGCCGCTGAACACTCGCGGAAGCAGTATATGCGCGCTGTACGTGAGAACAAAGAGCTGCTGGCAGCCATCGACGTGTATAAGAAGGCCATTGCTGAACGGAATGCCGACATTGAGTACTACAAGGGGGCGCTCATGAAGTACACGCAGCAACTGCAGCGCCGGGTGTCCATGGGTGAAGTCAAGCAAACCCTTCTAGAGCAGCTTGAGCAGACACAATTCATGATCAACGCTACCTACCAGCGCTGGTCAGAGAGTGACCTAGCGAGGGGCGAGGACCCTGCAGCTAGTGCGGAGACTGCTGCGCTCGCCGTTCAACTTGACGAGTATATCGGCCGCATGGAGTTGGTGACAGAGCGGTGGAACAAGTTCCTCGCTCAATCCAAAGAGCTTCACAAGCACTATGGTGATGCCTGGCAGTCGGCCATGATTCGCTTGAGCACAGGTGATGTCAATCGGCCACGATGGGTCGACGACGTTGAGCGCAAGTGCTTGCGCCTGTTGAACGAGTCGGTGCGCGTGTCTGAGGTGATGCGCGACACAGTGTCGAGTGTCGGGGACGCCTTGCAGCAAGAGCAGGAGGTGCACAGACATCGAGAAAAGGAGCACAGGCTGCAGTCACCACATAAATCACGGCGTGCTACAGATGACTGGCGAGAGGTGTTAGGATCCCCAAAGCACGTGAGCGGCCCTCGGGTTGGCAGTACGTACTCGAGTCCAATCAAGAAGCGGCCAAGTTCTATGGCTCCCAACAACAACGCCGTCACATCGCCTTCACGACGCAGCTCGACCAAACAGCTCGCTGCGCACCTTGGAGCTGGTGGAGTGTACAACAACTCGCTGTCATCGCTCGGACGTCTAGGCGTAGAGCTCGAAAATATTGAGCGAAAAATCCGCGGCGAGCACGCGTAGGCTCCCGCAGCTCGATTCGACTCGCGGGATTTTGAGGATCACATGTGCGCATCGGACAAGCGGTACAATACAAGCAACATACGAACGTGCAGGTTGTCAACACGGCATAAATTAAATCGCATTTGGTTACAGCTCGTCCTTGATTTCGCGCAGCTTCTCGTAGCTCAAAAAAGAAATCACCGCGGACGGCAGCGCCTTGAGTGCGTTTACAACCACACCGCGATACAATCCACGCACCTTCCATCGCTGCGCAGGGTCATCACGGACAGACTGAACAGCACAGTCCCACGCGGAGGTGTACGTCGGAAACTCCACCGACTGATGCCACGTCCCCTGAAGTTGTAGGCGCCGACGCACAACATCGAACGGGTACGACAGGAACTGTGACGTTAGTGACGCGGTTGTCGCGCACAGGATTTGACCGGGGATGCTTGGATGGCCCAGCTGCTGAGCACTGTTTGGACCGGCAGAGTCGGTGTCGTACAGAATGAACACGGGGCGTAGCGACTCGTAGATGGAGTAGTTGCAGCCAATGTACGTGAACACGCCTAGCGACGCAGGCAAGAAGCCGCGATAGAAAGCGCGCAACCCATTACCTTCACGATGAATAGCACGAGCGCAGTCCGCAATTCCTCGGTATTGGCGGTCGGCGCTCAGATACTGCTGCGTGCTCAGCCGCCCGCGGATGACATCGAGGGGATAGAACAAACAATTTGCAGTGAGCCCGGCAAGACCACCAGCAATCAAATTCGTCAGATCAGGCGAAGGCAATCGAGGGACACTGTCGCCGTCTTTCAGAGCCGACTTTGACGTCACAATTTGATTCAGCTGGTGTCGATAAAAGTCGCACAACAGAAACTTGGTCGGCAGTGACGGAATCACCCACAAACAATGAGTTAAGTTGCCGCTGAAAGCGCCTCGTACACCACCAAGCTTGATCATGTTCAAGAATCCGCGCGTTGTCGAAGCGTAGGGTGATGATACACCAGGCGATTTCGGTGGAGCGAGTTGCATCAACATTTTGAGGCGCTCCAAAGGAGCAGTCGCAGTGCGAGCAAATCCACCAGCTGCAATAGCAGCAACTAAGGACGTCAACTGACCAGTCACTCTTTGGTTTTCGAGCGACTCGTTGATTTCGTCAAATGCTTCACCGATCAGCAATGTGCGAGCCTCAAAGTCAGGCTTCAAGTACTCCCAGTCTCCACCCGTTGGGTTGTGCCGGATCGCAGAGATCCAGCCAGATTTGAGATTCGCGTCGAAAGTAAGCTGCTGTTGCCGAAGTTCGTGTCAGGGTCGCTGCCATGAGCATGCAACTCAGCAGCGCGCCAGATTGTGCGCAGTGCTTGAATGTCAGACTTCAGTGCTGAGACGAACGCTCGGAACTCAGCTTTAGCCCTGATAGTTTCCTCGTCGTTGACGTCAGGACTGTAATGGCTGTCGTTGAACGCATCCACGTCTTCCTCTTTGCTTTCGTGTTCATCGCTAATTGCCGCAATAGCTCGCACCAAGTCGTTGTGTGTCACATACTGGTCACCAATCTGGTTGGAAGGCAAATCAAAGAGGTGCTCGTAGAACTCTAACTCACGTGGAGACGCCTCTTCCTCGTCAGCTTCGGCATCCCGAAGAGGAAGAGATGCGGGGCGCGCGTCACTAGTTGAGATCCATTTCCGTACAGCTCGAGGGATATCGCTCAGTTTGATAGCACCTTGCTCTTCCTCACCCCCCGCTGAGATCGGTCCTACGTCACCCTTCGACTCGAGCAGCTTGAGGATGCGGAAAGCGGCTTCGGGAAGCAGCTGATCGATGTTCGACGCACCCAAAGCGATGTGAAAGTGGGCGAACTGCGAAAAGTTTACTAGCCCAGAGCTGTCGTTGAGCAACAACGCTAGAGCAAGCTGCACTGCACGATCATATTCTTCCTTCGATGGCAGTCTTGACCTCTGCAGCTGCTCGATCATATTTGGGGAGTTGGCGCTGTGCTGAATTGGCACTAGCTGTTCGGGGTCACGAAGCATTCGACGAAGGTCTTTCTCTGTCGCGAACGATTCACTAGACCCTTCAACGATTGTGTTACTGACTTTCTGGAACAGCTGATGCAAAGCCGTTGAGCCGCTGCGGGTGATGGTCAGGAACGACGCTCGATCCATGCACCAGATCTTTGTATCTTCGAGAGCCTTGACCGACGCACCACGACGACTATTGTACAACAACGCAGCTTCTCCAAAGCTTGCACCACGCCCAATTACTCGATCAACAAATGGCGCAGTCGCGCGTGGTTTCTTTCGCGAAATCTCACACTTTCCAGATTCAATCACGTAGAAATAATCACCCGAGTCACCTTGGCGCAAGATCGTAGTGCCCGCACGCACACGAAGTGGGAAGCACTTGCGAACAGCCATGGCCTTGGCGCGGTCGTCAAGCTCCGAGAAAAGTGGGTGGTCCGAAATGGCGTCCATCAGAAACACGTGTTCATCCATAGACTTTTGGCTCGCTGGGTGCGCCTCGACAATATCCTTGAATGATTGCTTGTCAAGTTGCCACACCACCAGAGCTTCCTGGTTCCAAGCTGACGACGAAGACTGCGTCGGGAATCTTGTGGTACTTTGTGCCGATAGCGTAGGGGCAGGCCTACCGGAACCTGACGTTGCGCGCAAAGTAGCGCGACGAGGAGTGTCATAGATCACCGCCGATTCTCCGAACGCGTTACCAGGACCGTTTGTCGCCACCAACACGCGCTCGTTCTTTCCCACGATGCTTGATGGTGTGTGGAATTCAGGTAAAGCGATCGTCTTCCGTTTACGAAGCGCCACTGGTTTCTTCACAGCGTCTCCAGACTCCTCCGTTCCTGGGGCTTGCGTCTTTCGCAAGTGGTCGTAGTCCACGTACACCTCACACTCGCCTTGCTCGATAATGTAGAAGTAGTCGCCTGGCATCCCCTGGTAAAAGACCACTTCTCCATCTGCGAAGGCGCGCCGGCGGAACTTCTTCGCAATCTCAACAAGCTGCGACTCGCTCAGCGTATGGAATAACTGATGGCGGCGAAGGCAGCGCACGATAGTGTTGATCTCCTTACCAGACTGCGGACTTCTGGTTTGTGCATCAGTAGCCAGTCGACGATACCGTGCATGATTCTCTTCAAGGCGCTGGCGAAGCGAAATCTCAGGCAGGTAGGTAGCATCCTGCTGCAATTTGAGATACCCGCCGCCATCGTTGTGCGAGAAGTGTTTCGGCAGGTACGAGTTTGTTGACGGGTACGGAAGCAACAATCCGAGGTGTTGGTACAGTCCCGCCACAAGCTGGGAGCAAAACATCTTGCCTCCTTCTTGCGGACGCGCGATGACCTCGTTCTCGAACATGGAGCGCTCCTTGGTGCTGAGCTCTCCCACAAGCGTGTGGTACTGCTCCGCAACGCGGTCTCGCTCCTTGACAAGCGCGTTGCGCTCAAAGTCCGGCATCTTGTCGCGGTGCTCCAGGTCGCTCTCGAGCTTGGTGAGCGCCTTCTTCTTGCTGACCACCGCGTCAAAAAGGCGCTCGCGCTCAATGCGCGTGGGCACCTTGACTCCTGCGTTGAAGAATCGCTGCGGGCGGTCCTCGTAGGGGCTGTCGCGGATCATGTGCGCGAACTGGAGCGCGCGCGCGCGGAACTCTGGCGTGCGCGGCACCTGCAGCTTGCGGACGGCGATCTCGTGCGAGTTGCTGCGCAGGATGCGGTCGACGAGCGGGCGCATCTTGACGCCCGAAATGGCGGCCTCAAGCAGCAGCAGCTCGCCGTCCTCGCCGCGGATCACCACGCCGTTGTGGTCCCACTGCGTGTGGCCGAAGAACTTTGCGCACGCGCAGATGCTGGCGCCGTACGCGCCCATGCCCGCGCACTTGCGGTCGAACAGGATCACGTCACCCGCGTCGACCTCCAGGTCCCGCAGCAGCTCGCGCACCAGCCGCGCTTGGCCGTCCGTCGCCGCCATCGCCGCCTTTCTCCAACTGCAATGGTTGACGAGACGCACCTCCGCCTTGTCTTGGAGTTTGTATACTGCTGGAATCTGCGGTGCTGACGCCGGCCGGCCGTATGCCAACTGCGCGAACGGTACGGCGCGGGGATGGCGAGCTTCAAGGCGGTGGCGCTGCTGCGGAGCCGCGGCGGCGTCTCTGCCGGCGCTTCCAGGCTGCGAACGGGGCTTCTCGGTGCATCAGGATGCTCTGGTAGCGACTGCGGACGGCTGGGGAGGCGAGGGCTGACCCAGTCGGCGCTTAGCAAGGGCCTCGAGTTCGAGGAGCAGGTCGTGGCGCTCATGGCGGCGCTGCGATGCGAGCTGCAGCCCACGCAAATGTCGAGAGACGGCGGCATCGACCACCAGGTTTGATCTGCCGGTTGGCTGGATAGTTAGGATAGTTAGAGCTGCTGGATTGACTTTGCCGTTGCGTTGGGCAGGGCGTGTGGTCTTTCCCAGACCATGTCGAGATCGAGGTCGTGACGCAGTGCAAGAACGAGAAGAAACCCGTGAGCGTGCAGTACGTGCGTGAGTTCCACGGCGTGCTGAGCTTCTTTCCCGCGAACACACTCGGGGTGTTCGCATCGAGCTCGGGCTTTAGCGTCTACGCACAGAGGTGTGTGTGAACGAACCCTTGGTCCGTGGTGTTTGTGAAAGCCAATGAGTGATTCTTTTCAACGGTGCAGATATTTCCTCCGGATGACGACTCCGGCAGTGCTGTGTTCCATTGATCCCGAAGAGCGCCGCATTTCTTCATTTTTGCTCAACGCTAGAGCTCAGGCCCTGCTGCCCAAGCTCACGGTGGCCAGCCAGTTCATCGACCAGCAGCACCAGCTCGTTCTAACATACGGGAGCCATATCCTCGGTGATCCGTGACTTCATAAACCGATGCAACGTTGCTGCATTGTCAAATGCCATTCCGATGACACCTCCACTAGTGCTTACTCTTCGGGGACCTTTTTACCTCTGGCTTTGGGGATCTATCGGTTGCTCAAAAGTTGAAAACAGCGTTTCCGTCCACTAAAGCGCTCTCCTTTTACAGATGACAAGGTACGGTACCGCTTGAAGCTTCAAGTATGCTGATGAACCTGGCACTGAGGTGCTGCGAGAAGAACTACAAAAGGGTGAAGCAGCTGACCGAGACAGCGATGGCTCGAATACGAAACGAACAAGGAATTCAACCGATGCCGGGTGTGCGCTCTTGGCAGATCAAAGCTGATATATGATGGGATGGATCTCTATGAGTGATGGTTGTGATGGCAAGTTCATTTGCCTGCAGCATGATCAGTTCCTAAAAGACGACGTCGTCGCTGCAAGCTCCAATGCTGCCAGCTAGCTACCGAAGTCTCTGCAGGCAACTTCAAAACCGTTGCGCAATGTCTCTACGAAAAGTCCAAGCAGCGAATGGCATGTATGACAACCCAATTGAAGACGATCAGGCTTTGGTTGCGACCACAATCCCACAACTGATACAGATGGATTATGAACCTGACAGCGATGAGGCACACATTGCAATCGACATCTTGTATGAGATCGCTAGCGATGACGAAATTCAGCAGATGCTTATATCGCCTGACACTTTAAAGCATTTGGTTGGACTTCTTCAGCGTGGCAAGTCGCTTCAAATCTATCAATATGCTGGTGCTCTGCTGAGACTTTTCAAAAACGAGCATCTAAGACAATTGCTGGTTGATGCTGGAGCTATCCCCTTGCTGGCAGACGTGGTGTGGAATGGTTGTGAAGAAGAGCAGATACTTGTGGCTCCTGCACTCTGGAATATGGCTGTAGACGAACGTTTCAAGGCAGCTGTATTCTCAACCAAAGCTGTACCAATGATTCTTCGCCTGCTTGCGAAATGCAGGCTTCATGGTGAAATCGACGTCCTTGCTTCAATACCGATTTTTGTGCAGCTTTTACGCGAAGGCGATCGGGAGATGAAGGAGGGAGCAATTGGGCTCCTTTCTTGCATCAATAGTAGCCAAACAGCATATGCTCTAATTATCGAAGCAGGCATAGTTCCTCCGCTCTTGGATTATCTCCGCGACAGCAGCCAAAGTCGAATGAATGCATTGAAACTGCTGGGGTGCTTGTCTACTTCTAGTTATGACAACAAATTGACCATCGTTCAAGCTGGCGCAATTGGCGCGTTAATTGTCGTCGTTCGAGGTGGCTCCCCAGAAGAAGTGTCAAACGCTGCATATCATCTTGAAACTATCCTCTATCCGGTTAATGTCAGCATTCCCCAAATATCGACCACTGAGATCGAGGCGCTTACAGAGCTGGCCCGTGAGAGAAATCAATCTGTCAAAAGTCATTGCTTCAAGTCGTTGGCTTACCTTGCGCGCAATCCCGTCAATAGAAGGCGAATTCAATCGACTGACATAATACTCACTGTACTAGATACGCTTCAAGAACCATTTACGCCCCACCGACGAAATGCTGTGGGCCTGATATCGAATCTATCGGCTGATGCCCATGGCGGGACTCTTATTAGTGCTTCAGGGGTGATTCCTGTTCTTGTGATGATGCTGGGTGGTAGTGATTCAGAGGAGAGCTTGAAAGCCTTATATGCGCTTACGAATTTTGCAAGGCACTCCCAGGAAAACAGAGCGTTCCTTGTGGCGCAAGGCGTTATCGAACCGTTTGTTTCAATAGCTCGGATAGTCAGTGTGGGTACGAAAGGGGTGGCATTGTTCGCTTTGATCCTGCTGTCTATCAAGTCAAATGACATCAAGCGGAGGATCGCGGCTGCTGGTATCATTCCTGAACTTGTGGGGATATTGAGGACTGAAATGAAGCTATACGACATGTTCAGGAAGTTTAGAGCTCTAACGCTACTCAAGAGCCTTGCAGTCAACGACTCCAACGAGAAGATGATCGTTGCAGCTGGTGCAATCGAGCCTTTAGCAAGTTTTGTTCTCGATAAAGACGCTCGCCTAGCGTGGCTAGCTATCACGACCCTGCAAAATCTGGCAGTTGCTACAGAGCACAAGACTGCAATTGCTGCCTCAAAAGGGCTCGTGAAAAGTCTATTGTCACGAGTGCGAGATATCGACGAGAAGCTATCGATGGCGTCTTTGAATGTGTTAACCAACATTGTAATCGGATGCTGTGACAGCAAGAAAGCGATTGTCGCTAAGGGAGGAATAGCTGACCTGGCAAAAGTCATTCGAGAAAGCGACAACAAAAAGCGTGTCCAGGCACTTTGGTTGCTCGGTGAGCTTGCGATCGATCCAGCCAACAAGGCGCGTATCATAGCATCGGGAGTCGTTTCTGTGTTGAAAGGGTTTGCCATCAATGGAGCGCCCGAGGATGTGCGAAACGAAGCTGCTGCTGTTCTTCGCGCTGTAACTTGAAGGAGTGTTGACTTTGATCGAAGCAGGATTGCTAGGAGAACAGATCGCTGCGTGGCAGGTCGGAGACTTGAAAAATACAGCTGCAACTTGATCAAGTGCATTTTGTTGGTGGTGCCAGTTCTTAATATATTTCGTGTTTCTCCGTGCTGTCAGCATCTCCACAGCGAAAGAGTGGCTTTTTCCCAGAAAGAACCTGCCTTTGACTCGCTCTAGTCTCAATTTGTGTGCGTTGGAAAAGCAAACTTCAAATCGCACGCACAAAAGACATCGAAGTAGATATTGCCACCAACAAGTAGCGCACTTTCGTCTCGGAATCGATGGGTAAGTGAGTGAAAACCTCTCACCGGTGGTCTACCGTAGACGATGCAGAGTAGCATCCGTGACAGCAGTCAGTCTGCCTCGTGCGATGCCTCCCTTCCATTGGCTAAAATCCACACAATCCGCGCGCCCCATTGGCCCAAACCCTCGCCCCGAGCATTACAAACACCCCGCTGGCTCGTATCACACGTCAACGCGTCGCCGAGCAGCTCCCCACTGAGCGGCTCATGGCGGCGGCGCTGAGCCTCGAGAGCCTGCAGAGCATGGCGCTGCTAGTGCGCGGCAGCTACGTGGGCCACGCGCTGCTGCTGCTGCTGGCGCTTTCGCTGCTCAAGTTCGCGCTCGCGGCCTGGAAGTGCGGCGCACGCCGGCGATCGGCTTGGAGTTTGCTGCGACTGACGCGGATCGCGTGTGCGCAGGTCCAGCCTCGCGCCGTTCGAGACGCAGACGTGCCCGCCCATCAACGCCAAGGCGCACTACCGCTACGGACTCGCGCAGATCCAGGGCCGCCGGCCGTACATGGAGGACCGACACGCCGTCGTCGCGGACCTGAACGGTGCGCGCGCCACGCGGAGCGCGGTGGTGCTGGTGATGGGCTGCCGAGCTGATTGGTGGCCGTGTGGAGCAGGCGACGCCACGCAGACGTTCTACGGGATTTTTGACGGCCACGGCGGCGACGGCGCAGCCACGTGAGTCTCGACTTGTCATTGCTGTTGCGGGAGCGAAGCGAGGACTTAACTGGTCGAGACAGCTTCTGCGCGCAGGTCATGTGCCAGAACATCATCCGCGACCCGCTCATCTCGAAAGACCCGGCGACCGCGCTCAAGAACGGGTTCATCAAGACGGATGAGGAGGTGCGCACATCGGCACCAGCGCTATTGTGAGCCAGCAGACTCACCTGGTGGTGGCGATGATGCAGTACCTCAAGGTGGCAAACCGCAAGAACTCGGAGGACGGGACAACAGCCGTGACAGTGCTGGCGCGCGGTGACAACTTCTATGTAGCGCACGCGGGTGACTCGCGCGCGGTGCTTGTGCACTCAGGAGGGTAAGGTGACGGTGCTGACGTCGGACCACAAGCCGAATCGCCCCGACGAGCGCAAGCGAATCCGCGACCTTGGAGGCTCCGGTCGTCTTCTGGGGTGTATGGCGTGTCGAAGGCATCCTTGCAGTGTCACGCGCTATTGGCGACCGCATGCTCAAGCCCTTCGTGGTCGCCGAACCCGAGGTCAAGGAGTTCAAGCGCTCGAGCAACGACCACTTCATTGTCGTCGCGAGCGACGGGACTCTGGGACACGATCACGAACGAGGATGCGGGGCAGATCACGATGCGATTTGACGACCCTCAAGCTGCGGCCATGCATCTCATGGAGGAGGCCTATGCTCGAGGCAGCCTTGACAACATCTGTGTTATGGTGATTGACTTGAGAGCGTGAGTGATTTGTATTTGGACATGCCTGCTGTTCTGTCTGCTCTAACGAGAGGTGGTGGCACTGCAGAACCGCGGAAACATGTTTGTCGAAGGAGGAATAGTTCCCATGCGCCGCAAGACCGGCAAGCGGAAATCGAGACGAGAGATACCAGACAGAGAGCTCTTACGTGTCAAGCATGCAATAGGTATATACAAGAACCATCTGCGAATGCCTCGTTGTCGTTTTTTGCCTACTTGAAGGAGGAGGGAGTCGGCTTGCACAACTCCTTCGGAAGTCGGGACGCACCACTGGGTCCATCATAGCTGATGTCTCTGTCGCAAAACGCGCTTTCAGTACCTCTGGGTCGCTTTCGTGTGTCCATCGCTCGCGATGCTTATCCTAGCTCGTCGTCTGGCATCCGTCGACCCTTGAGCTCCCTCGGCGCTGCAAACTCTGTCGGCTGCTCCCATAGGGTTCATTGTCAGGTGAAGCATCACGCCCAGCTACCATCGAAGCTCTACTTGCCTTGCTGGAGTTGCAGTGGGTCGAGTGCGAGAGAGAGATCCAGGTTGACGCTCCCCGCGTCTTGTCGGGACCGACGATCTCCTTGTAGTCGTACTTTGGGTCTTCCGGCCGCTTGAGCCCCGCTCCAAACGGCTTGGTGACGATTCCAGCGCCCTCTAGCATCTGCACCCGCGTGTTGGTGGCGTACATCTCTCCTCCATCTCGCACTCCACCAAGAGCTCCAGGTCGATACGCCTCCTCCACAAAATTCCCGACAAGCGTAGAGCAGTCATACGTGCGCTTGCCGCCTCGCAGAATGTTGGAGCCGCCGCCTCCGAGCATGGCTGCGTTCTACTTGGGCTCACCCTCGAACTCGAGCAGCAGGAGACCGAGTGAATGCTGCTCGGACACATGCAGCAATACCAAGGCCGTCGCCGTATTTATAGCCGTGCCCATAACCACTGCACCGAGATGCCAGTTCGGGATTCCTCATGTGCACTGAGGGTTATCGCCGATCACAATGTAGCCATCTCAAGGTCAAGTTGCCGTTGAGTTCAACGTCACTGAAATGCGTAATCTCTCGTAGTGCCTTCTGAGTACATGCCATTTGTTCGCCACCTCATGAGCTCCATGCAGAGCGGCGCAGCTCTCGAGGCGCTCGGCGCTCTCTGCGCCAGTCCGGAGCGCCAACTCGCGCTGCTGAGTGCGCAGGCGGTGGCTGTGGCGTCGCTGGTGGCGCTGGTGGCGCTGGCGCTCGCTGCCGTTGGAGCAGTCGCGAGCTTCCGAGCGCTCAAGAACCTCAAGCGTCGACACCTCCTGGCGGCTCGCGACGAGCTCCGAGATGCGCGGAGGGCTGGTGCGGGGCCGGAATTGGATGACGGACTGGATTTCAGGCAGATCAGGTCGAAGTTCTTTGCGGAGCCGAGCGGGAACGCCGGCTGGAAGGTTGTGCGACCGGAGGATTTTGCGGTAGGAGGAGAAATGCGCGTGCGTTCGCGTTGTGAGCAAAACCTGACGGCGAGATGCGTAGTATGTCAAGGTCCCAGAGAGGTGGGATGCCGGCCTTGTGGCGCTGCAACAGCGCATTGGCGTTCGCTTTCGTGACGTCCTGCACCTCAAGTGCGCGCTCATCCACCACGGAGTTCTCTCTGGTATCCGTCTGCCAGCTCACGTGCTGGGGCATCGCCTGTCGAACAGGTCGATGGAGTTTCTAGGAGACTCATTGCTGGCAATGGCTGTCGCGACTTATCTGTTCCAGACACATGTTGAAGAGCGTGAGGGCAAAATGACGCTGCTGAAGGACATGCTGGTCAACAACCAGACGTTGTCGCGTATTTGCGTGCAGGACCTGCACCTCGAGGAGCTTATTATTGTTCCCCCAGACTTTGAAATTAGACAATCTAACAATCAGAGCGCACCTTACTTGAAGGGACGAGTTACGATTGAGGCTGGCGCCGTAGAGTCGCTTATCGCGGCGATTTATCTTGATCAGGTGAGTGCCAGGCGGCTGCAGTAGTTACAGCACGTGCTCGATAAACCTAAAGCCGCCATGAATGCCGCAACCAGGGGATTGGAGTTGCGATGGACTTCGTCAACAAGCACGTTCTACCACACGCGATCCGGTACGCCTCGCTGAAAACAATGTGGAGCCCAGCAATGGAGCTCCAAAAATTGCTGCAAGCTCATCGAATGGGTCATCCGGTCTTCGAGTAAGGAACTGTAATCTTACTAGAATTGTGGAATGCCACCAATTGACAGCTCACGTGCACAGGAAGTGCATTATCGAGAACCCAACACGGTCAGGAAACGAAAGGCACGATGTGGCGTTGGTTGTCCAGGGAAAGGTTCGTTGCGCATGACTTTGGCTTGAGATCCACCTTGAATGTCTCTTCCTTCTCATCCTTATTGTAATGAATACAGCGCATATTGATCGGTTCAGGGTCATCGTACAAGGCTGCGCGACGCAGAGCAGCGGAACTCGGCGTTGAGTTCTACCGAGAGCTACTTGGCGAAGACCCAACGAGCGAAGAAGCTGTGGGGGAGGCAACAGCAAAAGACCGTGCGTTTGAGTTACAAAAGTAAATGCTCTTGACAGCGTATTAGGCTGGGCCGAACCCAGAAGAATAGTCAACCTTTTTGTTTGGTGTTGCCCACGATGCAGAAAATATATACTATGAAATTGAGATACTTTGCTTTGCCATCGGTTGCAAGTACCCATCATATTTCAGCAGCAAACGAACTTCCAGTGCAAGTGCGCCGCAATTTTTTACGGCTTTATCATCGCTAAAATTGAAAGGTCTTTACTCCTAGGAGTGACAACGAATACAACTTGCTTGCACAAGCATTCATAAAATCGATCGAAGTTCTCCACCAACTTCATCACAGATTTTGCTATGGCCGCCACAATCTACAAGTCTGGCGAGAACGGATACGACTCCTGCATTCACGATACGCGATATATTGGTATCTCAAGTTGCGAGATCTCTCAGCTGCAGAAGTGCCAGAAAGGCTAAAATCAGGGAATGTGGTCCTTCAGTGCGATGTAGGCCAACGACAGCTCCCGTTGACGGCTCGTTCGCATGCAAACCGGGCGATCGACGTCTTTCTTGATGCGTGTCAAGGCTGTGTTGAAGCCGAGTCCCCAAGGAGTCACTCAACCGCATCAATGCCCTCGTTCTCTCGAAATGGGGGGAACGCTCCTGCTTTCAGTTCAAATCGACCACTCGGTGCCAAGATGCTGCTCAATGTGAGTCTCCCCCAGCTTCTGTTCCTGCCGCCGCTGCTGCTGCTCGTGTCGGGGCTCGCGCTCTTCAACTTCCAGACGCTCTTCCGCTTCCTGTCCGTGAGTACGTGGCGCCTGTGAGCTCTGGCTGTTGCGCGCTTGGAGTTTAAAGTCGGGCTCCCTTCTCCAACCTGCAGATCTCAAGGGCTACATGACCATCCCCGCCGTGCAGCAGCTCAAGCCATGTGCGTTGCCGCTGCGCCTGAGTACTCGTAGGAATGTGAGGTGCCACTGACCTGTGTGTGAGGGTCGCGACAGATGTGGACAATCTGCGGTTCGCGCTCGAGCAAGTGCTGGGCAAGGCCGCTGCGTTCAAATTCAATGTATCGCACGTGCTCATGATGGCCGTCGTCATCATGCTGCTCGCCATCTACAACGCTGTGCAGAAGGGCAACGAGCTGCAGAAGCAGCAGGTGCAGCTGCTGCTCGCGCGCCAAAAGGCTAAGCGCTCGTGAGCGGCGCGCAGTTCCAGATTTCCATCGCATCAAGCACCGGAAATGGAATCCAGGCGATATAAACCACCCGCGTCAATACAGCATCCAGTTCCATTCATTCTTGCGTGTCTGCGCTCAGTGACGCGCCGCTTTAATCGAACAAACGGGAAAACCAATACCTACCGCCTCGACCGATCCGCACGCGGCTTCTCCTCTTGAGTGCTAACGCGTTTGCAGGAGCTGGCGGGCGCTAGCTGATAAACCTAAGCGTAGAGGCTCTCAATAACATCGCCGTACTTCTCGAGCACAATCTTGCGCTTCAGCTTGAGCGTGGGCGTCAGCTCATTGCCGCTGATCGAGAAGTCCGTGTCCAGGATGTAGTACTTGCCAATGTTCTGTGCGCGCGACGTCGCACGGGCGTTGGCACGCTTCAGACCAGCGTCGAGGTGCTCCTTGACCTTCGGGTCGGCCTTGAACTCGGCGACCGTCGTGGCCGAGCTGCCGACCTCCTTGAGGATCGACAGCACCTTGCTGTCGAGCTTCTCTGTCGGGCGGCCCTCGCTGTCGACCGTCACACGGACCGTGAACAGCGCCGTGAGGAATTTGCGGCGGTCGCCAACAACCATGACGTTCGACAGCAGAGGGATCTCCTCCTTGATCGTATCCTCAATGAGAATAGGGGGCACGTTCTCGCCACCGGCCGTCACAATAATCTCCTTGATGCGTCCCGTAATCGACATGAAACCGTCCTCGTCAATCTTGCCGCAGTCGCCCGAGTGCAGCCAGCCCTCCTCATCGATCGTCTCCTTGGTCTGGGTCTCGCCCTTGAGGTAGCCCATCATAATATTACGACCACTGAAGACCAACTCGTCCGTGCCGGGTGCCACCTTCGTGTACGAGCCGTCGATCGTGCGACCGCACGTGCTGATCTTCCAGCTGCCGCGCATACTACACGTCTGCGGGCCGGTCGCCTCCGACTGGCCAAAGAACTCGTAGATTGGAAGGTCCAGCGTGCCAAAGTACTCGACGACTTCGCGACTGATGGGTGCGGCACCGCTGAACTGCGCAATGCACTGGTCCAGACCAAGCGCCTCCTTCACACGCTGCAGCACGACCGCGCTGGCGACGCCGTAGCCGCACGGAACGCCCCCCGAGTTGCCGTACTGCGCCATCTCCGTCTTCTGCTTACCCTTGTCCTTGGCCCAGTCCGCAATGCGGCGCTTGATGCCAGTCGTCTGCGCGCTGATCTCCCACATCTTCTCGGCAATCTTCTCCCACACACGGGGCACCGCGAAGAAGAACGTCGGGCGCACCTCCTTGAGCGTCACACCGAGCGAGCCCTTGAGCGCGTCCGGCTGCGCGTAGTACAGCTGCAGGCCGCGGCACACCGGGAGCCAAATGTCAATCAGCTGCGCGGCAATGTGCGACATGGGTAGGTAGCTGACGAGGCGATCGGTGTTGTTCATCGCGTGGTTGTGGTTGCGCTTGATCATGCCAATGACGCTCTCGATCGTCCAGATCAAGTTGTCGTGCGAGATCATCACGGCCTTCGGGTCGCCCGTCGTACCCGACGTGTAAATGAGCGTGCAGCACTGGCCGGGGCGCTGCGAGTCCATGACCTCCTTGAGCGTCTCGTCCTTGACGTCCTCGCCGAGCTTGATAAAGTCCTCGAAACTGTACACGGGCACACTGGACTGGATGCCCTCGGGCACCGAGTCGTTCCAGACGACGAGCGCCTTGAGCTTGGGCAGGTTCTTCTCGATCGCGAGGAACTTCTCGAGCTGCTTGACGCCATCGCACACGACGACGGCCGAGTCCGAGTGCTTGGCAATGTACTCGCACGCCGGCGGAGAGTTGGTCGTGTAGATACCGGCGGCAACACCTCCGGCGAAGATGGCGCCGACGTCGGCGATCGCCCACTCGGGCGAGTTGAAGCCGATGATGCTCACGCCCTGGAAGCGCTCGAGCCCGATGTGCAGCAGCGACTTGGCGAACGCGCAGCATCGGTCGTAGTACTGCTGGAACGAGATGGTCTCCCTGCACGAGCGGAAAGCCACGCGGACGTTAGTCGGTTTGAGAAGGGGAAAGGAGAGGGCGCTCGTAGAAAGGACGCCGGGACGCACCACTGGCCGTTCCTCTTGACGTGCAGCGCGTTGCCCGAGCCGCACTGGTCGACGATGCGGCGGAAGGCGTCGATGGTGGTAATGGGCTGCTGCGAGGCGAAGCCCTGTCTCCTCGACGCGGATCTTGACCTCCTCATCGATCTTCCACGTCTGCACAGAGGGGGAAAACGAGCGCGGGCGAGAAAGTACACGGGCCATAAATCGAGTCAGCGCGGGCTCGCGGTGGCTTCTTCACGCGCGGAATCGAGCGGAGCGCACCGTGAAGGACGTCATGGCGGCCTCGAGCGGGTGTGCGGGGCGGCGGGTGGGGCGGGTGCGCACGAGGCGTCCGGAGGGCTTCGCTTGGCTTCTGTGGCGCAAAATTCGCACTGACGGGCACGAAGTCGAGGACTGTTCCTTCGAACCCCCGCGAAAGGCGATGGCTCGCTTTTTGGCCACTCACAGCCGCGTGCGCCAAGTAAAAGAAAGAGCGAAGGGGTGACTACAACTTGGCGACGAAAGCAGCTCGCGGAGAAGAGACTGGGCGGGCTTCTTCGAAAATGGATGATTTTCTAAAACAGATAGATGCGTTTGTGCGGGTTGGATAGTAAATAGAGTCTAATAAACCTGCTATATCGAATGGGCAGGATGTCAAATTGGCCTCAGCTGGGCGGCTTGAAGCCGGCTGGGAGGGAGACTTCTGGTCCCCATGCCCGTTATCGAAGGATGGCACGCGCCGGCAAACAGCACCCAAAGCAAGCACGACACTTTTGGCAGAGAGAGCTTGGTGAACGAATGGCTAAAGACTAATAGCTGCGGCGATCCCATCTCTTCTTCCCTTCCGCGTTTACGCAGGCTCACAACGAAACACTCGCTCGGAGCGCGCGACGTTTCGCCACGTTCGCAAGACTCCGCGCGACACTTAATCCATAGTATCTTCAGCCCTTCGGCGCGAAGATCTCTCGACCAAGGGCTCTAGGATATCAGCTGAGGTACACACAAAACCATGTGTCGACGAGGGCTGAAGAGAGAGATCGCGCGGCGCGAGTAAACACGCCAGACAGATGACGTCCACGCCAACTCGACGGTCCAAGCTCAAGTTGTTGACCGGACAGTCCGTCAGTCACGGGTGTCGAACCGAAATTCCGGTCGCAGGCCGTCATGATCTCCACTGGCGCGGGCAGGTCACAGTGGGAGCGCTCGCGGCGGGGGGGGGGTCGGTGCCACTCCGAGCGGCGCTTCAAATCGCCAGACGGACCGACCCTTTAGTCATCCGAATGGTGTAGCCACATCAATTCGAAAACTGCGACACCTTGAAGTTACCTCGCCAATCGCCGCGTTTCATTGGCTGAAATGTCATCGAGACTCTCCCCATTGGTGGAAAACCTTCGCATTCGCGTGTCACTGGCCCCGCCAATATCAGCCGCGGACACTTCCGGAGCGGAGATGGCGGCGGCGCTCGCGGCCGCGCTGTGGCCCTGCGCGCTCTACTTCGGCTGCTCGCTGGCCATGAACATGCTCACCAAGGCGCTGCTCACGACCTTCGCCTGGCGAGCCGTGTACGCGCTCGGCGCGCTGCAGAACGCGTTCGCGCTGGCGGCGCTCGCGCTGCTCTGGGCGCTCGGCGCGCTGCCGACGCCTTCGCCTGATGCAGCCGCGGCAACGCCCTCCGAGGGGCCAAAGAGCTGCGGCGTGGACAGTTCTAAACCAGACGGCGCGTCACCCGCGTCAATCAAGGCAACTTCGACGGGAGGAGCGGCGAGAGAGGGGATCGCAGCGAGGGATGGGAGGCCCTGGTGGAGTCACATGCGCGTACTGGCGCCGCTCGCGGCGCTCAACCTCGCGAACGTGCTGCTCGGCTTTGTGGGGCTGCAAGCGGTCGACCTGCCCATGTTAGTTGTGCCTGTCCCCAGCTGTGCGCACGTGTTGATGATTTGACAGGAGTGGCCGTGCGATTTGCGATCGCGTGCAGGTACCTGGTGCTGCGGCGGTTGACAACCCTCAAGATCATGCTCATCGAGTGGCTCGTGCTGCACAAGGTGTGTGCAACGTGTGGCAGTCGTAATTCGTATGCAGCTGTGTCGTGATCAACGCTAACTCCATTGCTGCTGCACCGCAGGCGATCTCGAACCCAATCAAGTTGGCGCTACTAGGTTCGTACTCTTACCGCCACGACACGTCCATGCCAGCGTTGCCTGATCCCAACTTCGAATACACAGTCAGTGCCGTTGGCAGCGTGGTGGCCGGCGCGACGGACCTGTCGGCAGGGCGAGTGAGCGGATACGCGCTGGTGCTTCTGCAGAACGTGTGCTCGGCCTGCTCGCTCGCATTTTCCAAGGAGAGCGCGCTGTCCTCGCTGCAGCTCGTGACGCTCAATGCCGCAGTTGGCCTTTGCTGCTACTCGGTGCTCGCGCTCGTGCTCGAATGGCCGCTTGTGCGCGACTTTCCTTCGGCGACCGACCCGCTGTTCCTTGCGCTGCTGGTTGGTTCCTGCGCCGTGTGTGTGCTTTACCAGTTCGCAGTGTACAATTGCACGCTGCGCACATCGGCGCTGACAACGTCAGTGACGGGGAATTTCAAGGACCTAGCGGCAACCATCGGTGGGTTCCTCCTCTTCCCGGATGCACACGTTAGCACTGCCAACGTTGCTGGGGTTGCATTGTCGTTCCTAGGGGCGTATTCGTTCTCCTACGCACGGTATCGCGCACTGCTAGCTCTAGACGCCACCAAGCTCAAACGCATGTAACGAATAGATACACATATCTCATGTACATGAACAAAGTGACTGATACAATCGATCTTCTTCGTCGTCGTCGCGGGCACGCAGCTTATACATATACATACTACTGCCAACTACCCCTCAACCGAGCTCTGCGAGCTGACTTCAAAATGACTCGAAGTCTCATCGATGCTCTGCTCCAACGGGGAGATACCTGCCGAAGACGAAACCATTCGTTAGTGATGAGACTCAAGACACATTTCGCTCGCAATGTCACGATCAACGTACACTCGTCGCGCTGAGAAGAAATCTGCGATAGCCGCTCATCGTTGTCGTTTGCCCCCACCATCGAAATACTGTCCAGGTCAAAGTCGATGCTCGCGAGGTCCAGTGCCTCCGGAGGCAGGGATTGTGCACGTCTTGTTGGCTTTGCTCGGCGCCACACCGGAGGAAGTTGATGCTCTACTGGCAGCGGTTGCTGCTGAGTTGTCGTCGTTGTCGTTGTGTGTCCTTGAGTTTCAGCTCGGACAGTTTCTGTATGGCTTTTAATTTCAGAGAGGATGCCACCGCCACCTGCAGCAGTTGCTGCATCCTGCTGCTGTTTCTGTTGCGTTGCGAGTGCCATTGCTGCGGCCATCAAATCGCGCCGGTCACCTGCCATCCACGACCGCCGCCGTTCTTCGCTGCGCCACTTTTGGCGGATCATGTCTGCAGGAAACCCTTGCGTAGCGGACTGGATGTTCTCCATGACCTCCGAGAAAGTCACTTCGGGTGTCTGCGCTGGCGGCACCGTCTCCCAGTCCATATAGCTGCTTAGTGGCTGACTCGCTCGCCATAGTGCGGCTTGGCGAATTGCTGCAGACAATGAGCGCATCATCTTTGCCTGATCGCTTGTTCCAGTGTTGTGCTCTTCCATTTCGCTGAGGAACAATCTCTTCTTCTGAGCTTGTACGCGCGCTGGAGATACCATGGATGCCCCTGACGGCGGCAAACCTCGAGCAGGGGACGACGAAGACCTGGCAGGGTGATCTCGAGTCGTAGATGTGCTCACCAAGCTGCCCACAATCGTAGTTTCCTCGTCATCTTCCTCTTCCTCTTCTTCTTCGTCTTCGAGGTAGTTCCGACGAAGTTGACGCCGTGCATTTTGGCATTCGTCTTCCTCCTCGCTACTCGAGGACTCGTCATCACCTGCGTCATGGTGGCGCGCCGCCGAACCAGTCCATGGTCTGCTCGGCCAGCAGCCGCCGTAGCAGCAACCGCTTCGAAACCTTTTGCTTCAAAAGTGGCCGCATCGCCTTGCGCACGCTCTTGCTCGACCAAGCCTTCTTGATTGCATTCTCGTGCTCCCGCGAGAGCAGCACCATTTTGTTCATCTTGTCGTCTAGGATCGGCTCGCCGCGGTCCATTTTGCGCAGCACGCGAACAAGCGTCGATTGGATTGTCGCGATACTACGGTCCACGTTGGTGTTGTCGATCTTGGGGATCAGGAACCTGTCTGCGTGTTTACACAAATGGCGCTGGATGATGCGGATATTGTCAAAGTACTTGATGTACTTGTTCTCCTGCGGGTCGATCGTCATGTGCCGCGCACGCACCGCGAAGCGCTCTCGGTGCTTGACTTCGTTACTGATGTAGATCACAAACGGCACGCAGTTGGGGTGGCGCTTGACGAGCTCGACCATGCGGTCCGTGTTGAGGTGCACGCCCTCAACCACGAGTGACTGCTTGCGCTCCGCAAACATGGTCAGCACGCGGTCCAGCTTTTCGAGCACCACGTCGGACTGCAGCGTGTACCCGCGCAGCACCTTGCGCTTGTGCAGCCGGCTGGCTGATGTGGAGGAGGTGTTGGAGGCCGCACCCAACTGTGGTGCTCGGCGCCACATCGTTCGAGCCCGCGAGCGCCGCGACTTCTTCTTCCGAGAGCGCGTCGCCCGCTTGGTAGGTCGACACGAACGCGCACGGGTGCTCCTCTTTGCTCGTGAATGCGCGCAGGATGTGTCGCACCGAGTCGGTGGGGAGCACGGTGGTGAGTCGGAGGCGCGCGGCAAGCAGCGCGGCGAGCGTCGACTTTCCCGTGCCCGAGGTGCCTCCTAGCAGCACGACGAAGGACTGTCGTCGCTGCGTGACCTCCTTGGCGATCTGAAGTCGAGCAGGTGGTGCGGCTTGGTGTAGTCTAGCCTGGCGAGCGCCGAGTAGATGCACTGGTGCAGGTAGTGCCATGGCAGTGCGCGGTCCTGCAGCTGCGGGTCGGCCTCGAGCGTGGCGTGCGTGGCGACGTACCGGTGGAAGACGTCGTAGACCTCGGAGGTGACGACGACGGCGTCCTTGGGGCGGCAGCCCATGAGCATGAGCGTCTCCTGCAGCCGGTAGCGCGTGAAGCACTCGGTCGAGTCGTGGCGCCGCACCATCAGCAGCTCCATGGGGTCGCCCTGTCTCGCCCTCGGCCTCGGCCGCGTCCATGGCGGGCGGGAGGAGCGTCGTCGACGGTCGAGTGGCGCGCGAGGGGGGCTCGTCACCTGACGCCAGCGCCTCCAAGCGGCGCGCGGCTGCGATCCGGCCTGGTCCGGCCCGAAAAACAGCGATTATTCGCGCACGCCTCGTCGCTGTGCCTGGCGCATGTGACGTCGTGATCGGCCACATGGCGGCGCCTTCGTCACCGAGAGGCTCCGGGATCCGCGCGCCTTGGCTGGAGCTTGAAGCGGTTCTTTCGCGACTGGTTGGCTGGCTGGCTGCCCGCCAAGAGCGTCCATACAAGCGCCTCTACATGCCTTGCAGCGATGGAGCGGAGGTCCCAGCCAGGTCCTGAAGCTACATGACGAGACGGCGAGCTCCATGGGCCACGGCAATTGCCGTCCCACTGTGTAGAGCGTTACCACGCACAGGCCATGGGCGCCGTGCTCCGGAGCGCCCGCCGTGGCACTCGGCGCTGCATCTGGACGCGCAGAACGCAGCTTGGAGCGGCGCCGAGTGGCGCTGGAGGCGCCAGCCAGGCTGCCCCGCGGGCAATGCCGCCCAGCACCCAGCGCCCGATAGCCAGGCGGGTAGCGCGTTGTTGTGGACAGGCCACGTCAGTAGGGGCGGATCATCTTGGCGTTTGTATGGGAGGTCCTCTATTGCACCCGTCCACGGTGCCGCCCGCGGCGGTTTGTGTCAGTGCGTTGTGTTGCTCCCCCTCCCTCGCCTTCCCATTCCGGCAACGCCCGCGAGAAGAGCCATGGCGAGCGACGGCGTGGACGGCGGCGCGCCGGCCAAGCGGCAGGACGCCATCAAGCTGGCCAAGGGATCCAAGTGGGAGGAGCTGCGGCGACTTGTGGACGCCGACCCGGCCGCGGCGCAGCAGGTCGACTCGTACGGCATGCTGCCGCTCCACTGGGCGTGCACCGAGCCGCAGTCCATCGGCGAGGGCGTGCTGCTCGCGCTGCTCAAGGCGCACCCGCAGGGCGCGCGCGCCGCCAACACGGCCGACATGCTGCCGCTGCACATCGCCATCAAGGCGCAGGCGCGCATCGAGTGGCTGCAGGCGCTGCTCGCTCCTACCCGGACGCCGTCATGCGCAAGGCCCCCACGGGCGAGAACGCCGTGCTGCTCGCACGCAAGGCCAGACTGCCGGACCGCAGCCTCAACCTGCTCGAGGAAATGTACCACCACGTCTGCGATAAACTCGGACTGCCCGACGAGCTCGAAGAGGCCGATGCCATGCGTGCAGCGCCACCGGTCGCAGTCTCGATGGTCGCAGCGCAGCAGCAGCAGCAACA
Organism: Phytopythium helicoides; assembly: GCA_024867545.1. NCBI lineage: Eukaryota > Oomycota > Peronosporomycetes > Pythiales > Pythiaceae > Phytopythium > Phytopythium helicoides. The sequence goes on along the minus strand of JANFNE010000028.1, from coordinate 502,496 downwards.
ACAACAACTGCAGCAGCAGCAGTATGCGTCGCAGCGCGGCAGCGGAGGGTACCAGCAGAGCGCGTCCATGTCGTCGGCGTCCACCGTGTCGATGCGGCGCACGAGCTCCACCGACTCGATGCGCATGCGCACGCTTTCGGACAACGAATTCTTCCAGACGCACTACATGAGCGCAACCAACTCGGCGAACGGAAATCTGAGCATCTCATCGTCCGCCGGTAAGTTCTCATCATCGTCGACTGCGTCTGCGCTGACACCGGTGGCGAACCTGCCGTCCCAGCGCCAGCACGCCGTGATGGCGGGTCGTGGAGGCGTCGTGTCGTTGCCACCGCGCTGGATGAACGCGCCGAACTGTCATATTTGCGCGCTCAAGTTTGGTACATTCAAGAAGCGCCACCACTGTCGCAACTGCGGACAGTCGATCTGCAGCGATCACTCTGCGCGCGAGAAGATGAAGCTTCCGCACTACGGGCTCAGCGACCGCCACCGCGTTTGTACTGTGTGCCACGATCTGCTGCGCAACGCGCGGAGGCAACAGCAGCACCAGAACTTCCAGCAGAGGGTCCCTGCTGCACAATTGCAACCGCAGCCGCTCCCGATGCGCCGATCGGATGAGGCGCAGCGGTCGCCCATGCAGTCTAATGGTTCGCAGCAGCTAGAGCGCCATGTATCGGCACCCGCACGCCACAACACAAGCGAAGTTAGTGGTTCCGGTGACTACCGCGTCGTGCACGACCAAGTCGCACTGTTGCAGCAACAGGTATCAAAACTGATGGAAGAGAAAGAGGAGGCGCAACGCCAACTGCGGATGCAGGCTGAGATGCTGGAAGAAGCGCTCGATCCAGATCGATTGACAAATATGAGCAACGGACGGTCTACAGATGTCCGAAGCAGCAGTGGCAGCTCGGTCGGCGGGCAGCGGCGAGACAGACTCAACTCTTACCCTCTGAAACTGCCGGCAACGGCGACAAGCGCTGGGGCGAGCACAAGCGAAGAGCAGCAGTATTACCAGCAGCAGCAATACCAGCAACTGCAACACACATCGTCTGGGTCCTCGTTGCGTGGACAGACTGGAATGTACCAGACTGGAAGAAGTAGCAACCGCAGCGTCACCAGCAATGGCAGCTTCCGTGTTGCTCGCGAGATTGATATCGACTCGCCATCATTCGATGAGCAGGCGCCAACATTTTCCTACCAGCAGCAGCCACCAGCTCCAGTTCCTGCATTCGCCACATCCAGAACAACGGGGTCCCCTTCGCGACCGCTTGAGGACGCGTTCACAAATCTGTCTTTTGTTGAGTCCAATTACGAAGACTCGGACGACGAGGCCGTCGGCGTGCGTCGCAAAAATACACAGCTCGAGCAACGCCAGGTTCCGCGGCCGACGGACTTGTCCGACTTCCATGACGCTGACGCTGACGTTGAAGTCGAAGTGGATATCGTCGGGGACGAATCTGCAGACGAGTATGTTGTCGACGAGGAGGTGGACGAGGACGAGGATGATGAAGAGCAGCGCCCAGAGGTGACGGTACTTCTACACTTAGGACACACAATGATGGAGAAGGGCAGCTACAGTGCTGCTGCGCAGGCGTTTGCGCGTGCCGTTGAGATCTGCCCGACAGACGCTCAGCTGCACGCGCTGCTCGGCCGTGCCTACTACTCTGACGGGAACCTGGATGACGCCGTTACGGCGCTCACACAGTCCCTCGACCTAGAGCCGTCGGCCACAAACTCGACCTTGCTCGGCAAGATCCTGTTCGAGAAGGGCGACCACGAGAAGGCCATTGCGGCATACCAGCGGTCGCTCGACATGCAAAAGTGATCGGTCCATGCGTGGCATTGTTGCCCGGGAATCGCAAATAAAAAAGATGGTGAAGCGGAGCATCGCGTTGAGCCCCGCAATAGGAGTACCCAATAGATGAAGGTGCCAACAATCGACCACGAGCAAATCTTCAGTAGAGCGATTTGTAGTTGCAGTGTTCACACTGCAACTCACTGACCACGTCACGTAGCCATATCCATTTACACAGGATTTCACGTATATATGTAATTCGAATACAAAGTGTATCGTTTAACACAGTTTCGTCGTTTGAAAGTTCAAAACGGCGCAAATGGCACCGCTTCGCGTGTCAATCCATTCCACACTCGACCGCGTCGAGTACCGAGCTGCTCGTCGCCCGCAGCTCCAGTCGCCAGTCGCTGATGCGGTGCGAGATCGAGTTCCAGGTGGCTGACGTGCGCTCGGGCCGCAACCTCTCGACCACGCGCTGTCCGCGAGCGACGGTGGGCGACTGGCGTTTGACGAGCTTTGCGAGGTGGCGCAGCGACTGAATTTGTGCGCTGCGCAGATCGTCCGGAGGCGCGGGGGGATCGAGATCATGAGCGAAGACCCGCCGATGCACAAGGCGCTCAAGATGAAGATGCACGCGCACGAGGTCTACTCGAGCCACGTGCAACTGGGCAAGCTCTCGATCATCCGGTGCGCTGAAAGTTGCCATCGCAGCATTCCTCGCTCGTGGAGACTAACTTTCATAGCTGTCACAGGCGAGATGGATTCCGGATACTGCAGTTCAACCTGCGTGAAGGCGACCCGAAGGCTATGCAGGCGCTGCTCGAGTTTATGGTCGGCGAGGGAGCGCAGTCCAAGACGCGGTCACCCCGGAGTCTACCGCACCAGCTCGTGCAGGTGGTCGCATCGTCACTTGCTGCGAGAAAGCGGATACAGCGACCTTATGGACTCTCGCCCAGCCCCAACAAGACTACTGCATCGCCCAGTAATGCAACGTTGAAGCGTCCTCGCAGCGCGCTCGCGGACCTGACAAACGACTCCACACCTTTTTCATCACCCTCCGCGCCAGTAAGACCGGTGAGAGATGGAGCTCGCAAGAGAGTTCGACGGACACTGTTGGCATCAACGCCTGAAGCAAAAGCAAAGCCTCCAGCACCGCGTCAGTCACTGACTACGGACCAGCGACGAGTGCTCTCGCTTGTGGCACGCAAAAAGAACGTTTTCTTTACGGGCAGCGCTGGTACCGGCAAGTCTTTCCTGCTGCAGCACGTTTTGAAGCACGTCTCGCTTGGTCGTGTGTACGTCACGGCGCCAACTGGTGTCGCAGCGTACAACGTTGGTGGCGTGACGCTGCACCACTTTGCAGGCATGTCTACACGACCCTATGCCACTCGTCGAGAGTTGCTGACAGAGATTCAGCGAAAGGCAGATGCGGTGGCTCGTTGGAAAAATGTGCAGACGCTCATCATTGACGAGGTGTCGATGCTGGACGGAAAATTGTTCAGTGATCTCGACTTTGTTGCACGTGCATTGCGGCGCAACCAGGCGGAATTCTTTGGCGGCATCCAGCTAGTGCTGTCAGGGGATTTTTTTCAGCTACCGCCCGTTTCTCGGCAACAAGCGACGCTGTGCTTTGAGAGTGATGCGTGGAAGGAAGGCGTACATGAAGTCGTGGTGCTTCGTGATGTCTTCCGCCAGAAGAATGCCGAGTTTGTCGAGATCTTGAATGCATTCCGCACCGGTAGCCCGACGAGAGCAATGATTGAGCAAATCAACGCTCGCTATCAGCACAAGCGCGAGGACGACGATGCCATTCGAATTTTCACGCACAACGACGATGTGCTGCAGGTTTGCTAGAATTTTCGAGACTGGCTGGCTCGGGCGATGGCATTGGTGACAATTCGTTGAGTCGCATTGCAGACGAACACCAAGCGCCTCGGGGAGCTCCCAGGAAAGAAGTACAACTTCATCGCAGCCGACAGGTAGGAAAAATCACTCCAGTTTCATGAAACTTTAGCCAAGATTTGACGGTGGATGGATTGGTTCAGAGGCAAAGCGGAGTACCTCGCTGGCTGCCCAGCGCCAAACGTCCTGTCTCTCAAGAGTACGTCGACACCCTAGTTGCACTTCTGTGTGATTTCCTGATCTGAGTTCTTACGATTTCTCGATGCGCAACTCCTGCCAGAGCACGCCAAGGTGATGCTGACAAAGACAATCAATGCCGCTGCGGGACTCGTCAACGGCTGTCGCGGGATCGTCGAGGGATTTACCAGCCAGACCAATCTGCCGATCGTTCGCTTCACGAGCGGGGTGAGCGAAGTGATCCGGCACGAGGAGTTCACAGTGCGAGTAGCAGACGCGGCACTGGCCTCGCGTCGGCAGCTGCCACTTACGCTGGCATGGGCAATCAGCATCCACAAGAGTCAAGGCTTGGCTTTCGACGCCGCAGTGCTGGATCTCGCGCGTGTGTTTGAGTTTGGCCAAGCATACGTCGCGCTTTCGCGAGTGAGATCCCTTGACGGTTTGTTCCTGCGCCGACCGCTTCCAGTGCCTGGCGCTCGGTCGTGGAGCTCAAGCTCGTCATCGTCGTTGGTGCTCGCAGATCCGCGTGTTCTCGCGTTCTACGAGTCCATTGGTTCTGCAGAGCCTGTCCAGCGCAGAAGAGTGAACTGTAAAGTAAAGATGTATCGAGCGGCCATTGCCATGGCGTTGGAGTACCATTTGCGCAGCTCAAGGAGTGTGCCGATCAGGCGATCATGCAGGAACGAACTCATTGATGTGACCGACCGGTCTCCACGCCATCATCGCGTTGTCAAGATCCAGCGAATGATGCAGGATGGGAAATGACGTCGGTGATTTGGATACGTGAGGCTGCCATCCTGGAGGATCAAGATGTGATTCATGGACCGCCTAGAGACTGGGCGTTGCTGGAATCTCGAGCTGCTTCAGCGCTCGAGGACACCCCCACCACCACGAAAAAGTGTGGGTGTTTCCATGGACGTATGGATATTTGACGCGCAGCGCAGGGCCAGCAATTGTGTGGACTGGATACTTGGCTCGCCGTCACCACCGGTAGACCAGGTTGAAGACTGGATGCAACGGAAATGGCTCCCTTGGCGATCGATCGTAAATCACCGCGCATCCGCCTCGGGGTGCCACCCTCTCGTGTTGAGTCGTACCCAAGTGTCACGACGACGTCGATCTCCCTCCACCCACCACCACATCCGAGCTGGTCCAAACGCCGGCGGAGACAGCGCGTGGCCAGCGGAGACTGCTCTCGGCCGCCCATTTCCAGCCGCCCGCTCGGATACTTTTCGGCGCCGCCATCATGACGGACATGACGGACATCCCAGCATTTTGCTCCAAAATGGATGCTCTAAAATGGAAAAAATAAAAGTTTGCGGCAGAGTGGCCATCTCCGTTCAGAAGTACCTGCTTAAACTCTATACCCTATCGTTTTCGGCGAATTCGATTTAGAAAGGGTCTTCGAATCGAAGTAAGTACACCGTAAAAAGGAAGCGCTTCGAACCTCTCTGTTCGAATACGACAAATGTGTAGTAACAGTCTCTAAGTAAGTACAATGGGGGATTGATTTCGACAAAGCAAACTCCTTCTAGTTACGTTTTCGATGCGACACGCTGCGCTTTCTTTCGCGCTTTCGCTCATTTTCTACTTTTTATGCTGTTTTTTGTATTGCGGCCGCCTTCTTTCCGTCGCCTCCGCATGCGAGCGCGGCATCAAGCATAGTTGCACCGCGCGGGCAGGACGCGGACCCTGCGCGGCGTCCCCTGCTCGCTCCGCGCGCCACTCGCCGTCAGCACGCGCTCCGCCGCCTCGTGCGCTGCCCGCACAGCCACCGCACGGTCTCCAGCGCCTCCGGTAAGCGCCGGACGGCCCGCAGTACCTTGGTCTCCATGTCCTAAGCGCTCACTTCGCCGCGTGCTCTCCGCGCTGCTCAGAGAGAAAGCTGCCGCACGGGAACCTTCCGCACTCACGCACGCGCACCCGTCGAGACGGGCGGCGGTCCCCAGCAGAGAGAAAGACTTACAGACAGACAGACAGACAGACGACGGACTGACAGAGGCGGTGTTAGCTGGTGACGGACGACCATGCCCATCAAGAGCTCGCAGCCCAAGTGGAAGAAGTTTCGCTGCCCGCCACTCACGGCGGCACGCAAAGAGCAGATCACGCAGGAGGCTAACCTCGCGTGCGACGAACTGCTGCGCTTCTCGGCCGGCGACATCTTCTCCAACACGGGCATCTCGTCGCTCTCGAGCGAGAACGAGGACCTGTTCCATGACGGACTCAAGTGGGAGTACGCCGACCAGATCCAGAGCATCCGCGTCGAGAAGGTCAAGGTGCGCGGCACCCACGAGGGCAAGCGCTCGGTCTACTACTACCGCGGACTGACCGAAGTCGAGGCCTCCATTGACGAAATCATGGAGCTCTACGAGGTCGACATGGAACACCCCTAACATGCAGCTCGAGAAGAAGCTCTCGCCCGACATTTTGCACTCGGTCGTGCTGTACGAGATCCAGCCGTACCGCCCGAACGACAACGCCGTCTTCATCGGCATTCGCTGGTCGGCCGTGCGATCCCCATATGTGCTCGTCCGCAACCGCGATTTCTGCTACCTCGAGATTCAACGCCGGTTCACGCTTGTCGACGGCCGTCGTGGGTTCGTGCGGTGCCTGCACTCGGTCAAAATCAAGAGCTGTCCCGATATGGAGAAGTCGCACGGCTTCGTCCGCGCAAGCATGTACCGGTCGGGGGTCGTGTTCACCGAGAGCAAGCGCGACCGCAAGACGCTTGATGTCGTGCAGGCCGTATTTACGGACCTCAAGGGGAACATCCCGCAGTGGGTCGCGGCCAAAGGCTTGCGGCACCGCCTCATGAGTCTCGAGCACCTCAAGAAGTATGTCAACATGAAGCGGGTTGCCAACCAGACGTTTGCACGCCGCAGCCAGCTGATGGCTCCCAGCAAGGTCAAGACGTGTTTTGTCTGTGTGGATGATATCGGCACCTTCAAGCGTCGGTACAACTGCCAGAAGTGCGGCGAGGTGGGTCTGTGAGAATACGGCGAAGTTTTTTGCATTCCCTAACTTCTTTGGTGATGACAATCTTGCAGGTTATTTGCGGACGATGCAAGCTCACCATCAACGCGGATATTCCGGTCGTGGGAAAGATGAAGCTGACGATTTGCAGTTTGTGCTCTCTGGCAATCAACCGCAGCGCGCTGCCGGACACGGCTGGAAGCGATGGTGACCAAGTTGGCTTGGGTCATCGACCGTACTCTGCTGGGCCGATGCCTGCTCCATCCAGCAGCTCCCACAACCTTGACGACGAGCCCATGAGAAAGCGCGCATTGAGCCTAAACTCGTTCCATACGGCCAACTTTGACCAGACGCGGCTTCAGAGCTCTCTTCTGGCGCACGACTTCTAGTGTCCGTCCTGTGAATTATCAGCTGAGGCCACCGCGTTTACGATTTTTTGCTGCTCGCTGCCGTAGTCTGTCAGGCTTTTTTTTTCAACCGTGTACCGATCTGGGATCATTATGCAACAGTAAAACCCAACATCCAAACATCCCATGTCTTCTTCGTTTGTACTTTTTTGGGGAGCTACTTCTCATGCCTGCGCGTGCGTGCGCATCAAGCGTGCAAGCAATGAACAAGCTTCGCTTCGCAAATCCGTGGACTCCCCTTTAGTCTTGAGTCTAGAAAGAACAGAAACAATCTCGTCCGTCGCTAGCCGTAGCTTATTCTCCGATACGACCGAAAGCTCGTTCAACAGTGAAAGTGTCCGAAGGCATTTTTCGCTGTTGCTGTCGCGAACAATCTCCACCAGTCCATCTGCTCCACACTTCGCACTAATCGCCTTCTTGCTGTCGTTACACCTTAATGCCAAGTTTGTCAACACGCCCAGAGCGGCGATCGATAGCTTCTCGTCGGTTCCTCGCACTCTTAACAAAAGCGACTCGATGCAGCCTTCTGTTGCCGAGATCATTGCCTTGTGCTCCCTAGCAACTGCTAGATTATGGAGTGTCGTGATGGCTAGCCACGAAAGATTAACCTCCCGGTTGACAATCAATGGAAGAAGAGCTTCGACAGCGCCAGCTGCAACGATCATCTTCTCATTGTTGTCATTGACGGCGAGACTTTTGAGAAGCGTTAGAGATCTGGATGTCAGTACTTTTTTGTAGTATCCATCCTTGTCCAGTTGAAGGAACCCAATCAGCTCAGGAATGATACCAGTTGCCGCAATCTTTTGTTTGTTGTAGTCTGATTTGATGGATAGTAGAATCAAAGTGAAAATCGCCAGCGTTTTCGTGGTTTCATTGCCAGATCGCGTTATTGAAGCAAGTATCTCAATCCCGCCGTGCTCCACAATTGATGCTTTATTCTCCTGAGAGTGTCTTGCAATGTTTATTAGAGCGTAGATAGCTTTTTCGCGTTCATAGACGGAGTTGCAACTGAGAATTGAAACTAAAGTAGGTATTGCCTCCGATGCTGCAACAACAGATCGGCCTTTGTCATCCACAGCAAGATTGGAAAGTAGAACAGCTGCAGAATATCGATGAAGAGTAAAATCCCCCCGAAGAGTTCTTACAGCGGTGTAGGTGACGTCCGTTGCCAGAATCCGCTTTCGATTGACAGTATTTCGCGCAAGATAGGCCAGTGTCATGAAACACTTTTCACTGGTGATTCCGGAGGCATCTCGTGATAGATCCACAATTGCGTCAATTTCTGTAACAGCGACGTCCACCATAGAGGTAGCACTAGGATGGCAAATTGATGCAAGAAACCGAACAGCAGTAGATTGGATCTCTGGAGTACAACTTTTCACAACTGAAACAAGTGCGCCAAGTACTCCAGCAGATAGCATAGCCGACTTGTTTTTTGGGGGATGTTCCAGCCCTTGCAACAGTTTCAGTGCCTTCTCTTGATTCTGGCTGCTGCCATATAGGATAGTCATGAGTGGCTGGAGCGCTCCTTCGTTGACAATCTGCTGGCACTCGTCACTAGATAATGTCCGCAAGTCAAGGGCGCTAAGTACTTCCAGTGCGCTCTCCATGAGCTCACCAGTCCCATCACGAAGCAGCTTCACAAATACCGAGATTGAAGTGTTCATATTGATTTCGTTGCGGAGCTGGTCCATGGTTGCCAAATGGCGAAGGAGCGCAGGTAGACAGTGCATCGAGAGCACGACAGGATTGACCGCATCATCTTCCGATAGGTTCCACAGAGTTATAGCTGCGCGGCGCTGGTTTTCCTCGCCACTCTTCTCCATTATGCTCACAAGCAAAGGGATCACTCCGGCGTTCACCAGTAGTTGGCGTAATTCATTATCTTTGCAAAGTTTCGACAAGAGAGTTACAACTTGATCACTCTGAACCGCTTCCTCACAGCATAGCGATTCCAGCAGGCCCCGCAGCGTATCAGCGGGCAGATGTGCTCGAAAATCCTCATCCTTCCAAAGTGCCAGCAGCGGAAGTGACACTCGATAATTCTCGCTGGCCTCGTCGCGACGCAGGATATCAACCACAGTTTGCAAAACGTTCATGGACATCACCAGCTGCTTGGTCTCGCGATCGCTCAATAGGTCCCACAACACGTCCATCGCAATCTGGGCCGTGTCGTCGTCGTCGTCGCCGAGCAAGCGCGTCAACTGCGGCAGCGCGTCTGCGATGAAGCTGGACTCGTCTGGGTCATCGTGCTGGAGCGTGCAGCCACGCATGGTCGTGTCGGTGCAGCTGGCGTCGGAGCCCGCGGAGGAGGCAATGCGATCGCTCTGCGTCATGGCTTCTCGCTGGGTTCGCTTCTGGCCGAAATGTACCCATTGGCTCGGGAAAGAATCATTTCTAAAATGCATCCTACTTTCTAAGATGCAATAGTAAATTTTATATGTTAAGCACTTAGAAACGTCCTAAAAAAAAAGAGAGGCCTTTCACGGCATCCTCGCATTGGATTGGCAGATATCGGCCGTATTTCCGACCAATGGGGGCGCGGAAGGGCCGGCGCCATTGGTTGGTTCGTAGTGCAGTGCCGGCGCGGAGACTGGGCGTTTGTATACCGGTCGGCATTTGTATGGCCAGGCTTCGCGTTGTGGGCGGCCCGTGGCGCGCCTAGACTTATTTTACCCTTCCTTCCGCTCTGCATCAGAGTCCGAGTCCAAGTCCACCATGGTAGGCGCTGGCTGCGTGCGCCTCGCTCGTCCGCGGCGGCCTCCCCCCTCTCCCCTGGGCCCTCGAGACGCCCGCAAGGCGCCTGAGGCTCGGGGCGATCGCTGCTGCTGCGCTGCGTCTGCGGACTGCTCGACCGACGGAAATGGATGGCTGCGGCGGCTTGGGCGACAAATCTAGCAGCACCGGCGACAGGATCGCCGCGCAGACGCAGCAGCAGCTCTAGGAGGCGATGGGAGGGCGGCGGACACGCGCAGGGGCGTAGATGGAGGCGACGGACTGAATGGCTAACGACGAGGTGTGTGATGTGGCGGCGTGCAGACCAAGGGAACGCAGAGTTTCGGTAAGCGTCACAACAAGACGCACACCATCTGCCGGCGGTGCGGACGCAGCTCGTACCACATCCAGAAGGGCACGTGCTCGTCGTGCGGCTACCCGGCCGCCAAGATGCGCAAGTGTACGTACTCATGGTCGTAGCTATTTGACGGTGCGTCTCGGTTCCTGACGGACGTGGCCTCGCAGTCAACTGGAGCCAGAAGGCGCTGCGCCGCCGCACCACTGGCACGGGCCGCATGCGCTACCTCAAGACCATCCCGCGCAAGTTCAAGAACGGCTTCCGCGAGGGCTCCAAGGCTGTGTCCAAGAAGGCCGCCACCAACTAAGTGGTCCTCTTGCAGGGGAGACGGCAACGCCTGGCACGTTGATCTCTCGGAAAAGGTAGAAGATCGGGTAAAAAGTTTGTCGGAGGACTGAACATCAACGGAAGAAGAACGAGGGCGTTGGAAGCGGACAAGCGGCGTGCAGGCGACTTACTGGGCTTTCGGAGCCGAGGATCAAGCGAGCAGACTTTTGCAGCCGTCTACGAGGCGCCGACGGGAAACCATCGGTTATGCGTGGAAGCAGCGACAGCAGCGGCGTTTGGTCGACGACTCGAGTGCTCGGTGAGAGCTACGCGCCATACGCGAATCCAATATTCAACATCCTTTTCTACTGCTGTTCCCCCTCCATCGTGTGTTGTACTGGGCGTTCCTTCTTTTTTGAGTTATTGCTTGCCGAATGTCGTAGCTGCGCTACTCCATCGAGGCTCCTTCACCCAGATTTTCGAGGATGCTTGTCTGCAGGCGTCGAAATGAGGTCGACAGCTTGTCGAGGATTTCGAGATCTTCTTGCTGCCTCACCCGCTTCTCCTCCTGGAGCTGTTGGTGCAGACTGACAAGCACCGCAACATTTTCGCCTTGTTGCCGTTCCGAGCTGCGATTGTCAACGCGCATGACGTGGTGGAAATCCTCGTCTCGCTCGAGGAACTTGAGAGTTCGCCGCTCCTTCTCGGTCTGGAAACTCGTAGCCGTCTTCCTCTCGGCGCTTTCAAGCATCTGCAACGTCTTCTTCTCTCGCTTCTGGATCTTGGCGTTTTCAATGTCGAATGTCTCGTGGCTTTTCTCGAGTTTGCGTGTGATAGTGCCTTGCAGCTTCTCCATGATCTCCGGCACCGTCGTGTACGCAAACCGCCGAAAGTCGGCGTCACACTCGCGCACCCTGCATTCATCCCACCCACAACGTCAGCGAATGATCACATCATAGAAATCAATTGGTAAGTGACGCACTTCTTTTCTTCTGCTGCGACCTCGTGGGCCTCGACCCGTGCGAAATGGGACAGCGTCTTCTGCTCGAACACAAGGAACGCTTGTTGGAACTGTCTGCGGAAGGCAGCTTGCAACTCTTGAATGGACTGCTCCATTGCCTCGCGCTCGGAAGAGACATTCGACTCTAGCTCTCGCCCTCTCGCCTTAACCTCGTCCTGCACCACTGCCATGCGTCAGCTCATTCAACTTGAATTCGCGAATGCCATCGCAAAATCTAGACGCACAATGCGGCGCTGGAAGTCGACGTTGTACGCGTGCACGGCGTCCTTGACCTCCTCCATGTCCTGCTCCAGATCCTCCTCTGCATCCTCAATGATCTCCGCGCGCTTGGAGTCTGGCGGGAACGCCACCGGCGGCCGAATCTACAGAGGCGACGCCTTCATGAGCACCGATCACAGCTCAAGCTCACCAAAAAGCCCATAGCACCTCCTACCACGCGCGCAATTGGCCCGCTGGGAGGCGCGATCGCCGCATTGTACTGTGAGCGGTACGCCTGCTGAATTGGCTCGAGCTTGGGCGGCTGCTGCTCCTCGATGGCTGCTGGCTGCGGCTCATCGTGACGCGCATCGGCGTCTTCCTCACCCTCCATGGCATGCAGCAGGTGGCGTCGCTTCAAGATGGTTTGCAACAACTAACAGGCCACGCGTCGGTTATGGGAAGTCGTGGTGGCGGCGTGCGGTTTTGCGAGGACGTGTGGCATCCAAATTGGGAGGTCCACATACAAAAGCCAAGTCAATGACTTCCCGCGTTGGTTTCGAGGTAGGGACGACTCCCCGCCCGGTCGACCGCCGCGAGCCAAAAGCCAGCGGCAGTTGGCAGAAAGCGGCGCGATCGACGGGCAAGCATGAGCGGCGACGACAAGGCAGCGAGCAAGCCGTACGTGTGTTGGTGGCGCTGTTTGCGTGTTTGGCGTGGGGGCTGAGAGTGTTGGTGGTTGGTGCAGCGCGGAGGGCAAGACGACGCTCAAGCGCAAGGCTGAGGAGGAGACGGAGAAGCCCGTGAACGGCAAGGGCAAGGCGGCAGAGGCCAAGGGCAAGGCCAAGAAGGAGGGAGGAGGAGGAAGAAGACGAGGAGGAGGATGAGGACGCCGAGGAGAACGAGGAGGAGGACGAGGGAGACGACGATGAGACGAAGAGGACGACGAGGAGGACGACGACGCCCCCAAGCGGAAAAAGCGCAAGACGTCCGAGGACGGAAGCGACAGCGATGCCAGCGAGCCCGAGGTCAAGATCAACGACGACGACCTGGTGGGCCTCGACACGTCCAACATCATCCCGCGCACGCGGCGACGCGCCGCTGCGGCCTGCCATGGCCGTGTCCACCGAGGAGCTGACGGGCAGCAAGGCCAATACTGCCAAGGACGACGACGACGACGACAACGACGGCGAGTCCAGCGACGAGGCCGAGTTCTAGACCCCGTGATGGGAACGCTAAGCTAAAGATCTCTTGATTCGCTTGCATGTTGAAGTGGTCACGTCGGACGCCTCGAGCAGGGGGGAGTAGTGCGCGTACCCGGAATCGGCGGCCGCCACGCGCGCGGCCTTGTAGGACGTGCCGGTGCCGATCGCAACTGTCTGCAATTAGGTCGTGAGAGTGCATCAGCTGCCACGCTGACCGTCCATGACTCGCACGCTACAGAGCTAACCTGGCCATTGACGACGAGAGCGACCTTGAACTCTTCGCTGGTCAGCGGCTTGGGCAGGTGCCTGCGCTTGTCGTTAGATACTTTTTTGTCGCAAACAGCTTCAACATGGCACGTCTAGTGCTCACGCACTTGTAGATAGGTTGGCCGACTCTACGCGCCTGCAGCAGTCGTTGCAGCTCCGATATGGGCTGCCAGATGGTCTCGCCCTTGGCAATCGCGACCGCGTGGGGCAACACGTGCGTGTTGACGAACGAGAGCGCCGTCTCGAGTCCCTGTTGCCAAAGAGTATGAGTCGCTCGAATATCTACAAGGGTTCAACGAGAGAGCGCGAACCTGGTCAAGGTAGATGGCGGCGATGAGCGACTCGACGGCGCCGGCTTGGATGGTGGCGCGTCCTCGCTGGTAGGCCGTCTTGAGGCTGCGGCGCTTGTGGCTGTAGTCCGGCGCCACGAGGATGAGCTCATGCATCTGCAAATGGTCCTCACAGATGCGCGCGAGCGTGTCATTGTTGGCAAGCGCCGACTTGGCGAGGGTGAGCTGGCCCTCCTGATGCGCCGCCTGTGCCTGGAAGACGTGGGAGGCAGCCGCAAAGCCCAGCAGCGAGTCGCCCAGGAATTCGAGGCTGCGGTTCGCCAGTCGGTGCGCCGGTACGTCCGCGGGCATCGCGTTGAGCGGGAACGCGCCCGAGTGTGTGAGCGCGCACTTGAGGTGCGTCACATCCCGGAACTGCACGCCGATGCGCTGCTGCAGCTTCTCCAGCTGCGCGTCCCAGTCCTTCGGTGCCGGCACGAGCTACACGACCAGGTGAGCGACTACAGTACTTTGCTAGGCGAGCGAACGACACGGAGATGGCCACGCACTGCCAGGTGCTCGGGCTTGACGACTTGCCACTGCGCGTTCTCGCACGGACGCAGCAGCGCCTGACGTCGGCAGCGCGGCACCCGCGATGTCCTGCGCCGTGAGCTTGGTGTCGACGCGTCGGTTGTTGTCGGGAGCAGGCGCTGGCGGCTGCGGAGTGGTCGAGAGCGCAGCGGAGACGCAGCGCGGCGCTCGAAGCAGCCGACGGCTGGAGAGCATGATGGCCGCCGCCATTGCTGTCCTCAACCTGGAAATGATTGACCTGGCATACAGACTGGAAAGTTGACATAGTGAATCCAAGATGTGGAGCATACAGCCTGGGAAATAGACTACTTGCACTAGCAATAGTTTGGCGCCAAAGCCGAACGGCGCGGGAGCCCAAGTCATGGTGGCGGCGACTCGCAGCTCCAGGCGCGTGGCGGCCAGGCGCGAGCCCAAGGTGAAGAAGGAGGAGCAGAGCGAGGAGGAGGCGGAGGTGAAGAGCGAGTACGAGCAGGACGACGACTACGAGGAGGAAGGAGAGGGGGAGAAGGTGAAGGAGGAGGCTGTCGGCGACGATGGTGACGACGATGTCGACGACGAGGTGGACGACGCGGTGGCCGAGTACGAGCGCAAGCGGCTTGCCAACATCCAGCGCAACTTGGCGTTCATGCAGTCGATGGGCGTGTCCACGGTGCGTGGGTCTGGTGCTTTTAGATGGCAGATACTCATGGATAGAGAGCTGATCACCTGCAAATGAAGGCCAAGATTGCAGCAAGGACGGCCGTTGCAGTCAAGAAGCCAACGGTAGAGAAGCGCAAGCCGCGAGTTCAGGAGGAGCCAGCACCTCGACGGAAGTCTCGGCGGCTGGAGGGCAAGGCGGCGGAGCTGGAGAAGTTGGCGACGCTGGAGGACGGGAAGAATGTTGATGAGCCTGCAGAGGAATGGCTGGGGCGAGTTGATGCTAAGCTAGCGAGCACAGCTCTCAATATGTCCGAGGAGCGGAGGAAGAAGTTCCTTGAGAGTCTTGCGGGTGGTGAAGAGGATGACGAGGAGCGTGAAGAGGACCTCAAGGTTGATGCGAGTGGTGTCGATGTCGTGCGATTCGAGTTGCAGGAGCGTGACGTGGTCAAGGCACTGCCGGAGCGAGTTTACTCAATGGCGTTCCACCCACGCTCGGATCGAATGGTGCTGGCAGTGGGTGACAAGGCCGGCAACTTCGCGCTGTGGTCGGCGCCGCAAGCTGGGGCGTCGCTGGATGATGCATCGCAGGCAGACGATGTGATGCTCTACCGTCCGCACACGCTTCCAATCACGCAGCTGCTGGTTTCTCCTCAGGACCAGACCAAGTTGCTGACATCGAGCTTTGATGGCAGCATCCGTGAGTTTGACATGCGGAGCGGGATTTTCTCGGAGCTGTTTGCAACCACCGACTACGCTGGAATCACCTATCTAACCCCCGCGGGAAAGGATTCGGTAGGCGTTTACTACGGAAGCGGCGAAGATGGCACGGTGTGGCGTATCGATCGTCGCGAGGGTTCCGATGCACTCAAGAAATCGCACTTTGCACTACACGAGAAGAAGATAAACACGGTGCATGTCCAACCGAACAAATCAAAGTACGTGCGCTTTGTCATGCTGATCTAAAGGATAATGTGCTGACTGGCGATTGGCGCATTCTAGCACGATCGTGACGGCATCGCTCGACCGAACTGTATGCCTTTGGGATGCACGAATGCTGCGTGCACAAAGCAACAAGCCTGTGGTGACGATGCCACACCACCGGAGTGTCAACTGTGCGTACTATTCGCCCAACGGCGCGCACCTCGTGACTGTTGGCCAGGACAACTACGTCAACCTGTTCGATATGACTGTCGAAAAGTACGAAGATCCACAGGACGTGCAGCCAACCATCGCCATTCCTCACAATAACCAGACTGGGCGATGGCTCACAAAGTTGCACGCGAGTTGGGACCCGAAGCGCCCCGACCAATTCGTCATCGGATGCATGCAGCAGCCGCGTCGGCTGCAGATTTTCCGCGCAACGCGCAAGAATCCCGTTCAGGAGCTCAAGAGCGATTTCTTTAATTCGGTCCATTCGGTGAATGTTTTCCACCCACACGTGGACGCTCTCGCCGGCGGAAACTCGTCTGGCCGTTTGTGTCTATGGCGCGCTGGGCATTCCCGCTCGTAGATGCAGGCAGATATGTTTATGATGAGGTCTGTTTTACTTTTCGGAGTATGAGCTAGCCATTCTAGGTACCTTGTAATCGATAAAGGCAACAGATGGACACGACAGAAACAAAAACTCGATTTGCTTACGGTCTTGGAGTGGCATCCACGTGCGACTGCTACAAGGTGCTTCAGCTGTCTGTGTGCTCCTTCATCAGCGTCTTCTCGTACATGCCTATCACCCACACAAGCATTTGTCAAGACTCAAATTAAGCAGGTGCCCACAAACGAAGGTATTCCACCTTTCTTCCGAATGTCGGTATGCTTCGCCTGAACCGCTTCAAAGTGCGCAAGTAGAGCCTCCGTGTCAACTCGTGGGAGAGCAGGGTCAATGCTGCCTGAGCTCGACTTGCGCGGGAACGAGCCGCCTAGATCTATCCGCCCAATCGCAGTGGCCATGTTGGTGACGGCTGCTAGCCGATCGCGTAGAATACGGAAAGCTGCGCTCTGCGGTAGGAGCATCAGGAGTCCGTAGAGACTTTTGACGAGGTCAGTGTGGTAGTCTTCCTGAATCTCAAGTAACTGGAGCCGCATGTGGATGAAAATCGGCGACTCCAGTAGCTGAACGAGCTTGTCGATCTGCATGAGGAATCCCACGGATGCGTCGATGTCTGCAGTATCAAGACGACGCCATTGCAAGCAGCACAAGCTGAACAATGTAAGGCAACCACACAATCATCGAATAACTGCAGGATATGCATCGCAAGCTAACATGCATGAAATGCGTGAAAAGGATATAATTTGGTCACGAGAGCCGCAGAGAGCGAGTAAGATTGAGCCAAGAGGCACAAGCTGAATGCAGCAATCGGGTTATGACACCACGATCGGAACAAGACCTGTTTGTCACAAAACAACTTAAGAATGCCAGTCTGGCGCGCGAGTAGTTTTACACAGTCAGCACTTACGGTGAACACTTCGACATCATCCTTTGTGGTGTTACGCTGGAAGCTGCGTCGAAGAATCTCGCGAAGGTTTTCGAGCTCATTCGCGGTCAGCAAGATCAGATTCAGCGTTTGGACCATGACTGAGGCAAATTCAGCGTCCGTTTGGCTCTCAATCGCTGTCGCATCGGCGCCGAGAACCTTGGCAAAAATCAAGTAGATACTCTTCGAGTCCAGAAGAACACAGAGCTTACGTACGATCATGCTTCCACGCAGCTCCAGAAGGCGTCGATCTTGAGAAAACAAAATCAGGATTGCATTCAGCACCTTCTCGAACTCAACCTTGTTCAATGAGATGCGCGCGAGCACCTCCAAGTCAAGCAAAACGACCTGGTCCGACACGTCTGAAAGCGTTCGCAGCAGTGTTGGCAACAAGCGAGCCGATATGAGCCGAAAGTTGGTTCGGGTACTTCTCGAGCAGCATCGAGATCCAACGCAGTGCTGCCATGCGCGTTGGGACATGGTCACTCCCCAGTTCAGGAGTTCAGCTTCTTCATCAGCGGTGTCAGCTCAAATTCCTCCTCCGTTGACTTGACCAACTGAAGCAAATCATCATTTGCGCGCTCGGCTACCTGTCGAATTTCGTGCTCTGCGTCAGAGATGCAATGCATAATCGCAGCGAGAATGTTGGCGTAGAAAGGCACGAGCTTTTCGCGGCCAAGATTCACAAACTCGTGGACCCACGTCACAGCAGTCAGTCGGTTGAATCTCTCCTTGGAGTTGCACTGGCCCACAAGAATGTCGACCATACGACCGAAGTCTACGTCATCCGTCTGCTTAATCTCTCGAAGAAACTCTGCCAGCGCACTATCCGCAGCTTGCCGGATTTCTCTGTTGCCGTCGCTGAGCATGTTGAACAGACCGTCGAGAAATTCGGGAAGCCAGTCGAGCATGTCGATGTCTGGCACCGAGTCGAGCACAGTGATCCAGCCGACCAGCAGTTGTCGGATGTACGGGTTTGTCATGCGGATGTACTTGTGCAGCAGCGGAATGAACATGTCCACATCAAAGTACTCGCTCTCAGTGACGATATCCTTGACCAAGCGATCCAGCAGGTTCGCACCATTCTTGACGTCCACATCAACATCTGCAAACAGCTGCATATCCATTGTTGCGCAAGTGTAAGCAGCCCGAAATACCTGAACCACAGCCAGATGCCTTTGGTCCTTACCTTGCACAATCCGTCAAAGATCTGGTTGAAGTACTGCAGGATATGTCCACGCGCGACCTTGGCAATGTTGTAGAGCGACTCGCACGCGTAGTACCGCACGCGACTCTCTGGGTCATCAAAGCAGTGCAGCACTGGCGGTAGCAGCTTGTCAAGGTACATGTGGGCATCGTGCATCAATCCAATGGCTGTCGCAGCAAGCCCAATGAGCCCACCCTTGCGGTGATTGGCGTTCGCAGAGCAGGCAAAGTCGTTCCCCAGCAGCTCGATGATGGCCGGAATGCGCTGGCGGCTCGGATTCGGTACGGCGAACCCGGCCGTCGCCGTCGAGTCGGTGCTGTCGCCGCTGATGCCGCTGGCCGCGCCCGGGGAGGACGCGATACCGCCCTGGTTGGCGTGCTGCTGGCGGAACTCGATGGCCGCGGCGTTCTCCTGCAGCTGTTTGATGAGGTTCTCGAGCTCCATGGCCGCGCTCTTGCGCTTGTCGTAGGAGCGGTCGCCCAGGTTGCGCATGAGCGTGGGCGACAGTGGCAGCTGCATCTGGTACGCCGGCGTTGGCGCTCGCGTCCGCCGGATCGCCGCCCTGGAGAAAGTACGGCATGGCGGCGGCCGCGGCCGCGGCGGCCTGCGTGAGCGCCGACTGCGGCAGCATGGGCGACGACGTCTCGGGCATCGCGGCGGAGCTGCTGGCGGCAGGGGGCGAGGCGGCAGGGAGGCCGGCGCGGAGGAAGCGGAACTGCTGCCGCCTTCTTCGGCTTCGACGTTTGCGGCTTTTCTCCTGGTTTTGCGTGGACCCAGATGCGCTCAGAGGAACAACTCAGACTCCGATCGGAGACGGCAATACATGGCTACATTTTAGCTTGGTGCTACTATGCTACGGACTACGAGTGCAGCAATAGCAGCTGGGATTGCCACGGATAGAGCCCAATGAGGCGCGAGCCGAGCGCGGAGAAGCGGTGCGAGGAGTAGTGCTCGTCCACGCGCTTGTCGCCTTGGCCTTTTTGCCAGTGGTCGGCGGGCAGCAGCCGCAGTTTGTACCGTCGGAGCTGCTCCTGCGCGTACGCACGGTTCATGTCCGTGTTTGGGAGGAAGCCCGTGTAGATGACCTCACGAGGAACCGAGCCCACGTGCTTGTAGCTGTTGGCGTGAGGGATGCGCCAGTCGAAGAAGATCACGCTGCCAGCCTCACAATGGATGGGCTGGTACCGCGCGATCACGTCACGGTCTTCCTGCATGCGCAGGGGCGAAAAATCTCCAATGCAGACCTGCGGTCGTCCTTGGGTGGAATCTTCGAGCGCTCGGGACTCTTGCCTTGAAAAGTACTCGGCAAACTCCTTGTGGAAACCAGGAACGGCCTCAAAGCCCGCCGGTGTTCGCCTCCGAGTTGCTCGTCAGCGCAGTGATGCACTGGATCGGTCTCCAGCGCGGGATGTCCTTGCCCGAATCGAACAAGCTCGTCGGGCAGCAGTCGACATGCGGCGTCAGCGATCGCTGCATAGGTCGAGACTTTTTGGCTGCGTGCAGTTTGGAGATCGTGTCTGGGACGCGGTAGCACACGCGGTTGATGTACATGAATCCTTGCTTGCCGTCGAACTCGCCGAACGGGTGCTGAAAGTCGGGGTGGTTGGCTGCGTACGACGCTGACCAGAGATCCGTCATGGCCGCGAAGATGTTTGCATTCTCGGCCACCTTCAGCCGCCATGACGGGTAGAACAGGTCGAGGATGCCGCCAGCGCCGCCCGTGCTCGAGAGTTTCTTGAGGTTGTCGCCCGTGCCTTCGAGGTCGTTGTGGTCCTACAGCGAGACGCCACGAGTCAGACAGTGCATTTAGCCCACGACAGCTACTTGCTAGCGGCGCTCACCACTCCGTACTTAGCCAGCTCGCTGTGCAGCCCCGCGCGTGCCTCAGCGATCTCGGCCGCGCTCAGCACGCTCGGCACCACGAGCACGCCCGTCTCGAGGAACTGCTGCACCTGCTGCTCGCTCAGGAATGCGCTCGGAACCTCCGGATACGCGTCGTCGCCCTGCACGTCGCCCGCCGGTGGCGGCAGCGCGCGCTCCGCGTGGTCCTGCGCGGTCATCGCGGTCGATGGTGGTCAATGGAGCCGTCGCTGCAGCGACCCTCAATAATGAGTGAAGCCTTTGTCTGTGGATCCTAGTTTCGCCTATGTGCCGAATGAAATGACCTCTGAAAATAGTGTATACCTCTATTTATAAATGTATAATCAATGGAAGGCACAGCTTCACCGTTAATTCGCTCCAGAGCCACCTCTTATAATTTTGACTACTAGAGAGTCGCTTCTGGTCGCTTTGGACTACCGGAAAGTCATTTTGTCGAAATTTTGGCCGCCCGTTTTTGCACGCTAGCCAGCGTAACGGCACCACGAGCATACAAAGGGCAAGTCAAACGCGCGCTGCCGCTCCGTTTCGGCGCCACTCGGACGCGCTGCTGGGTGCGCTGCCGCTCTCGACTCGCGGGGCTCGGCATCTCGGCGTTGATCCCTTCGCGGTCGGCGGCGGCGCGTGAGGCTCGGGCTCAGGCTCAGGCTCAGGCGCGAGCGCGGGTGGCGGAGCGGGGCGGGGCGCTCGGCGGTGGGCGCGCGTTGCGATGCTGCGCAACGTGCTCATCATGGCCGCCAGCGGCATCGTGCTCTTCTCCAAGGAGTACGCGAACGCGGTGGCGCAGGTGCGCGTGTGACGCGCGCGAGGGGTTTCGGTGGCGGAGGCTGACTGTGAGTGGATGGGGGCAGCCGCGGCTCGTCGGGTCGCTGGTGACCGCCATGCTCGAGTTCTCGACCAAGGCGACGGGCGCGCGCGTGTCGTTCATTGAGATGTGCTCGGGTGGGTGCTGCTAGATTCGCTTCCCGAGTGGGTGGTGGTTTCAGGACTGACAGGGGATGAGGCGCGCAGTGGGGGTCACGGTCGTCACAAATGACAAGGAGAAGGTCTTCATCGCGCTGTTCCACGACCCGACCGACGCCGCGAGCTTCACGTCCTTCATCGCGCGCGAGATCCTCGACGACTTCATTGCGCAGCACGGCGCCGAGCTGGGGAACGTGGGCCACAACCTGCGCGACTTTCATCGCTTCCAGATGCGCATCGTCGGAGTCGTCCGCGATTCTGTCAAGCCCATTCTTCGCAAGCGTGCGTTTGGCAGCGCACTCGTTGCTGGAAAGTGATGGTTGAGGCTGACTGAATGTGCGGTGATTCTTCCGAGCAGTGCAGCAGCAGCGTGGTATTATGAAGGCAATTTTCGTCGCGGACGGCGCAGTGACGCACGCGACCTGTCGACGTGGACCAGATCGGCGTGCTCGCCAACTTGGAGGCGCTCGTCAACCTGTCCTACGACATGAGTACGTCGCTCGCCTGGCCGCTTCTCGATCAGCAACCAAACTAAACTGTGCCGTGTGGATCACAGTGTCGTTTTCCGGAAGTGGCGTCAACTCGTTGACGATCCAGAGCTCGCGCAACACGACTATCCAAGTGACGGCCGTGGACAAGTCGATCGACACGCTGCTGATTGTCATGTACAAGAAGGGTCCTCAAGCTGCTCGAAATCTTGCGGCAATACACCAGTGCGTGCAGATGCTGCGAAGTGGTACGCATTAGCTCGTCTCGGTGTGGCCGTCCTGATGGAGTCGTCGTCTTCTAACAATCGGGGATGCTGGAATCGCACAGTGTGTGTACTAGTTAGGTGTCTCCAGCATACGGCGCGATGAACGTCCCGCGCTCTATCATCCGACCTGCGCGCGAAAAGCATCCAAAGTGGTCGTCGGCCCAACACATTCGAAATATTTAGGCAGCCTCGATCGGCAGCACGTAAAACAGCAAACGAAAATGGTGATGTGGCACGCGGGCTGTTCGGTCAGCGTGTGGGGAAATCGACTCGCCCCCAATGCCGAGCGTCGCGGGTCTCCGTCGGCTCCGAGCGTCGACCAGCTCCCACCCCACAGCGCAGAGCCCCAGTCATCCTGGTGTCAGAACTTCTGACTCAGAAGGGCGCTGAAAGTCTCCTCCTCGCGCTGCAGAGCGCTCCGACTTAAACTCAATCGCTCGTACGCCGCGGGAGAGACTGGGAGGGACCAGTAGACTCGGAGCCGTCGATCTCCGCGCGCCGCGTGCGGTCCATGTTGGCACTCGAGCGCGAAGCTCGTCGCGACCTTCCGACCGACCGACAAGTCGCGCACCTGGTGGATGCTCCCAGTGCGTCGGAAGGCCGCGCGTTGCCGTGAGCACACGCACATACACGAGGCAGAACGAACGAACGAACGAACGCAGCCAGCGATGCTCCCGGAACGGCGAGTACATGCAGCTCACCCATCGCCATCGCCATCCCCATCGCCTCGACCAGGATTTTTCTCGACTCGATTGGAGAAATTCCGCATTACAGCCAATGGGCGACCTAATAATTGGACCCAGCCGCCACTTGATTCGCCAAAACTAGTTGTGACATGTCACACATCCAAACCTTCGGATTGGCCAATCGCGGGTTCTCCAAACTGTGCGTACACCACACCTGCGCGTCATCCGCCTCGACGCAAAGGCAACCAGCGCCACCACCAAGCCGCGGCCCAGGCGCCTGTCTCCTTCCTGCTCGCCGCCGCCCACGCGCCCTCGACGCGATCCACGCCATGGCGCTGCGAGCCGCCGCCTCTCGCGCTCTCCACGCGCAGCTGGGGAAGACCGCGCGGCCCGCGACGGGCGCGGCGCTGCTCGCTCGACACAACTCGACGCTCGCGGACGGCGGCGGCGCGCTGCACGACGAGTACAAGCGGCGCGTGGACGACGGGCTCATCACGTACGACCCGGTGCAGGCGCGCGCCTGTGCACCACCTGGACGTGCTGTACGACCAGCTGCTGCGATACGGCGGGCCGCCGAGCGTCGAGGCGCGCAAGAAGGCGGCACCCAAGCCCGCGGCGACCAAGTCCTGGTGGCAGCGGCTCACTGGAGAAGATGAGGAGGAGAAGGCCGAGCCAGCCAAGCCCATCGACACTGGCGCGCCTAGAGGCCTCTACTTTCACGGCGGCGTTGGGTGCGGAAAGGTACATGAGTTGCTGAACTGCTGATTGCTGGGTGGCAAACGGATCGAACCTGATGGTGCTGGCTGTTGTGCAGACGTATGTGATGGACATGTTCTTTGACTCGGTGCCTGTCGAGCGCAAGCTGCGCGTGCACTTCCACAAGTTCATGCTGGACATCCACAAGCAGATGCACGAGCTGCGCAAGCGCGGGAACCGCGAGGACCCGATCCCGCTCATTGCCGACGAGCTGCTCGCGAACAGCTGGCTCCTGTGCTTCGACGAGTTCCAGGTGACGGATGTCGCCGACGCGCTGATTTTGCGGCGACTCTTTTCGGCGCTTCTGGAGCGAGGGTTCGTCATGGTGGCGACTTCAAACCGCCCGCCAATCGAACTCTACAAGAACGGCCTCCAGCGCGAGCTCTTCGTGCCCTTCATCCACCTTCTGAGTGAACGTTGCGAGGTGGTCTCTCTCGAGGATTCAGTAACTGACTACCGTGTGCTCAAGGTGAGGCGCTGCTTTGAGTTTGATATTGCCAATGGTAGCAAACAACTAACTTGCTGTTGGATGCGCTCAGGGTGCCGTTCACGCCGAGAACGTGTACAACCACCCCATTGACGATCGCCAGCGAGCGATCTTCAACTATGAGTTCCTAAAGTACTGCAAAGGGGAGAAGCTTGGGGAGACGTTCCTTTCTACTCAGGGGCGTCAGGTGCATGTGCCACAGGCGGCTGTCCGCGCTGGGGTCTGCCAATTCAGCTTCGAAGAACTTTGTGACAAGCCGCTTGGTGCTGCCGACTACCTCGTCATTGCAGAGGCGTTCCCTGTTGTCTTTGTTCGCGACATCCCCACCCTCAGTTTCCATCGGATCAACACGGTACGATTTGTGGTGATTCGCTTTGTCGTCCAATCCAAAGCTGTGCTAACCATAGAACGTGTCTGATAACTTTAGATGCGTCGTTTCATCACTTTCGTTGACTGCATGTACGACAAGGGCGTGCGGGTATGTGATTTCACACTGAATTGCTGCCATTCGCTGGTTCCAGAACTGACGAGATCCTCTTTGTCATAGTTGCACTGTCTGGCTGCAGCCCCGGCGGAATCTCTGTACCAAGTAGACCCAAGCGCAAAAGGTCATATTGACGAGCTCTTTGCGTTCGACCGTACGGTCTCGCGTCTTCTAGAGATGGGAAGTGAGGCGTATCTGGAGGCTCATAGCGAGGCTCGCGGATCGGAAGGCGCGAAAGGCATTCCACTCGGAGCCTCATGAGCATCTGCTGCTATCAGAGCATGCGTCTGGAAAAGCTTCTCAGTCTTTTCACGAGACTGAGCGTGCAGCTGACGAGTCTCAAAATTTTGAGTCGGGAGCGGAGACTACCGAAAGTGAAAAGCGTGCTGAGGCAGTAGCCATGTCATGAAGATAAGTGCAAGTGCCATCTAACCGCCCCCCCCCCCCCCCCCCCCCCCTGAAGAAATGAATCCCATTGAGATCGTGTACAAAATCCTCGTCGTGTCTTTCGCATTTGTCGTTTGCAGTCCCAACTTGATCAGGTGTTGCTGCCCTTCGCCTTGGCTGCCCCAAATGATTGGTAGCCGGTGCCTTTCACTTGCGCGTATCCCGCGAGGACCACCGCACCGTCGGTTCTACGGCGATTAGATTCGAGAACCACGGGTTCGACAACGGCGTACTTCTTGACAACCAGGTTTCTGGTCTCCTCCCCATCAACCTGTATGGCAACGACATGAGCAAGTCCGCATAGTGCATCTTGCAATTATGATACTCTCACATCTGAACGAAGGTTGGGCTCCATAGCCACGACACTGCAGTTGACGAACGCAAGCAGGATGAAGGCAACGCATGCTACACGAAGCACGGATGGCGCCCGTAGCAGCATCTTTTTGGACGGCAGTGATCCCGAGCACGTGAATCCCAAAATGATCGCGATCTTGACGGGCAACAGTCGCGATCTTTAGAGCACCAACAGTAAACGACGCCTTGTGGACGCCGTCCACTCTGGCACGAGCTGTTCGCGTCTGGTTGAAGCGGCTCGATATAAATAAAAAATGGTCGATGTTTGTTGTCTTTATCAAACGCCTGAAGGCACGCACGGCCACATAATGACACAGACGATTCCTGCACCTCTAACTCACAGCGAGCCGCTAAGGACGAGCTGGATGGTGAGGAAGACCATAAAAGCGAGCGACGTGGCCATTCCAGTTGTCACGACCGACTTGGTGTCTTCGAACGACTCGGGCAAGAGCTCAAACATGGCGACGTACGCCATGGCGCCACCTGCAAAACCCAGTCCAGCAGGCAGAATCGGGAGCCACTGCTCGACGAACATGAATGACGGCACGGCAAAGATGGGCTGCGGGATACTCGAGAAGATGCACCAGAGCACAGGCAAAGAAGACGCTCATACCGCGCGGCACGAGCGCGAGGCTGATGGCGACGCCCTCGGGGATGTTGTGGATGGCCATAGTCATGGTCACAATGTGGCCGCGGCGAATGCCGCCCTCGCCGCCGAACGAGACACCGACACCGATGCCCTCCGAGATGGAGTGCAGCGTCATGACGGCCATGATGAGCAGCGCCTTGCGCGCGTCCATGCCCTCAAGCCCACACACCTTGACGTCCTCGTAGTCCTCGAGCCAGACCTTGGTGAACTTGATGAAGAGCACGCCGAGCAGGATTCCGAGGAAGAGTCGGTAGCCGACCGAGACTTGGTAGTCGAAGTGCTGTGGCAGGAACCATGCCTCGTAGAAGAGGCATCCTGTGGCGGCGATCATCATGCCGGCGGCGAGGCCGTTGCAGATGCCGAGCCAGAACTTGTTGACGTCGCGGATCCAGTAGAAGGGCAGCGCGCCAATGCCCGTGGCCACGGCCGTGAGCCAGCCGCACCACCAGACGTAGTGCGCGCTCTTGGACGACCGGTGGTGGTGATGTGGGATCGAGTGGAGCGTCACGAGCACCAGCAGCGCCGCCATGGCATACGCGACCTTGCGCGCCGTGTTGTTCTCGGCGATGGGGGCCGCCGCCTTGCTGGACACCGCCGCCATCTCCTTCTTGGCGTCGTTGTCGACGCTCACGACGTCGCTCAGGGGCGCGCTGTTGGCTTCTGGCGCGTCAGGCCGGCACCAGCTTGGGGGACGTGCGCGGCAGAAGCGACTCGGCGGTCGCCATCGGGTCGGCTGGTGCGGCGGCTCCTCTACGTCGGTGGCGGAGCTCCGGCTCGGCGCGAATGGTCGGCGCTGCGCTCCTGATCGACGTGCGCGCGGGCGGGAGAGTGGCGGAATGCGAGCGCGCGCAGCTCCGCATCGCTCGGGAAAAAAGAGTCGGCTCGCATGAGCCCGCGTAGGTGTCGTGGGGGGAGCAATGCGGGACCTGTTATATATGTTGTATCCATCAAATATGTTGTCGCATTTGTTAATATTATAAGTTAAGAGAACTGCGATATTACATACTTGGAGATGGATAGGTGCAGGGACAAAAGTGACTATCGAGGGCGCGGTTCTATGCCCAGCATGGCTGTTCATCTTCGGGTCACCACGTGGTTGCCTTGCGGGCAGAGCCGCGTGTGACTGCGCTCGGGAGACCTTCGCACGACTTGGATGCAACTCTGTGGGAATCTGGGCGAATCTCCATTGAGCCAGGCTCGCACGCAGTGGACCACCGGCAGGCGATTGGTGACACACGAGCGTTGCGGTGATCCTGCTAGCTCTTGAAGCATCGGATGCGGGGGTTCATGATATGGCGCTGCGTTTTCGCGAGGCGGGCGTAGAGGCCAGCTTGCAACCCGTGTGAGGCGTGCGTTGGACAGCACTGTCGTTGCACTGCAACGCGTTGTTGCCGCGGACGTATCACCGGAGTCCCACGTGAGCTCTGAGTCTCTACGTGGCTCTCGAGCGATCCTGGCTAACGCGCAGACTGTCACGGCGGCGTTAAACCGGACGGAGCCCGCGATCGTGACGACGCTCGAAGAGGTTGGAGGTGATCGGCAAGGCACAGGATCGTGGGGCTGGCACTGCAAACCGCGTCGCCACGATGGACACGGTATCCACCGTGCTGTGTTTGACGGAGACAACAAGAGTAAACAGCCGCTGAGAGCTGCGCCGCAGTAGATTTTCCAGTGCCACCAGGATCCTGCTGCTCGTGTTAAACTGCGGCGTGAAGGATCGAGGAAGCACCCGCCAGCAAAACTCAACTCCCATCGTTTGGCAACTGCTGTTTTGGGGCTACGTACTTGATGTCAAACGGCCGGAGGAGATCCACGACGCACCGACCGCGTGTGCCATTTACAGCACTGGTGAGAGCTCACGAGCGGTGAGATTAACGCGCAATTAATGCAAGCAGTCGACGCGAGTCGAATGCAGGTGCAACTCGTTCCAGGCGTCTACAACATGCACCACTCAAAGTGGGTCACAAACGGCAGCACGCGCCAATCTGTGTGCGCCGTGGGGGACCGCGCGCACCAATCAGCGTGCAGGAACGTGTGGACCAATCGTAGCGTCGAGGGTGTCATCTGTCTTCTCTTGATTGGCAGAAAATATATGGGTACATCTTGTACCGCGCTTCCGGCACAGCTCCGAGCGGGCGGGAAGCGAATCTTTCGCCCCCTCATCGACCCGAGCAACGCGAGACCAGCAGGATGTCGACGCTCACGAGCGCCGACTTCGGCGAGCTCAAGCGGCCCACCACGCGCGTGCACGCGCCGCCCGGCGGCGGCTCCAGCTGGAGCTTCGGCGGCGACGACGCGCCCGCGAGCCGCGCGGCGCCAGCCAAGAAGCGCGTCGAGGACGTGACCATGAGCTCTCCGCGCGCGTCGGCGCCTCCCCCGGCGCCCGTGGCGGCTCCCGTGGCGGCTGCGGCTCCCGCGGCGGCCGCGGCCGCGCCTGGAACCATCCGCGTGGCGCTGGTGAAGACCAAGAGCGACGCCGAGGTGGTGGACCTCATGCTCCAGAACTGCTGGGACAAGCTGCAGCAGACGGCGGGCGTGACGTCCGAGACGTTCACGGTCTCGACGCTGGACGAGCTGCCCTACGCGGCCAACAAGCTCGCGCAGTACGGTGGGTTCGACGCGGTCATCTGCTTCGGGTTCCTCAACGCGCTCGACCCGCTCTTCCAGGTGCTCGCGTCCGCGATCACGCAGTCCTTCATTGACATTAGCGTCAAGAACGTCAAGCCCGTGGTGCGTGCCGTCTTCATCGGCGAGCCGCGCGTCGCCTCCGTCAAAGCCAAGGGCGGCTGGGGCGCCGACTTTGCCGAATCGATCGCGGGACTCGCGCAGCTCGGAGGCTTCGTTGGCCCCATCGCGACGCAGGCCGAGGGCCATGGCGTCACCAAGCACATTGACATCAGCCGCGGCAACGTGCTTCCGGCGCCGACTGCTCGGTGCGCCGAAAGGTGTGATTCACTCGGTCGACAAGCTTCGCGACTCGCTGTACCAGCATGGTGCCAGGTAAATGTGCTTGGCCATCATTCGCCCATGAGCGGAGCGCGGCTCTCCTCTCGCGCTAGTGCGCGCTATTCCCAAACACGAGGCAGGCCCAATTTGCATGATTCTAATGGCGTGTGTGTTTGTCATTGCTTGTGCTGGGTGCCCTCTGCGGCTTCAGGGGTATCGCTGGAATCGGTCGCAAGTTCCGCATCATCGACGACGATGGAAACCGCCAGCTGAGCCTGGAAGAGTTCTCCAAGGCTATCAAGGAGCACGCGCTGGACTTGACGAAGGAGGTAAGTGTTCAATGCGAGATGCCACAGCTGTGAATGCATGTTAAGCGAAGGTTTTTCCTCATAGGACGTTGAGGAGCTCTTCCGCTTCATCGACACGGACAACTCAGGCTCCATCGACTTCGACGAGTTCCTTGTCGCCATTCGCGTACGAACTGATGTGGTGGCGATCTTTCGAATCTTTTGACTGACTCTTCGCGTCGTTACTGCAGGGCGAACTGAACGAGCGTCGCACCCAGCTTGTTCTGTTGGCGTTCAAGATGCTGGACGCGGACGGCAACAATGTCATTGAGCTGAACGACCTCCGCGGCAAGTACACTGCGGACCAGCACCCCGATGTTCTTGCGGGATACAAGACTGCGGACGATGTACTCCGTGAGTTCCTCGACACGTTTGACGGTGGTGAGAAAGATGGCAAGGTGCACCCGAACGAATTCCTCCGGTACTACACCAACATCAGCGCGTCGATTGACGACGACGACTACTTTGAGCTCATGATCCGCAACGCGTGGCACATCAGTGGTGGCGAGGGTTGGTCTGCCAACTCGACGTGCCGCCGCGTGCTCGTGACCCACGCGGACGGGCATCAGACGGTTGAGGAGGTCAAGAACGACCTTGGCATCGCTGCCGGCAACGTGGAGGCGATCCGTGCCAACCTTCAGGCGCAAGGAATTACCGACACCGAGGGCATCGCCACCTCGGGGTACGTCGAGGCGCCCAACAAGCGCAGCAGCCAGGGAGTGCCTCCTGTAGCGGCCAAGAAGAAGCAGCACGGCGCCGGCGCGAGCTCCATTATTTTCGGATAGACGCGTGGGGGTGGATCCACAGCTGCATCATGACAAAAGTGGCAAAAGGGTATTGGAATGAAGATTCATTGTGGAGATGTCTAGCTTTTCGGTCTGATAGACTTACAAATGCTATGGTCTAAGTTCTTTCCTTCGAAAGTGTAGTAACAAGCTGTTGATTGGATTGAGAAGCGTGGGCGGTGAAGGGCTTCTGTTATCGATAGTAGTTGCCTCATCGCGTTGGTTGTCATCAGCGCTCGTGCGCAGGGCGTATTAGAGTTTGCTGATCTTCCATCGGCATCACGAAACATCAATCTTTACTCATGCTACAGGTCAAGGATCCAGGAATATTTGTCAACGCGGACCTGCCTGCAACAACGATCGAAACGAATGTCATGCAATACGAGGTGAGAAAGTGGCCACGAGGTGATATTGGACGCCTCAACAAGAGTTTCTCCTCATCACAACCAAAGCCGCGTGCAGAGTTTAATCAAAACATTTTTGATGATCATAGGCTTCACCATGCTCACATGCAGATACGGAACAATCCGCTCTGCCGAAGAGTTTGAAAACGTATATTTTCAATGACCCGCATGGATACATAAAGTGACATACAAGACGCAAAAATGCATGAACATCATGGATAGTGACGCCTCAACGAGAGTTTGTCCTCAGCACAGCACAAGGCCGCATGCGGAGTTTAATTAAAACATTTTTGATAATCATTGGCATCCAAACGCAAGAAACAAAGGTGTGATGCAGAATATACAATGTGCAATCGGCCCCCACAGCCTCGCATGTTGATCGCCTCAACATAAAGGTTGTCATCAATGCGGCATCCACCGCATCAGGGTATATTAAAGTTTGTTGTGATCTCTCATCGGCGCAATGCGAGGCTCGTGGGGGGAAAATGCAGATTGACATGCAACATAAACAAACACATCCGCATACACACACCACGTACCTTTTTCTGAGCCGGCGTCCGTCCTCGCACCTGTACAGGGATAGCCACGAGCGTGAAGACCCCCACCGCAGCAGACGAAACGCGAACGCCGAACACCATTGAAGTTCCGCTCATCCAAGGATCAGCCTTGATTGGTCATGTTGTCCAGATTGGGAGGTGAAAGCCTTGCAGAAACGCGCGCGTCTTGTCAAGAGAGAAAGACAGCGCTTACTTCTCGGGGATCTCGATCTCGCCCTCGGTGATGAGGCGCTGGATCTCCGTCGGGGCCTCGCCGTTGACCGTGCAGCCGAGCGAGGAGGCCGTGCCGAGGATCTCCTTGACGGTGCCCGCAGAGCGTGCGGGCCATGGAGCGCTCGCGCATGACGCGGGCGACGCTGATGACCTGGTCGAGCGACAGGTTGCCGTCGTGCTTGATGTTCTTCACCTTCTTGCGGTCACGCGGGGGCTCCTTGAGCTCCTTGACGAGCAGCGACGACGCGCTGGGCACGAGCGAGACCGTGGCCTGACGGTTGACGATCGTGAGCTTGACCGTGACGTTCAGTCCCTTCCAGTCCTGCGTGGCCTTGCAGATGTCCTCGCCGATCTTCTTGGGCGACAGACCGAGCGGGCCGACCTTGGGGGCGAGCGCCGAAGCAGGGGCGACCTCGCCACCCACCGTTCGCAGCACGACGACCTTTTCTTCGCCAGCGGGAGGAGGGGGGGCCATGGTGTTTATAGAGGATGCGGAGCTTCGACAAGGGGAAAGTGGCGACGCACCATGCGCGGCGGCGCGCCGCCAGGTCAAAGGCGCGGCGCCAGCCAACCAAACGCAGCATACTCGGCGCCAGTCAAAATGTTCCATTCCGATACAAACGGTATATTTGGGGATATCAGCTATATAGTAGAGGCGGATATAACGCTTTCATTGTGGGACGAGTGCGTGTTGCGTCTGGGCCGTCCCACAGGTCTGGGCCGTCCCACACGTCTGGGCCGGACCAGATCTTGAAGCGGCGCAATCTGTTTGCAGAACGTGACTTGAGCCATCGGAGCATGAGGAAGATCAGCAAGGTCAGTGTAAGGCCATTGAAAGCTACACGAGGTGTCGCGCGGCTGGAGGTCGATTGCCTCGGGGACCTGTTTATTCATCGTCGCTTCGAAGGGTTCAAACGGCACCAACGGAGAACACTACGAAAGCGTCGGCTCCCAGGGGGAGGAGCACGCATTCGAGGCTTCCACATTGAACGTGTGATAAACACCCAACACTGTATAGCCGACGCGGCAACCCCTCTGAAGTCCTGTGCAAACGTGTGGCTAGAAGGTCAAACCCTGATCACGGACACACTCTGAGGCGACAAGCGGAGAAGCTGGACGAGTGGGGCTGCGCCTTGATCAGCCAGCATGCTGCATGCGTTGGGTCTGCTCGAGGAGCGTCAACGATTGTAATCGTGCGCTTCAACATGTTGTCACCTTTCACGATTTGACAAGATCAGGTTTGACCGGAAAATTAAATGTAAGGATTTTGAATCAAGATCAGAATTTTCCAACACAACATAATATTAAAAGTTTAACAACCTTATGACAGTTTTCTGCTTGATGGGTGAAGAACGCTCAGAAATGCAAACGGCCTTCGCGTATCTTTAAATCGCGCCATGGCGTCGCGCCGAGCGTGGCAGCGACGTCACCAGCTCCTTTACAACAGGCCCGCCTTGCGTCTCGCCGGCGGCATTTGTGTTATGGAGCTGCGTGTGGGGCCGTTGGATTGATGGGCATCGCGAGAACACCGGCCGCCTTTTGTATGTGGAATTGTATGGCTGAACGCACGAAAACCGCCGATAGTAAGTTGAAGAAGTCGTCCGTTACGTTTCCGCGCAATTCGATTGGCAGCCAGCCGGCGCATCTCCCAACCAAATGGTTTGACACTTTTCTCTTGCGATTCGTATGCCGCCAGGATGGACCCACTCTCACTCGCCCCCACTATACCGCATACTCTTTTCAAGCCACAACAAAACTCGGCGCGGCCCGTCTTTCCCCCGCACTGTGAAGAGGCGCTTGAATGTAACGGCTGCGGCGCACCATTTCAGCCAATCGCTCGTCTCCGTTCGCGACCGTTTCGATTTTTTCTGCTGCCAGCAGCTCCAGTTCGGGCTCTGCGCGATCCTCCATCGCCCATTCCGCCGCGCGCCGAGCATGAGCGCCGAGCGCCAGCAGCGCCAGCCGTGGACCGCGGACGACGACCGCGTCATCCGGCAGTTCGTGCGCGCGCACGGCACCAAGCGCTGGGCCAAGATCGCGCCGCTGCTGCCCGCGCGCACGCCCAAGCAGTGCCGCACGCGCTGGCTCAACTTCCTCGACCCGGCCATCGACCGCGCGCCATGGCGGCCGGAGGAGACACAGGCCATCCTCGCGGCGCAGCGGACGCTCGGCAACAAGTGGGCAGAGATCGCCAAGCTGCTGCCCGGACGCACCGACAACGCCATCAAGAACCACTGGTACTCGACCCACAGGAGGAGGAGCCGACAGGCCGCCAGGGGAGACAAGAACGACCGACCAAGGACGGCTAACAGCAAGATACGACCCAAGGCCGCCCCGAGGACGCTGCCCTCGCTCGCCGTCGCCACCTCGCCGATGAACCGCTTACACCACCTCAAGGCGGACAGCAGCGCCGCCTCGCCCATGTCGGTCGGATCGCCAGACCTTGCCGACCTTTGTGGGGGAGCGCACCCGTTCTACGCCAGCCTCGCGGCACTCGCGTCGTCATCAGCGTCGTCCTCGTCGTCGCCGAGTCCGTCGCTACTGTCGCCGCTCGCCATGCCTCCACACCTGCTATTCCAGCCGTTCGACGACAATTCCGGTGCCAAGACGCAGGCTGTGTCTCCATCCTACCGATCTTTGCTGCCTCCAAGCCCACTGTTTGCAGCTGAGACGCCTCAAATTCCGATGCTTTCGCTTCACAATGATCGGTCGGCGTGGAATGACGTCAAGGGGGCTGTGGGCATTTTGTCTGGCGACAGAAAGCTCCCCTGCACCAGCTCAACAGCTTCTGCGGCTATTCACGGAGACGTTAAGCACAAGTCGCGGGTCGCGCAGCTTCGAACGGGCGATGGAAGGATGGGAACTGGGCGTGAGCGCAGCAACTCCGCCGACCTCTTCCTTGATTGCATTCAAATGCTCAAAACGACGGACGATCAGCTCGACCTCAAGCTGTGAAAGCCACCTGTGTGAACTAGAAACATCTCCATGCAATTGTAGACGTGAAAAATGAATGTCTGTATTGTAAGTCTCAAAGTCGAGAGAAACCACCATGTAACGACACGCGTCGGTTCCTGTGCAAGCTCTGAAATCATGCAGACCCCGCACCTTCAACTCCTTCAAACATCTCACCACCCTCTACTCTCACATCATGCGTACGCCCGAGTCCTCCGTGCTTGATCGGATCGCTTCTCCAAACCTCGAGGAGCAGCTCGTGCGTGCTCTACGTGAGAAACAAGATGAGGCTTTTCAAAGCGGAGCGTACGACGGACAAATTTCATCATTGAGCCCCGAACTGCTGTACGAAGATACCGAATTCTCCCCCAGCTCGCTATCGACGCTATATGTGGACCCGACGAAGCTGCCAGAGTACGTGCCTGCATCATCAACTGAGGACGAAAGCTTGGCTGTCCATTGGTATCGGCCGCAGGAATTCGCAGACGCACCAGCATACTTTACCCACGCGGCTGGAAGCGTTGGAGTCGTGCGCGAAGGGTCTTTACGCGACGCGTGGCTTCTTGGGGTGCTAGCAGCCATCGCATTACACCCAGACAATCTGATCGAGAACCTGTTTGCGTCCGAGTCTCTGAGCGACTTCTTACGTTTCGGAGTGTTTTCGTGCCGCTTCTTTAAAGATGACGACTGGGTTACAGTCACTACGGACACTAGGTTGCCTTACTCGGTCGAGCTAGCTCCTGAAGATCGTTTCCCAGCGTCTGCCTCTGGATCGTCAATGTCAAGCCCCGGTGGGCTGCTCTACGGTGGGAGCATTGACAAGAATGAGCTGTTTCTCCCGCTACTTGAGAAGGCATACGCCAAGCTCCATGGCAGCTACGAAGCACTCGATGCAGGTGTGTCCAACACGAGCAGCCGAATCCTTGAGGCGTTCTTGGATCTCACGGGTGGCAGCGCACATCGCATCAACCTGCAGCATGACCGGTTCAAAATGCGAGATGATGATGACAGTACTGCGGCGACAAGCAATGCTGCAGCACTGCAGCTGTGGAAGCAAATTCTACGCTATAGGCGACGACGAAGTATTCTCGCAGCGCAGATCAAGCAGCTCACGTTTAATTCGCTCGACCAGACTCCGCTCGGATTACTCAAGAACCGCCTGTACGTTATCCAGTATGTGACGGAAGTGACGATGCCGCCTGCTCCAGGGGCGTCAGCGAATTCGACATCTCCCCCGCAAGTGCTTCGATTTGTCAAGCTGCAGACAGTATGGGGTCGTGGCATGTGGAAGGGTGAGTGGTCCAATGACGACAGCAAGTGGGAAGAACATACACAGGTTGAACATGCCCTACGCAATGACCCAGCCAGCGGCTTCTCCCGTGCTGGGCGGGATGGTTGCTTTTGGATGCTTTGGGAAGACTTTCTTGACGCTTTTTCAGAACTGTTTGTAGCCCACGTTTTCTCGGATGAAGCAGGTTGGCATCAATACTCCGTACGAGGCGAATGGATGGGCCTCTCCGCGGCGGGAGCCCCTTCAACATGGCCGTCGAATTCGAATCGTCCTACGACTGCAGTCAATCGGCCCACAACATCAGTTGCTAGTGGAGAGAACGATCATGTAGCGTCTCAATCGCTTCAGCTGCAAAAGATTGCGCGAGAGACTGCTATCAGTGGAACGAAGTGGGCGATACTTCGCGATGCTGACGCGAGCTGGTTTCGCAATCCTCAATTTCGACTCTCAGTTCGTGAGCGGACTCCCAACGTGCTCCTTTCGCTTGTGCAACGCGACTTCAGGCTGTATGGAGGTGACAATTTTGCCATGAATTTCGTGCTTTTGAAGGAGAAGGCCCCGGCAAGTGCAGCAGCTGGAGAGGTTCGTGCGTGGGAGTTCAAAGCAAGTCGAGTGGTTACAGAGGCTCGATCTATTGATCCAAGCGACATCTCCACGTCCTCGTTAATCCCACCGAGCTCAGCTGGAGGCGCAGGATCTGCTGGAGGTACCGCCATCGCACGCGGAGCCCTTCCTGATCGAGAACTAGTTCTGAAAGAAGAGGTGACTCTAGAACCGGGCGTGTCATACCTCGTGGTGCCTTTCACGGATCATGCGCGAGTTGAAATGGAGTTCTTCCTTCGGGTCTTTGCACCGAAATCCGTGAGGGTTGAACAGATTCCGCCTCTTTTCTCGAGTGTCCGAGCGGGGCGTTGGCGAAACGACCAAGAAGAAAGTGGCGAACCAACGAACGCGGGTGGCCCGCTATGTCCTTCAGCTCTGGTGGCGACACAGAATCAACGCGACGTCAACGCGGCTTGGTGTCAAAATCCACAGTTTTGGGTCCGCCTTCCGCCATTGAGCGGCGATGGTGGCAGTGACCAAGCTCGACACAAGCTTCAGGTATTATATGCGTCGAAAGCGTATGCGACCATGAAGCTAACGCTGGTGAAGACATCGCATCGCGCCTCTGGCGGAGCAGGCGGTGGGAAAAAGCGTGATGCGGGCAAAGATCGAGGCCTGCTCGTCGGTATCACTGCAGTTCGAGCAGCTACACCAGTATCTTCCACTTCACCCTCAATAACTGGAAACGAACCGACAAGCTCAGCTAGCAGCTCGTTATTAGCTCTTCGAGCGGTTGCAAAGGCACCAAAGACCGAACTTCCTCGGCGAAGAGTTAGCTCCCAAGGCACTCGGAAAGGTAGCGAGTCCGAAGCGGACATCAGATACAAAGCGGCATGGGTCGAAACCCTCTGGTGAGGTAAAAGGTGACGACGAAGAGGAAGATGTGGATGCATACGGCGCGGACTTGGCTCGAGAGCATGCGGTCGCAGAGGCGAAGTTTGCGCTTGGGAACAGTTGACACCCAGCAAGAACAGGCAGAACAAGGGCTAGAACCACAGCATCATACGTCTGTTTTACCCTCATCGAAGCTTGTGGTCGCCCCCTCAGAATGGTCTCGCATCTCCGAATACACAAGTCCTGCTACCGCATGTATGCATCTGAAGAAGCTCCCGAAGGAGTGGCTACTGGACACGAATGGCTCAACTAGTGGTCCAAACGGTGGCGGACTGCTCATCGTCCCA
The DNA here is from genome assembly GCA_024867545.1 of Phytopythium helicoides. Lineage (NCBI taxonomy): Eukaryota > Oomycota > Peronosporomycetes > Pythiales > Pythiaceae > Phytopythium > Phytopythium helicoides. The sequence goes on along the minus strand of JANFNE010000028.1, from coordinate 465,303 downwards.
TCACTTGGTGAGGCTGGCATCGAAGGCACTTTTGAACTGACCGTCGACTGTGACCTTCCTGTTCGAGTGGACGCGTTGCCCACATTTTCGATGCAGAGTATGCCCGGAGAGTGGCGCGATGGAGAAAACGGCGGGTGTCATCTCCATGCAGACTGGCGCAAGAATCCTAAGTTCTACCTTGAGCTCAAGGGAGTTCGACCCGGACGTGTCGTCATCACACTGTCGAGGTCAGAGCTCGAGTGGAGCGGTAAGTGTAAGCGAGACGTCGTGGGGAACCATGATGGGCTTCTACCTATTTGCTGGCAGCAGCAAAATATCTCGCGACGCCTGGAGGGGTCATCGTCAATGGGCGTCAGTGGACGGAGACGGACTTTGTGCCGCTCCACTCGGTGCGCTCGCCGCCGGAGCTCGTGCTGCCGGCTGCCACGAAGGAGCCATATGTCATCATGCCGGCCACGTATGAGCCGGGGAAGACTGGCAAGTTTGTGCTGTCGGTGCAGTGTGACACCGAGTTTGCACTCACGAGCGACGGAGAGTAGAGGAAGCAAAGGTCCCTCATGTGCAGCTGTATCCGCTGTTGTAGACGTGTAGCATCATCAATAAATCAACTGCCACGATCCATGACGCTCCCGTGAGACTCGATGCCTTGGGTCAAATCCACCACAGCCCCAGCACATTAATGGTGCAGCAAACCTGAATACGAGTCGAGCGCTGTCGAAGGGACACGTCTTCGTAACTTCGGTCGACATGCGCGGCCAGCCAACTTCTTCCCGGACTACAACGGGGCGTCATTAAGACGTATGCAGTTGAGCAGACTCTAGTCTCTCGCTGCGCGGCGCAGTGTTCCGCACTCGCCGTGAAAGCTACATTTATCTAGGTATAGTGTAGCTACTGTGGTGTACGAGTCGAGCTAAGATCCGCCACAACGAACTTGAACGCAGATCTGTTTGCCATCGGACCCTGTGCCTCAAATCTCCGCTCGATCTATGGAGAGGCTGGCACCATGCTACGAGTGGCCAGGCAAGTTGCCGTGTCAGATTCTATCAATCTAATCTGCCGGGAAACCAGTCCACTGCTGGCTGGACGATTTGTCGTGGGCACGAGTTTGGGATTTGCTTCCGGTGTCAGAGTCCTACGATGGCAACAAGCAGATCGTGATCGCCATGCTCGGATGAGCTGAGGGGCTGATGCTCATACAGTGAAACTATGTGGAGACGGGGGGACTCGACAAATGTTTGGTCGGGGCCTTGAAGAAGGTGCAAGGCGGCGCGAACAGCTCAAGAAGCGCTCCTCGCTGCTCATTCTCGCTCTTGGCGCGACGCGGGCGAATCGGGACGTTGGAAGACGTTGGCGAGCCCCGCGACCTAATGAACCTGACGGACTCGACGTGCTATTTCGGCCTCGCCCAGCTTGGTGGTGGCTGCTCAACCACATTTGCCAGTCTGAATGAGGCGGCATATCTACATGCACAAATCATCTATCTCGTCAGCGGCCTCGTGACTGTGTTTGTCGCCAGCTTCATGTTTTGGCGAGCGAGTAGGCGTGACTGCCATCAAGCTGCAGCAGCATTCACTGTTGCTTTGTGCCTATGCGGCGCTTACCTTCGTCTTCCGGAGCGCCGATCCCAACTCGTACAAGCACGTCATTCCGCACCCGATCGTCTGCTACTTCTCCGACTCGTGCACCGCCGCGCTCTACACCATATTGTACGTTGGACTCTTCGTAGCATCCTGATAACAACCCCGGTCTCAACTGCTCTATTTGCAGTATTATGTTACTCAGCCACTGGGCGTCCGTCATCCAGCACAGCGCAGAAGAACTTCAGCGGCCTCTCAACCTCACAAAGTATGTGTGGGCAGCAGCCATCGCAGTCTGGGTCTTCTATCTGGTGATCGACGTGTGCTTGGTCTTGACCAAGGGCTACTTCACCCCGCTCATGATGAATCTACAGCTAATGCTCAGCGCTGGGGTCCTCGCGATTATCGGCATTGCATTTGTCATGTACGGCATCCGCGTGCAGCGTCGGGTGCGCCACTTTGAACGCCAACGAATTCTGTTCGAACTGCGCACCAATCCGTATCACTACGAAGCGGCGACTTCGCGATTCGTGATTCCGGATGTCAGCAGCTCACAAATCGAAGCCAGCTATAGCAAGAACAGTGGCAACAGCATCGTCAAGATCGTCTCGGTCGTCTCAGCCTTCGTTGTCGTCGTCGTCTCTGCTCAGGTTTGCCGTCGCGAACAATGTCCAGCTATTGTAGGGATTCTGAAAATCTGATGCATTCGATTGATCCACAGATCTACATAGGCACGGACAGGTCAAATGGACCAAATCTCGAGCTCAACTGCGCCAATGGACTCGGCTGCAATGATGTCAAGCTGAGCGTCAGCGTTCTGCATTGGTTTCAGGTGAGTTTGGTTTTGGCACATGTGCAATGTAGATATTCATAGCTGACAGTGGACATTCGCGTAGCTCGTAGCAATTTGGGGCATCCTCGGCATCAACCGCAACATTGAGGAAGATACCAAGAGCGAAGCAACCGCCTCTGTTTGTTAGTGTTGCACATTCCAAAAACCGTACAATAACTAAGTTATGATTCAGCCAACAACGCCGCGTAGTACTTTCAAATGATTCCCATGAGGAATGAGTTGTTGCACATTCGTTTAAGAAGTTCCGATAGTTGCCTCTACTCTCTGCGAATCATCAGGATCGCTTTCTTCACGTATGGCATTCGAGTTCTCCATTTCGAGCATTTGCGAGTGCTCATATCGGGTGGAAAATAGTTCGCTTTCTGATTTTGCCACGAGCAATGTTTCACAAGTCAGGCTTCGCTCTGGTATGCAAGCGCACTCTGAAGCGGATGTCGGTAAGAGCTATGCCAGGACAATCCTCAGAATTGTTTCAGTCGTGTCGGTGTTTGTTGTTGTTGCTGTCGCTGCCCAGGTAACGAGTCACTCTCGAAGATTTGACAAGCTTCTTCTGCGTCTAAATGTGTGTCGACTTTTCACAGATCTATATTGGAATCGTCAGGTCTCGCGGGTCAAATAACGAGGTCGACTGCGCCAACGGACTCGGCTGCAATGCTGTCAAGTCAAGTGTCAGCTTGCTGCATTGGCTACAGGTGGGTCACGTTGTGGGCTTGTGCAATGCGACGACTTTTGTAGCTGACTTTGCTCATGCACGCAGCTCGTGGCTATCTGGGTCATCCTCTGGGTCAACCATAAAGTCGTACAGAAACCCCAGCCAGAGACAAACGTGGTTTGATAGGATCAATCTTCACCACTTGCTAACGCAGCCACTGTGTGCAGCACATTGGCGACTCGATGATACCTCATGAAAACTATCTGTGCGCGCTCATTCTGCCGTTGTGAAGAGCTAGGCACTTGTGGGATATTGGATACCACACCACGCTGCTCCATCGTGGCTCGGTTGAATCGCTGACGTTGTTGACGACGTGAGACTCGATCACGGCACCCGCAGCATCAGTCATCTTGGCTGACTACACAATCCGGATCGGCGCTCGCCCAATGAGCGCTCGCTGACGCTCCATCCGCCCAACCAGCGCGCGGCGCCTCTGACTATCTGTGACGCGCGCCGATCAGCCATCAGGAGCGCCGACGCAAGCAGCGCCAATCACGTCATCTGCCTCGCTGCGTATCAAGCGCCTCTGCGCCTCATTATGATCCGCTGGCGATGCGACGTCGTGTCACAAGCGATGCGGATCGAGTTCGGCCCCGAAGCCATCCAGTTGCCGCCACCTGTGCGTCTGTATGCCATTGGGCTGGCATCCGCTGCTCGACCTGCGAGATTGCGTCGACCCGCACTCGTCCGTAGTCGGTGATCAGCTCAGCTGACAGACGGCGAGACAAGCGCAATGTTGGATCGCGTCCACGACGGAGCATGGGTGAGCGACCACTAAGCTCGCTCCGAGGACGTCGACGCTGCAGCTCATTCCGGAACTCACCGCCGAAAGCAGCAACCACCACCGCATCAGCACAAGCCGACCTCGCAACTAGACACGATGACCTCGATCGCGGACTACAAGCTCTTCACGCCGCTGGAGCTCAGCAAGGGCCTGACGCTCAAGAACCGCATCGTGTACGGCCCCACGACGCGCGCGCGCGCCGACTTGGACACGCGTGTGCCCATCGAGCGCATGCACGTGTACTACGAGAACCGCGCGGGTGCCGGACTGCTCATCACCGAGGCTTGCGGCATCTCGGAGCAGGGCTACGGCTGGTGGGGAGCTCCTGCGCTCTACAACGACGAGCACGCTGCCGGGTGGAAGACGCTCGTGGACCGCGTGCACGCCAAGGGGAGCAAGATCTTCCTGCAGCTGTGGCACATGGGACGCCAGTCGCATCCGTCCTTCAGTGCCAAGAATGAGGTCGTGTCGGCGTCGGCCACCAAGTTCGAGACGGGATCCACGCGCAACGCGCAGGGCGACCGCGTGGGTTTTGAGACGGCGCGCGCGCTCGAGATCGAGGAGATCCCGGCTATCGTCGAGGACTACCGCAAGTGTGCTGAGCGCGCCAAGGCCGTGGGTTTTGACGGCGTCGAGATCCACGGTGCCAACGGATACCTCGTGGACCAGTTCCTGCAATCGTCGACCAACAAGCGCACGGACAAGTACGGCGGCTCGTTCGAGAACCGCTACCGCTTCCTGCACGAGATCGTCGAGGCGATCAAGACCGTGTACCCCGCGGACCGCATTGGCGTGCGCCTCTCGCCCAACGGTGTGTTCGGTGGCATGGGCAGTCCCGACAACTACGAAATGTTCACCTACGCGTTCGAGCGCCTGAGCGAGCACGGACTGGCGTACCTGGCGCTGCTGGACGGCTTCTTCATCGGTATGAACTCCTCGTCCAAGCTCGTGACGGTATTCGACGCCAAGAAGGGGTTCAAGGGAACGGTGATGGCCAACAGCGGCCTCACGCGCGACGTGGCTGAGGGTGTGCTGCGCAGCGGTGCTGCCGATCTTGTGGGCTTTGCGCGTCTGTACATGGCAAACCCGGACCTGGCGGAGCGCTTCCTGAACGACTGGCCTTTGAACGAGGAGGTGGCGTACGACTTCTACTGGGACGCGCACAAGGGTGACGAGGGCTACAACACGTTCCTGGCATACGACGCTAGCAAGAAGCAGGAGCAGGTTGAAGACAAGCCATAAGGAAATGTATGCGTGAAACTTTGACTTCACCTTGATACGGTATTTCTTGTCGATCAAGAGAGTCCTCGTGTCTTGATCAGTCATTGAAGCCGGCGGCTCCAATGTGGTTGGGTCGGGGATGAAACCATTGGTTGTTGGTTCAATGCTGGTAATCACTAGCAGCGTGATGGCGAGCAGAAGGTAAGTGGGGCAATCACCCGAATGACAGAAAGCGCCTGACAACTTTGGCGCGAGACCTTGACGTCATCTGCAGTAACAGCGTTACTGTGGTAATGCTTGACTTTACATGCCTTCACCCCGAAGGTTTTTCCGTAACACCGCAGTCCATTTGTAGACGTAGCATCTTTGCTTGACGTCATGGAGCTATTCCTAAGGAAACACCCTAGAGCTCTGCTGCATCAATCGCGTGGCAGGCTTAGACACTCCCACCCGGCACCACTGACCCTCGATACTTTTTCTTGACAGCATCAGAAGGTGCATGAGCAGGCGACCATCGTCTGGGCATTAGGAACGATCCGATAAGAGGATCTTCATCGTTACCAGATGTGATATCGGTAGTTTGATCGTTGTGCTGGGCGCCAGGATGGTGGTCGCGAAGGAAGGGATCTTGGGAAGCTGCCACGTCGCATTGAGCCGTAGCATCATGTTTCTTTGATGGAAGATCGAGTGCTTGAATGCTTTGTTGCGTTGTAGTAATTATGTGTGGAACCAACATCTTGTGGCTTGAGTTTGACCTTGGGATTTGCACGTACCACAAGAAAGTAAAAACACGATGGAAATGTCGTGACGTCAAACTGCAGATCTGCTTGGATCTCGGTGAGACTCAACGATAACTAATGGCCAAGATGGGGCGACTGACTTGCTGAGTCGTCGGAACCTTGAAGCCGACATGAAAGAATTGTCAACTCAGTTTAGAGTACATCCGGATCGATCGATACGGAGGATGCAGTACATCTGAAGTGTGAGGATTAGTCTCACAGCTCAGCTACCATCGTCGCAAGCTCATTTCCACTTTGGACACGCCGAGGACGAGCTAGAGTCGAGTGGTGCCCTAGTTGCGACGCGAGATGAACCTGACAGCGTTAACGTGCGATTTCGGTCTCGCCCAGCTCGGTGGCAAGTGCTCTAGGGCGTTTGCCAGTCTGGACGAGAGTGCGTATATGCGCTCCCAGATCATCTATCTTGCCGTCGGCCTCGTGACTGTGTTTGTCGCCAGCTTCCTTTGCTGGAGAGCGTTCAAGTACGATACTGCCAAGCTTCAGCGGCACTCATTGCTTCTCTGTGCCTACGCGGCCGTCACCTTCGTCTTCCGGAGCGCCGATCCCAACTCCTACAAGCACGTCATTCCACACCCGATCGTCTGCTACTTCTCCGACTCGTGCACCGCCGCACTCTACACCATATTGTACGTATAGCGCGTTGTCGCTTCCCACGATGACGTTCCTAGTCTCACTTGAGCCATTGTGCCTGCAGTATCATGTCACTCAGCTACTGGGCCTCCGTCATTCAGCGTTGTGCCGTCCACATCCAGCGGCCTCTCGACCTCACCAAGTATGTGTGGGCGACGGCGATTACGATCTGGGCCTTCTATCTTGTGATCGACTTGTGTTTGTTCACGACGAAGGGGTACTTTACTCCTCTGATGATGTATCTCCAGTTGATGCCTAGCGCTGGTGTCCTCGCGATTATTGGAGTTGCTTTCTTCACGTATGGCATTCGAGTTCGCCGTCGTCTTCTCCACTTCGAGCGTTTGCGAGTATTGGCTGAAATCCGTACCAACTTCGACAGCCCCCGATCCAGTGGTGGCATCTTCAGCAGTCGAACCAACTCAAATCACTCGTCGGACAGCTCTCGATCTGGAGTTGACGATATGCTCAGCTTGCCGCAAGTTAGCAACAGAGATCTTCGAGAACAAATCACCAACGGCAAGAAACCCGGTGACAGCATGAGCTACGCCCACAAAATCCTCAAGATTGTGCTGGTCGTCTCGGTCTTCGTTGTCGTCGCCGTCTCTGCTCAGGTAAAACGAGTGAACCGCGAGATGAGCGAAGGCTTTTCGTGAGGCTGATAGTAGCATTGTTTGCATCGCAGATCTACATCGGTGTGGTCAGGTCGAAGGGATCAAACAGCGAGATCAACTGCTCCAACGGACTCGGCTGCGATGGCGTCAAGTCGAGTGTCAGCATGCTGCATTGGCTCCAGGTGGGTTTGATCGTTGGGAAAGTGCATGAGTCTTTCGGAGCATCTCTAATGCTGTTGGTGCGCGCAGCTCGCGGCAATTTGGGTCATCCTCTGGGTGAATCACAAAGTTGAGCAGAAGGCAGAGTCGGAGAGCGACGACTTTGTCTGATAGACTTGCTCCTCGAGCGATCCATAGACTATTATTTCATATCCTTCATCAATGCCTAGGAAGCAATACACATCATAACGATTGGCGACACAATCTTTGTGTGTGGCAAGGGAGCCTCCGGACAGCGAGGCGAGGGAAACCCGATTTCCCTCTGGTCTGTTTTATTGCCCGATAGTTCTTCATTGTGCACAGAACTGCCACCAAGCAGAAGCAGACACAACAACAACAACAACAACAACAATGGCAGTAGCAGAACAAACTGCCGACTGAATATCCAACCAAAGCACAAAAGAAAAGACAGACAAGGTTCAACCACGAGCAATTACATTTATCTAGTTGATTGGGGAAAGAGACTATATCATCGACCGGCCAACGAACGGGCTCTAGTTGGGCGTGTCGATGCCAGCGCGCACACCTCCGCGCACAAGCAGATCGGCGATCTCGTCCTTGGCGGGAAGTGACGACGAACGCAGCTCGTCCGCGAGGCGAGCCACCTTCTTCTCCTGCTTCAGGTACTGCAACGCGAGGCGAGCAAGGCTGGCCTCCGGCAGCGACTCCGCGAACTGCAGACCCTCGCGGTACACGATCTTGCTGGCCAAGCTCGCCGCCACGATGCTCTTCACGTACGCGCGCGGCACCTGCTCGTTCACACGGTCGCGAGCAACCTCGCGCAGCTTCTTTGGCAGGTGCTCGTCCACGAGCGTGAGCAGCACACGCTCGTCTTCGGCGTTCTCCGCCACGAACTCGTCGTACGACGCAAGCACTGCATCGTGCACGCGCGTGATAGCGCGGGAGATGCGCTCGCTCGACGGTGGCAGCGCAGCCTGCGGGTTCTTCTTGTACTCGCGGAACAGCAGCTGCGCCTCGACGCGAGCCAGCTGACGCAGCTTGGTCACCACGTCCGCGACGAGCTCCTGCTTCACCTCCATGAACTCCGGCGTGTCCAGCAGCATGCTCGCAATGATCTCGTACGAGCTGCACACGACACCGCACTTGTTGGCCGAACTGTCCTTGACGATCACCACACCGGCGTTGTCGAACAGCAGCTGGCGCGCCTCGGGGGTGATGAACAGGTTCGCACCCTCTACGATCAGCGGCGACGACGGGTTGATGTTGCCGTTCTCGTCCGTCACGAACTCGTGCCAGTTGTTCTCGTTGATCGTGTTCGGGCGACCACCGGCAGGGATGAACAGGTCGCTCTTGACACGGTTGTGCATCGAGTTACGAGCGCGCACACCCTCCTGCGTCGACACGTCATGGAACACACCCGTCGAGCTCAGCTTGGACGAGTCAAAGTCCGACAGCGGCAGCGATTCGTGCACCAGACGAAGCAGCTCCGTCATGTCCAGACCGGCAGGGTCCTCGATCACGCCAGTGCCGTCGCAGATACCCACCACGCGCACGTTGTTGCCGTACTCGCGGTGCAGGATCTTGATCACGTTACCGGCGACGTCGCCGTCCGTGCCGCCCGTGATCTTGACCGTGAACGGGTCGCGCGTGGGATCAATCCCCGTCGAGCGCAGCGCCACGTCCGCGAACACGGCCACACCCTCACTCGTCACACCGTACACCTTGTGGTTGATACCGGCGTCCGGCTTGGAGCTAATGAACGCACGCGGGATTGGGTACTTGCGGTACGCGGCGCGCTTCGTCATCCACGTGATATCCTCCGGGATGATGTTCTCATCCGGACCGAGGTAGATCAGTTCGTCCTGGCCGTAGTAGTCCACCACGGCGCGCTTCACGTCCTCGTCCGTCGTGTTCAGGTCCAGCAGCGCGTCCGAGAACGCCTTCACACTCTTGCGAATGATGAAGTCACGCGGCGCGAGGTCACCAATGGGTCCGACGATCGGGTCGCACAGCACCACAGCCTTCGAGCCACCCTCCGGGATATCCTTGTTCTTGAGCTGCTGCGCAAAAGCCAGGTTGTACGCCTCGTTGAACTGGCGAGCGCTCTCCAGAGCGTGCGTGTCCTTCGAGTTCGGGTACACCACACGCAGACCACCGCGAGCAATGTCACGGAAGCGCACGTGGAAACCCTTGAAGCGGCGACCGTAGATGAAGAACACGCCAAACGGCGACTCCTTGCCGACCGTGCCGTAGCCCATGATCTTCGGGTCCAGGCGCAGCGCCAGCGCGTACCGGTTGCGCACGAACTTGTTGGTGCGCAGCGTCCCCGCGACGGCGTCCACCATCGTGTTTAGCAGCTCGATCGCGTCCTCCGCCTCGACGTTCTGGCGGATCTCGACCTTGAGCGCAGCCACGCGCTCCTCCTGCTCCTTCTGCGACAGCGGCGACTCGTTCGACGGGTCGAACTTGAGCGTGAACAGGTCGGCGATCTTGGACGCCATCGGCAGGTTCGATGGGTGCTCCAGCGTCTCGATGATGCGCGGCAGCGAGTACGCGAACGCGTCCTTCTTCGCCAGCACGCCGTGCAGCATGTTGCCGTAGGCGTGGATGATCTCGGCGCGCGTCAGACCCAGCTCCGGGTGCTGCAGCGTGAGCTTGACCGGTCGGTCATCGCACCACTTGAGGTACTTGAGGTTCCCCGTGATCTTGTGCCACTCGAACGTGCGGCCGCTGGCGAGCGCCTCACGGGACGGCTGCACGAGGATGCGCACCATGGCGACCTGGCCGCCCTTATGGCCGTTGGTGTCGGTGAAACCCGGCGAGTGCGTGCTCGAGTTGGTCGGGTCGCGGACGACGTCAAGGTGCGCGCGCACGACGTTGAGCTCGTTCAGACCGAGGTACGTGGCAGCCTTCTGCATGAAACCCTTGGCCAGCACGTTGGACGCCGCAATGGTGAGCATCGACTGCGGCACGGACGGGTCAACGTTCTTGCCGTTCGTGAAGGCATCGAGGCCGCCGCACGGCGTGAGCTTGTTCTCGTCGCGGCGCGTCTCCCATCCGTGCTCGACATCGACAATGACGCCCTCAGTGCCCTGCACCTCGGCGTAGAGCGCCATCTGCAGCGCAACGCGGCGCGGACTGCTGAAGCGCACGTACATGGTGTTGCAGTTCTTGAGGAAGGCGTCGACCTGGTCGGGCTCAAAGATGGCGGCCGGCTCGGGGTATCCCTGCTGACCGGCGAACTTGCCGTTCTGGATGTCGGCGCAGAATCGCTGGATGGCGTCGCGCGCATCCTGCTCCTCCTTGGTGTTCCCCGTGAACGGCTCCTGGTGGCCGAAGCGGAAGACGTCGAGACCGAGCGAGTCGTCGACGGCCGTGAAGATCTTGACGCGCGCGAGCTCTGCGCCGTCGACGTGCATGGGAAGCTGGTCGAGCACGTTGGCGAGGCGGCCGGGGTAGTTGGGTCCCGTGCGGATGTGCGAGAAGACCTTCTTGTCTGGCGACTGCAGCAGCACCTCTGGGTGCTGCGCGTTGACGAGCGCGGCGATGGCGTTGAGGTGCTGCAGGCGGTCGTCCTCGTCGATGGCGCGGAAGTAGGCGGGCGGCATGTTGTCCATGAACCACTGCACCGTCTTGGCGTTGCTCTCCTTCTGGAGCTTGTCGAGCGCCTGCAGCAGCTCCTCGGGGGTCTTGCTGGCCTGCGCGTCGGGTGCCGCAGACAGACAGACAGACAGACGGACGGACAGGCAGAGCTACTCGTCAGTCACGGCGGCGGTCGAGCGTCGAGGCGCCAGGGCCGCGCTCACCTGCGAGGAGAAGGCCTGGGCCAGCGCCGAGGCCGCGTGGAGCCTTGAGCGCGCGGCGCGCTGGGCGCTGGGGCGCGCGAGCTGCAGCTGGCGGAGGGCGGCGGCGCGGAGCATGCGGCTGGCTGGCGGCTGCAGCGGCTGGGAGGGACGGGGGCCTGCGCCGGACGCCGAGAAATGGGCAATGATGGCGGCATTGGCGGCGGCGGCGGTGGCGGCGACAGGCGGGGCAACCAGCGGCCGATCCGTCCACCGCCGTCCACTGTGGAGGGCGGACGCGTACCCTTCAAAACGCGGTGACGCTTGGCGCGTGGGCACCTCGAGGGGCGATCTTGTTCGTTCGTCCGCCTGTACGCTCTCCCTGACTGGTCACATGGTTGAGATGCACAGGGGCTAGGGCAGGCGTACCGTAGGTGAATGACGTCGCGGCTGGGGGGTCAACGAGTGGGGCGGCCCAAGTGCGTGGCGTGTTGGAGGATTGGCAAGCTCGATGGGCCTGCAAGCAAAACAAAAAAAAGTCTTGCGCTCAGTATGCTGCAGCCGGCCCGGCCCGGCTCGCAGCACATCCTCTCTTCACGAGGCTGGGTCTGTCTACTTTTTTTGGCTGAGATGCGGGTTACGCTTTTCGAGTCGGGTGGGGGTACGCTTTGGCGGCCGCCACTTGCTTTAGCGCACGCTCATCGGCGTCCCGCAATCGCCTCATGCAACTTGCAGTTGAGCTCCTGCGCTCGGCTTCTGCGGCCTCCCTCTGTAGAGTCGAGCGGCCGAGCCCCAGCGGCGAGAAATGATGATGATTCGCGACGTTCAACCGCGGCAGGTGCGTCCGCCCGCGTCCGCCTCTCGAGCGGACGCATGCGATGCGGCGAGGATAGGGTTGCGCCTGCGTTTTGAACTTCAACCTGTCCGCGTCACTCGCGCGGGGGCCGGCCCGCCGCCGCCAGTTGCCGCCGTCGCCACGTGGTCTCGACGGCCATGACCGGGTCGCCGCGCGCGCTACTGCAAGTGCAAGCGCCTCCGGATCTTCTCGCGCGCGTTTGCCCAATCAGCGCGCGGCGCCCGGCCACGAGCCACGAGCGCTGGTGGCGACGCTGGTGGCGGCGGCTGCTTGGGCGGCGCGGTCGTCGGAGCGGCGGTGAGCGACTGGACCCGCGCGCGTGGCTGCTTCGGTCCCAGCGGACCGCGCGCGGACGTTCAAGGGACGGGCTTTGCCCTCCCTCCTGTCGTCGACTGGCGTCGGCGGGCCCCGACGGGTGCAACGAGTGGGCGGAGCCAGCGACGGGGTGTCTGACTGGCTGGCGGAGAAGTTGTGCGTGCTTGCCGCTGCCGACGCGGATCGACTGGTGGCACACCTGCCGCTCGAATTAGCATGAACGAGTGAGTCGTCAGGATGCACCGCATCAGTGTCCGTGAAACCGCTCTCGTTGGCTTCAAGCGGCTCGCTCTATTTATCGTCGCGCTCGCGGTCCATGGAGACCCTGGGCACTGAGCAAAAGGGATGAGATCAGCTCACTCACATTAGAGTGGATCATTCCTTTCGAGACCTAACAGCGTTCAATGTGCAAGTATGTCTGCGCGAGATCATTGTCCAGGTTTGATTATGAGTCGATTGATTTCCAGTTCCTTTTTGCCTGGTTGGTCTCCTCAATGCTACGTGCAAATCGCAAACAACTTGGGTCGGTGATCGTACGCAAAGCCGCGCGTTAGTTGACCACGACCATCTCAATTTGCTGACGGGGTAACAATTGTCGTGACATGATCCATGAGTGACGTAACAGGGTTCTGGCGGCAAGAATTCTAGCACCAGTGTTTCTTTGTGGCGAGTCCTTGAGATCGTGACTCTACCAATACAAACTATGTTTTTGAATCGTGAACTTTTGTGTTAGAGAGGTTGTCTGTGCAAGCAAGCACTCACCACCTCGCCGGCTACTCTCCGTTTATAGCTGCTGCTGCACGCAGAAAGACATCTCGTGGAATACCACATTCACATCCAGGCACATCACACACACTTTCTGCAAACCTTTTGTCGTTGATTTGTAGTATATCTGCTATGTTCGAGAAACTTATAGCCTTGACTTTGACGCTCGAATCACTCATTGCTGTTCCAGGTCTGCTAGCTAGCAAATTCATAGAAATAGTGCTCGACGGTCTGGATAAGCTCAGGGTCGCTAAGACGATTTAACGTGGGACTCACACGAGCCGAGTTGATCTGCACGGAGATATTCTCTATTTGCCGTTTGAGCGTCAAGAGTTCGTGCGCTGCTGCATGACAGTCCTCCTGAGCTTGTTTTGCGACAGCTAGAAGCTCCATTGTTGCATTCAGCTCGCTGCTCCAACATATCGACGGCTTCTAGTTGGTGACTCACGCATGTTCGAGTGATTTCAAGCTGTGCTTCCGCCTCATGATATCGAAGTTCATATCGTTTTTTCACTTTTTGGCGCTTTTCATGAAGCAATTGACTCTCTGCTACCAAATTGTCCATGCCAGATGCATCCGCTTGCCTCTGGTTTTCTCGCTGACGTTTCATGTGCTCACTACTGGCGATATATTCAGCCTTGAGCGCGAGTTTGTGAGTGTCAATGGCATTCTCACGCGCGCGCATAGCACTGTCAATGCTGTGCTGACATGAATATTCCCACCATAATCTCACTGATCGAGCAAGTACCCTCATTCTCCATCTCTCGAGCTTTTCGCCGGCGAGGAAAAGGCCGCGTTCAGGCTGGTCTGGGTTCTGTTGCCGTGCTAACCGAACTATTGCAGATGGGTCTTGGAGATCGTCATCGTCGTCGCAAAGGACTGGCGATTTATCCAGTTGAAATCTAGTGATGCCTTCTTCCCAGCCTCGCTGGGCTTGCATATGATGATGATCACGGTCATATAAGGAGAGCTCTCCCAGCCCGCATGGGGCTGAGTTTATCCATTCACCACAAAAGCTGCCGCCAAACGCGAAAATGCCGACTCCAAGTCCATGAAATTGCGTGTAAGGTCCACTATCGTCATGGCTTGCATCCATCCAATTGCCCTCAAATGAAAGTCCCAGTTCTTGGCGAATACCAACGCATCGAGTAGCTTCTGTGATGGAGATAGTTGACCACAAGCCAGAAATCTTTACTCCTGCTGTGGAATCGGTCCAAGTACCATATCCCAATGGTCTCCACTCAACGTTAGCTGATCCATCGACTTCTTGCTTGTTCACAGTCGAAATAACTTGACCACGGTATACCCCGTTGTGAAGTGTGAACACCTCATGACTAACACTTTCACTTGATGATTCTTCTAAACTCAAGCTGGAAATGTCATTGTTGCCTGTGGCCTGCAACGCTCTCACCAAACTGCGATGCTCGGTGCGTGAAGCACTCTCATCGTTATGCTCCAGGCTTCTTTGTAGACTCGCAACTTTGGTGGTGAAAAGTGTGAAGGCAGTCTCCATACTATCAAGCGTTTCTTCCGCCGTAGCTACCTTATCGAGCGTGTCAACGGTTGGATCATCAAAAGAGACCAGCGATAATTCCGCCTGGTACTCATCAGGGCTAGTACTCGCATCACGATCCTTAAACTCAACCCCTTCTTCATCATCGACAGCAAACCCTTCCTCCTGTTGCTCAGTGCCCAGGGTCTCCATGGACCGCGAGCGCGACGATAAATAGAGCGAGCCGCTTGAAGCCAACGAGAGCGGTTTCACGGACACTGATGCGGTGCATCCTGACGACTCACTCGTTCATGCTAATTCGAGCGGCAGGTGTGCCACCAGTCGATCCGCGTCGGCAGCGGCATGCACGCACAACTTCTCCGCCAGCCAGTCAGCCACCCCGTCGCTGGCTCCGCCCACGCGTTGCACCCGTCGGGGCCCGCCGACGCCAGTCGACGACAGGAGGGAGGGCAAAGCCCGTCCCTTGAACGTCCGCGCGCGGTCCGCTGGGACCGAAGCAGCCACGCGCGCGGGTCCAGTCGCTCACCGCCGCTCCGACGACCGCGCCGCCCAAGCAGCCGCCGCCACCAGCGCCGCGCTCGTGGGTCGTGGCCGGTGGCCGCGCGCTGATTGGGCAAACGCGCGAGAAGATCCGGAGGCGCTTGCACTTGCAGTTGCGCGCGCGGCGACCCGGTCATGGCCGTCGAGACCACGTGGCGACGGCGGCAACTGGCGGCGGCGGGCCGGCCCCCGCGCGAGTGACGCGGACAGGTTGAAGTTCAAAACGCAGGCGCAACCCTATCCTCGCCGCATCGCATGCGTCCGCTCGAGAGGCGGACGCGGGCGGACGCACCTGCCGCGGTTGAACGTCGCGAATCATCATCATTTCTCGCCCGCCGGGGCTCGGCCGCTCGACTCGACAGAGGGAGGCAGGCCGCAGAAGCGGAGCGCACGCAGGTTTTGCCCCAACTGCAAGTTGCAAGGGGCGATTGCGGGACGCGCGCTGAGGCAAGTGGCGGCCGCCGACGCGTACCCCCACTCGACTCGAGGAGCGTAACCCGCATCTCAGCCCCCCAAAAAAGTAGACAGACCCAGCCTCGTGAAGAGAGGATGTGCTGCGAGCCGGGCCGGGCCGGCTGCTGCATACTGAGTGCAAGACATTTTTGTTTTGGTTTTTGCTTGCAGGGCCCATCGAGCTTGCCAATCCTCCAACACGCCACGCACTTGGGCCGCCCCCACTCGTTGACCCCCCAGCCGCGACGTCATTCACCTACGGTACGCCTGCCCTAGCCCTGTGCATCTCAACCATGTGACCAGTCAGGGAGAGCGTACAGGCGGACGAACGAACAAGATCGCCCCTCGAGGCGCCCACGCGCCAAGCGTCACCGCGTTTTGAAGGGTACGCGTCCGCCCTCCACAGTGGACGGCGGTGGACGGATCGGCTGCCGGTTGCCCCGCCTGTCGCCGCCGCCGCCCCCGCCGCCGATGCCGCCATCATTGCCCATTTCTCGGCGTCCGGCGCAGGCCCCCGTCCCTCCCAGCCGCTGCAGCCGCCAGCCAGCCGCATGCTCCGCGCCGCCGCCCTCCGCCAGCTGCAGCTCGCGCGCCCCAGCGCCCAGCGCGCCGCGCGCTCAAGGCTCCACGCGGCCTCGGCGCTGGCCCAGGCCTTCTCCTCGCAGGTGAGCGCGGCCCTGGCGCCTCGACGCTCGACCGCCGCCGTGACTGACGAGTAGCTCTGCCTGTCCGTCTGTCTGGCTGTCTGTCTGTCTGTCTGCGGCACGACGCGCAGGCCAGCAAGACCCCCGAGGAGCTGCTGCAGGCGCTCGACAAGCTCCAGAAGGAGAGCAACGCCAAGACGGTGCAGTGGTTCATGGACAACATGCCGCCCGCCTACTTCCGCGCCATCGACGAGGAAGACCGCCTGCAGCACCTCAACGCCATCGCCGCGCTCGTCAACGCGCAGCACCCAGAGGTGCTGCTGCAGTCGCCAGACAAGAAGGTCTTCTCGCACATCCGCACGGGACCCAACTACCCCGGCCGCCTCGCCAACGTGCTCGACCAGCTACCCATGCACGTCGACGGCGCAGAGCTCGCGCGCGTCAAGATCTTCACGGCCGTTGACGACTCGCTCGGCCTCGACGTCTTCCGCTTCGGCCACCAGGAGCCGTTCACGGGCAACACCAAGGAGGAGCAGGACGCGCGCGATGCCATCCAGCGCTTCTGCGCCGACATCCAGAACGGCAAGTTCGCCGGACAGCAGGGGTACCCGGAGCCGGCCGCCATCTTTGAGCCCGACCAGGTCGACGCCTTCCTCAAGAACTGCAACTCCATGTATGTGCGCTTCAGCAGTCCGCGCCGCGTCGCGCTGCAGATGGCGCTCTACGCCGAGGTGCAGGGCACCGAGGGTGTCATCGTCGATGTCGAGCACGGATGGGAGACGCGCCGCGACGAGAACAAGCTCACGCCATGCGGCGGCCTCGACGCCTTCACGAACGGCAAGAACGTCGACCCGTCCGTGCCGCAGTCGATGCTCACCATCGCGGCGTCCAACGTGCTGGCCAAGGGTTTCATGCAGAAGGCTGCCACGTACCTCGGTCTGAACGAGCTCAACGTCGTGCGCGCGCATCTGGACGTCGTCCGCGACCCGACCAACTCGAGCACGCACTCGCCGGGTTTCACCGACACCAACGGCCACAAGGGCGGCCAGGTCGCCATGGTGCGCATCCTCGTGCAGCCGTCCCGCGAGGCTCTCGCCAGCGGCCGCACGTTCGAGTGGCACAAGATCACGGGGAACCTCAAGTACCTCAAGTGGTGCGATGACCGACCGGTCAAGCTCACGCTGCAGCATCCGGAGCTGGGTCTGACGCGTGCCGAGATCATCCACGCCTACGGAAACATGCTGCACGGCGTGCTGGCGAAGAAGGATGCGTTCGCGTACTCGCTGCCGCGCATCATCGAGACGCTGGAGCACCCGTCGAACCTGCCGATGGCGTCCAAGATCGCCGACCTGTTCACGCTCAAGTTCGACCCGTCGAACGAGTCGCCGCTGTCACAGAAGGAGCAGGAGGAGCGCGTGGCTGCGCTCAAGGTCGAGATCCGCCAGAATGTCGAGGCGGAGGACGCGATCGAGCTGCTGAATACGATGGTGGATGCCGTCGCGGGGACGCTGCGCACCAACAAGTTCGTGCGCAACCGGTACGCGCTGGCGCTGCGCCTGGACCCGAAGATCATGGGCTACGGCACGGTCGGCAAGGAGTCGCCGTTCGGCGTGTTCTTCATCTACGGCCGCCGCTTCAAGGGCTTCCACGTGCGCTTCCGTGACATTGCTCGTGGTGGTCTGCGTGTGGTGTACCCGAACTCGAAGGACACGCACGCTCTGGAGAGCGCTCGCCAGTTCAACGAGGCGTACAACCTGGCTTTTGCGCAGCAGCTCAAGAACAAGGATATCCCGGAGGGTGGCTCGAAGGCTGTAGTGCTGTGCGACCCGATCGTCGGACCCATTGGTGACCTCGCGCCGCGTGACTTCATCATTCGCAAGAGTGTGAAGGCGTTCTCGGACGCGCTGCTGGACCTGAACACGACGGACGAGGACGTGAAGCGCGCCGTGGTGGACTACTACGGCCAGGACGAGCTGATCTACCTCGGTCCGGACGAGAACATCATCCCGGAGGACATCACGTGGATGACGAAGCGCGCCGCGTACCGCAAGTACCCGATCCCGCGTGCGTTCATCAGCTCCAAGCCGGACGCCGGCATCAACCACAAGGTGTACGGTGTGACGAGTGAGGGTGTGGCCGTGTTCGCGGATGTGGCGCTGCGCTCGACGGGGATTGATCCCACGCGCGACCCGTTCACGGTCAAGATCACGGGCGGCACGGACGGCGACGTCGCCGGTAACGTGATCAAGATCCTGCACCGCGAGTACGGCAACAACGTGCGCGTGGTGGGTATCTGCGACGGCACGGGTGTGATCGAGGACCCTGCTGGTCTGGACATGACGGAGCTGCTTCGTCTGGTGCACGAGTCGCTGCCGCTATCGGACTTTGACGCGTCCAAGCTGAGCTCGACGGGTGTGTTCCACGACGTGTCGACGCAGGAGGGTGTGCGCGCTCGTAACTCAATGCACAACCGTGTCAAGAGCGACCTGTTCATCCCTGCCGGTGGTCGCCCGAACACGATCAACGAGAACAACTGGCACGAGTTCGTGACGGACGAGAACGGCAACATCAACCCGTCTTCGCCGCTGATCGTGGAGGGTGCGAATCTGTTCATCACGCCCGAGGCGCGCCAGCTGCTGTTCGACAACGCCGGTGTGGTGATCGTCAAGGATAGTTCGGCCAACAAGTGCGGTGTCGTGTGCAGCTCGTACGAGATCATTGCGAGCATGCTGCTGGACACGCCGGAGTTCATGGAGGTGAAGCAGGAGCTCGTCGCGGATGTGGTGACCAAGCTGCGTCAGCTGGCTCGCGTCGAGGCGCAGCTGCTGTTCCGCGAGTACAAGAAGAACCCGCAGGCTGCGCTGCCGCCGTCGAGCGAGCGCATCTCCCGCGCTATCACGCGCGTGCACGATGCGGTGCTTGCGTCGTACGACGAGTTTGTGGCGGAGAACGCCGAGGACGAGCGTGTGCTGCTCACGCTCGTGGACGAGCACCTGCCGAAGAAGCTGCGCGAGGTTGCTCGCGACCGTGTGAACGAGCAGGTGCCGCGTGCGTACGTGAAGAGCATTGTGGCGGCGAGCCTGGCCAGCAAGATCGTGTACCGCGAGGGTCTGCAGTTCGCGGAGTCGCTGCCGGAGGCCAGCCTTGCTCGCCTCGCGCTGCAGTACCTGAAGCAGGAGAAGAAGGTGGCTCGCCTCGCGGACGAGCTGCGTTCGTCGTCTCTTCCCGCCAAGGACGAGATCGCCGATCTGCTTGTGCGCGGAGGTGTGCGCGCTGGCATCGACACGCCCAACTAGAGCCCGTTCGTTGGCCGGTCGATGATATAGTCTCTTTCCCCAATCAACTAGATAAATGTAATTGCTCGTGGTTGAACCTTGTCTGTCTTTTCTTTTGTGCTTTGGTTGGATATTCAGTCGGCAGTTTGTTCTGCTGCTGCCATTGTTGTTGTTGTTGTTGTTGTTGTGTCTGCTTCTGCTTGGTGGCAGTGCTGTGCACAATGAAGAACTATCGGGCAATAAAACAGACCAGAGGGAAATCGGGTTTCCCTCGCCTCGCTGTCCGGAGGCTCCCTTGCCACACACAAAGATCGTGTCGCCGATCGTTATGATGTGTATTGCTACCTAGGCGTTGATGACGGATATGAAATAATAGTCTATGGATCGCTCGAGGAGCAAGTCTATCAGACAAAGTCGTCGCTCTCCGACTCTGCCTTCTGCTCAACTTTGTGATTCACCCAGAGGATGACCCAAATTGCCGCGAGCTGCGCGCACCAACAGCATTAGAGATGCTCCGAAAGACTCATGCACTTTCCCAACGATCAAACCCACCTGGAGCCAATGGAGCATGCTCACACTCGACTTGACGCCATCGCAGCCGAGTCCGTTGGAGCAGTTGATCTCGCTGTTTGATCCCTTCGACCTAACCACACCGATGTAGATCTGCGATGCAAACAATGCTACTATCAGCCTCACGAAAAGCCTTCGCTCATCTCGCGGTTCACTCGTTTTACCTGAGCAGAGACGGCGACAACAACAAAGACCGAGACGACCAGCACAATCTTGAGGATTTTGTGGGCGTAGCTCATGCTGTCACCGGGTTTCTTGCCGTTGGTGACTTCTACTTCTACCTCATCGTCTTGCATATCCCCAGCGCTCTCATCATTGTTTCTTGAGACGTTGAAAATGTCGTCACCCTCATATCTGGAGCTGTCTGACGAACAATAAGAGTTTGCACCACCGTTGAAGACGTCCCCATAGGACTCAGAGCTGTCCGAATTGGTACGGATTTCAGCCAGTACTCGCAAATGCTCGAAATGGAGAAGTCGACGGCGAACTCGAATGCCATACGTGAAGAAACCAACTCCAATAATCGCAAGGACACCAGCGCTAGGCATCAACTGGAGATACATCATCAGAGGCGTAAAGTAGCCCTTCGTCGTGAACAAACACAAGTCGATCACAAGATAGAAGACCCAGATCGTAATCGCCGTCGCCCACACATACTTGGTGAGGTCAAGTGGCCGCTGGATGTGGACAGCACAGCGCTGAATGACGGAGGCCCAGTAGCTGAGTGACATGATACTGGAGACACAATGGCTCAAGTGAGACTAGGAACGTCATCGTGGGAAGCGACAACGCGCTATACGTACAATATGGTGTAGAGTGCGGCGGTGCACGAGTCGGAGAAGTAGCAGACGATCGGGTGCGGGATGAAGCGTTTGTACGAGTTTGGATCGACGCTTCGGAAGACGAAGGTAAGCCCTGCATATGCGCACAATAGTAGGGAGTTCTGCTGCAGCTGTGGTGCTTCGTACTTGGATGCTCGCGAGTAGAGGATGATGGCAACAACTACGGTCACAAAGCCGACGGCAAGATAGATGATCTGGGAACGCACAAATGCACTCTCGTCCAGGCTGGCAAACGTCCGTGAGCAGCTGCCATCCAACCGCGCAAGTCCAAAGGTGCACGTTGAGGCTGTCAGGTTCATCTCGCTTCGCAACTAGGCCACCAGTCTCGACTCCAGCTCGTCCTCACCGTGCCTGAGCGAAAATAATCCTTCCGACAGCGCTGGCGTAGAGCAACGACGCCACACTTTAGCTCTCGCGTGCCTTCATGTCGAACTATCCGGAATGACTCCAAAACTGAGACGGCGGTTCATTCACGTCGCCTTCAAAGTTTTAGCGACTCAGTATGCCCAGTTTATCAGTTGCTCGCCTTGGCCATTAGTTATCGTTGAGTCTCACCGAGATCCAAGCATGAAGATCTGCTGCTTAACGTCTCGACAACATTTCAATTGTGTACTGCACTTGCAAGAGACACGGTGCAACGCAAAAACTACAGCAGCCACAAGATGTTGGTCCCACACGTGTACAACGCAGCGAAGTGTTCAAGCATTCAAGTTTTCCGCGCCGTGAATATGAGGCTGTAGCTCAAAGCGACGTGGCAGCTTTCCAAGATCCCTTCCTTCGCGATCACCATGCTGGCATTAAGCACGACGACCAAACTACCGATATCAGAACTGGCCAAGATGAGCTTCATCCTACGGGATCGTTCAGCGTATGTGTCAACGAAACGACGACATCGTCGTGGCTGGCAAACCATGTGATGCACAGTGACAGCAGGAGCGAGAAAATCGATTCAAAACTATTCATCAAAGACTAATTCAAGGCCTTGCGTATTCATGTCCTTATGGCTTGTCTTCAACCTGCTCCTGCTTCTTGCTAGCGTCGTATGCCAGGAACGTGTTGTAGCCCTCGTCACCCTTGTGCGCGTCCCAGTAGAAGTCGTACGTCACCTCCTCGTTCAGCGGCCAGTCGTTCAGGAAGCGCTCCGCCAGGTCCGGGTTTGCCATGTACAGACGCGCAAAGCCCACAAGATCGGCGGCACCGCTGCGCAGCACACCCTCAGCCACGTCGCGCGTGAGGCCGCTGTTCGCCATCACCGTTCCCTTGAACCCCTTCTTGGCGTCGAATACCGTCACGAGCTTGGACGAGGCGTTCATGCCGATGAAGAAGCCGTCCAGCAGCGCCAGGTACGCCAGTCCGTGCTCGCTCAGGCGCTCGAACGTATAGGTGAACATTTCGTAGTTGTCGGGACTGCCCATGCCACCGAACACACCGTTGGGCGAGAGGCGCACGCCAATGCGGTCCGCGGGGTACACGGTCTTGATCGCCTCGACGATCTCGTGCAGGAAGCGGTAACGGTTCTCGAACGAGCCGCCGTACTTGTCCGTGCGCTTGTTGGTCGACGACTGCAGGAACTGGTCCACGAGGTATCCGTTGGCACCGTGGATCTCGACGCCGTCAAAACCCACGGCCTTGGCGCGCTCGGCACACTTGCGGTAGTCCTCGACGATAGCCGGGATCTCCTCGATCTCGAGCGCGCGCGCCGTCTCAAAACCTACGCGGTCGCCCTGCGCGTTGCGCGTGGATCCCGTCTCGAACTTGGTGGCCGACGCCGACACGACCTCGTTCTTGGTGCTGAAGGACGGATGCGACTGGCGACCCATGTGCCACAGCTGCAGGAAGATCTTGCTCCCCTTGGCGTGCACGCGGTCCACGAGCGTCTTCCACCCGGCAGCATGCTCGTCGTTGTAGAGCGCAGGTGCTCCCCACCAGCCGTAGCCCTGCTCCGAGATGCCGCAAGCCTCGGTGATGAGCAGTCCGGCACCCGCGCGGTTCTCGTAGTACACGTGCATGCGCTCGATGGGCACACGCGTGTCCACGTCGGCGCGTGCGCGCGTCGTGGGGCCGTACACGATGCGGTTCTTGAGCGTCAGGCCCTTGCTGAGCTCCAGCGGCGTGAAGAGCTTGTAGTCTGCGATCGAGGCCATCGTGTCTGGTTGCAAGGTTGGTTTGTGCTGATGCGGTGGTGGCTGTTGCTTTCGGCGGTGAGTTCCGGAATGAGCTGCTGCGTCGACGTCTTCGGTGCGAGCTTAGTGATCGCTCATCCATGCTCCATCGAAGACGTCGCTGAAATCCAACATTGCGCTTGTCTCGCCGTCTGCCAGCTGAGCTGATCACCGACTACGGACGAGTGCGGGTCGACGCAATCTCGCAGGTCGAGCAACAACTGCCAGCCCAATGGCATACAGGCGCACAGGTGGCGGCGACTGGATGGCTTCGGTGCCGAACTCGATCCGCATCGCTTGTGACACGACGTCGCATCGCCAGCGGATCATAATGAGGCGCAGAGGCGCTTGATACGCAGCGAGGCAGATGGCGTGATTGGCGCTGCTTGCGTCGGCGCTCCTGATGGCTGATCGGCGCGCGTCACAGATAGTCAGAGGCGCCGCGCGCTGGTTGGGCGGATGGAGCGGCAGCGAGCGCTCATTGGGCGAGCGCCGATCCGGATTGTGTAGTCAGCCAAGATGACTGATGCTGCGGGTGCCGTGATCGAGTCTCACGTCGTCAACAACGTCAGCGATTCAACCGAGCCGCGATGGAGCAGCGTGGTGTGGTATCCAATATCCCACAAGTGCCTAGCTCTTCACAACGGCAGAATGAGCGCGCACAGATAGTTTCCATGAGGTATCATCGAGTCGCCAATGTGCTGCACACAGTGGCTGCGTTAGCAAGTGGTGAAGATTGATACGAAAATCTATTGACAAAGCACTGCCGTGCCGTGTGCCGCCCTATCAAACCACGTTCGTCTCTGGCTGGGGTTTCTGTACGACTTTATGGTTGACCCAGAGGATGACCCAGATTGCCACGAGCTGCGTGCGCGAACAAGGTCAGCTCAAAATCCTTGGCATCGTGCCAGCCAAAAACTCGATTCACCTGTAGCCATTGTAGCAAGCTGACACTCGACTTAACAGCATTGCAGCCGAGTCCGTTGGCGCAGTTGATCTCGTTATTTGACCCGAGAGACCTGATTACACCAATATAAATCTGTGGAGTGGTCAAACTCGGTCAGAGGCACAGGAAGCTTGCCAAAGCTTGAAGACTGACTCCTTACCTGGGCAGCGACAGCAACAACAACGAAGACCGACACGACTGAAACAATTCTAAGGATGGTCCTGGCATAGCTCTTTCCGACGTCCGCTTCAGAGTGCGACTGCATACCAGAGCGAAGCCTGACTTGTGAAGCGTTGGTGGTGGCAAGATCGGAAGGCGAACTATTATCCAGCCGGTATGAGCAGTTGTGAATATCAGTATGTACTCGCAAATGCTCGAAATGGAGAAGACGACGGCGCACTCGAATGCCATAAGTGAAGAAAGCAACTCCAATAATTGCGAGGACACCAGCGCTAGGCATCAACTGGAGATACATCATCAGAGGAGTAAAGTAGCCCTTCGTCGTGAACAAACACAAGTCGATCACAAGATAGAAGACCCAGATCGTAATCGCCGTCGCCCACACATACTTGGTGAGGTCAAGTGGCCGCTGGATGTGGACAGCACAGCGCTGAATGACGGAGGCCCAGTAGCTGAGTGACATGATACTGGAGACACAATGGCTCAAGTGAGACTAGGAACGTCATCGTGGGAAGCGACAACGCGCTATACGTACAATATGGTGTAGAGTGCGGCGGTGCACGAGTCGGAGAAGTAGCAGACGATCGGGTGTGGGATGACGTGCTTGTAGGAGTTGGGATCGGCGCTTCGGAAGATGAAGGTGACGGCCGCGTAGGCACAGAGAAGCAATGAGTGCCGCTGAAGCTTGGCAGTATCGTACTTGAACGCTCTCCAGCAAAGGAAGCTGGCGACAAACACAGTCACGAGGCCGACGGCAAGATATATGATCTGGGAGCGCATATACGCACTCTCGTCCAGGCTGGCAAAGGTCCGTAAGCATCTCCCATCCAATTGCACGAGACCAAAACTGCACGTTGAGTCTGTCAAGTTCATGCTGGCCATACTGGGTAGCTCTGTTCACTCTCCGCACCACGTGAAAAGAGTAAATGAATCGAACGGGAACGAGGCATAGGTTCGCCTTCAGTCTATTTTGCCTCAATTCCCATATCGAGCTAGCCAGAGTCGCATACATGATGATGACTTCAATCGTCGCACATGTCGTCCCAATCCTCAACTTTTGCAACGAGCCGTTTCGAGCGCCTCACCAAGATCCAAGTATGAGGATTTGCGCTCGCAACAACCCCAAGTATCCGCACGATGGTAGGAACGCATCCGCTTCAAGCTTTGGTTGAGCGAGTATGTGGCCAGAGTGGGGTGATGAAAATGATTGACGGGCTATTGGTGTCCGACACTGATCGCCTCAATACAACCCTGGACCCTCCCGACTTGAAATTGTGTGCCGAATTTCGCTATGTTTAGCGTTCTATACTTGTATCCCTTAAACTCAATCAAGATGACATTCGGATGGGCAAGATGGCAGCGCTGCATGCCGCAATGCTGCCGCATGCAGCTGTCAATCAGATACGAGAGTTTCTCGCTCCTGATGCAAGGCTAGAGTGGCTCTTCGCAAAGTGGACAACCAATTCTGCGTTGAATCAACTCGATAAGTCAGAGAGCACGCCCGAGGGGAGATTGTGGAGGCGGGATGACCTGCTGCTTGAACTCGATGAAGCAATTTCGATTGACAATATGGAACATGCAGACAAACTTTTTCCAGAGTATCTGAAGTTCTTTCAAGCCAACGATGCTCCTAGGTGTCATGCTAGACTATTGAAAACGGCAATTGCACACCAGAACAAGCGATTCATCCAGACTCTTTTTTCGTGCGATCCACGCGGAAAGCTGATCCGCACGCAAAAACTCCTTGAAGCGGTGATTTCCGCCTCGACCAATGGTGTGCCCTATACTCCAGTTATCGAGATCCTCACTGGCGAAGGACCCTCGTATGCTCGGCTTGTTTGGGACCATGTGGCAGTACAGCAAGCTATCAGTACGAACGACAAATATTTGATCGAGTTCATGCTCGAGTATGTAGAATTGTCTCTGAATGAACTTGGGGATTCTGTCGAGTATGCGGCTCAATTAGGAAGGAAAGAATTTGCTGCAAAAATATCATCGGTTATGACGCAAATTCGATGGAATCAGTCCTTGAAAGCGATATCTCCGCAAAGATCAGTAGTCTACGAATTGGGTGAGCGCGTTCTCGTGCAGCTACCGATGGGTGTTCACTTTTGGACAGGTAAAATTTACTGTGCTTATCACAACGATACATACGACGTTCAAGTGGTTGACCATAGCTTGCATCCATTGATATTGTTTGTGGCCTCTGACGCACTTCGCCTTGCTTCAAAAGAAAGAAAGAAACAGTTGAAGAAGTGTGTGGCTGAGAGCATTGCTCAAGCGACAGTTTATTGCGTTCTAAGTGTAGCTTCCTCAAATATTGTCAAGAGTCACAACTGTGGCTCGTTGCAACTCATAGAGCCTACAAAACAAAGACCAAAACAGAGTAGCAACGCTGCCAACCAAGCAGAGAAAGAGTGTGATGATGAAGATGACAGCAATGACTCTGGAGACAGCGAAAGTGACAGCGGTTGTTCTAGCGATTGTGACTGCAGTGATTGTCGCAGTGAATGCGGAAGTGACTGCGATTGTGACAAGGACATCAGAAGTGATGACCGTAGCTCTAGCGACTACGGCGATGACGACAGGGAATCAGTACCGGACAACGATCTGCCTCCAATTGTGGCTTCTGACAACTCAGATCCGCTGTACATTCTGCCAGAAACAGATGATTGTGAGCATATCATAGCTTTAGACGCCGACGCAGTACTCAAGATTGTCGGATGTGAAGATTCTCACGACGAGTCCATGAAAACGGAAGTCGACGATGCTTTGGCTCCTCAAGCATTAGAATTTCATTACGAACTGAAGGCCTCAGATATGGAGGATGACACCACATTAGCAGAATCGTCAATTTCTTACAACATGCAATGTGAAATCCCAGCTCAAGAATCGATAGCGACTGATGCTATACCTATCACAAATGTAATCAGTTGCCCGGTCGAATGGACATCATCAACATGCAATATAGTCAATTTTGAGCGATCTTCGAATTGGCGATGACGTTAATGTACGCTATCAAGGTCGAGATACATATGTTCGCGCCTGTATTGTGGACATGGACGCCGGTAAAACTAGTTTTGAGATATCATATCCCGATGGCAAGAGAGAATCTGCTGTGCCCCGAGAATATATTAAACCTGTGGATACAATGAGTGAGGCTGTAGAAGTCAATCCCCACGATCTTCCGCAGCCACTCGTAAGCGAAGCTGTTACTGACACCTCAGACATAGTCGACTCAAACTCAGCAGTAAACTCCAGCAACTTGCAGGAATTCTCCCCTGGTATTGAGGTAACAGATCATTTGAGTGATGCTGGCAATCCAAGTATCGACGAGAAGAGTAAGCAAGCAGCCAGTAGCAGTGACATTTCTCTCGCTGTGGCTTCGGGCTCATCAACTACAGTCAATGATATTGAAATACCAAACGAGATCGTATTGAGTTCAAATACTCCTAGCTGTGAGGCGATTCCTGTTGCAGTTCCGCTTCAGTCGCCTAAAACTGATTTGAAAAATGGGTACAAGACCTTGAACCCTGGGTTGCCTCGATATCACATTGGACAAGAGATCGAAGTAAACTTTCTCAGCATTGGAAAGTTTCATCGGGCCAAGATAGTTCATGTCCATACCGATGAAGAGGCCTATGACGTTGCCTTCTCCGAGTTTGACCAGACAGAGTTGCGTGTGCTACCGACTAATATTCGGTCACTTCGAGTCAGCACTCGAAAAATGAAGTCTCTGCTTGTGGGGTCTCCCTCGAGTGTGATGCCACTCGGTACTACCTCTGGGGAAAATCGTGTGACCCATTCCTCAAGCCGCGCGATGCATCATAATGAAAAGGATAACGAATTATGCGTTGCTTCAGATGAGACAAGCATGAAGTTGAGCGAGGTTCGCAAGCCTTCGAACAGCCTAGCACAAGTTGCTCCATCATCGATGTCGATGTCGCAACGCAGTGCAAGAAGTTCAAGTAGCTCTCGAGTACCAACAAGTAAAGCGGGGAATGTTTCTGCCCGAGAACGGCTACGAAGTGGTACGCGAGACATCGTGACATCGGGAGAAGTTGAAGAGTGGCGCAATGTTGACACAATATTGAGTCGCAAGCGGCGACTGTTGCATTCCCTTACCGGGAGCGTAGAGACCACCAAGGTGCCATGGGGCGAAGAGTTTGCCAACATCCAGTCGTTGAAGCGCTTTGCCACGCAGCACCCTGAAGTTCTTCGCGAGCATATGTGCGTTTTCTCTACCTTTGAGTCTGTCTTGATACCGGCTACTGACGTTTCATAATGGAATTACGTATAGTGCAAGCCAGCTAAGTGGACTTGGAATTCAGGCGAAAAGCCCTGACCGGCGGCTGGCCTCACCAACACGATCAACTCAAGCCCAGATGGCAAATGCTCGGGACACTCTCTTGATGACCAAGGATTTGGCCTTTCTACTTCGTCAGCGACTATCGCCATTCTTCGGTTTGTATCGCGTTGAAAGATTGTGGTAATCTAGAAGCTGACGATCAATTTTGTTTGGATGATTCAGATGTCGTTGTCCCGGTCGTACTTCCTGCAGTGTTCAGCTCGGAGCGGCGGTTTCTGTGCGATACAGCATACGAAGTGCTTGAGTCATTAGTTACCCACTGCAGCAGCCGCAAGCTTGCTCTTGTCCTACTACAGCAAGGGGTTATCTTCAACGACCAGGGCGATGTTCGTCTCCTCAACTTGGTAATTAACATTTCTGCAAGTAGCTTGTGAACGCTTCCTAATACCTTATTCCCTTGCCGCAGACGAGCTTGTATGTGGAAAAATGTTTTGAAAATTTGTCTGCAAGCGAGATCGGAGCGCTAGTAGTGACTGAGCCCTCCAAGTCCAAGTCCGCGAGCACGATCGCCAAATTACTTGCTGTGTTACTCACGTCAAGGTCAATCCCGACGCGAATAGCCATAGAGAAAAGCCTGCAGCATATTCGACGAGAGCTTGGGGTGCGAATGAATCTGATGTACGATGTGCTGTGAATCTACGGTGCTTACCCGTTATTTTGAGGTAGGATCGGCGATTCGAGCAGTTCGTACGCTGCAACTTGGAGCGCAACAAAGCCGACATGATCCTGTATGGAGAGCAACTCGCTGGTCAAGCCGGCCGGCGGTCACCGTCTAAGAGCCCAAGGAAGCAGCTACGAGGAGTTGACCCACGAGGTGAAGTCAAATCAATCAATGACGGTCTATCAGGGTGCCAAAGTCCCAGCATATTGCAGCGGATGCTGCAGCAGCGACACAGTCGAGTGCGTCCTTCGCCGCCCCCAAATGTCTAAAAGATAGCTCCACGGTTCAACCAGGATCTTCAGTCTAGATATTGATTAGGCGAAATCAAATTTATCGACCGTTGTGACGACCTACTCGAGCAACTGGAATGCGGTTCTTGAACAGATGGTGAGTAAAGTGAGAGCTTTTGACAACTCTTAGGCTGATGACTGCAACCACTGAGCAAGTGTTTCGCGATCACGAGCAAACGCAATCGCCTTGAGTCGAACACCCTCTAGCGCCACCTCAAGCTGGCGCTTGTATGCCGCTGTGTCCTTTGACGCGAACCACGATTCCACGGCATCTGCATCCTTGTTGCTTTGGAACCGACCGACAACAACAGCCATTAGCATTCCCAACGCCATAGGCGACAGCTTTTTCGTGATCGTGTCCCACTTGTCCTGCAAGAACTGCCATGCAATCTTGACTCCAGCATCAGTGGAAGCTACACTCACAAATGGAGACCGAATATCTTGCGACCGAACGCTTTCAATCGCCCATTCGAGGACCTGGCGCTTAGCACTCTCGCTGGGTACGCGACCCATCGCTCTGAGGCAGTTTGAGCGCTCTTCTGAATGGTCACTGCTGACATAAAGGTCTTGAAGAAGCTTCACGTGCGACGCATCGCCATGAGTGAAGCCGGATGTTGAACACTGTCTCGCGGAGATCAGCAGGAATCAAGGACTTCTCTCCCTTGAAGTAGGCGCTGAACCGGTGTTTACACTCGGCGATTACGGACTCGTCTCCAGCATTCCCAAGCTGTGCAATGACGATACTGCGGAATTCGCCGTCGTCCGGAGTGGAGAGACTGGAGGTGCTTGGGTCCCACGAGAGCTGCGCCATGATATGCGCAAAAAGCTTGCGAATGTACTCTTGGAACTGGGGGTAAAATGGCTCGTCTTGGAACAGTCTCGAGTAGTAGCTCAAGCTCTCTGAAATATCCTTCCAGCACTGCCCCTCGGTCTCGTCGGCATATGCACGCGTGAACTCTAAAGCAAGTGAGAGTGGCACTTTGCCGCAGCGCGCAAATGTGAACACCGAGTTCACGAGGCTGACACGATCAATAACTCCAAGCTTCCTTTCTTTGATGGGGCTTTCCAGGCGTTGCCACAACTCTGGAGAGTAGTTCACAAGAAAGAAACTCATTTGGCCAGGATTGAGCTTAATCCATCCGTTTGTGTCAGATGGAGCCTGGATTTGTGTGCTGATGGCGTCTTCAGCGAGCAGGGGAAATGTTGGTGTCTTCCCTGAAGCCGCGTGCGCTGACTTAGCATTCCAGATGCCAATGCGCTGAATCCTGGACGGGTCGTCCGAGGACACATATGTGAGAGGGACATCCCAAAGAATTGCGCCATCATTGGGCTTGGAAGACGAGTCAGCGAGGAAGCGCTCCTGCGTTAGCGCAAACTTGCCGTCCTTCCCTTGCTCAATCGTGATTAAGGGGAACCCCATCTGCTTCGTCCACGAGTCAGCCATTTGCGTAATTTTCTGGCCGGATGCCTGCTCAAGGGCGTCCCACAGATCCTCAGATGTGGTATTCTTGTAACTGAATTTGGCCAGGTAGTTGTGGACACCACTGTAGAAGACATCACGGCCCATATACTCTGACAACATGCGCACGATTCCTGAGCCCTTGTGATAAGAGATGGCATCGAAAATCTCATCAGCTTCCTGAGGATGGTTGACGATAACCTCAATCGGATGAGAGCTCAGCATCGCATCCTTGACAAATGCCGATCCGAGGAGAACATCCTGAACAAAATTATCCCACACATGCCACTCGGGGAACAGGTTGTCTGTCGCGTCGACCTCCATAAAAGTCGCGAATCCTTCATTCAACCACAGCCCAGTCCACCACTCCATGGTTACAAGATTGCCAAACCACTGATGCGAGAGCTCGTGGCAGACTGTGTAGCAGGTTTGCACTTTGGTCCGACGGCTCGTAAGATTCTCGTCCACCAACAAGTAAGTTTCGCAATACGTCACGAGGCCCCAGTTTTCCATCGCACCAAGAAAGTCCGGGATCGCCACCATGTCGAGCTTCTTCAGCGGGTACGGGATCCCGAACGTCTCAGTGAAGAACGAGAGTGCCTTCGTAGCAACATCCAGCGCAAACTTGCCACGCTCGCTCTGTCCCGGAGCAGTGTACACGTTCACGACGACGCCCTCCTTGGAGAGGTCTGACAGGATGTCAAACTTGCCCACAACCATGGCCACGAGATACGTCGACATGACGGGGGTCTCTGCAAATTTCCACACCTTTTCGACAGCTTCCTTGTCGCTGCGCGTCAGCTTGCGGATGTGCGCGTTCTTCTTTGGGCGAACCAGCGTCTGCACCACGTGCATGTTGGACAGCGCAACCAGGTCCGTCTCGGTGACCATCGAGATCTCGAACGTCGCCTTGATGGCGGGTTCGTCCCAGCACACAAAAGCGCGCCGAGCGTCGCATGCCTCGAACTGCGTGACCGCGAGCACGTGCTTCTCTCCATGCAGGTCGTACTCGGAGCGGTAGAATCCTCGCAGCAGGTCGTTGAGGAAGCCGTGGAAGCGCAGCTTGAGCGTCACGCGCGCGCCGACCGGCAGCTCCTCAGCGAAGTGGAAGGTGACAGACTCGTCTTTGGCCTTGAGCTGGATCTGCTGGCACTGCAGCGCCTTCTTCTCTTCACTGCCATCCGTCTGCACCTCTACCGACACGTCGAACACGTAGAGCTCAGCTGCGTGGCAGGTGACAGTGCGCGTGGGCTCCTGGACGCGCAGCTCGACGCGCTCTGATCCCTCGAAGCGGAAGTTCATGAGGTCGATGACCTCATAGTCCACGTAGTACTGCGCCAAAGCGAAGATGGTCAGTCCCTCGGCAGTCGCAACGCTCCAACCGCGACTCGCGCACCTTGAGCGGAGCGACGCTCGTCGGCAGGCGCTGGAACTCGGCCGCGTCGCTCGCCATGGTCCGCGGCGGAGGGGGAAGGAGGAGAAAGGACACTTCAACTGCGCGGCGGCTGGCAACTTGGGGACTGGCAGCCTGTCGACGAAAGGGGGAGCCGCGGACGAAGAGGGCGCCGATGACCTGATTGCGCAAAGGCCGGCGGTCCACAGGCGGTATAGGGAGGGGTGCACGGCATGGTGTCTCGTGGGTGTATTTATTTATAGAGTGCAAAATGACTTTAGAAGCCAAGATTTCTGCAATTGATCCTACAGGCTCATTGTATGTGAAGGGTCTTCAGCCGCTCTGATCTGCTTCAAGGATGAGCTCCCAAGCGCGCAGGAATGTAGGACGCTCGCGCATCCAAAGCGCCTCGGGATGGAGACGAACCGCCAGAGACGGGAGCCGCCTGCGCCTCTGGGCGCTGCGTGGCCCTTCCTCAGCTCCACGTGGCGCCGCTTTCGTCTACAAGCGCTGAGCGCGGCGCGCGCATTCAGCCAATCTACGCGGCCGCTCGCTCGCGCGCCTTGACGAGCGACAGCAGCAGCTCGTTGGCCGGCGTGGCGACTCCGTGGCGGCGCCCGAGCGCGACGATGCGGCCCGAGATGGCGTCGATCTCCGTCCTGCAGCATCGGGTTGGACCGTTTGGCGTTGTCGATGGTGAGAGGACTGGATGCGCTCGACGCACCTTGAACCTCGCCGCAGGTCCGCGAGCATGGAGCAGGTGTTGCTGCCCGTGTTGATTGCGACGCGCAGCACTTCGTCCACGAGCTCCTGTCCAGCATGAGCAACTGTCAGCAATGGCGCAAACGAAGCTGGCTTCTCGCGCATTCGCCACCTGCTCGGAGCAGTCCAGAGGAACCTGCTCGGCTTGCGCGACGGCAAACGCTTCCGCGACGACCATGGCGACGCACCGTCGACTCCACTCGCACGCTCCAACGACCTGCCCGAGAATTTCGCATCAATGAGAGGGCTGACTTGCTTGCAAGAAGAGGGTTTGTTTGAGCAACTTCAAAGCGATTTCACCTTGTTGGGGCCGTCGAGCAGCGAAGCAATGGGGTTGATCCCCGCGTTGACGATGAGCTTCCGCCACAGGATCGCTTGCATCTCGCCTGTCGTGAGCACCTCGCACCGCAATCCTGTAACAAGCAAGCACCTGGTTAAGTCGAGCTACTACAGACAGAGGAATGCCCGCCATGGATGCGGACCTGCAGCTCGAAGCAATGCAGCGAGTGCGTCCGCTTTGCTCGCGTCGTGACTGTCGCCCACCGGCGCAAGGTACGTCACTCCGCTCTCGGCTCCGCTCGTCACGATGCGTCCGAAGGCCCTCAACTCGGCCGCCGATGAACGTCACGCCATTCATGAAGCTCCACGCAGTCTGCTCCCGTTCCTCCGGTCCCGGAAGCCCCTCACCCAGCCCGTTCTGAAGCAGCACGCAGACCGCGTCCCTCTTCACCAGCCTCTCGGCGCGCTGCAGCTCTCGGATCGCCGCCGAGCTGTCGTACGCCTTGACCGCCAGCAGCACGACGTCGAAGCGCTCGTCCTCCGGCAGCTCGCCCTCCAGCGTGCGCACCGTCACGTTCGGGGCCTCCACCGCCACCGCCGCTCGCCCCGCGCGCTCGAACTCGAGCTCAACGCTCCTGCTCCCGGCCCGCGTCGTTCGCAGTCAGCGTCAGCCTCGCTCGCTCGCCGCTCAGCCACTCGCTCAGTTGTCGCGGCCGCGCGACGGCCGTCACAGCGCCGACAGCCCGCGCATCGGACGCCGCGAGCCGCGCGAGCTTGGCGAAGACGGTGGAGCCGATGGCGCCGAGCCCCACGACGGCCACACGCAGCTCGGCGGCGTCCGCAGCCGTAGCGTAGCGCGCCGCCGCGAGGCGCGGAGCTGCCTGCAGCCACCGCAGCATGGCGACGATGGTGTGTCCGCAACACCAACTGAAGCGATTACCGGAATGGAGGCGCCGTGCGCCTTGCGTCAACGCGGTGATCACGGACGCCTAGGCTGTTGCTGTAATCGTGGCGACGTGAACACGTGTGGCTGACGTGAAGGACGGTGGAGGAGAGCCATGACGCAAGCGGAGAGCCCTCCCGCAAACGCCGAGGCTCGAAACGGCTTGGTTGACAAGCATCAAGCGTGGAGCTCAGCAGGAGCTCACTTTCGAATTGCCCCGCTAGTGCAGAAGACCGACCGCCTCCAAGAGCACGCAGCCATGGTCTCGCTCGCAGACTACAAGCTCTTCACGCCGCTCGAGCTCGCCAAGGGACTTACGCTCAAGAACCGCATCGTGTACGGTCCAGCGACCAGAGCTCGAGCCGACCCCAAGACCCGCGTCCCCCTCGAGCGGACGGCGGTCTACTACGAGCAGCGAGCCAGTGCTGGGTTGCTCATAGCCGAGGGCTGTGCCATCTCGGAGCAGGCATTTGGCTGGTGGGGAGCGCCTGCGCTCTACAACGAGGAGCAGGCGGCCGGGTGGAAAACCTGTCGTCGACCGCGTACACCAAAAAGGTGGCAAGATCTTCCTGCAGCTGTGGCACTTGGGCCGCCAGACGCATCCGTCGTTCAACGCCAAGGGAGACGTCGTATCCTCTTCAGTCTCGCTGAGAACAGGAACGACGCGTGACGCTAGTGGTGAGCACGTTAACTACGAACCAGCTCGTGCTCTAGAGGTGGACGAGATTGCTGCTGTCGTTGACGACTACCGCAGGTGTGCCGAGCTCGCCAAGGCCGTGGGCTTTGACGGTGTTGAGGTCCACGGTGCCAACGGATACCTCGTGGACCGGTTTCTGCAGTCGTTGACCAACAAGCGCACGGATAAGTACGGCGGCTCGTTCGAGAACCGCTACCGCTTCCTGCACGAGATTGTCGAGGCGCTCAAGACTGTGTACCCTGCGGACCGTATCGCTGTTCGTCTGTCACCGAACGGAACTGCCGGAGGCATGGGCAGCGAAGACAACTACGAAATGTTCATGTATGCGTTCGAGCGCCTGAGCGAGCACGGTCTGGCATACCTGGCAATTCTGGATGGCGTCTTCTTTGCCGACTCGGACAAGAGCCGTAGAGTGTCGGCGTTTGATGCAAGGTCAGCATTCAAGGGTGTCATCATTGCCAACAGCATTCTCACCCGGGAGGTAGCCGAGGGTGTTCTCGCAGTGGAGCCGCAGACCTCGCAGGTTTCGTGCGTCTCTACATGGCGAATCCAGACCTGGTTGAGCGCTTCCGCAATGATTGGCCTCTGAACGATGACGTTCCGTACGACTTTTACTGGGATGCGCATAAGGGCGACGAAGGCTACAACTCGTTCCCAAGCTTACAATGGCACATCTGAGAAGGGCCTCGAGCTGTAGACAACGTCACCCTGCGACTGAATAGCGGGATGCTCGCATGAGCACAAGACAAACATGGAATAAAACACTGTTTATTCCTTGCAAAATACTGTTTTATCATGAGGCTACCGACTTGTATTCATCCAGTATTTGCAGCAGCTCCGACGCCCGACTCCGCAGTTTTTCACGCTTGCTTTGAGTAAGTTTCGACAACGCCTCTCTTGTTGTCAAGCTGTCAAGATGGAAAAGGACCGTTGCATCTTTTTCTTTACATAGGCTCAACAACGCAGCCACATCTTCTTCCTTGTCATAGTCAAAGGTCGAAATGTCTTCGATCTCAGCAACTAGTGCAGCAATGCCGCCACTTTCAGCAACAATCGCCTTGGTCTTTATATCAGCGTCGATGAACCCCAAAATTCCAGCCGCGAGGAGCTTTAGGTTCCTCGGCTCGTCTGAAATAAGACCTAGCAGTACCTCCACGCCGTTGTAATGGATCACCTGTGAGCTGCCGTGGTAGTGTACAACGTACAATTCCACAAAGCTCCAGCGGCTGCTGACTTTTGACTGTTATTTCCATCACGTGCAAGCTCGAGCAAAATGGGGATACCGCCAACAGTCACGACCATCTCACTGATGGCAAGAAATCCCGATAGGCAAAAGAGCCGCTGAGAGGCGTCTGTCTTCTGTCGATCATTGCCATCACGAATTTGGTCTATCATTGGAATAATCACACTTGTGTCGACAGCTGCTTCTCGAATGTCGTCGTTCATTGCCAGACGATGTCAAAGCGCCGGCGGCGTATGTCTTTTGAAATTCTGTCCCGTCTCGAACCAGAAGCATTAGAGGATCGATAGCACCAGCATCTACAATTGCTGCAATACAATTCTCATCGTATGCCATGTTGTCTAAAGTAGCCGCAGCGATTCCTTGCTGAGTCTGCGTCCCGCTAGCGCAGAAGACCCACCAAAAGAGGCATCGCACCAGCTGCTATGATACCTGCGTTGTTCTCCAGGTAGCTGAACGAGAGACTGAGCAAAGCTCTTACTGCCCAGGTTTTCTCATTGTCCGCTCCGTTTGCCAGCATATTGATAATTTTGGCAAGTTCGTCTTTGTCAGAACGGCCGCCACGGCTCATGTGGACAGCGAGGAGATGATGCAATGCATATTCGGCAAGTGTTGAATTGCCGCTCTTTGCTAACTGCGTCAATGTTAGCAGAGCTCCTCCCCGCGCAACAACCCGATTCTTGGTCCACTTGATTTCCTCACTGTCGTTTAGCCCATGCTTCACCTTTTCCACATCGAATCGTTCAATCATCGACGACAAGTGAACGACGACTGCATCAATGGTTAGTCGCTCCGCTGGATTGAAACAGCACATTCTCTCTATGAGTCTCCATTCGGGGTCATTGATTCACGAGGGACGAGGTGGGAGTTTCCCTTTCTTTACGTGAAACCTCACAGCCGCATCAGGCATACTGCCTCCCCACGGAAACGAGCCACTCACAACCTCAATGATCACCATCGCAAAAGAGTACACATCCGAAGCGAAAGTAGCTGCCTTGCCTGGGCCTTCTTTTGAAGGTAAGCATTCGGGGGCTTTCCATCGATATGCGCCGAGTGCGCCATCGTCTTCACTGATATGCCGACCTCTTGACATCGTGCTCAGCCCGAAATCAGCTAGTTTGGGCACTTCATCTGCACCCACCAGAATGTTGTCGGCTTTCAAGTCTGCATGGACGACACCACGGTCGTGGAGATATTGAAGTCCCGAGAGCAGCATTCAGCAGACAGTACCAAACAAGGTAAGGGTCACGATCATGGCGCCTCAAGTAAGCGTCTAAATCACCACCACTGGCATGTTCGCAAAGGAAAAACGGATCTCCAACGTGGCACGCGCCATACATCTTGACGACATTGATGTGGTTGAGATCAAACCACACGTCAGCCTCGTGATGAAACCGTGCTCGAACAGCTTCTCGATCCTCTCCTTCCATGAACACTCGTTTGATGACTACTGGAGTCTCAAACCACTTGCCAAGGTGAACCGATCCGAAAGATCCGCGGCTAAACTCCGCAAATGACGCAAAGTCTACTTCAGACGGCGGACAAACCAACTTGGGAGCTTCTTTCGGGTTGAAAACTCATCGTGATGCTTGTCGTTGACGTGAATTCGGCCGTAGCGCACTAAATCAAATAATACAAGTGCGTCAGCTTCTTCTTGATCCCCCGCAGCCATATCGACTTCTTCAATAACAGTGTTTAGCGCGCTTGCAGCAGGAGTATCCCAGTGACGAGTATCTGGATTTGATTGCTCCATCATCAGCGAAGCAGCACAGCCTATCCAAATCAGAATGGAGATTGTACAAAAGAGTTGGTTCACGACGACTCATTCCGAGTCGGCTCGAGGATACAGCTTTGGTGCTTCTGCGCCACAAACTGGTAGAATTGGCTCAGTGCGCTCACAAAACGAGAAATTGCCCCCTCATTCTGAGCACAGTCTTGAGAGTGAAATAGGTAAAGATAGATTTCCTGAACTCGCTTGCTCAACGCGAAAGCCTCAGTGCCTTCACTAGTAAGCTGCTCGCACTTGCTGATCACTTCAGCAACAGTCATGCCGAGGGAACCTACTTCCATCTGTGAAATAGTTTTGTCATCTGCTGCACTGGGTCCGACAACAGCGGTTTGCATGTCCAAGGACTCCAAGCCTTGAACCAAGCGATTGATAACTGTGATTATGCGAAGAATGTCGCTGCCAGAATCTTGGCTAAGATTTGAGAGATCTTGGATTACTTGCCATTCTTCATCGTTCACGAAATCTGGTTGATGGACTGGGATGGCTTCGAAATTCTCGAGCTCGGCATCATCTTTTGGACCTTGGTGAATGCCAAGCGGTATGGCGACCAGTGCTGTCAAAACTAAAGCACCAACAGGAGCAAGCGAGGTGCTTTTCATATGTGTCGGCTTGAGAGTTGCTTCCTTCTCCTCCGTCGCCACTAAGTTGACGCCAAGTATCACAGCCTTGTCTTCATATAGAGCGCATCGCATCGTAGACTTGTTCAGAGTGCAGGTATTCGAGCCCACGCTCGTGAATGTAGAGCAGCGCCGACGCAACTTCGCAGATTCGAGCCCAAACCTTCTTTCGGTCTCGAACTTGACCAGCATACTCCACTAGTGATCGTGTCGCCTCATGCGCAATAAACCGCTCACCGACATGACTCGCACCAAGGAACTTGGCGATGTGTGGGTGATTCAGCCCTGCCCATATGCTGATATTTCGAATGAATTGATCCAAGTCGGAGTGCTCGTACTCTAAGAGGTCATTCCCCCATCGAGCCAGACTGCCTCTCCCCCTGAATTCAAATGGAGACACGAACCACGTTGGCAGAGTCAAAACGACCATGTTAGTGTACTGCACAGCGAACCCAAACGCCATTTTTGATATCTGGAGCTCTTGGTCCGTTAGAACGAGTGCCCCATACTTGTCCACTGCAGCCTTCAACACAGTGAGCACCATCTCTGCCTCATTCACATCGTTGAGCTCGATGGCGAGCTCCGACTCTGTCGCTTGAGCATCACCATCGCTAAAGCGCTCGAGTTGCTTCAGCTCGTCGCCAAACCACTTCACACGCTCGGCACGCTCCAAGTCAAGCGCTGCCTCCCACTCCTTCAGCTCCTTAGGCTCATTGATAGCGTAGGCCGCGCTCGCCGCATCAAGGATGCCGTGCAGTCTCCGAATCTGCCGCACGAAATGCCCGGTCTCGGCCAGGCGAACGAACGCCGACGTATGCTCGTCGTACACGCGCATCTCGTCCTTCATACTCTCCGCACTCAGAAGCAGCCCGAAGAGCGAGGCATCGAGCGACTCCCCCTTGCAGTGACCCGACGAACTGCCGAAAGTGCCGATAACGCGCAGCTGCATGGTCCCCCAAGTTGTCTCCCGTCGAGACTCGAGGATTCTCGCGCCAACCTGGGAGCCACCGATCGCCCATGGCACCAGAACTTCTCTCCTCCAGCGAAATGACTAATACTTCTCCCTTCGTTCGATGCTCATCACTGCGCAATTGTGGGTACACCATCGACCTTGTACTATGTCACGCTCGTTATCAATGAAATTATATGCAAACTCCTCAAATCTTCGCCCGCGGCTGGTCGGCTTCCGTGTTGTGAGCCTCCACGAGGTGAGCGATGTCGTCGAACGCCGTGAACAGTGCATGCTCGAACTGCTCGGCTTGGATTCTCGGCTCGCTGGCGTTCTCGGCATCGAATGAGGTGATGATGAAGGCGAGGAAGTCCTTCTCGCAGCCGTAGCAGACGCCGACGCCCTCTGGAAGCATGGGTGCAAAGCCGCCCCAGAGCCACGGGTACCCCGACACATTGCTGGTAGAGAGTACGAAGTTTCCGCCTCCACCGCTCTTGGTATATGCCGCGTCGCTGAAGATTGGGTGCATCAGGCGGTTCGACTGCATCGCAGCGACTTGGAGGCCTAGCATGTGTCGATCGATGCCTGCAGACCAAGAACCTGTTAGAGGAGCCTCGACTCTGGGCTGATTGCCAGTAGCACGTGTACTCGTACCTTGCCCGGTCAGTGCGGCCATCGAAATCTCCTTGTGGCGTCTCATGGCAGCAACGAGCAGCTCGTACGCCTCCTTAGCCTTGGGATCATTCGCCATCTTCTCAAGCCATCGCTTCACTTCGTTGGTCACCGTTCGGATGGTCTCGGTCCTGCCTTCAGCGAACATCCGGGTGTGTCCACTCTCGTATGTGGGCACTGTTCGCCCCCATAGGCGAAAACCCGCGAGCTGGATGCCCATCTGACAAACGTGTCCGGAAAGAGCCCAAGCGACTTGAGAACAAGCTTGCCGAACTTTTTGTTTCGGGTCACACGCGTTCGTAGGAGTTGACCGCGAGTTGTAGCCTCCAACATCGCACGCGGAATCACTGCACTCGACATTTGCGAGGGAATACGCCAGCGAAGAAGGTGAGGAGCGGGCAGAAACGTTTTCTGACGGCTTTCAATGAAGGTTTCGTAACCACCGATTCGGTGGAGATAGCGCTCACCAAGCCACCGATACATAGACTGCAGCACAGTTGCATCCGCATTAGCGTGCTCCATGTTTGAACCGACCTGAGTTCATAAGCAGCACCATTAGACTCACTTTGATGACCAAAGCGAATGCGGCACACCCTACCATCCCGTTGCGAAACACGATGTACTGGAAGCTCTTGTCGTACCATCGATTGCCACAGCTTCCTATTGCGCACTCTTTAGCAAGTTCAGACGGGGTATTCGGAGTAGTGTCATCAAGACACAAGATGAACAGGCTTGACTGAATTGCCTCCAAACTATGGCGATTGATGGAGCTACGCGCAATCAGCTCCGTGCGAGCACCTGCCCAATCGTCTCGGTTCATCGAGGTCAGTGCCCCCACAAACTGCTCGGAACGACTTTCCGATTTGAGCGACTTCAGATAGTCCGAGTGTTCTTGAATGCGCCAGATTTGCACCTCCAAGTCGCCAATCGTGAGAAGTTTTCCGTCCCCACCGTACACCGATAGAGAAAACGCTCTTCCATCCACGAAAACGACAACATGCCGCGCTGTGCATAAATCTCCTCGCTGCAGACCAAAAGATCGCATCAGACCAGTGAGAAATTCTGTAAAAGTGGAGGGAAACAAACTAGCTTGACCTCGAAGTGATCGGCTGGCTTGCCAGGTACTCGGCAGGACGAAAACAGGCGTCTGAACATGTTCATGCACAGGATCTTGCCACCCATCGTCTCTGGGGGGATCGCCTCGCGCTTGAGAAGTTCTGCGTACTCACAAGTATAGCTGCAATGTCCTCTCTAGTTAGACCCTGCAATTGCTCATGATGCATCTCGTGATTTCACTTGCCGGATGATCTCAGCTGCACGACGCGCTGGCGGCACTGGCCTGTCAAATTCCTGAAACGAGCCAAAGCCCGAGATCATATTGACGTAAAGCGCGTTCGGCGCTCGGACTGTCAGGTATGCCGCGTACTCCCACCAGTCGGCAAGCTGCGTTCACATCTCCTAGTCAGCCAGCATGACCCTGTCGATCTTTCACCGTCGCAAGCAGTAGTACCCAGTTGGGGAGCTCGTTGGCTCGCTGTAGGAGAATCGCCTGAAGCGCCTCGCCATCGCCGCCCGGCCGCGCAAAGTCCTTGGCCAGCGCCGTTGCCCTTTCAAGCTCCTCCTTCACGTACCAGCAGCAGTTGAGCGAGCATTACGTGGCTTCCTAGAGCCGCTTGGAGCTACGCACCTTGGTGACGAACGGCTCGAGCGACGCGAGGTAGCGCCGCAGCGTGCGCTTGAGCTCTGGCACCGGCAAGTGTGGCAAACGCTCCTGCCACTCGAAGCTGCGCGCAGTCAGCACTAACAGTTGAGCTGCATAGTCTCAGCCAAGAAGAGAGAGATGCAGGGGCAACGCACGTCTTGAGCGCCATGTCGGTCCTTTCTCAGAGTGCCAGCGAGCGTCGTTGCCTTGAAAGGACGCCACACCAAAAAGATTGTTATATAGTATTACCTGATAGAAGAGATCCTTTTATTTTGGTGTGATGTATTGCATTTTGTATACAGACGCACTTGTACATCCAATACACCTGTAAGCACTGAAGTGCTTCCGCCGTTGCAAGTCGAAACTTCAAGTAGCGGCAGAACCGGTTTCCAACCGGTACGCCGCATGTTCGATTTGAGATCCGTCACCTCCACGGTCAGTCAGTCAGTCGAAAAAAGGGCGGGGCGCCGAGAAAGGCGGCGGCGGTGGTTTCCGGCGGAAGCGCGCGACTCGCGAGGCACATGGAGACGCTGCGCGCGGTGTTCCCGGCTGTTCCTGACGCGGCGCTGCGGCGCGTGGTGCGTGGCGCGCGGTTCGCGCTTCGCGGGCGCGTGGCAGGGCTGACGACCGTTGTGCGGCAGCTGGAGATGTGCGGCGGCAGCGTGGAGGCCGCGTCCGAGTGGATCCTGGAGCACGACTGGCGCGAGCTGGAGCGTGATGGCAGCACGGAGCAGGAGCAGCGGCGCGGCGGAGCTGCCGCGGCCGAAGGGGGCGACGCGGAGGAGGGCGAAGGAGCGAGCAGGCCGCAGACAGTTGTCGTGTCGGCGGGGAATATGGCCGGCGAGCTGCCTGCCAGGGAGAGGAGGAGGGACGCCCACGGCCCGCAGCGCTACTTTGCGCGCTCGTCCATGCTCGGCGCACGCTTTGAGGACTCGGGAGGCGAGAACGGCGGCGACAGCGAGGACGACGACGACGACGGAGACGATGAGGATGAAGACGACGAGGACGAAGACGAGGATGACGATGACGACGACGACGATGACGATGACCCGAACGAGTTCTACGACTCGGGCGACGACGCGTACATGCGCGGGATGCTGCCGCCGCTGACCAAGCGCGTCAAAATTGCGCAGGCAGACACGGACGGTAAGACGAGTCAGCCGAACGCGGACGCGTTCTGGGTCGCTTTTGACGATGTCGTCGTGACGAAGAACCTCATCGGTACGGCACGCTTCTTTATTTGCATTGTGTTCTGAACCCGGAATCGGCTCGCTGACAGCGTGCACGAATCGCCACAACAGAGCTGTTGAACACCACCCTAAGCAAACTCGCACACAGCCGAGTCGTGTTGCTAAACCGGCCAGCACGCAATCTGGACGAGGTACACCTCCCATTTTGCGTAAATCTACACCAGGATGCTGAATTTTCGCGATATCTACAGGGAACCGCTTCAGCAAGGCTCAGCTCCGTATTGTCAAAGAAAGACCCTGCGCCTGCAGAATCTCGAGAAGCTACGGAGCCTGCACGAGCAAACCCCACAAACGGGCGGATAGCATTGAGTGTTCTGCTAAATAGCAGCAGCCCACCGGCTGCCATCTCTCCGGTCGAGTCCAAGGTGTCTACGCTTTCATCGACGAGTGGCGTGGGGCAGAAGCGCAAGCGTGTCGAAGAAGATTCGACTCCCAAAAAGCGCGGCTTTTTCGTGCGTAAAATCTGGGCAGATTGCAGACCCTAATGTTCGTTCCTACTAACGTCCTTCCAATCTGTATCAGGCACACTTCTTTCCTGTGAGCGATCTGGATATGATTTGGCGATCGGTGATGCACGCGCACTTATTCAATAGCCGATTTGGGGAGACCATTGAGTTCCATACAGCGTCATCAGGATTGTGAGTGGTCGTGGTACAACTGCATACGAAGTTTCACCATGATCTCATTGATGATGCTCTTCTTTCTATTGTTTAGATTTCACAAGCGCGACTTTGATGAGCTCATGCATCTGCACTCGCACTCGGCAACAACGCGGACAGCATCGCTCAACTTGTCTCCGTTTACGTCGCTGAAGTGTTGCCTCATCCTACCGTGCGAAGCGGATGACGAAGAAATTTTTCGCGTAGGCAAGCACTTGCACAGCATTCTGAAGCTACATGGGAGCCTGTACTACCGCACGTTGAACGACAACGAGGGCACACCAGCCACCAACAACGCCAACGAGCGTCACAACACTTTGTCAGACTTGCTGGACGAGGACGGCAAGATGACAGAGGACTCGTTTCGGCGATTTGCGCGGTATCGCATCAAGCGAGA
Organism: Phytopythium helicoides; assembly: GCA_024867545.1. NCBI lineage: Eukaryota > Oomycota > Peronosporomycetes > Pythiales > Pythiaceae > Phytopythium > Phytopythium helicoides. The sequence goes on along the minus strand of JANFNE010000028.1, from coordinate 420,964 downwards.
CGAGGTACGCCAAAAGTATGTGACGGATGACGACGAGGATTCCACACTAACACATTTGGCAATGGTCTGTAACTTTTTTTTTACAGCCAGCTGCAAAAGACACCAACGCCGATGATGGCAAGCATCCTGCTGACCATTTCTTAGCGTACCAGCGCCAGCAAAAAGTCGAGTACTGTTTGCAGGTGCTCAAGACTGACGGTTGGGATCGGCAATTGTCCAGCTAAGGCTAATATCACTCGCAAAGTTATCACGGTATCTGTCTGCTGCGCACCACAAACTTGGCGTTATTCTACACAGTGCAGCTACACAAGGTGCAGCAGCAGGGACACTCAAAAGAGCGCGGAAATGAAGGTAATGTGCTGAGCGAGCTGTGTGTTCGTATTGCTTTGATCGATTCGATCGATGATGGTCCTAAAGCTAGCTAAGTTACTTCTTCATTGGGAGATGGTCCTTGTGGTACTTGTTGCGGAAGAAGTCCCGCACGGGGCCAAGCACGACGAAGTACTCGAACAGGATGGTTGTGGCCATATTTCCGAGGATCATACCCAAGTACTTGACCCGGAAAGACTTGGGCATCGGGATGTCAGGCAGGCCGACGACGTTCGGGCTACTCGAGATGCGGAACAAGTCCGTCACAACGCTCGGCTCGCCCAGGAGCAGATACAGGTCGAAAGCCATGAGCACAACGACGACGATCACGAGCAGGTAGTTGCGCCAGATCGGCAGGCGGTAATGCGACCCAAAGCTGAAAACCCACGCGGCAACTTGTTGCTGGAAAATGACCGAGAAGAAGAGCGATGTCGCCATGTGGTTGTCCGAGAGCAGCCACCACTTAGCCACATCCACGCTGTCCGGCGAGAACGGGCAGTACCAGACCTCGTGGGTCAGCATGTAGATGCTGCTCACCAAGAACACGACGTTGATGGCTTCCTGTCCAAAGATTGACACAAGAGTCGTGGGTCCGATGAGCGAAGATGTCGGGCGCTGAGCCTTCAGCTCGGGAAGTGGCCGAGAAAGAGTAATTACGTACGAAAGACCCACAAGCGTGATACCATCGGCCATAACCCAGCACCATTCAGACATGATAACTGCGTGGTAGTACTGGAACATTCGCAGCGTCGACGCAACGAGGCCGTACATGATGAGGAACTTGACAGAGGCGAAGGATGTCGCGACACTGCAGCGACCCTCACGGCACAGATCCACAACAGACTCGATGGTCTTGGACTTGCTCGTGAAGGGCGACACAACGGACGCCTCTGCATCACTGAGAGCCACACCAGCATGAGCAAAGCGCAGAGCGCCGCAGTCGTTACCACCGTCGCCGCACATTCCTGTGATCGCACCGGTCTCCATGTGCATCTTGACGCACGCAACCTTGCCGTCGGGTGTCATGCGGCTGAAAATGCGAGTGTGGAGTAGCAGCTCCTTCATGTCCCCGTTGCCAACCAAGTGGTCGAACGCGGAACCAGTCACCGCCAACTCCACACTGTTGTCGCCGCTGTCAACCAACCGGCGAACATCCATGAGTGTCATGGTCTCTTCCGTGTCCACATCGCGCCAAACGAGCGTCTTGATACCCTGAGAAGAGGTGTTGGTCGTTGTTGCCATCTCGCCAAGAATGACTCGCGAGCCAGGAGCAATCATACCGCTTTCGCGAGCGATGTAGCATCCACACATGGCGTTATCGCCAGTGATCATGACCACGCGTACGTCGCCTCCCTTTAGCTTGGCGATCGCACCTGCAGTGTCGTCCTTCAGCTCGTTACGAAATAGCAGCAGACCAAGAAGCTTGAGACCACTGTCGACGGCTTCACGGTTGTCGGCAAACGACAGAACCTGCTCATCCGTCCAGTCCTCAGGGAGCTCACGAATACCAACGCCAAGCACGTAGCATCCGTCCTTCGCCAGCCGGTCAGCCTCACGCTTGTAGTCGTCCGGCACCGATCCTGGCATGCAAAGCTGCTGCATACGCTCATACGACCCCTTGCAGTACACAAAGTGGCGTCCAGTCTTCAGAGACTTGACCACGACGGCCATGCTCATGCGGTGGTGGTCAAAGTCGTAGCGCTTGACAAACTCCAGAGCGTCTGACGGATCAGCGCTCGACTGCACTCGCGGGCGTTCGCCCTCACGCTCGATTAGCTGCCAGCCGGTCGCCGAGAACATGCGCACCTCGACTTCGTTGCCGACAAGACGCCCATCCAACGAGCCAACGGAGTGGCACGTCGCCAATGCATGCAGAATCTTCTCGTTCCCACTAGAGTGTGCAATTTGATCCGCAGTCAGAGCCTCACGGGATGTGAACACCTTCTTGTCGGAGTCAACAGCGCGCACGCCGAGGAAGTCGAGTCCCTGCTTCGTGAGCGTGCCCGTCTTGTCAAAGCAGAAGATGCGCACCTTGCCGCAGAGCGTAATGCGCTGCACGTTGAGTGCGAAGATACCCTGCGACTCAAGACGACGCGCAGCATTGACCTGTCCAACCGTGATGACAACGGGCAGCAGCGGGCTGACGATGCACGAGATCATGAAAATGCTGTAGCAGAAGGCTGCCATCTTGTTGGTCAAGTTCCCGTTGCCAGTGAGGAAGACGATGACGCAGTAGCACGCGATCACGCCGTACACGAGTAGTCCGGCAATGAGCAGCTTGAGGTGCTCGTTGTACTTGAAGCGCATCGGGATGGGGAACAGGATCGACTGGATCAGCTGGCCCTTGGTTGTGTGTGCGCCAGTGGTGCGCACCACCGCCAAAATCTCCTCGTTTCGCCCCGACGATAGCACTCGCGTACCCGAGAACAGCGTGTGCTTCTTGCTGCGGCCTTCAGGCTCGTATACGTCGCGGTTGCGCTCGGGAATGGGAAACTTTTGCACGGGCATGGACTCGCCCGTAAGCATTGACTCGTCACAGACCGTAGCTCCCTTGACAATCGCGAGGTCGCATGGCAGTACCCAGTTCTCCGAGACGCGGACGAGGTCGCCAGGAACGACCTCGGGCGAGTCGAGCTCGGTCCACGTGCCATCGCGCAGCACCGTCACTGGCGTGCGGTAGCGAGTCATCTTGACCACCGACGCCTGCATCTGACGGTGCGTGTAGATGTTGACGGCCGCCGAGCCGATGACAACGACCGTCATGACAATGCCCAAGTTGTAGTACGTGAAGTAGTACCAGACCGCATAGCACATGAGCTGATAGACGTAGAAGAGCGTGAAGAACTCCTGCGCGAGCGATGCAGCGAGCGACGGCATCTCGACCTCGACGGCGTTCGAGCCGACGGTCAGCAGGCGGGCGTGGGCGTCAGCACTCGTGAGGCCACCAGCCCCGTTGGCACCGGAGAACGCGACTCGAAGCAGGTCTTCGTGAGTGCGTGGCAGCGGCACGCGGCCGGGGACGAACCGCCCAACGTTCGCGTCGAAGATGTAGCGCACGTGCTGGAACTCGACGTACCGCAGGCCGCCGAGCCCGCTGGTGCCGTCGTCGCCCTCGAACGTCTGCACTCTCACCGTCCTCTTGAAGCCCGAGGTGCGGCCTGACTTGCGAGGCGAGAAGAAGCGTTCGACCTTGGCAACAAGGTCTGAGACGCCCGAGCGGTCCGCCAGCAGCACCTCCGTATCGTCCCGCTTGATCATGTAGACGTAGTCGCACTTGTGCAGCGGCGCTCGTGTGCGGAAGAAGTTGAGCAGTGCGCTCTGCGTCTGCACGATGACCACGAACCACACGGACGACACGATCCAGACCACGAAGAAGACCATCGAGTTGTGCTCAGACGCGTCAAACAGCGGCGGGTTGAAGCGGCCGTAGTAGTCGGCAATCACGATCATGAGCAGTACGATGAGTCCGATGGTCGCGAGGATCACGATGGCCAGCACGATCGTCCCGATCGCCGACGTCGAGTATCCGGTCTGCTGCAGCGAGCCGTTATCGTCAGCCCCTGGGGTCATGGTCTCGGACCCGCGCGCGCTGCCGGGCGTATCGAGCAGCTTCTGGTTCTTGTCGCCGCCGTTGATGGTACTGTGGCGAGCAGTAGGGCCTGAAGCAGACCCCGATAGCTGACTCGAGTGCTGTGAGGTGTGCTTCATGACCGCCCAGAGCGCGACGAGTGCCAGCACACACGCGTAGACGGCGTAGATGGCGACGAGCGGTCCCTCGACAAACGTCGTGAACCGCGGAGTCGTGGCAGTCGAGTCGGACACGCACGCCGCCTTGGCGTCGGTGTCGACGGACCCGTCAGCCAGCATGAGGCTCGTGCATGTGGCGCCGACTGGGAAGGATGCGTTGTTGTTGCGGACGTTGGACGCGTAGTTCCAGAAGACGCTCGCATCCTGCGAGTCCTGGGCGAGTGACTCGTTGCTGCTGCCGCACTGCAGCGACTGCGAGAGCTCGCCCGAGCTCTGCATGACGACCGACTGCAGGCGGCAGACGGCGGTGGGGTCGTCGTAGCGGAACTTGGGCGTGTCGGGCGTGAATTTGTGGTACGGGTAGTTGACCTGCCGCAGCAGGTCGTTCCAGCCATCGGCGTAGAAGCTCTCGTAGGCGCCGCCCGTGGGTCGGTTGTACTTGGTGTACACCTCGCGCGTGGTCTCCGAGTACTCGCAGCAAAAGTACTCTGGCGCGTGGCGCACGGGGCACGCCGCAAAGTCCATCTGGTCGGCACTCTTGGCCTGTGCAGGCTTCTGGCGCATCGCCACCGCTACCAGTGCGGCCGCGACCGCCATCCGTGGGCTCGGTCTCATCGTGTGGCGGTCGTGGTGATTCCTTCAAGAGAGGCGTCAACTTGGGAAGGAGTGAGCTCGAGCTCGCAAAAGCGAAAGTGAGCTCGACGTGCCGCCGGGTGCGGTGGTATGCCACGCACCCTACTTACAACAAGCAATGGCAGTCACCACCACGCACACACACCCGAAGCAGGATGCGTATAGCCCCGCAGCCGAGGGCATGCATGCAGGCGAGCACAATGGGTGCCAGCATTGGGGACAAAGACCGGGCGTCTGCATGAGCTCGAGGCCCGCTCGCCTCCCATGGCATCCGCGCGAGGGCTGATCGCGGCCGTGGGAGGTGTCGGCGGTGCGTGGCCGGCGACTAAAGTGGCGAGTCCCGCGTAGCTCCTGGCGCCGGCGTCGTGTTCAACGCAGTATAGCGGCATACAAAATCCAAGATGTTTGGGAGGGGGATGGGCGCACGGGAACACGCAGACCGCGTTGTTGAAGCGCAACGAAGTTTGGGTTTATTAACGGGAGTTGGAGCTTTTAGAAATGCGACGTACACTTTTAGTGGCTGCTGAATTTAAGAAAGGACATGTGCGAGAGAGACCGTATGTAATCGGTGATTATCGATTTCATAAAGTGAGAATTTGTAAAGTACAGTACGTACTGACTGCTTGTCAGGCGCTTTTGGCGTGGCATCAATTGCGTCTGCATGCATGCAAGACTCGCATCGCTGGTCTCGACCACCCGTTGGCGGCAGCAGGTGGCGCTGATGTGACTGACAGCTGGAGCCTTCGGTCACATGGAGCGGCGTGACCAGTTTGCAGATCGCTTTTCCAGCGCAGGCGTTCGTCGCGGGTATCCAACACATGCGAAAGACAAGCTGGAGGCGGACGGTGTCGAGCCGTATCAGAGTGCGCAGTTGACACGTGAGGCGAGGAGCTCAGCGGTGCCGTCGGTCGTGGGACAGCATTGTGCATCCCTCGCCTTCGAGCGGGCCTTGTTGGCCGACTGCTGGCTTCAAGTGCAACATGTCGCCGCCGGCATCGCGAACGCGTGTCCAGCTCCGCCTTACATCATGCTGCTGGGTTGGTGGGGTGGCGCTGCGTGGTTGCTAACGAATTGTCGACTGGGAGTGCGAGGCCGAACGCGTCGAGCAGAGTTGACGACGTCACACATCACGAGGTGGATACTTGCCTGGATCTTGGGACAACAGTCCTTGCGCATGTTCGCAACGTGTGCTCCGCAGCAGCCAACGCGACAACATCTTGCACGGGCATCAGCATTTACCAATGTCATCCAGGCCGCCTATTACAACGATCAGCTCCCTGACATCGTCGATCGCTACGTCGCAGTCTGGAACCAACACGTCCGTCGCGATTCGTGTGCGATCGAAAAAAAAAAAAAAAAAAAATGTTGATGGCACGTATTATCTATCGACTGCACAATAGTGAACGCCGCGTCTGTCAAGGCGATCGAGAGACGGATGACCCAGATGCCGCCGCAAGAATCGCTTGACAAGAGCACCACGTCAGGTACCCCGCAATGACGCGATGACACACACAACCTCCGCATACTGACACACCACCGAGCGGATTGCTCGCAGCGTCGCCTCCCGACGATTCGTTTGGTCCAACAGCGATGTGGCGTTGCGGTGCGGATCCATGGATAGTACGAGCGTGGCGTAGTTCGTGAGGGCTGTCGGCCGCACAAGCTGTAGACGACGTGTCGGTTTGTTGGTCGGTTTGGTTGGTGCGCCCGTGTCGATGGCTCCGTCGTCCGTTGGGGCACTGCGTGCTAAAGCTGTAGCAGCAGCGGAGGCGATGTGACTGATGTGGGGTCGCGCGTAGCCAAAGCGGTCCATTGGCTTTGTCAACTGATGCGAGTCTTTCTTGGAGGTGATTTGCGTGAATTTTCACTGGCTATGCGTCGTGCGCCTCGCGTTTGTGGCGAAAGTGCTGTCGTCCGCTGCAACATCTGCTGCCAGCATGCCGAACTCGTCCTTGAGGGCCGATTGGAAGAGGAAATGGTCGCGTAAAGCTGCTCGAGCGTGAATGGGAGGCAGTGGCATGTAGTCTGACGGCTCTGGATGAATTCGTTGCACGGTCTTCAGCGAGGTGTTTGTTTGGTCCACCAGGCTGATCGAAGTTGAAGCCTGAGCGGTAATGTACCGGTTCGGATCAGTACTGCACCGGTTCGTTCCATTTTTCAAATCACGGAATCGAGCCGCGGTCCATCTCCTTCGCTCCACCTTCACTTTATACCGTAGGCATCCGGTTTCTCGCGCATCCCCGCTCGCGCTCCATACAAACCGCAAGTCCTTGGCGTCAACCTCGCCCTTTCTGCGCCCGTCCGCATAGCGTACCGTCGGCAACCGGTAGATGCGCGGTACTCTCCGGCTCCCCCCGCGCATTGTAGTACCATAGTAGTAGTTTTATTTTTTCTGTTGGGCCAACGCGACGACGTTGCTTGCACCTGCGTCCACCGTCGGCCCCCCGCCCCGCGGACGATGCTGGCGGCCATGGACCCGGTGCTCGCGGACGAGGAGCCGGCCGCCGCGCCGCTGGCCAAGCCCTCGGCCGCGCGCGCGCGCCGGCGCTTCGTGCGGCCGGGCATGACGCTGTACGAGCACTCGTTCTCGCGGCTGGCGAGCGGGAGGCGCGCGCGAACGCACACGGGGGACGCGGACGCCGACGCGATCGAGGACGCCGACCACGCGTCCTCGCCAGGCGTCTCGTCGCTCTCGAGCGCGCTCGACGAGGTGCTCAACGCGCGCACGGGGCCTGCGCCGCGCTCCGTGGCGGCCCCGCCGCGCCCCGCGCCGCGCTACGAGGTGCGCAGAGACCCCGACGGGACGTACTACGTCGCGGACGCCGCGGGAAGGAGGTACCTCGCCGACTCGGCCATCGGACGCGTGTTCCTGGGCGCGGCGCCGGCCACGACGGCGGCCGCGGCAGCTGCGGACGCCCCGCGCTTCTCGCCGACAGGGAGTGGACGAAGGTCCGACATGGACTTTGTCGGATCCAGAGGCTGGCAGCACATGCAGGCCCCCAAGCGACAGAGCGGCGGCAGCACGGCGGAGCTCATGGCCGCGTCCATCGTTGGATCGAACGCGCCAACTTCGCCATCCGCAGCCGAGGCGGCGCCGTCCACACCGTCCGCGACTGGCGAGCGCCTGTCCACGACGGCCAAGGTGCGCAGCTTTGGATCGGCCGTCAAGCGCCGCGTTAAGTCAGTCAAGCAGCGCGGATCCAGGCTCTCGCGGCGCTCGGGCGTCGAGGTGGACGTGGACGCGGATGACGACGTGTTTGTGGACGCGTCCACGGCCGTGCTGGGCTTCCAGGAGGCGCGCAACCGACCTAGCGCCGTCGAGAATGAGCTGCCTATGCTAGACGCGGACGCAGTCGACACCCGCGGTCGCGGAGACTCGAGCTGGGAAGTGCCAGCGGTGCCGGTCAATAACCAGCCCACGACCCAAAGCAGTGCAGCGCCAGACCAAGCAGCACCGACAACAGGAAAAGTGGGATCACCATCCGGAGAGCGTGGTAGAGGTTCGTCCGACTGGGAGCTCGTGCCTCCAGCAGCTGAGGAAGTTCCCAAGTCCCCGGTACTTGCACCAGCTCCGCCTTCCAAGCCACTGCCAAGACTTCAGCTGCGCGGAGACAAAGTCGCGGCCGTTCTCAGTAGTCAGGAAGAGGACGACGATGACGAAGACGACAACGAGCTCACGAGGTCCTTCTTGAACGTGAGCTTCATCGACACGGTGGCACCCAGGGAAAGTAGTTTCGAGGACGAGCAGGCCCCACGAGAGAGCAGCTTTGCGGCCGACGCCAGCAGCAGCAGCAACAGCAGCAGCTCCGGCGATCGCAACAGCGTGTCGGCCAACACCAACAGGTCCAGCACGAGCTCATCAACATACGCCGGTAGGAGCAGCGGCAGCCTCGACTTCGGCGCCGGCCATGTGCGCGTGTCATCTGGCGGTACGAGCATCGCTGATTTTGTCGGAGGCTACAAGAGCCAGCTATCCAGACGTGCAGGCATGGGCATCGGACTCGGTGGCCCTAACGCTGACGCATTTGTGAACCGCTCTCGGTCGTTGCGGCACGGACGCAAGTCTCCTGCGGCGGCCACACCCGCCACCGAGCTCGGTCGCAAGCTGCGAGATGCAAGAAATCGCATCCCCGTCGAGTTCCGTGACGAAATCACGCCGCAGCCAGTGAAGAAGCGCAGGGCCAGCGCCAAGAGCGTGCGGTTCAACCCAACGCCGCAAATTCGTGAGTTTGAGGTAGAATCAGACGAGGAGAGTGAGCAGGTCGAGGAGGAGCACGAGCCGGACGAGATCGTCGATGCCGTGCAGCTCGTCGACAAGAACGAGGTCCTGCATGCCGAGGAGCTGTTTTTCCCAGAGCCAGAGCTCGAATTGCAGCTACTGAGCGAGCTCGAAGCTAAGGGCGAGGTCTACATCGATGCGCTTGGTGGCGAGAGTGACGACCCGCTCGCTTTCTCCGAGCTGCGCGTCGACAAGCCGCTCAACATCTCGGACCTATGATGTACTGGTGGTAGGTGGTAATTATGACAGTAAAGTTTATGAGTCGTGTCATCTTGTCCGATGTTTGGTGCTCGGGAATGCGCGGAGCTGCTCGCTCAGCTCACTCGTCCACGTTGTGGTGCACCTCGCTCACGTCCTCATTCTCGTTCAGCGCGTCCAGCAGCTTGTCGAACGTCTCTCGCTGTTCAGGGTCAAGCGCCAGGAACTCCTTCGGCATGTAGATGAGCTCAGCGATCGACGGCTCGAGTCCGGCTTCGCAAAACGAGCGGCGCACACCAGCCAGCTCAGTCGGCTCGCATGTCACCTGTGCCAGCCCTGCGTCTCCACGGAGCTCCACGTCATCGGCGCCAGCCTCGAGCTGTTGTGCAAGCACATTGTCAGTCGTTGCCGAGTCTCCGTGGTGCTAACGGTGGAACCGCACTCACAGCCAGCTCCATAAGCGAGTCCTCGTCCACGGCCGTGCCTTCCGCCGCATTAGCAAGCTCAATCTGCGTGCGAGTCCAGGAAGGGAGGTCTTGTCAGGCGCGTCCACGAAGCACAAGAGCTACTGAGATGCACACCTCGAGATATCCCTTGCGGTCGAACATCCAGGCGACTGAGCCGCTCGTGCCGAGCGATCCGTTGTACTTGCCGAGGATGTGGCGCAACGCCGGCGCCGTCCGTCGCTTGTTGTCCGTCAGCGTCTCGATCTGCGCTCCGGATCACCCGTTGTTGAGTCAACACCTTCTTCACATCGCCAAGCTAGGCGCCAACGCACCATGAAGGCGCTTCCGGACGGTCCGGAGGCCTCATAGAGCACCAGCTCTGCGTTGGCGCCGTCCTTGCCCTCCACGCCGCGCTTAATGGCCGCGTCGATCTTGTCCTTGGGCATGTTGGCGGCCTTGGCCTTGGACACCACAGCCTGCAGCCGCTGCTCGTCACCGATAGAAATCACCATCTTGAGTTCTCCATCCCTCACCGCAGACGAGCACCACGAGCCAAAGCCCAACGCACCACGTTGTTCACGTCGCCACCGACGGCCTTGGACACGACCATGAGCTCGCGCGCCAGCTTGGCGTTCATGGCCGTTCGCTTCTGCTCTCGATCGACCGCCACCGTCCACAGTGAGTCCTCTATCTTCCTCCATCGTCTTTCATCGTCCTCAGCGCCCACGCACCGCGTCCGTGGCGTTCTTGCGGCCCTGGATCGTCGGTCCGCGCCCCATCCACCGCGCACTCAAGTGCCACGCGCCGCCCACGGCCAGCGGCTTGGCGTCCGCAGGCTGGAGACGCACAGCGTCCACATGCCAAGCGTCCACTTGCGGAAGACACGCAGCCGAGCGGCGGCCCTGGAGCGCGCGAGCGGCGAGGCGGCGACCGAGCATTGCTGGCATCAATCAATTAGCGCTTGAGCTCCCTTTTCCAACGAGTAAATTGCCTACCAGGTAGGCACCGAAAGTCGATTGGTCAGACCACATTACGGACGCCTCCAACGGTGCAGAATCCCATTGGTCGTGTCGCATCCAAAGCCTGGCCGTTAGACGACCTCATTCTCGATTCCGCCTTCGACCGCGTGGGCGAGGCTTCCTCGCCGCCTCAGGGAGCGCAGCCTGTCCCCATGGGCGGCAAACGCAAGAAGAGCGAGGAGGAGAAGGAGTGGGATGCCTCCCACGAGCACTCCAGCGTCACGTGCAAGCTGAACCAGCTCTGCTCCAACACTGACTTGCGAGATGAGATCCAACGGCCGTGTGTCATCTTCAAGCAGATCCAGTCCGAAGCATGGCACCTGGCCAATCTCTACGTGCTCAAGTGTCTCGAGCTCAACCAGGACCTTCCTCGTCTCGACCAGAGATTCTTCTCGTGGTTATGTGATGCTGTGCGCGCCGAAGGCTTCCAGAGACTATGCTCGGCGGACGACTTGTTCCGGGAGACAGCGGAAGTGTATCGAGCGGAACGTGTGCGAGTCGAGGGCTACGTGCCACCGGTATACATTCCATACACACATGGCGTCATTGAATGGATGGCCGACCAGATGCGCGTCAACTGCCAGAACATGATCGTGCTCAACTTTGAGAAGCGGCTGGAGATGTATGCGCGGCTCATTCTCGAAGACCACTACGAGGAGATCGCGTTGATGTCGCTCGAGGACCGACCATCTCCTGCAGCACGCGAGCGAGCGTTGATGACGCTTGAGGACCGGCCCGACCAGCGAGAGGAGAGGAAGCCCCCGTCTGTTCCTCAAGCAGAAGTGAAGCGACTAGTCCGAGCGTGCTACCGTTCGGCCGATGGTGACTTCACGGACGATGAACAACTCCTCCGCCAGTGGCTCGAGGTGCAACCCTTTCAGAGTGTCATTGAGCACCGTCTCGAGTTCTTCGTGAAGAAGCTCTATGTGATTCTGAAGAAGGTCGAGGAGTCTCAGCAAGAGCATCCACAACGGAAAGGCATCCGGACGTTCTCGCTGCTGCCATGTGCAACTTCCTACGTTCCAGCACATGTGATTATCAATCGATCAACACTGCGCGATTTTTGCGCAAGGGCTTACCTGGCAACAGATCGCAACCCTCTCGACATGCCACTGAGTGCTCGCGGATCAACCCTCGCCAGGACCGAAAACATCCCCCTTCAGCAGAGAGGCGTGTTTCTACGACGGGCGTTTGCAGTATCCAAGTTTGAGACCATGTCGGCCAACAGCGGCATCGACAAGCAAGCATTCCAGAGTCTCGACCACGAGGCCAAAGCACCATTTGCCAGCCGACTGTTCGCACAACAGATCACCACTGATGGCTACTCTGCGTCAGTGCTCATGACTCGCCCGAAGACCGAGCACGAACTGGCGATTGACGCGCTGAAGAAGGCCGAGAAGAGAGGACCCAAGAAGCGTCGAAAGGTGGTGCACGATGCAGAAGTCGACTATGAGTGGGCGGTGTTGCCGACCGACTATTCTCCCGATGTGGTCATCGGGATTGATCCCGGCCTCCGCAACCTCGCGACTGCAGCAAGAGAAGGCGAGATCCGACAGACGAGAGACGACCGTGCTGATCCGATGGGTGGCGATGCTCCAAGGAGTGACGTGGTTCAGATCCACTCGAAGGAGTACCGGCATTTGGCAGGAATGCACAAGCAGCAACGGTGGTTCGAGAACCTTAAGGCACGCGAGCTTGACTACAACCTCGCTCTCCAGTGGGTTCCTTCGTTCAAGATCTCCAGCTACTCGAACTACCTCGATCGCCTGCGCACGTACTGGCGGCACGTCGCCTACTTCATCGACTTTAGCGCCAGCCACGCTTTCCGCAAACAGCGCTTCATGGTTCGACGAATGAAGATGAAGACGCTGGATGAGATGGCGAAGCGAGTTGTACCCATCGTCAGTCCGCAAGTGATTATCGGCTACGGCGACTGGAGCCGCCGTGATGGTAACCGCGGCCATGGCCCTACACCCGTCAAGGGATTTCGGAGTGCGCTCCAGAGGCGGGCGCGAGTGGTTGCTATTGACGAGTACTGCACTAGTAAAAAGTGCATGAGCTGTCATCGTGATCTCGTGACTGCGGTTTTACCTCAGCATCGTGGTGATCAGACTGTCTTCATCCGAACCAAGAATGCCCTGCGCTGTCCCTCCAGCGCTTGCAGGGTGCTCTTCAAGGATCGGGATGTGAACGCAGCGCACAACATGCTCACTCTACTGAAGGCCAAGTTGCGTGGTGAGGAACGACCACCAGCATTCTGTCGAGCCACAGCAGTAGCAGCAGAGCATGCGTGAGTGCCGTCCACATCTACGCGTGGCCGAGGAGTTAAGCGCCACACACCGCCTGTATGCTAGGATTTAGCGTTTAGCTTTGAAATTCTAGTATTGCTGGCCGCACGTTGGTGATGCAAGTCAAAGTGGCTGATAGTACAGTAGACGATAGAGATATAGGACCGGCTCTTACGATGTCTTTCTACAGCAGCCATGCGAGTTGACTCTTGCAACCAATTGATTCATGAAAAACCGGACCGTTCTGCTTTACCACCATCACTACACTAGCGACCCTTTTAATCACTTAGAGCCCTCGCACACGATTCCCAGTCCAAGCGACAGCAAAGCTTGTGCAAATTCGAGCTCTGCCACCGATTGCCTTGGCGTCGGTCTGTCACAAAGAGGAGCATGGACGCCTCACGCGACTTGACTCGGCTTAGCAGCTTGCGCAATGCAGTTCGAATGCGAACATCTTGAAACTCTTCCTGATTGGCACCTCGATCAAATGGTTTGAGCTCGACACGTTGCTCGAATGTTGTTTCGCCATTCCACAGGGCACAGGCGACGACGGCATCGACACTCAAATACCCCCATCGGTTGTTGAACATGAAGATACGCACAGCTTTGTCGCGGCCTGGCATGGCGAGAGGAGGCGCTTGAATGGTGTTTTGAATCGTAGCCATCGCAAACGGTAGATTAATCATCGTTGGCACATGTGCTGTTGATGCTTTTGGCACGTCCCACAAAACACCAAGCACCCCATCCGCCTCAAGCTCGGACAGAAGAAGAATTGAGCTATCTGGAAACAACAGGAACGCATTTGCGATGCGCAGTCGCTCAGCTTCAACTGGTGTGGTCCAATTCGACTCGTCGCCTACGTTGATAGTGTAGAGGAAGTTTCTCGTTGCAAAAACCTTCAGTGAGGACAAAGCCAGACTTCTCAATCCCAAGTGGGAGCCTCGTGCAACAGAGTTCGAAAAGAAGCTACCCAAGTTTGTGAATGAGACCAAGTTTTCCAGCTTCTGAACAGAGGTGGCGCCGACGACTTGCGAAAAGTCCCAAGGGGATTCTTTAGCGGGTTCCCTTCGCTTCATTTGCGTCTCACGCTCTTCTTCGTCTTCCTCTTCGACTTGCAGTTCACGCTCACACTCGTCCGTGTGTGCTGTGACGAAAGCCACATCATCTAGACCGTATTTAGTCGCTTGCTTTTCAATTACACTCGTAAGCTCACGCCCTCGAGCGCCATTCGGATAATGAGCGGCAATCTTATCCGTGATAATGTTGGCGAGCGTTTTAACGGAGTGCGGAGGCGCATAAAGGGTCTCGAGGGCCCAATCATCTGTTAGAACTTCCGCGGTAGAGTCCTCGCGAGCACGCTCAAATTGTATCCCGCTGCTTGACCATTCGATGAGTCCACGAGTCACTTCATCTTTCGTATTGGCCATGACCCATTCCAGTACATCCACTGCTGTTAGCTCCGCATCGGCCTCGATATCTCGGCAAGCACTTGCTCGGATATGCTGAGCAACATCATTTAAGCATGCAAACCAAAGCGTCTGACCACCACTCCCAGAACCTCCTCCGAGCTGACGCATTCGACCAGCACCCTGCATTAGCTTGTCTTTCGTTAGCCGAGGGCCAAGAGTCAACACAGCGGCAGCAGTATCAGGAAGCTTCATATCGGCTCCGCGCGTTCGAGCCTCGTCAAAGATCACAAAGGTATCCCGCTCACGGATGTGCGAGCTTGATAATGGCACGGTGATCCCAGTTGCCTTGATTAGCACCATCCAACAGTTTTGTTCACTTCGACTGTCGTAGTAAGTGACACCTTTCCACCTTCCACTTTGATCATGCTGGAGAACAAATGAAGCTGCATCATGAGTCGCAACGCCAGCCAAGAGAGCACCTGTATCAATCAGTGCTTGAGCTCCCTTTTCCAACGAGTACTGCAAAATTGCCTGCCAGGTAGGCACCGAAAGCAAATCGCTACCGGGACTAGACGTGACAATCTCAACACCATTCGTTGTGTTGATGATGCAGTTCACCATCTTGCCATTGGTAGCAAGTAGATCTGGGGCCTCAGGCTCGCGTTGCTTCACAGACAGTGGGAGTAGAAGCTGGTTGTCGTTCGTTCCGGAGAACCCCATAATGGCGTCTTTGTTTGCAGCTAAGTCCCACGCCGATCGTCCAAGTCGCTGCGGATACTGTTTTGTCTGATGAGGGAACACGACCTTGTCTAAGAAAAAGTCGATTGTCTTCATGCAGTAACGGAACGCATCACATATCGTTGCAAACTGCCGCGCGTCGGACAGCGACAGAAACCGAACATCCCGCAAAGTATTTCCCCGGGTAAGTGGATGTGAACCCGAACCAACCACGCTGGCGTACCATTGGTCGTACTGATGTTTTTGTTCAGATTCATCCATGCCGAGAAGAATGGTGAAAGACTCGCGTATTTCCTGATCACTCAATCCCTTGTGGTAGTATCCGAGCTGTGTGAGAACAATGGCAACATCTGGGTGACTGAATTCAGCACGCTCTTTAGGTACATCAGCAGCTCGGAACGGAATCGCTAGATCCGTAGCCTTGCTAACGCCGCTCATTATACCGTAGTCAACACGATAGCGTTTCTCCAGGCAGTGCTCCAGCACGCCAAATGCGACAAGACCTCGAATTGCGAGTAACTGGGATCTGAATGGCGCTAAGAGCCTCAGATATGAGCTTCCAAGCACCGTATCCATCGCTACCGATGCGTCAGAGAGCGCCACCACGAGTGCATCTCGCAGAGCTGGGTGCTGGCGGCAAAAAGTACCCAACCACAAGTACTCACCCGGCGTGTTATCAAGCAAGTCTTCGATCAGCGCTGACCTGAGGTCGAGTTCGTTGACTTCCTTGCCAGCACGAGCATTCGAGGCGTGAAGTGGAGGCAGCAGTCGGGTTCCGTCGTAGGCGCCTCGTCGTGACTCGTACTCAAGAGACAAACTTTTTCTGCCTGCAAGTGACTTTGCAACTCGAGATCCTGGAACCGACAATAGCTTCAACAGAGCCTGTGCTGCTTCCCATCTCGCGGGGCCTCCATCTAGTGGATCTGCTGTTGATCCGTGAGCATACACTAAGTGGTACTTGTGGTGTAGAACAGCATCACTCTCGTCGATTACATCCAAATAGTGCGAATTTTCCAACATTTCGGACAACAGAACCTTCAAATCACAATCTCCGTCGGTCGGTGCTTCATTCAGCTCCACAAGCTTGAGCTCAAGAGACATCCGATGCTCGGGAGCTACAAGTAGCACATCTCCACTGGTCTTGGCGCGCTCAAGGCGTTCCATGAGTAGTTGAATCGATTGAGCATCAAGCTCAATCAAACGATGGAATGGCAACTCGATGAAACGCAACTCAGCAGTGCTTGCGACCAAGAATCGCTGCATGAACTGGCGCATTTCACTGATAAGCGGTGTCAGAATAGTAGCGCGTGTCGCTTTACCCCATTCCGTTGTGCTATCTGTCCAACTGTCAAGTGTATCTTGAACTTCACAGTCCTTTACAAGGGCTTGGCTCAGCGTGCCCATTCGACTAGATGAACTATATTCGTTCCGGGTGTCTTTGCATCGACTTGCCAAATGAAGAAAGAGCATTGGCAAAATGACGCGAGTCTTGCCGCGGCCCATGTTGAGTTGACACATCGAGCCAGGATTTTGTAGCAGGTGCGTAGCAATGATAAATTGTTCGGGGCGAATCTGGATTTGGCCTTCGAATTCAAATGCTAGCCAGTATGGGTGCTTCGAACTGTCCCACAAACGCACGCACAACAACTCCTCTATCAGCCGTCCTTGGGTAGCAGTAGAGAACCGTTGGAATCCCGAATCGGAGTGTAATTCAATCTGAATAATCGCGATGAGACGCTTGAGCTTATCTTCGAGGATACATAACTCCATAAACTGCTGAGTGGCATGCTGGAATCGTGCCTGCCCGTTGTATCCAAGCCTTGGAATGAGAAGTCCAACCACGGATTTACTCACAGCACACCGCAACAAGTCTTCCCGAGTGAGCCTTTCTGGAATTACATTCGTCTGCTTGAGTATCTGGTTGCGAAATCCAGCGGTAGCCTCCTCGTAGCAATGGTTTAGGTAGTCTTTCATTTCTTCGCGCTTGACACTGACAGAATTCATCGTTGAACGAAGCCGAGAGTGGAGATGGATCGGCATTGACATGCATTGGATGAGCTGGCGCTTTTGCTGGCTGTGATAGACCACCCAACTCTTCTCAAGATCACGATTCAACTCAGTTCCAAGTGCATTCGAACCTCCTGACCGAAGCGGGAACTCGGGGACACTTTCAGGAGTATCAGATGGGATAGCGCAAACATAACTCGCAAGTTCCCGTTCGGTGTCTCTAACAAACATTGAAGGCACTGGTGGCAGCGGCAACATGATGTCGTTGAACTCCGTGTCACCATGTTGTCTTGTTACGGCTTGCCCGAAGCTGGTCGGCAGAGTAGGGCTGATCGCTTCGTCAAGATCACATGGGAGCCTGTAGCGAACTGGACAACGGCCGATCGAGTCTTGACAAAGCTCACCATATTTATCCTGCTGGTCCATGTAATCCACTAGAGACGTGCGAGTTTGAACAGTGTGTTGAGAGTCACCTTCAAAAAGAAACGAGAGCTCGCTCGCGTTTTCGAACAACTTTGCTGCCAAGATCTTCAGTGAAGGTTCACGGTATCCCAGAGCTCCAATATTTTCTAAAAGTTCAGCCTCAAAAGCAGAGAATGGTTTGGATGACCAGCAGCACTTTAGCTGCTGGATCGCCGCTTCTGAGGCAGTCATTCCAAGAACAGCGCACGGCAAGCTGCTTCCTCCACTCGCAAGAACCGCCACAAGTTGTAGACGTGCACTCAGTGTCTGAGCCGTTAGCGTGAGTAGTTGGCGGTGCTCGTCGTAGCAAACAACAGGAATCTGCGCGTCCGGAGCTTGTGCCACCTGGATTTGCATCATCTCTGTGCTCGAATTGTGCTGCACACATCCTTGAGGCAGGATCAAGCGAATATTTGGAGCTCTCGTATCGCCGACGGTTGCATCGCTGTGCTTTAATACTAGATAATGCGTGAAGCGCGGGAGAAACCCAATACCAAGTTGTTGCTGAGATCGTAGAACATAGCCAGAGTACTGTTCAGATGCGAGTACCAAGTCACCGCTTTTTGCAGTGGTAAGTTTGAAGCTCAAATTGTATCGAGGAAATTCTATGCGCACAGTTTGCGAAGCGGAAGATTTTAGAGTATGGATGAACTCTGGTCGCTCAAACTTGCTGAGCCGTGCAGTGACTGAGTCGTCGGCGCACACTAGTTCCTCATACGTAGAAAGTCGCTTGTAAATGGAGGCGAAAGGCAGCTTTTCGTCAACCGTTGGAACCCGGAAACATCGCGCCAGTCTACTGTTCTCTTCATCTTGATGGCGATCAAACGTGACAACATATCGTACTCGCCGGTCTCTAGCCTGCTTCGATCGAAGAATTACACAATTTTGCTCAAACCAGCACCAATGGGAGTAAAGTGCGTGGAGACGCGTGGGATACTGCGAAAGCCTAAACTTTTCCATCCACTTTGAGCTGCAGAGCTGAAGAGTACACGTTCTTGGGGTGATTGGTTCTTCAGGTTCCCATCGTTCACACGTGGGCTCGTGAATCTCGCGCACAACAAGTTCTAACCCTCTGAGGCCAAACTCATAGTGAGCTCCGTCGTACTCGCTCATAGTCCGAAACATTGAGCTTTCAGCTGATGTTACTTCAAAATCTGCGTCTCCAAATAGCTCGAGATAGCGTGCGTGGCCACGGATCTCGTCAGATAATCCACCCGGCGCTTTTCCATTGGAGAGCACACTTCCTGTAAATACATTGATTGAGTACGTTGTATCTCCATTCTTGGCGAAATGTCGGGCTGTGACTTCGGACTTGCTCTTTGGTGAATAGAAACTCCAACTCAATTCATCTGAAGAACCGATTACTCTTGACAGCAAAAGTGTGTAGTCTGAACTATACAGTGGAGCACTCTCGATATAGCCAATATGCCGAGCCATCACATCATACACAACACGCTGCAACTTCAGCACCTTCTCGTACAGCTTCTTGGATGCACGTTGTGAAAATAGCAAGTTGGTGCGAAAGAGCACGACTAGTTCAATAAGTTCTCGCGTCTTTTCTCTGGATGCAAGCTTTCCAGCACTCACAAAACCTATGACCGCATATCCGTAAAGCAAGCAAGCTCTTGCTCGGCGCTCTGCAATTAGCGAGGTTGTCTTTGTAGATTGATTTGCACTGTCTTCATCGTCGTCATTTACAAGTAAAAATTGCTCAGCTCGACAGCGAGCAGCGTTTCGAAAACGGGCAACAATCGCTTGTCCATGTTGGGTATACTGGCTCGCATATCCGGCAATCTCACTCAACAGCGGAATATGCTCGAAAACTCGAGGTGTCTGCTCAATTTTTGACGCCAAATCTTGAAGTACAGAATCAAATGTTTCCATACCATCCGCAGCCACAAGCAAATCGGTCTTCCACCGCAGCTCTGGGCGATCACCGTCCGTAAGCTCACCTACTTGGTAGAGTGCCTGACGAACAATAACCTGGACACAAGGATGATCCCACGGTAAAGCATTTTCTGCCAGAGCGCACAAGATTCGTCGCAACTGCTGGTTTGGAAATGCACGCAATGTCGCAAGTGTGACAATTGCTGAGTCTTCAATCGCATCGTAGTCAGTACTTTGACTTGCGATGTTCAACTCTCCAAGTTTTGCATACACAAGGTTTCCGCGTGAGTCACCTCCAGGGTAGTTGTTCATCCACTGCCAGCTGGTAAAAGGAGCCGGCAACTTCTCCGTGAACTTCTCACGCATCGCTTGCTCGGGAGCTTGGAAAGGGTCGATTGTGCGTCCACTGGGATCTTTCCACTGAAAGCTAGCCGCCGAGCCAAGCGATGGAGCCCACACGCACTGACTTTCGTAGCTCTTGAGAGATGGCACGACATCAATCGTGCTTGGTCCGACTGACTTCGGGATGTTGCCAATCGCAGACGTCAGCAAGAAAGTAGTCGTCAATTCACCAATAGAAGCCTGCGTGTACAAATGATAGTGCTCGGTCCATGCCTTCACGCTACTGAAGACAGAAGGCACCAACATCTCGCGAGTAGGTTTGTCTGGGCAGAGCGCGAGTTGAGCACCCACGCATAGCTCACCTAGAATCTGTAGGTCGGGAGGCATTTTTAGGAAAAATAGCACTGTCAACGCCTCTGCCTTGTGCGAAGGGAGAGGCTTGACTAATCGAGGCGGCATTTTCAAAACCGTTGCCAGTTGATTTTGCAAATTCTTCAACAACCACCTGCTCTGTCGAAGAGCTGCTTTGGTCTCCCTTGAACGCTCACGAGTCTGCCAAGTTGGATTATCAATCACATTTTCTTTGGCTTCTTCTCGTTCTTCGATGCACTTTGCGACTTCGGCCTCTTGTCTAATGATATCTGCCCGCAATGTTTCTGCTTGACGCTTCTTTTTCTCAATTGAACCCCACATCTTTACCACGTACTGGTGCCAGGCCTCCGTTTCAATTGAAAAACAGCGCAATATATCTTCATCGGTTGCAGCATACTTGCGAGCAAACTCTAGCGTTCCTTCTTGGTCGTGCAGATTGAAAACAGAAGCCTTCGGGGCCGCTTTAGAGAAGCTCCGGATGTACTGCGCGACATTTTGAAGAGCCCACACTGCTCGCCTGTCACTTAGCACAGCAACACCCAGATGCTTCCAATCAAGAGAAATTTTGAACTGGTCCAAATATGAAAAATCCTCGCAGCACCATTGATGCGCCAAGCAGAATGCGACCCACTTTACGAGGAGCTCGAGACTCATTTATTCCACGAGCAAGTGGGCGTTCGACTTCTCTTGGGCGTTATACTCCTTCACACACGTTGTGTACTTCTCCACCAATGTCTTCAACTCCTGTGGACTCATATCTTCAATAACACCATTTTCTAAATACTCATCGGGTGTCCAGGCTTGATTATCAGCTTGAGTCGTGTCAAGTAACTTTTGTGAAGCACGTATCATAAACCTTTCAACTGAGCGAAGAACAACAATCGAAGAGTAGGGCACCGAGGCCGCGCGGGTGGCGTCAATCCACGCATTCAAACTCTGGAAATCGCAGTTGACAGCACTCACAAAAGTTCCGTAGCCCAGATTGGTCATCGGATGTAAAGTATTGCTTGCGTTCGATGGATTCGGCACTGTCGGTTCGCAAAGCGTGACAGCCGTCTCCGATTCACTCCATTCCTTGATACGATTTGAATTCGGAAGCGTATACGCTGTGTCGAGACACTCGCCTGCCCATCTTGCCAACCCATCAATGTCCCTGCGAACTTGGGCACACATTTTTGCCAGCTGGCTACCGTCGTGACCAGCGTCGATTAAAGACGCTCCCAAACGCGACACCGACTCGAGCATCGCGAACAAGTCGTCCACCTTGTCACAAAACTGCGCCATACGTGCATGAAGCTCATAATAAAGCTTGGGTGGTTGCTGCTCCCGCACTTGCTCGCTTACTTCTGCGATGGCTTGCTGAAGCAAATGCAACTGAAAAGCTGTCAAGGCCTTCCGCCAAAGCGCTCCTCCATCGCGAAGCCCTCGCTGCAGCACTGCGCACACTACTGGCCAGCATGTGTCGCGTGCCTGGCCTCCGGTGTGCAGTCCAACGTCCGTCGTTCCTCCAAAAGCGGCGAACGCATCTGCTGCCACAAAATTCCGCGACGTAGATTTTGCGGTACGAGCCAGCGCCTTTTTCGCCATCGACACAACAAAAGCTGGCGTCTTTTGATGTCCAATGTCTTCTCCCATTGTAGCATGCCGAGCACTCCCCGTTCTCTTTTGCGCCTCCGCTTTCTCGTCTTTGAATGCCGCATCAAACGCCTTCAACTGACGAGGGTCCAAGACGCCGCAGCTCAGCTCACGGTACGTCGTCGCCACTGCGCTGTGCACGCACTCGCCAGAGGGCAGCGAGTGGACCGTGCTCACCCATCCGTCCGGGTAGACAACCGTCAGCTGCGCTCTCGACACGCCGAGCAACGTCACAACCAGAGCGCAGCCGTACGCCGGGAGCCACTCGTGGACCCGCGCGTCGCCTGTCTTTTGAGCTTTAAGCCACGTGACTGCGCATTCGCAGGCCCGCCGCAGCTCGTCGACCTCCCCCGTCGAGAACTTTGGCACTGGCGGACTCGACCACGGCGTCTGCGGCACCACCCCCGGCGCAGTTCGCCTCAGGTACGGGTCGCCGCCGACCTCTTCGCCCTTGGAGCCGTAGACGAACGAGACGAAGCTGCTGGCGAGTCTCGCGCACGTCTCGCTCGTCTGGTCCGTGCTCGGCCGCTTGTGCTTGAACCGGAACACCTCGTGGTGCAGCGCGAGCTCCATGGCGGCTCCCTCGAGCCCCACGGAGCCCTAGAAGACCGCGGAAAGCTGCGGAGATCCGCGAAGACCTGCAAAAAGCTCCTGTGACGCAGCACACGCAGCGCCGAGCGCCCTGGCGACGCTGGAGCCGCCGCGATCGGTGGCGCCAACTGGCTGGACGAGCTTGTGTGCCGCTACTGCTGACGTACGAGGGCTGGTGGGAGAAATGAGAAAGGCGGGTGAAGAGGGGTGCGGTTAGCGAAAATGAAGCACTTCAACTTGGCAGGAAGTACTTTATTTTGAAAAGCGAATCCTCCTAGGAGCTTCCCCCCTTAACGGCTGCATGTGCATCCGCCCGTTAGGCCCAGTCGCAAGCTCGCGGCTTGGGAGTCTACGTTCATTCGAGAATTTGCTCTGGAGCGGACAAGTCGAGAGAGAAAAAATTGAGGATGGAGGACCAACTGCTCCATGAAGTTTTCCAGTTCCGACACAAGAGCCCGTCAACGAACCAGTCTAGCCAGACGTGCTGTGAGCTCGTGAGCATATTCGCTCGCTTTGTGAACGCCATCGAGGTCGTTGAGGCACGAGATGGGGTGAAGGACCCGTATCTGGATGAACTTTCGCCTTCTATCGCGCCGGTGATTGTGTGGAAGAGCCCGCCGTTGCCTGGGTTCTCGAATGGAGAGCACAAGCAACTTCTGAGTGCCATCGAGACTGCAAGTCTGAAGACAGATGTGCGCGTTGGTGGCACATGGATCCAAGAGTGGTTTCCAGCGTATGGTTGCGCATTGCAGATCACGATTGCCGGCGTTGCGAGTGCCAGCTTGAGAATTGTGTTCCCTGACGGATGGAAGCGCATTACCCATACGTTGCCGTCTGGGCAAAGTGTAAAGAGTGCGATTTCCACTGTCGTAGGGGAGTCTCATTGTGGAGAAGTGGATCCTGACGAGCTTGACAAGGTGTTCGCCCATCTCAAGAGAGAATTGGAGACGGCTCAATCCCGTACAGGCAGTGATCGACACGCCTCGAAGGGCGCAGGTATCGGACACCAGAAGACGCCTGCTTTTATCGCTTCACTCGTCAAACGAGCGGTTTTTGCTGTCGCAGGCTGTACACGCGTCTTGTTTGCTCCAACTGGAGGAACGACTGATGTTGGTCAGCACACGGGGGGTCAAGCGCGAGCCACTTGTTGGGCGGTCGTATGTGCTGTCCTTCAGCGTTCACTTTTGGACGGCGGAGCACTGTGGCGGAAGGCGCTTGCTGCATTTTTGATGCATCTGCTTGAAATTGCAGTCAGCAAAGCCGAGGGGTTATGTTTGGAGCAGCATCAGCATTTTGATCACCCGTTGATGAGCGCCCAACCTAACGAGCTACACATACGAGCGATCCAGAATTGTGACAAAGTTGATGATTTACTTGCGATGCTTCAAAGCGTTGTTCGTCTTGGCGTCGATCTGTTGGAGAAAGGGCACGATATCTCCCAACTTCTTTCGGAAACCAAAGCTCTTCGTGAAAGAATCAACGGATTGGTCGAAGCAGTTAGCCAGCGGCTGGCTGGTGCATATAGTCTTCCAGATTCATCGGGTTTGCAGCAGTGGAGCAATTTTGAGAGCCAAATCAAATTGGTCCCGCCCCCGCACGAGTTTACACCTACAGTTAGCGCAACCCTCGATGACGTTCATCAGTACGCAATACTCAACCTCGGGCTTGGGACATTCATTGACGGGTCCACATGCACCTTCCGTCAAATATCAGAGTGGGTTGACTCGACTAAAGCCACAACGTCGTCACCATATTCGGTGATGGTAGTACTTCGGGGTGTTGAACGCTACATGATTGCCAAATCTGAGCTGCTGGTTGAAGCAAGTGAGCATTCTCAACAAGATTGGTCACCTGACGAGCTGCAACAGCTCATCGCCAAATACGCTTCCTGCGTGGAAAAGCACATGAGGCAGGAGAGCTCGGGTGCACATCTCGTGGTGGAGCAGCGCAGCATGGAATTACTTGTGAAGTGGATTGGATTCTGCTTAGTGCATCAGCAGAGCCGACAATTGTTTCCGCTGCTGAACAAATTCAAGATCGCCCTCGATTGGAAAGACCTTGCTATTGTCGTGCTCAGTGACCACAAAGCAGTGGCGGCACTTCAGTACGTTGCGCAGTACATTCGCGCATTCTGTGCCTCCGCGTCAAACCAACCTGTGTTTCATTTGACTCGACAGAGTGGCATGATCCAGTTCGCGCGTGAATATGCAAACATGGCGAATAATTTTGAGACTTTGCGGCAAACAGAAGAGCGAGCGTGGCAAAACCATGTGTCCTCCAACTGGGCTGAAATCGTGGCAATGCAACGACACGCAAAGGAGCTTCGATCATCGATTGATCAAGCAGAAGAGTTACTGGCACACTACAAAAGGGTGCGCGAGCGTGTACGGCAGGATTTTTGTCACGACAGCGATTACCGGCACTGGTCTTCGTATCCACGAGGCAGATCAGCAGAAGCAGATGTGCGTCGCCAAGAGTCCCAACTGAGCTCTCTGAAAAAGCAGCTCAGCTCGACCCTTCAGATGCCGTCATATTTGGTGAGGGCTCTGCCTTATGACAAGAATGAGGCATTGACTATACTTTTCTTTCTGAACATGCCGCGCAATCTGGAAATTCTCGGTGAGCTCTGCCTGGCAGCACAGCTTTCACTGTGTCCGAGCCCACTCACAAGTGAAATATTGACTGAGCGCAACTATAACGGTCACTCGATTTGGCTTAATCACTTTCACTCACGCAAACAATCGGGTCAGCAATTCAACGATCGAACTTTCGTTCTATCCAATCTATTCAGTCAACTCCCGCGAAGTCTTGGTCCAAGCTCTGTCGACATTGTCTATAGCGAGGCCGACTATGAGAAAAGATGTGTGTGGACTCCACCATATGCTGGTTCGAAGTTCGAATGGAGCAGCGGTGGTCGCACAATCGACCCGTTTCGGGTTCTCGTTGGTAATGTCCAGGGTTGGTTTACTGAGAGGTTACCACAGCAATTCAAGAAGTTTCAATGGATTAACAGTTATCCAAATGGAGAACCATCGCGAGGAAACCTTGTCTATGCGCGGCTTGACGACTTCAACACTCCAGATGTTATGTTCGATGTAGCAAGCTCGATTGCACTAGGCTCGCTTCGTGCTTTCCCTAATCAACAACTTCGTCAACTCTTGTGCTGTTTGAAGACGGATTCATTGCCTTGGGAACACCCGTGCACTCAAGTTACAGTTCGGCAGGCAGTCTATCAAGTGGGGGCTCTAACAGACGAGCTTCGTCCGTCACTACGATGGAAGACGGATCTACAAAGTGAAAATCACGGGATAGACACCTTTGTTTCGGTGCTTGATACATTAGTAGCCTCCTTGGAGCAGACACCTCGAGCATTTGAACAGGTCCCGTTGCTTAGTGAGCTCGCCAGCTTCCTTGATCATTACGCGCTCGAAGGGAGGCAAGTCGTCATAAGATTTGTTCGAATGGCACGTGTGTGGGCCAAGGAATCTCTCCAACGCAAGGATGGTGAATCTGCTGGGCACGCCTCCGTACCAATCGAGATTGCGAAGCGTCGAGCAAAGGCCTGCTTACTGTACGGATACGCACTCATTGGGTTTTCTTTACTTGATTCTATCGTCAACTATTCCGATATCAAGCGGATATGCAGGCTGGTTGTGCAGTTTCGAACAAATTTGCTGTTCTCGGGCAGGGCGCCTCCAGACTTTCGGAACCAAATACTGTTACTTGAACGACGCACCCATGAAATCATGATCCGACATATTGCGAGCATAGCACGCGAGGTGCAGTCAACCGTTGAATTTCAGCAAAATCTTCTTACGCACCTGCTCGATCTTGTGATTAATCGCTCTGACCGAACTTCACTGAAGTGGAAGCGAGCATCGGAGATGCAGACCTACGAGACTGGGAGCTGCTTTTACGCAATTGATGAAACCACGCAAACACACTACTCAGTGAACCTGTTCAACGGCTGTGTTTTGATGAATGGAAATGCCCCAGGCGGTCTACCAGATCGCATTCATAATCACCCGTCGTTCAAAATTCTCTTTGGCAACGCTGATTTTGAAGTCACTCCTGTAAATCGGAATCTGTTTCGAACAATGGATGAGCATCGTGGTGCTCGATACGAGTTTGCTTTAGACGAAAGAGAACTCTTCGTGCGCGAAACGTATGCGCTACGTGGGGAATCTACGCAGCAATCATCAAAGCGGACGCTAAGGCTGTTAAATTTATTGTGGCAGCAATTGTTTGCATCTTCGAAATACCCACTTCGCCTAAAGCAGCTGTATTCGCAATGGTACTGGAGTGAAGCAAATTGTATTGTTTTTCGGTCTCTCAAAGCTAGTGATCGCCGCATTTTCTTCGTCTTGACTTTTGATTCAACTGAAGGCAGCGACACAGGAGCATTACCTTGCAAATGCTATGAAGTTCCCGAGACGGATCTGGCTTTGCAGCCAGAAGTTATAAAATGCCGCCTTCCCAACTATGATCGGTTTGTGTGTTTGAACGATTCTGTTGCTTCAGTCATCAGCAAGCTAGAAGCGCGTGAATTCATTCACGTGGTTCAAAATGGGTCCAAAACACAAGTGAAACTACCGCGGCTGAACCTGAGCTTTTCTTTTGGTGGGTTTGGTGCTCTAGAGTCTGACCAGTACTCAGGATATGTCCTCAAACAGACGCAGCAAATGGATGGAGACTTATTGCCTCGGTTCGCTCAGTACCTTGTTCTTGAGCAAAGCTCTGATGTGAAGGCTCCTGTAATCCGAATTCTGATGCCTGAAGGCTGCGTAGAGCAGAGTAATACGACAGGTATGATGACAATTCGAGTCGATCCGGCGGCCGACGCCCGGGTTCCCATCGTTTGCTATGATCAGCATCGTCGATTGGGCACGTTCGTCGCTGAGACTATAAGTTCGCGACTGCAACTCGCTGCAGTGTACGCAAGCGGGGGCACGAGTGTTCCGTGCTCGTTACACGGAATGACCGGGGCAGAGGCTGCTATCGAGCAGCTACGCTGCTGCTCCTCATCTCGGCTGTACAGCACACTTCAAGCCAATTTGTTGGCAAACGTGAGTGCCGTGGGGTACAGAGAGCCGTCGCTGAAGCTGCTTGCGAAGAGCTTGTTCGACCACGCCTGCAAGTTAGCATTTATGGAAGAGACTGGACCGGATATTGTAAAAGACCAGATCCATGTGCGCAGAAGTTTGATGGTGTCCACAGACGAGAAGGACCGGTACGCTGAAATGTGCAGTGACCCGCTTGTAAGGTGCCAACCACGATTTCAATTACCGAACGATTTTGACCATCTGGTAAATCCTGCTCTCAACCGCAGCGCGGTGAGTGGAACAACACCGATTCCATCAAAGCTTTCTCTACCACCATCTCCCATTGCAGAAAATTATGTGAGTATGATTGAAAACAAACTCAAAGGCTTCGTTGAATCGCAATCGATAACACGGCAACCAAGGTTTCCTCTC
The DNA here is from genome assembly GCA_024867545.1 of Phytopythium helicoides. Taxonomy (NCBI): domain Eukaryota; phylum Oomycota; class Peronosporomycetes; order Pythiales; family Pythiaceae; genus Phytopythium; species Phytopythium helicoides. The sequence goes on along the minus strand of JANFNE010000028.1, from coordinate 393,068 downwards.
AAGAAGAGTGTTGGCAACACTTTAGGGACGGCAATGCACAACGAATTGAAGAAAAGCTGGCACCTTTATCATTCTTTGCCTGAGTGTAGAATTGTCTCAGAAATTTCACGAACCAGCACGCTATTCCAATGTCTGAACGAAATGCTACACGAGGTTGCAAGCATGCGAGATCAAGCACATGCGTATCTTAATAGGTGCTATGCTGAAGCCATAAGTGACCCGCGCAGTCAGTTTCGACGAGTTATGACGTTTGCTGTTGGCAAGTTGAATTTAATGGATTTACTCCGATGTGGCATGAGCAAAGCAACAATTGGGCAGTTCATGCCTAGACTCGGGTACCAAGGTCAGATGCAGTTTTTGAACGGCGCTCGGCAACTTTTGGAGCTCTGTGTTCTGGAGGACAAATTGCAGCGGCTAGTTGCTATGGTTGGAGCCAATCAAGGAGATACAGCTCTTGCTTCGCAGGTCCGGCAACTTGTGATTGAGGAGCTGCTTTGTGTCCGTCAGTGGAAAAGTGCAGACCATCCGCAGTGGCTGGCGTTTGAGGTTGAAGGTCGAATCCAGATTCGACATGAACAGTATATTGTAGCCAAGCACTTGCTCGCAACTCCAGGATCAGTTTGCCAGCTCAACATGGGTCGAGGCAAGACACGAGTCGTTTTGCCGATGCTCTTTATGGAATTTGCTAGTCAAATGAATGGTTCGAAACGCGCAGCACGTGCTACGATATTGACTCCCCTTATGAGTGAGTTACGTCACTTCTTGCAGAGACATATGGTGGCCGGAAGTGTGGGTTTGAAGTTGGTGGAAATGCCATTTCATCGGCGCATTGCAATTGATGTACGAGCAGTGAAGCTACTACTCGAGTCTGTACAGCGAGCGAAATATCAAGGAGACATACTCTTAGTTGCACCAGAGCATCGCATGTCACTTGAACTCAAACATATAGAGCGGAGATGTGGACGGCGCTCACGCATGCCCTGCTACTGCTACTGCGGCTCGACAGAAAGCTGGTGGTCGTTCCTCACCACGCAACTTGGCCTTCAGTAGAGTGAGCATGTTGTGCGCTGCGTTCACATCCCGGTCCTTGAAGAGCACCCTGCAAGCGCTGGAGGGACAGCGCAGGACGTTCTTGGTTCGAGTGAAAACATTCTGATCACCACGATGCTGAGGTAAAACCGCAGCCACGAGATCACGATGACAGCTCATGCACTTTTTACTAGTGCAGTACTCGTCGATAGTAACCACTCGCGCCCGTCTTTGGAGCGCACTCCGAAACCCCTTGACGGGTGTAGGGCCATGGCCGCGGATGCCATCACGGCGGCTCCAGTCGCCGTAGCCGATAATCACTTGCGGACTGACGATGGGTACAACTCGCTTCGCCATCTCGTCCAGCGTTTTCATCTTCATTCGTCGAACCATGAAGCGCTGTTTGCGGAAAGCGTGGCTGGCGCTAAAGTCGATGAAGTAGGCGACGTACCGCCAGTACGTGCGCAAGCGGTCGAGGTAGTTCGAGTAACTCGAGATCTTGAACGAAGGAACCCACTGGAGAGCGAGGTTGTAGTCGAGCTCGCGTGCCTTAAGGTTCTCGAACCATCGTTGCTGCTTGTGCATTCCAGCCAAATGCCGGTACTCCCTCGAGTGGATCTGAACCACGTCACTCCTTGGAGCATCGTCACCCCTCGTATCAGCATGGCCGTCTCTCGTCTGTCGGATCTCGCCTTCTCGAGCTACGGTCGCGAGGTTGCGGAGGCCGGGATCAATCCCGATGACCACATCGGGAGAATAGTCGGTCGGCAACACCGCCCACTCATAGTCGACTTCTGCATCGTGCACCACCTTTCGACGCTTCTTGGGTCCTCTCTTCTCGGCCTTCTTCAGCGCGTCAATCGCCAGTTCGTGCTCGGTCTTCGGGCGAGTCATGAGCACTGACGCAGAGTAGCCATCAGTGGTGATCTGTTGTGCGAACAGTCGGCTGGCAAATGGTGCTTTGGCCTCGTGGTCGAGACTCTGGAATGCTTGCTTGTCGATGCCGCTGTTGGCCGACATGGTCTCAAACTTGGATACTGCAAACGCCCGTCGTAGAAACACGCCTCTCTGCTGAAGGGGGATGCTCTTGGTTCTGGCGAGGGTTGATCTGCTCGCACTCAATGGCATGCCGAGAGGGTTGCGATCTGTTGCCAGGTAAGCCCTTGCGCAAAAATCGCGCAGTGTCGTTCGATTAATAATCACATGAGCAGGAACATAAGAGGTAGTGCACGGCAGCAGCGAGAACGTCCGGATGCCTTTCCGTTGTGGATGCTCTTGCTGAGACTCCTCGACCTTCTTCAGAATCACATAGAGCTTCTTCACGAAGAACTCGAGACGGTGCTCAATGACACTCTGAAAGGGTTGCACCTCGAGCCACTGGCGGAGGAGTTGTTCATCGTCCGTGAAGTCACCATCGGCCGAGCGGTAGCACGCTCGGACTAGTCGCTTCACTTCTGCTTGAGGAACAGTCGGGGGCTTCCTCTCCTCTCGCTGGTCGGGCCGATCCTCAAGCGTCATCAACGTTCGCTCACGTGCTGCAGAGGATGGCCGGTCCTCGAGCGACATCAACGCGATCTCCTCGTAGTGGTCTTCGAGAATGAGCCGCGCATACATCTCCAGCCGCTTCTCAAAGTTGAGCACGATCATGTTCTGGCAGTTGACGCGCATCTGGTCGGCCATCCATTCAATGACGCCATGTGTGTATGGCATGTATACCGGTGGCACGTAGCCCTCGACTCGCACACGTTCCGCTCGATACACTTCCGCTGTCTCCCGGAACAAGTCGTCCGCCGAGCATAGTCTCTGGAAGCCTTCGGCGCGCACAGCATCACAATACCACGAGAAGAATCTCTGGTCGAGACGAGGAAGGTCCTGGTTGAGCTCGAGACACTTGAGCACGTAGAGATTGGCCAGGTGCCATGCTTCGGACTGGATCTGCTTGAAGATCACACACGACCGTTGGATCTCATCTCGCAAGTCAGTGTTGGAGCAGAGCTGGTTCAGCTTGCACGTGACGCTGGAGTGCTCGTGGGAGGCATCCCACTCCTTCTCCTTGGTGTACGCGGATGGACCGACTGCTATGCCGCTTGATTGTGGACCCGCTCGTTGGGAGGCGGTCGAGGCACTATTGAAATTGGTTGCGTCTCCTGGGTCTCGATCATCTCGTGTCATGAGGCTGCTGGAAGGTTGCTCAGATGGTCTCGGATGCTGTTTGTGTACGGAGTATGAGAGTCGACGAGGAGCTTACCCAGGAACTCGACTAGTTCGCAATGATGACAGCAGGGACGAGAAGGGTCTTCAGTTGAAGAAAGCATTCGCTATGGACTGGCTGGATAGCGCAGCAATTGTGTACCCATGGGCTGCTACGTTTTGCGAACGGTATCCGCTTTTGCGACCAAAACTCGTGGAAGCTGTATCGAATGCGTCAGTTTCGGTTCCCGAGGTACTTGGTGATTTATTTGATACGCTGCTTCAGACTTACAATACCCAAGTGCTTGCACTGCGAGGCCTCATTGCATTTGGTGTGCTTGAACATTGTCTCGAGAAGCGCTATCGAGTGGAATTTGGCCTTCCTGATCCTAATTCAGGGAGAACAAAGCGTCTCGCAATCCCATATCGAGCAGCTGATGTGCCAAGCGAACGAGCGGAGTTTAGTCACCCCGATGTTGCTATCACTTTAACGGTGCTCAGCTACTACCACGCCGGACTCCGTGAGCATGAACTTCGAGCTGCGTTTACAGCTTTGCTGAACCTTGATCATTCTGAGCAGGCTGCTCGATATAGCAAGTGGTATACCAGTATCCTGAGTTCGACGACCCCGACTGATTCGTTGAGTGACGAGGAGAAGAGCACGCTGCACGATGTTCGGCACTTATCTCTCTCCGATGCGCAGCAGTTTGCACTTCTTTTCCGCGTGTTCCGTTACTGCATGGAAACAATCGACTTTTTCCTGAACATGTACGTGTTTCCAACCGAAACCAAACAGTATCCGCAGCGACTTGGACGATCGGCGTGGGACTTAGCGGCAAACAAAGACGCCATTATGGGGTTCTCTGGAACGAACGACAACCAGCTACTACTCCCGCTGTCTGTGAAGCAACGCGAGCCTGAGGCCCCAGATCTACTTGCTACCAATGGCAAGATGGTGAACTGCATCATCAACACAACGAATGGTGTTGAGATTGTCACGTCTAGTCCCGGTAGCGATTTGCTTTCGGTGCCTACCTGGCAGGCAATTTTGCAGTACTCGTTGGGAAAGGGAGCTCAAGCACTGATTGATACAGGTGCTCTCTTGGCTGGCGTTGCGACTCATGATGCAGCTTCATTTGTTCTCCAGCATGATCAATGTGGAAGGTGGCAAGGTGTCACTTACTACGACAGTCGAAGTGAACAAAACTGTTGGATGGTGCTGATCAAGGCAACTGGGATCACCGTGCCATTATCAAGCTCGCACATCCGTGAGCGGGATACCTTTGTGATCTTTGACGAAGCTCGAACGCCGGAGCCGATATGAAGCTTCCTGCTACTGCTGCCGCTGTGTTGACTCTTGGCCCTCGGCTAACGAAAGACAAGCTAATGCAGGGTGCGGGTCGAATGCGTCAGCTCGGAGGAGGTTCTGGGAGTGGTAGTCAGACGCTTTGGTTTGCGTACCTCGAAGAAGTTGGCCAGCAGACTCGATGCTACTCTGGTCAAGATAGCAATTCTACTAGCAAACTTGCTGCTGTGGATGTACTGGAATGGGTCATGGCAAACACAAGAACGGAGGTGACACGAGGACTCATTGAATGGGCAAGCAGCGGTATTCAGCATGAGCGTGCGCACCAAGATCCTGCGGAGGAGGTCATACACGACGACTGGAGTCTCAAGACCCTCTACGCTTCAGCACATGCTGCTAAAGTGCTGGCAGATATTGTGGAGAAGAAAATTGTGGATCGGTTTCCAGAAAATACTATCCCTACTGAAGTTGTTCGCATGATCAGAGATCAAGCGAAAAAGTTTGGGCTGGACGACGTGGCATTTGTCACGGCACACACTGATGAATGTGAGCGCGAGCTGCAGCTCGAAGAAGAAGTGACAGAGCAACAAGAAGTCCATCTACGACCGCGAGCCCCTATAATTGAATGTGAGTGGGATTTCAGCGCAGTGACCAACGCACCATCGGCTCGTGATCTCGTAGCAGTGGTATCGATCACCGCAATTGGCGACTTCTTTACGCAGCGAGTGGCAGCGACGACGACTCACAGTAATTTACACGATGTGGCGTGGAAATCAGCTGGCAATATCTTCGCTACGTCAAACTTTTTTTACACTGTTGTGGAAGGAGGAATGTCATTCGACAGCAATAACGCACACCAGTATTGTACGCAAGTGAACTCCGAGTGGTTGCGCTTTGTCAATGCAATGGTGGTGTTTGCAGACAAGTCTGTACTCCTGCTATCAGAGTATGAGGCCGACCAAGTACTTGAGAAGCTGTGGGATGCATCTCCATCGCGCGATTCGCCAATTTTGTGTAATTTGGCGTTTGCTCTTGAAAGCCTAACGCATCAAATTCCGTCGCTCGCGGTTCCGCGGTCAATATCTTCTGTCTGGACTCGCTTTGCGCCTGCGAGTGCATTTGCTATTGTTACCTGTGCGTTGTCCGACCAGATGCGCGTCAACTGCCAGAACATGATCGTGCTCAACTTTGAGAAGCGGCTGGAGATGTATGCGCGGCTCATTCTCGAAGATCACTACGAGGAGATTGCATTGATGTCGCTCGAGGACCGACCATCCCCTGCAGCACGTGAGTGAGTGTTGATGACGCTTGAGGACCGACCCGACCAGCGAGAGGAGAGAAAGCCCCCGTCTGTTCCTCAAGCAGAAGTGAAGCGACTAGTCCGAGCGTGCTACCGCTCGGCCGATGGTGACTTCACGGACGATGAACAACTCCTCCGCCAGTGGCTCGAGGTGCAACCCTTTCAGAGTGTCATTGAGCACCGTCTTGAGTTCTTCGTGAAGAAGCTCTATGTGATTCTGAAGAAGGTCGAGGAGTCTCAGCAAGAGCATCCACAACGGAAAGGCATCCGGACGTTCTCGCTGCTGCCGTGCACTACCTCTTATGTTCCTGCTCATGTGATTATTAATCGAACGACACTGCGCGATTTTTGCGCAAGGGCTTACCTGGCAACAGATCGCAACCCTCTCGGCATGCCATTGAGTGCGAGCAGATCAACCCTCGCCAGAACCAAGAGCATCCCCCTTCAGCAGAGAGAGGTATTTCTACGACGGGCGTTTGCAGTATCCAAGTTTGAAACCATGTCGGCCAACAGCGGCATCGACAAGCAAGTATTTCAGAGTCTCAACCACGAGGCCAAAGCACCATTCGCCGGCCGACTTTTCGCCCAACAGATCACCACTGATGGCTACTCGGCGTCAGTGCTCATGACTCGTCCGAAGACCGAGCACGAACTGGCGATTGACGCACTGAAGAAGGCCGAGAAGAGAGGACCCAAGAAGCGTCGAAAGGTGGTGCACGATGCAGAAGTCGACTATGAGTGGGCGGTGTTGCCGACCGACTATTCTCCCGATGTGGTCATCGGGATTGATCCCGGCCTCCGCAATCTGGCGACCGCAGCTCGAGAAGGCGAGATCCGACAGACGAGAGACGGCCATGCTGCTACGAGGGGTGACGATGCTCCAAGGAGTGACGTGGTTCAGATCCACGCGAGGGAGTACCGGCATTTGGCTGGAATGCACAAGCAGCAACGATGGTTCGAGAACCTTAAGGCACGCGAGCTCGACTACAATCTTAGACTCCAGTGGGTTCCCTCGTTCAAGATCTCGAGTTACTCGAACTACCTCGATCGTCTGCGCACGTACTGGCGGTACGTCGCCTACTTCATCGACTTTAGCGCCAGCCACGCTTTCCGCAAACAGCGCTTCATGGTTCGACGAATGAAGATGAAAACGCTGGACGAGATGGCGAAGCGAGTTGTACCCATCGTCATTCCGCAAGTGATTATCGGCTACGGCGACTGGAGCCGCCGTGATGGCATCCGCGGCCATGGCCCTACACCCGTCAAGGGGTTTCGGAGAGCGCTCCAGAGGCGGGCGCGAGTGGTTACTATCGACGAGTATTGTACCAGCAAAAAGTGCTCGATTTTTGGAATGGCGAGACGGCCTTCACTGCACTTTGCCAGCTGGATGCATCGGGCCTCCCTCAGCTTGATGCAGTCGTTTGCTTTGCGCTGCGTGGGTTACTGCAGCCTGTAAAAGAGCATGAACAGGCGGTAAAGATGTTCGTGGCTGCAAGAGGCCAAGGCAGTCGCTGGAAGCTTTCTCCACTGCAGCAGCTGAGCGTTCGCATGGACCTTGAGGGCTGTGTCGTGTAGTTCATGTATTTGTCGACGTTTGGCTTAGAGTGATCAGTCTAATAGTCATGTTCACGCACGCCCTACACTTCATTGCACGACGGGATTGGTTCAGTGGTCGGGTATGACTCTACGTACATCTGCGCGGCCTCGCCGCACTCTCGCCGGCATCGACTCTGCTTCTCCAAGCTTTTCTTTGTCGATCGAATCACCCATGCTAGCTCTCCCGGTACACCTGTGTGACTAAATACGCGATCACGTCCTGTGCATAGCGGCAGATGTCGTCGTCGCCGTCGAAGCTGCGCTGCAGCTCTTCACGACACGCAGGCAGAGGCAGACTGAAGAGCGGGATGACCTTGTCCGCGAGCTCCTGGTAGTGGCGGCATACCTGCTTCTCTCCTCGGATAAAGAACAGCGCCTGGATGCGGTTCGAGAACAGCGGGTACTTCTTGGAGGCCAGCAGCTCGTTATCCTCCTCAATTGTCGTCTCGTACAGACTCAGCTGGTGCGTCATGAGGGTCCGCAGGTACTCTAGCGCGCGAATCTCGTTCTCGAACGAGATTGGCGGCGACGCGTGAGCCGGACTCTTGCGCTTCATGGCTGAGAACTCGTCCTCCGTGGCCACGATGAGGCGCGCGAAGCTGAAGCCCTCGCGCGTGTTGGGGTCCGAGTGCGAGCAGCTCAGGCGCGCGTCCATCGTGTAGATGCCGCTCTCGTGCAGGTAGGCGCGCTTGTCGTAGAAGAGTTGGCCGTCGGAGGGCGAGAGCTGCAGGTCGACCATGACCTCGTTTGGGTTGCGTCCGTCCTCCTCCGTGTTGTCCTCGACAGCGAATCCATAGTTGAGCAGGAATCGGTGGTTGCATTTCTTCCCGTACGAGTCATAGACCTGCGCGCCCGTGCCGATGGTGCCGAGTGACGTGATGGTGAAGGCGCCGATGCTCTGGTCGAACGTCCAGCTGGTCTCTCGCGGGCGGTAGTGGTTGAGCATGTCTGCGAACGGGACGAGCGCGGCCGTCTTGACGCCGTCGACCGTGAGTCCGAAATTGCGGCTGCACACGATCATGCGCGCCCAGCTGAATCTGTCTAGCGAGAATCGCGAGAAGGTGGGGTCAATGCGGCATATGACGTCGTAGTCCTTGCGAATGGCTGCCTTGCGCTCCTGGATCTGCTGTATGATGTACGAGCCCTTGAGCCAGCTGAGCTCTTCCTCGGACCAAAAGATGGGCATGTTTCGCAGCGTGGACGGCAGCGTGCTGTAGTAGCTCTTAAAGAAGGACCTCTCCATCTGCAAGCACCGTTCGTCAGCGTCTCGCTCCCCACGTCAAACCCGCAACGTCATCCACGCACGTTCTCCATGTCGGTGAGCAGAAACATCATGAGGAAGATGTGCTTGGGCGCGACAAAGTCCACGTTGTGCGCGAGCAGCTTCTGGCCGATCTCGGTGGCCTTGCCCATCTCGACCGTGATCAGGCACTGCTTGGGGATCACCAGGATGCGCTCGCCGGGCACCAGCACCTTGCGGCTGTGGACGCCGCGCACCTCCGGCGCGTACTCCTGCAGCGCCAACTTCTTCGTCTCGGCGCCGTTCGCCTCCAGCCACTGCACCAACTCGCGACCCACCGCATCGACCGCCTCGTCTGCGTCACCAGCGGCGGCTGCGGCGTCCGTGGGCTCCGCGCGGGGCGGCGCGCCGTCGCGCTCCTCGCCCATCGACTCGGGGGATTGGCTTGCTTAGTGATGGCTGGCTGGCGAGAAACTAAGCGCTACCTTCGCGAGACATTGCAACCGTAACGGTTACGAGTTCTATTGATGGCCAATCAATGCGCGCTATTTGGCCACTTCAACGTGGGATGGCAGCTTTTGTAGGTATCGAGGGTGCTACGGCTCGAATGCGAAGTCCAGCGTCACGGCGTAGCGCAGCCGGACCTGGGAGGCGCGGTACACGATGAACTCGTTGTATAGCAGCGATCCGCTGCCGTCCGACGGCTCCAGCTCGCCGATAGGTACCACAACGCCCGCCGGTGTCGACTCGTGCTCCTCTGTGGGGGACGCCATGCGACCCACACCGTGCGTGCTGTCGCACCCGTACGTGGCCTTGAGCGTCTCGTAGGACAGGTCCTCGGCCTCCTGCGCGCGATACGACTTGCCTAGCGCCACCTCCACGAGCAGCAGCACGCCCTGCAGCATCGTTGGTACGACCGGCTTGGTAAGAGTGACTTCATGCGATTTCGAAGGCCAAAAGACTTTACCCTTGGGTTCTCCGGGGTCGGCCAGCAGTAGTTTGCAGATTTAGACACCGAGTCTGCAAAGTAGATCTGCAGGCATTGGATGGTCAACGCTCGCAGTCATGCAACGCGGTAGGATCGTGGACGAGAAACGCACGCCTTTGCCGAACATGTAGCCATTGTTGGGGGCTTCGGGCGGAGCGATGCGAAGGCCTTTGGAAAGGATACCCACCACGTTTGAAAGACGAGATCCGTGCCAAAGGAGCTGTTTTGGGAAAGCGAGAGTCAGGATGGGGCCAATCAGCATAACTGATTGAAGCTCACCATATGGTTTCCAATCGACTCAAACTCGTCGCGGAACTCTTCCTCCGATGGACGTGAGAGCTTGAGGACCGAGTGGAGCTTCAGTTTGTACTGAATATGCGTCGGGGCATGCGTGGTCTTCACGTATCTGATGCATTAAACCGGCTCAATCAGTAAGTGGAACAGTTGACGGAGATATCGAGTAGACGCACCGTTCGATCAACTCATACTCCTTCGTCGAAGTTGGCAGAGGCTCCATTTCAACATTGAGCAGCTTAAACTGAGCGTCCAGCGGGTTCACGCGCTCTTGTTCATTTGCGCGGCGGTTGCGCTTCTTCTCCTGTTCGAGCTTCTTGGAAATATCGACGTTCGAAAGAACTTCGAGCAGGTCGATCTTGCGCTTTACTTCGGCCATTGAGTCGATTGGAGGAGGCAACGAGCGCCCAAAGTCGTGTGGAATCAAAGTGTAGAAGTCGCTCGACAATGCTTTGAGGCTGGCTTTCAATTTGCTGATTTTTGTGGCACTTGACCCACTACGTGCCGAGCGCCGCGGGCGAGCAGAGCGACGCTTCCCTGCAGTGTCCTCTTCCTTTTGGTCTTTGTTGTCAGGCTCACCGTTCGCGAGTTTCGCAAGTTCGTCCATTTGCTGAAGTGCAGTTGACAGCTCCTGCAACAGCGAGTAACCGCGCGAGATCTGCTCTTTTGACAGTCGGCCTTGTAGGATAAAGTTGAACGGCTTTAGTCAGCAAGGGGATTCTTGATCGTAATCAACTTCAGAGAGTCATACCTAACGGCATCCGCTTCAAGTCCATGTTCATCTTGGCAACATCTTTCGCAATCAGGTCGGCATCACAAATCAACTAGTGCGCAGTCAGACAGGCCAACTTTCAGCGACGGGCATCGCATAATGTTTTGAAACTGCACAACACTAACTTTCAACACCTCCTGAACCTGCTCGTCAAGCTCTGACGGCACTTGGTTCTGGCTGTCGTCTTCGTCCTCGACATCCTCATCCTCACTCGCTGAAGACTCTTCATCGTTTAGCTCTGCGCAACATTTAGTATTTGTTAATGTCTTGTGAACTATCCACCAGACAGTTTGATCAACCGCACTCACCCACGAGAACGTACTTGCCCTCGACCCGCTTGAAAGGCCCTGTGAGTGGCCACTCATTGCCGCTTTTGTCCAGGAACTTCTTTTGGAACGACTCCTTGGCCTTCTCGAGCGAGCCCGCGTATTGCTCCACCGCGCGCTGCTCTCACAAAATGCCTAAGCTTCCGAGCTCGAGCCTCATCCAAAAGAAGGTTTCGTTTGACCTGCGGCGTCTTGGCACCGACGCGGCCCCACTTGCGGAACACCTTGTACTTGCCGGCCTCCTCGATCAGCTGTACCATGTAGAACTTGTTGTTCCTGCATTTCCCACCTCCTCAGTCAATGCAAAAAGCAAAAAGTCGATGGCTTGCAGAAATCTCCCCACCCGTAAGTGCCGAACGAAATGTTGGTATAGTTGAGCATGAAGCTCCACGCAACGCCGTTCTCGTCCTGAAACCCCGCGCTAAGCGTCAGAAATCGGCTCTAGAGCACCACAAAGAGCTCCACAAGGCGCTCGGAGACCTGGAAGATGGCGGCGGAAGCTCCGCAGCCGCTCAGCGGGTCCACCGCCTTGGCCTTGGTCTTGGCCATCGTGGCGCTGCAAAATGAGGGAAATGACGTAATTATACAAAGCCATTTTATCAATTTTACCAATTTTAGCTCTTCAACGTGTTATAGCGGTTTTGACACGCCAAATGCAGCGATGCAGGCTACAGAGTCGCGGTGAGCACGTAGCGGAGCTTGACTTGCTCCGGCCGATAGACGATGTACTCGTTGTACAGGAGGGAGCGGCGGGGGACTTCGTTGACGGGCTTGAACTTCCCCGTCGGCACGGCGACGCCATCAGGCCTGCATCCAGCCAACTTTCCTTTAGCCCAATGCGAGACTCAAAACAAACCACCCGAGTGTCACCAACATGAATTGGTATCCATCTGCTTGAGGCACGTACAAGCCCAGACCCAGCGTGCTATCACAGTTGCGCTTCTCCATTGCTTCCAGACTCAGCCCGTAATCCAGCGTAGAAGTCTTAAACTGAGTCCCGAGGGCGACCTCTGCCAGAAAGAGAACAGCCTGCAAGCAATGGCGAGTATTGTTAGTGCCCAGAAATGCTGACTCGTATCCAAACTCAGCTCGCTTGCTTTGGAGCGGTATGTGGTGTAGCAATACACCGACGATTTTGCGAGCGCGTCGGCGAAGTAGATCTGGAGCAAGTTTGTGTTAGTGATTATTTGTCATCAGACAGCTAGAAGGATCTCAAACGTACCCCCTTCCCGAAGTTATAGCCACTCGAAGGGGCTGTTGGCGGAGCAACTCGCAACCCTTGTGACAATATACCAACCACATTCGACAGACGCGTGCCGTGCCACAGCAGCTGTGAGCACTCTTTTCGAACCCACAGCACATACCTGGTGGTTGTTGATTTTTGAGAAGAGCTCGGCATTTGACTCCTCAGCCGGTCGAGCAACTTTCAAAATCGAGTGAATGTGGAGCTCCTGGCTTTTGAATTGGATTTCTCTCGTCGCGATCGCAAACCTATCAACGAAGCCAACAAAGTCAGATGTTTTCAGAAAACACTACACACCCTTCCAACTTGCGCCTCTATCAGCTTGAACTCTTCGCTTGCCGGGTCCAGAGGCTCCATTTTAGCCTGGATGGTTTGATAGCGCAAGTCCAAAGGGTGGAGTTTTCGCTCTCGTTTGGCATTCTTCCACTTCTCGGCCTCCGCTGCCTCCAATTCCTGTGTAATTTCAACATTGGACAGAACATCGAGCAAGTCGAGCTTTTGCTTGACGTCTTCCATCGAGGTGATCGTCGGAGGCAGTGATCGGCCGAACGAATGCGGAATGAGCGTGTAGAAATCGCTCGACAAAGTTTTCAGACTCTTGCGCAGCTCGGCGATTGCCTGGACGTTGTTTCCTTGTCCCTGCAAACCGCGTCCAGTAGCGTTAGCTTTTCCTTTGCCATTACCACGGCCGCGTCCACGACCGCAACTACCTCCACGTTTCCCTCTTCCTCCACTTCTTGTTGTCACACCCACATGTGAAGCCGATGAAGCAGGTGCTGCAGGAGGAAGAGGAGGAGTTGGAGAAGCGCTTCGATTGGCTATCTCTTCGATAACATCCGAGAGTTGCTGTAAAATTGTGTATCCTTGAGCGATCTGGGTTTTGGATAGCCTTCCTGAAGTCACACGATTCGCATCAGTGGGAAGCTGCAATCAGAAATCACAAACACCAGTGACCTCACCTAGTGGCATACGCTTCAAGTCAACGTGAAGCGTTTCCATGTCGTGCGCAATTGTCTTTGAGTCGCAGACAAGCTGATTCAGAGAAAGGTTAAGCTTAGTAACAACGATACCATCCACGTACAGCCGAATTATCTTACCTCCAGCAGATCTTGTACTGGCTTGGGTAGCGAGCATGGTAGGCTTTTCTCGTCTTCGTTTGATGCATCTGCCAGGTGTCCTTCTAGATCTGGAGTGTCATGATCTAGGTCTGACAAAAGAAAGATCGATCACTTTGTAAGAAGCCCAATCGCTTACCGTCTGTCTACAGCTGTGAGCACCCTCACCAATGAGCACATATTTGTTGGGTTTTTGTTGGAATGGCTGCTCGAGTGGCCACCGGTTGCCGCTCTTCGACTGGAAGATGCGAGAAAACGACTTTCTCGCACCTTCCAACGTCGCGTGATGCTCGATTTTGGACTAGGAGCAGCAAAACTCGTTAGATCCCGATAGCTGTCGCTTCACACCAGAGTTTGCTTACAGCTGGGTTCGCTTGTCCGACGCGACCCCAGCACCGAAATACGACGTAGGCATCGTTGTCTTCAATTAATTGACCCATATAGAACTTGTTGTTGCTGCCGCAGAATCTGTTAGTGTGCATATTGTAAGCTCAAGAGTGTCTGACAGCCAACATGATTACCCGTATGTTCCGTAGTCGATGTTGGTGAAATTCAGCATGAACACCCAACGCAGCCCATTCTCGTCCTGCTTCAACAACAGAAGGAGCTTGCTCAGTAAGTCATTTCCTAGTGCATGTACTTGCGTTAGGCTACTCTGTGGATGCGGGCGGACGAACTTAAGCCGCAATTTATGTCGACTTGTCCAGGGTTCACGCCCATCGCGCCTCAACTTCGAAAATGAGAGTAGCAGCTTGCCATGTGGGTGCGAGTCCGGGTTCTAGACCCATCAATCTGTTGGGGTGATTCCAAATTGAAGTTGACGAGAACTTTTCTGGCCCATCAGTTTAACACGACCACGGTAGGGCACTTGAGTCCTGGGATCCTGTTGGTGATTGACTTAGTGGTGGTGGCCTCGCATGTGAATGCGTCGAAGTGGATCACCTGAAGTGTGTTATCAGCGTGCCTCATGGTTATTCCTGGCGGACCAGCTTCGCGCCATTGGCATCTAAATCAGTCTATTTGGGCTTCCAGCATCGAGTGACAAGCATTGTCAGTGCCTGGAGGTGATGGCGTGGGTAAATCGGACGACTCGCAACAATGCTCCTGGGGGATTCCAAAATACGGGCGGCTCGACTTCGGCGCATCTTGGCCCTGGATGCTACGAGACGTCGCCAAGTCGTCGGGTCCGCCCAAATGCCGCTGGATTTGGGTCTGGAGACAAGACTGAGCGTGGGGCTGCACCACCAGTGATGATCACTCCAGGACCCGGAACGTATACCGAAGCTGTGCTATCGCAGAGTTCGTGGGAGTCACCGAGCAAGAGCAAAGCTGCCGCTAGCGCTGCGTTCGTGTCGAAATCGCAGCGGCTTGGCGAAATCAAAACTAAGAAGGGAGACGCCACCCCGGGACCTGGAGCGTACACCAAGCAAGATTCGTTCTCCAGTGGCAAGAAGAAGACGTGCGTACACTTTGTGACTTTATAACACGCTGCAGACCCATGACTTACATGCTACCTGCCTCCAGGCGATCAAGCCTGGGCAACATCCTTGCTCGAGAAGCTCCAAAAAACAACAAAATCAAATGGACTCGCCTCCCAACCGCTCCGTCAATTCCGACACTCTCGCAAAGCTTTGGGTATGAGCAAGGACCGTACGGCAAGCTTGTGCGGCATGAACCAGCGACTATCGGCCATACCGGTCGAGGAACAGATACGCTTGGGCCAGGGGAGTACGATCCTTTGCGAGGGCTCAAGAGTATCAATAAACCACGCGCAACGGATTTCTCGAAAAATAAGGTCACGCGGATATTTGAGCAGGAAGTAAAAGCGAAGGAGGCCGTTCCAGGACCTGGGCAATATCAGCAAGACTCTTTAGCAGCAGCATCTGGCAGCACAGCAGCTAGTCCCGTAAGGGCAAGTGCGGTTTTCAAATCCTCAATAACGCGAGAAATGGCAGCAGCGGCTGTCTCTGGTGCGAATAGCAAGAACCCTGTGCCAGGACCCGGCTCTTACTACAGCAACCAGACAAGTGCATTTACCAAGGAGACAAAGCCTGAAAATCTCCAGTTCTTCGGTAGCACAAGCACGCGTTTTGACTCTCCTCTCCAGTAATCATGGCACAACTTTCTAGTGTCCGGGAATTTTTACTAATGTGGTGTTGTTAAAGCAGTGAGACCGCAGCGCCAGGGCCAGGGTCGTATTATTACAGTCCACCAATTGCCGCGGCGGCAAGGCCAGTTCGCAGTGCTTCTGGACGTAAGAAGCCAGGATTCAGCTCCAAGAAAGAGCGCTTTGAGCCCGTAAAGACCAAAGACCAATTCCGAGCAGCTCCTGGATCGTACGAGATTCCTTCGTCTTTGACCGAGACGCTGAACAGAGTGGTGCGGACTCCTCTTTACGAAGCTTGCGAGGTATTGATCCCAGTCTTACATATCCCGGCTGCTTTCACAGACAAGCCGAGTTCACACATTCGGCAGTACGACCAAGCGCTTCGAGACGCCGCCTGCGGAGCGCGTTCCAGAGACCATCGAGTCTCAGCTCGAGCGGGATATGCGAGGGCGAGACCACGCGACTGACAGCAACAATAACCAACTTGATAGCGCGAAGAAGCGAGATACGCCGTCCAAGTTTACGTCTTCGTTTGCTTCGAATGCTTCTCGGTTTCAGCCGCAGCCAGCTGCTTTCGGTCCCTCACCTGGAGACTACGAGGTGAGTGCCGGCACTACAATCACTTCACAAATAATCCGCTGCTCGTAGCTAATGCTCATTTGTGACGCAGGTCACTCGGTCGTGGGATGCTCCTGGCGCCAACGGTGCATTTAAGTCCGTGATCGAGCGGATTCCAAAGAAGATGCCGAAGGAAGTCGTGCCAGTAAGTGGAGCAACATCGTCGACTTGGTGTTCGTAGTGCTGATAGTGCTCCTTTTTTGCAGGGCCCCGGCGCGTATTCCCCGACGCGGGTCACCCAAAAGCCGCTTCATCTGGCGCGGCCAGACGTCTTTTTCGGAGCTGTACGCCTTGCTCGCACTGAGATAGCCGCCAGGAAGTTTTACAAACTCACGGTTTTGCCCTTGTAGGAGCCGCGGTTCAAGGCATCCGTGGCCAAATCTCCTGTCCTGGTACGTCTCCTCCTGTATTCTCTTTCACCAACCGTGAGCTAACGAATGGATAACAGGGACCTGGCCACTACAAGACCGAGACCATCGAGAGCGACTGGAACCGGCCGACGTACAACATCACGATCGCGACCGAGATGGAGCTCGCCATGCTGCAGTAAGTATGTTGAAGTGAGGGGCCGACTAGCAAAAACAAACTTGCCCATAAAATAGAGAGTGATGGTCTGTCGATATTAACTACCTGGTAGTCAACAATTGACTACCCGTTCTGTACCTCGCGTGAGTGTTGGTCTCCTGCGACGTGGTGTGCGTTCTTGAAGCCGCGGTGACGAGAGCTCATTTCCGGATTCGCCAGCTGCTGAGCTCCCGATGGCTGTGAACGCGTCGGTCGTGGACCCCAATGCTCGCTGCAGCGCCAACGCGTCCATCTACAGGGTATACAGCCAGGCAGCCAACATCCCGTATCTACTTTCTCTCCAGATCACTGACGCTCGATTTACAGGACGCGGACGGACTGCGCTGGACGTACATGCTCAACCTCACGGACATCAACTTCGGCACCTTCGGGTAAGGCCAACGCGACTCTGCACTTGACGCCATGACGAAGAAGGGCTTTTCTGACGCGGTGGCGCACTCGGGAAACAGCAACAACAAGTTTTACATGGGGCAGTTGATCCAGGACCGGGAGCGGTTCGTCGTGTTTCGCCGCTGGGGGCGAGTCGGAGACAAGACCCCCAAGGTGGGAGGCGAGCTTTCTGCATTGCTGCACGCTGGATGTCTAATCGGTGGCGTTGGTGCTGCTTTAGTGCTCGGTAGGCCACCACGGGACGTCGCTCGAGAGCGCAATGGCCGAATTCTCCAAGATCTTCGTGAGCAAGAGCGGCAACCACTGGCCGCTCACCAAGCCGTTTGAGAAGAAGAAGGGCAAATACGTGCTGATCGGTGCGTCCGCTGGGATCGAATGTGTCACGTGCCACTTTTACTTGCTCTAACAGGCGCTTTGACGGTGCAGAGCTCGATGAAGAAGAGGGGGAGGCGCTAAAGGCGGAGGTGCCCAACGACGAAGACGAGGCCTATCTCCCTTGCACGCTCCCAAGCCCAGTCCAAGATTTCCTCAACGTAAGTGGCCGCTCTCGTCACGGTTTCCAGCTTTGGTCCACACTAACCCTCGCTTTGGACAGCTCATCTGCGATCGCCAGGTGGTCGCCCGCGAGATGCAGGCGATGAACTTCGACTTGAAGCGAATGCCACTAGGTACAACGTCCATTGCTTTCTGGATCTTGTCGACGCCGACCTAACACTCTTCTCTCGTTCAAGGCAAATTGTCCAAGACGCAGATCCTGCGGGGATATACCATTCTCCAGGAGCTCGCGACTGCGATCGAGGAAATCACGGAGCGAAGTGCGCCGTTGGCTGCGCCACCAGCAACGGCTGGGCGTGGACGCGGCAAGAAGAAGCGGGCTACCGCTGCAAGTGCTCAAGCGCAAGCCGCCAATACACAGGCCCTCGCACAGCTCCGGGCGAACCTCCGCACTCTCTCGAGCGACTTCTACACTCTCATCCCGCATGACTTCGGGCGCCGTTTGCCACCGGCAATCGAAACGATGGAGACCGTGAAGGAGAAGCTCGAGTTGCTCGAGGTGCTGCAGAATCTCGAGATTTCACAGCAGCTCGAGGAAGCGCACAAGCAGCAAAAGGAAAACAAGAAGCCCCACGAGCTCCCACCCCACCCGCTCGTTGCCCGCTACGAAGCAATCAAGGCTGAAATGGAACCCCTGGACCCAAGTGACAAAGAGTTCGCGCTGATTGAAAGGTGCGTGAAGCACTCGGGATTCCCCTGAGGGAGCTAACGGCAACTGACCCATGATTGTGCCTGCGTAGTTTCGTGGCCTCGACGTGCGGCAGCCAGAGCCCTCCGTCGATTCATTCCGTTCTCAAGGTCTCTCGTCCGGCAGAGCACGGCCATCTGCCCACATTGCAGTCTGTGGACAACCACCAACTGCTGTGGCATGGGTCGCGCCTGTCCAACATCGTCGGGATCCTATCTCAAGGCCTGCGCATCGCTCCTCCTGAAGCTCCAGTGAACGGCTACAACTTTGGCAAGGGGGTTCGTGCTGCTGGGTCCACTGCGGTTCAATATCGAGCTCGGGTTTTCTAACGAGTGTTTTCGAGCAGCTGTACTTTGCGGACGCGCTCGCCAAGTCGTCGGCATACTGCTACACTTCGCACATGAATCCTCGCGTGAGTGGTCCATCACGGATCTTTCCTAGCCGGGCCCAAAAAACTAACGTGGCTGATGCATTTGCAGGCCGTGCTGTTCCTGGTCGAAGTCGCGCTCGGAAAGCCGTACCAGACCCCGAACGCCGAGTACCTGGACTACTCCAAGGTGAAGCAGCAATACGGCTGCGACAGCACGCACGGCATGGGTCGCATCCAGCCGCAGCCGACCGCCCACCAAGTCATGTGCGTCCTTTTTTCCTTTGATACCGTCGTGACGCCACCCCCTCGCTGACCCTGTGTCAATGTGTCAATCGCGTCCCACCAGGCCGGACGGCGTTGTGGTGCCCGTGGGTCCATTGCAGCCAGTGCAGGGCGGCAACCACTTCCTCTACAACGAGTTCATCGTCTACCGCCCCGAGCAGGTGCGGCTGCGCTACGTGCTGACCGTCGACCTGCACTAGTGCTCCACTGCAGCCACCTGAAGTGTAGCCATTTCGTTCCCGTGTCCGCATCCAAAGCGTCTCATTTAACCCCTAATCTATCAGACTCGTCTCTCTTTCCCTCGACCTTTCCAACTATTGCGTCCGCCACGGTCCTCGCCGCCGCCTTCCCCCACCAACACCTCGGCCCCAGTATCGTCCGTTGCCCCATGGAGCCGCCGGGTGCGGAGCAAACGCCGGCCGACGCGCACGCGGCGCGCATGCTGTCGGACTCGCGGGCGGAGCGCGAGATCGCAGCCTTCGGGCGCGCGCTGGACGACCTGCTGGCGCGCGTGACGTGCCGCGAGCTCGTCAAGCAGACGGCCGACTACATGGTGGCCTTTCCGCAGCACGCGCTGCGCTTCCAGCTAAAGATGAAGCAGGTGCGTGGCGCTCGCGGCGGGCGGCGGGGGCGGAAGCTGACGGAGAGTTCGTGCAGCGCGCGGTGAGCGACGCCACGCGGCAGTTCCAGGCCAAGCTCATGCTCTTCTACGTGCTGCACGAGTTCCTCAAGTCGTTCCAGGGCGAGCGCCTCGAGGCCATCCAGCGAGAGTGGTTCCAGACCGTCGACGACATCCTGCACGCGTGCGTGCGCGACCTGCGCGGCAACGACGACGGCAGAAAGCGCCTGTTCAAGGTGACGAGGACTGCTGCCTGTACACAGATACCGATCGCGATAATTAACCAAGTGTTCATGCAGACGCTCGCGAGGTGGGAGGAGCTCAACCTGTACCCGCACAAGACCAAGGCCTGGAAGAGCCTCGTCATGGGCGAGGTCAAGCCGCGCAGAGCGCCCGTGCGGCTCCCCAAGAACGAGACGGAGCGGCAGGCCGAGGCCCCGGACCAGCTCATGCAGTTTCCCCCACCACCGGGACACCCCGACGTGCACATCGACCGGACCAGCTACCCGTACGTCTTCGAGCGCACGGACTTTGCGAGCAAATACGACCTCAAGCAGCACTGGCGGTTCACGGCCGTCGCCTTCATCCACGTCCTGGCACAATGCTTGGGTCTCAGCCGGGAGATCTCGCTCACCGCGTCCGTGTTCTTCCACCGCGTGTTTGATCGGGGCATCTACGCTCAAGAGCGCTTCAAATTCGCCGCTGCGTGCATTTTCTTGGCGGCCAAGGCGGCGAGCAAGCGCATGAAGCTCGTGCGGATGGTGCGCACGATGCACGACATCCTGGAGCAGCCCCTGCTGACAGGAGACGAAGAGATCCTGGAACTGGAGCGCATGCAGCTGCTGCACTACGAAATCGAAGTGCTCAAGGCCATCAACTTTGAGCTCACGATCGAGATGCCCTTCTACTATTTGCGCAAGACGCTCGAGCAGATGCCCGAAGACTGTACGTACTCTACTGATGGTATCTTGTGGTATACTTTCAGTTCGTTGACGAAATGCTGCGATTTTCCTTTAGTTTCTAATGCAATCTCGGGCGACGCACAGGGCATCCTTGAAGAGCTGTGCGTCCTCAGTCATGCATGTCATCTTTAGGGTCTTTCGGATTTGCATGTCTAACCGTTTTTTATTGTCCCGGCAGTTTTTGGATTCCCGAGTGCTTGACAACCTCTCCGCAGTTTCTCGCGGATGCCGCAGCCTATATTGCATCGCGGAACAACGAGCGCACATTTGACTTCAAATGGTGCTTTGCGAATGAGGAGGGCAAGATTTTCACCTTGCGCGATGCGAGTACGGCTTCATTGTTATCACCCATCCTGTGCGGCCTGCCTGTCTATACTAACATGACTTACTTGATGACTACCTCTAGAGAACATCATGAACCACTACCGACTACTTGCAGAGTGGAAGAAAGGACAGCAAAACCATTTCGATGCCTTGGCAAATGCTAAAGGAGCCCGTACGCTAAGCGAGACGTTCAGAGAGCAGCAGGGTGGGCTTCGCGTGGACGTGACTCTGATTCAAGTCGAGGAGGAGTACACCGAGAAGGGGAAGAACGAGTCGAAGGACCGCGTAATCGTGCGCCTTCTAGGAGCCGACGACTCGACTGAGCCTCAACGATCATCATCCGAACGACCTCGTCGGAATGATCAACGCCGGAATGACAACTCTGCTAGCGACCGCCCCATCAAGCAAGAGCTCCCACAGAGGAGCACCCGTGACCAAGGTCGGACCTACACATCCTCGCGTGACTACGGCCGTGATCAAGGTCGAACGCGTACTCGTGACAGCGAGACTGAGCGCGATCAATACCCATCAACTATCCGAAGCGACAGCACCAATGGAGGCGGCAGCGCGCGATCGTTGAACACGAACACTCGGCGCACTCAAGAGCCCCGGAGTAGTCGCGACGACAGCAAGGACAGAACCTACACGCCCGAATCACGGACAGGAAACCCATCGACCAGACGTGAATCTGATTATGACAGGGCAGACGCCGACTATGATCGGCAGCAGCCGCCTAGTCGTGACCGGAGTCGCGATCGGAGCCGCGACCGGAGCCGTGAGAGGAACTACGACCGAGGCTACGCCTCTCGAGACCAAGCCTACGACGCAAAAGACCGAGGATACGACAACACTGAGCGAAGCTATGATGATAGAGATCGAGGCTATAGCAGCAAAGACCGCGGGTACGACAGCCGGGGACGAAGCTATGACGACAACGAGCGAGGATATGGTGACAAGGAGCGAAACTACAACGGCCTGGAGCGCAGCTACAATAAGGAGCGTGGGTACGATAAGGAGCGGGGGTACGATAAGGAGCGGGGCTACGACAAGGAGCGGGGCTACGACAAAGAGCGGGGCTACGACAAGGACCGAGGCTACGACGACAGGGAGACCACCTATCGCGACGAAACCC
The DNA here is from genome assembly GCA_024867545.1 of Phytopythium helicoides. Taxonomy (NCBI): domain Eukaryota; phylum Oomycota; class Peronosporomycetes; order Pythiales; family Pythiaceae; genus Phytopythium; species Phytopythium helicoides. Next base: position 371,037 of record JANFNE010000028.1, on the reverse strand, counting down.
GTTCTCGGAGTAAACCCAGGGGATACGATGACCGAGAGCGCAGCTACGACAAGAAAGGTCGAGGCTATGATGATCGGGAGCGTGGCTACGATCGTGACCGTGGATATAGCGCCAAGGACCGAAGCTATGAGGACGAGGACCGCAGCTACGATGACAAGAGCAAAGGCTACAGTCGTAGTGGAGACTACGACAGTCGCTCCTACACTGACCGCGAGCGCTATGACGACTACGATGACGACGACCGTCGCGGAAAGCGCGGGTACGATGATCGTGATCGGGACCGAGGACGGCAGTACAGTCGGCGGTCGCAGAGCCCTTCATCGTCTGATGTGGCCGAGTCTCGGAGCACGCGAAAGCGCAAGCGTGAGTACACCAGTAGCAAGGCGATCCCGGACCGCAGCCGAAGCTCGAGTCGCACGCCGAGTCGCGAACGACCATCAAGCGATCGCCCGTACTCCCGAGACGACTACCGCAGTCGCCCGTCAAGTGCAGTTTCGGCCAGCACCGCGAGCGAGACGACTCGAACAAGCCGCGTGTATAAGGACACTAGCAACAGCGGCAGCAGTAGCTGGCGTGCGGATCGTAGCTCCAGAATGCCGCTCAAGCAGGAGGTCGCTGACAAGTGAAGAGAATTGGATGGATGCCGATATGAATACAACTGGATGCTTTGGGCGGGTGTAGTGACGGTCTCATGTGCGAATACGGGTGAGCGGCGGTGGTATAGAGATAAGTGCACTCTCTTGGCGACGTGAAAACAAAATGGAATGCTGTCGCCAACAATCTCCAAGCTTCCCAGGCGAGCAATATATCGTCAATCTCCAAAAACCCGAAGGACAATTGGCACCGCTTTTTACCAAAGATGTCGCTCCGCGTATGCAGCGAACTGAAAACTCGATTCGTTTTTCTTCGGTGGTAAACCAAGGCTTACAACTCAATGTGCGACGGAAGCTTGGACATCAAATGGTAGACTTGGTAAGCTCGACGAGCTGTCTGTGGGTGGTGATGGCAACGCGAACTGAACCCCAAACGCTCCGCTTCGTCTATCCCAGCTCAATGGAAGCACAGCTGTCGGTGGCTTTGACGCCGCTGTTCTCCTTCGACACTTCTCTCGTGGTTTTCGTTTCGCTTGATTTTGCAGCTCCTCAACGCCCTCGACTTATACATCACGAGCTCTTGAACAAACCCAGGCCATCGCCAATCATTGTGCCATCTACCAAACGAGCATGTCTTGAGGCCGTGCGCAATGGGTTCAGTGTCGAGGTCCCCCCACATGGTCCGCCACCTGCCCGCCATGGTTGCTGGAAGGTCGCTCTAATTGATATAATCTGCTTTATATTTATTAACGTGGCTGTGCATTGTTTTGGGCATCAACTGTGTGATTAATTTAGGTTCTTGGCTCGTAATATACAATGGAGACTTCCCAATACGGGGCAAATCCTCCATTTTAGGCTTCAAAATTCCTTCGTTTCGTATTGACCATATTTAGACATCATAAACGGACATGGGTACAGCCAGATGTCCACATTGCGCCGCACTGCACCACCCCTAACAAGTGGACGCATTCCCGCCCTCAAGCGCTGTTTTGGCGCCAACGCGCCTCGGCCACTCGGCCTTTCTCCTCCTTCCGCGCCGCCCATGGCGCCCTGCGCGCGAGCCTGAGCCCGAGCGCGAGCCCCTCGCGCGCCCCAAGCCCCAGCCGCCGGCCGCCAGCGCCAGCGCCGTCAACAGCATCAGCAGCGTCGCCAGCAGCGCGATGGACGCGTCGCCGGAGCGCGAGGAGGCGCTGAGCGTCATCTCGAGCGACGCGTCGCCCGGCGCCAGCGTGTTCGACCTGCTCAGCGCTGCGGGTGCGCCGCGCTCTCGACGCCCGAGGCTGACGCTCGCTAACTCTCGTGCTGCTCGACAGACGCCGCGGGGCTGGCGCTGTTCACGCCGTCGCCGCAGCCGAGGCGCGCCGCGCGGCTCGCTGAGCATCGCGTCCGTCAATTCGTCGCCAGGCGCGGCGGGCTCGCGGGTCTCCGAGCGCCGCGTCCTCGCCGTCGCAGTTCTTCCGGTCGCCCGTGCGCTCCCGCAAACCCAGGACACCGGCCAGCGCAAGTGGAAGACCGCCCACCACGCCGTCGCCTTCCGCCAGGATGAGAGTGCAGCGCGCGCCTCGCAGACCGCGGAGTGAGGCGACCACTCCGGTGCTGCCGCTCGAGATCCGCATCAAGGAGGAGGTTGTGGAGACAGGCCACGCCGACCATCTCCAGCTTCCTCTCGCCGCCCAGGAGGACGGGAATGACGCCGAAGCGACCGCTCAGCACCATGTTCAGAACGCCGTCACCGCCTTCCAAGCAGCCAGGCAGCTCGCTCTCGCGGAGGCTGAAAGACGAGTTTGATGAGACTGAACTGCTTGAAGCAGGCTCGACTCGTCGAAACTCGCTTGACAGTGCCCCGGACGACCTCTTTGGCGGGTCACCTTCAGGACTGAGCGGTTTAGGGCGACCACGACTCGTTCTTTTCGTTCGCCAACTCGCTGTCCCCGCTTGTTCACACAGGAGCTCGAGTCGAGCTTCCTCTCGGTCAAGATGTCGCCTATGGCTTCGTTCGGCTCCAATGACCTGCAACGACTGTAAGTATTGATTGCCAAACTGTTACAGAGCAATGGTTACTCACTGTCGCATCCGTGCAACCGCAGATTACCGCCATTCCCAGCCAATCGTCTGAACGATGAAAATGATAGCACAAAAGCAAATGCGACTCCCGTCAAACCCCCGACCGAGACAGACGATGCCACTTCAATTTTGATCGCATCGTTTCCAAATATCAGAGCGTCGACGACTGCGACGCCAGGCAAATCTGAGCGTTCAAAACTTCAAGGACACTCCACTATCAAGATGCGACTGCACTCGCCGTTCGAACCAGTGTCATCGTTCTCAACTCGCGATCTCCAAGCTATCAACAACAGTCTGTACGTTCGGTGGAAAAAGTCAAAGGGATGTGAACGTGGGCTAATAACTTCGCGTTTGTGATAAAATGCAGCAAACGCAAGAACCACGGCCGCAAGCGGAAACTCGAGGAGAAGAAAACCTCGACGTCAAATGTACAACGGAAGCTCCTGCAAACCCCTGTCAAATCATCGGCATCGCCCATGCGATCTCCTCTTCGCCCCTTGAACGGTCGGGTCGCACAAACATCTTTGCTGTCGACAGTAGGCGAGAATGAAGAAGAGGAGAACTCGAGAGCTCCCACAAGGTTGCTCAACAAAATGCACAACGGAATCTACTACCGACAAGCCCCCAAAAACGAAAAGCTGCCGAGGCGCAAGAAAATCTGCAACCAGAGGAGAAATTATTTGTGACTCCAGCACGCAAATTTCAAAAGATCTCGGTATCGTCGAGGATAAGTCGAGGAGCCTGTATGTACAACAACGTCCGTCAGTCCATCTAGCTATCAAGCAAGAACCATCAGATCCCGCCGTCGCCAATGCTCCTGTTTCAACGTCTAGCAACGTGTTCCAGACCCCAGCAAAGATGTTTCACACCCCAATCAAGCTCGCTTCGTCGGCTGTTGGCGTCGTTGCTCCTCCGTTTATTGGACCTACTGTCTCGAAGAAGGCCCCGTGCAATTGCAAGAAATCCAAGTGTCTCAAACTGTACGTCTGCGCGTTTGAGGTAGGATTACCTCGTTCATCGAGCTAACTTCAGGTATGACTGTGCTATACAGGTATTGTGAATGTTTTGCAAGCGGCGGATATTGCGATGAAAGCTGCAATTGCGTCGGATGCTCAAATACCCCTGCCATGGAGACGGAACGTCAAGAAGCGATCAATGCCCGCCTGGAAAAGAACCCGAACGCCTTCAAGCCAAAAATCGAGGCGACCGCTGTCGTCTCCAACTCCTCAGCTGCCTTGAATGCAGCCAGGATCATGATGGCAGGAAGCGGTACTTCTCAGCTGGGTTCCGACCCTTCAGCGTTTTCCACCCCGCTCGGTACACAGCGATACCTGTTTGGTAACAGCAGTGGAGTCAAGAAAATGCACAAGCATGGATGCCACTGCAAGAAGTCAGCTTGCCAGAAGAAATATTGCGAGTGTTACCAAGCCGGTGTGCCGTGTGGGGACAACTGTCGATGCATCGTACGTGCTTTCTTGCTCACGAGAAACCTTTGAACCGATCGCTGACACTTGATGGTATGTATCACAGGACTGTAAGAACCAGGCGCCGTGTGTGACACATCCAAGCCCGGCAGTTTCGACAACGTCAGCTATCACCCCGTCTCGCGACATTGACGAGACATTTGTCTCTCCCGTGCTCCAAGGCGTGCGCAAGCGCTTACGCATTGACAGAGAGACATGGGCCAAGAACTTTTCGTCGCCGTTCGAGTCGTCCCCGAGCAGTCTGCGTGAACGTACCGAGCGATTCCGTTCGCGGCTTCAAGCTGTTACGAGCGGCTCAACGCCACTCAAAACGCTGGTCGCGGTGTCAAGCAACTCTTCTGCCGCTAGTGGTGGCGCTGGCCCTCTGAGCGTCCGCTTGAAGCCAGTTGATTCATCCTCTACCCCTCCCCCGTCGACGCCGAAACGTGTGTCATTTGCTGCGATCCGTGGAGCAGTATCTCCACTTGGCGAGACCGCCTCGAAAGCACCTCCCGATGCCCTCACCACATCAAGCAAGGCGCGCGAGATGAGACCCAACAACCAAGTTGATATCGGCTACACAAAGCGGCTAGACAGACGTGGGCGAGTGATAGTGTTACCGCTGTTTGGAGACAACCTGCCACCGCTGAAGATCGATGTGAGCGCACAGATTTTCCGTTTCCTGACGAATGCGGACCTGCACAATGCAAGCCTGGTCAACCGTTTGTGGAGCCAAGTGGCGCTGGGCGACTCGGTGTGGGATCACTCCAACTTTATTCCCGCTGGTGTCACCGATAGTAACCACCAAGTTGATGAGCACCATGCGCTGGTTGTTCGTCCGTCGACGGCCAAGTGACGTTACCTGCCGATTATTTTACCAGTAGGAAAGTAGTTTAGTACAAGAAGACGTAGCAAGTAGTTCCTGTCGAAATAGCTCTGATTGATCCACGTGCACGAAGAGGCCGAGTACTGTGGCGCATTTCGTTTTGTTTCTCATGGACAGCAGCAGACGACAAAGCAGCGCAAATACGTTTCACTCATGTAAGAAGTAGAATTAGAGGTGAGCGAAAAGCATCATCAAAGGCACTGATAAACGCAGGTTGATCAGGCCGAAATCGATGCTGAGTGGGCCTTGGAGCTGCGCGGCACGCGGCGCGGGTTGTCGAGAGATACGTGCTGCAAGCGCACAGCGCCGAGGAGCGTTTCGGGCAGCTCCTCCTCGCTTTGTGCCTCGATAAGAAAGGCCATGTCCACCACCAACGACTTGGTCACGCCCTGAACCATGCCAACGACAGTGTTGGCAACCGAGTTGGAGGAAATGTCCACGTCCACTTCGAAGTAATTGTCTCCACGGTGGTATGGGCACTGGAGCTTGTTGCCGATGAGCGCGGGCTTCGATCCGACAGCCTGGCGGATGATGAAGCTGCCTTCCACGACCGTCGGAATGAGTTTAAAGCGCGAGTTGCGGAATGCATCGTCACCGTCAATGAAGTCATTGAGCAGCTCTGAGAAGGGCGTGCCGTCCTCGAACCAGTTGTCGCGAGTAGGCTGAAAGTAGAATACCACCGACAGGTTGTCCGCACCTGGGATGATGAGGTTCACGACGAAAGTGAACTTGCTCGTCTGGCTCGCCACACTGTCGGGCAGCGACGAGAGGTTGTATCGATCGCGCGTCGACTCAAATGAAAGCAAGTCGACACCGACAAGGTGGAATGGCGACGCTCCTGATGCCACCTTTTTTCGATCCACGAGGTAGTTCGGTCCACGCACTTGGAAAAGCGACGGATCTGGCTCGGCCCACATCGAGTCTGGTAACGACGTGGTACCCAACCGCTTGACGCCCTGCACAATACCTGATGCATCCACGAAGGTGCGCGCCACAGGAGCATCGTCCCCAGTGTTTGAGCTGCGGTCTGTTGAGGAAGCTGTGCTAGTGGTGCCAACGCCAGTGCCGGAAGTACTCTCTGGCTCTGAGGGCACAACAGTCACCATCGGAGTGATAAAGTCCGACGAGCTCATCTCGTCACGGATACCGACGATGCTTCGCAGCATGGGAAGCACGAGGTCAACGTCCATCCCAAGCTGGCGATACAGTCGAGACCATCCGCCGGGGATCGTAGCGCAGCACGTATGTCACGAGGGATCGGATTGCACCACTGGGCACACGCTGGGGCGCGATCACAAAGCCGCCACCGAGAAGATTGCCTCGCACAAAGTTGTGGCGAACACGGCATTCCGGGTGGTCGACACTCTGGAACATGACGAAGAACGAGCCGTCTTCCTCCCGACGCCAGTAGCGCATGAGCACAAGGTCGCGCGCCTTGTGCCACAGCGGCCACAAGAACGTCGGGCGCTGCGTGATGTATAGAATGTCCGCGTGATCATCCATGGCCTGAACGACGCGCATGGTCGCGACGGACGGGGTCCCAGCGCTGGTAGCGCTTTGGGTTCATCAGCAGGCGGAAGACCTCGGTTGGCGAGCCGTGCACGACCTGCGAGACGCGGAAGGACGGAATTTCCTCGGCAGCCTTGGAGCGAGCCGACTGACCCGTGCCTGTGGAGCTCGGCGACGACGACAGCGGCATGGAAACCGCCAAGCGCACAGGCGCCAATGGCAGCGAGCGCCGTGGCGACACCAATCAGCGTACTCTGCACCCACGAGAACGCGAGGCTGAAGGAGAGCAGCGCGCTGAGCGTGGCCACGCACAGCAGTCCATTGCTAGCAGGCCGCGTGCTGCGCGTACAGCGAGGCGGCAACCGTGGGTCCGAGCGGCGACTCCTGCATGACGCGCAGCCCCTCGGTGACGCGCGCGAGCCACCACCCCTGCTCGGCTCGCGCCGTGTCTGCATCCAGGTTGAACAGCGACATGGTGTCCTCGTCCGCCTTGAGCGCGGCGTTGACCGTGGCGTTGGTGACGACCGACAGTCCCCGGCGGCGGTGGCAGCGAGCTGCCAAAGACCTCTGCGTCGGAGCGCATCTTGCGCTGGTGCGCGACGAGCTCCCTGAGCGAGCGCACGGCTGCCTCCACAGCCTTGCGCCACTGGCGCGCGTTCTCCTCCGTCTTGGCGCCGAGGTCGAGGAAGCGGTCCTTCTTGTACGACTTCTCTCCGGCCTCGACGGCGAACGTGATGCGGAACATCCACACGGGCCCGTGGTGCTTGTGCTTGTCCTCCGAGTTGAACACGGGGCCCACGAGGCAGCCGTCGGTCAGCACGATGGTGCCGCGCGGCGCCGGGTCCCCGCGCTTGCGGTAGTAGCGCAGCTGGTTGCCGTCCAGCACGAAGTAGCGGTCGACTGCGGGTGGCAAACGTTTGCGGCTCGTGAGAACGCTACAGAGACCGCAGAGCCGCGGGAAGCGCACGCACGCCAGATGAGGTTCATGTGGTCGCGGCGCTTGGTCAGCCAGCCCTCCATCGTCGCTCAGGGGGCCCGCGGCGGGCGGCGGGAGTGGGGCGGCAGCGACGCGAGGAGACTTGGCGAGTGTCATGGAGTTGATGCCACGACGGCACAATCCCCTTGATGGAGTGACTATACTGAGGATTGTATGGGGCACTGGAGAGGGGGAGCTCGTGGAGCTAACACGCTTCAACCTCGTGAAGTCATCCGGTTGTACGGCGGACTGTGCTGCTGGAATCTTCAGGACATGATGAAAGTGATGCGAATTGAGACCGCGATGGACGACTGAGGTTGGAAGAAGGGTCGATGCGACTACTACAGCTCGCTAAAGAGGTGGAACGAGGTCGAACGGATTGCATTGCGTGCTCCACTTGCGCTCTAGACCTCACTTTCTCACGACGCACTCGACACTGCTGCACGCTCGTCGTCTAGAAGCCCATCCAGCCAGTGTACCAGCGGTTCTTGAACGTGTAGGCCGCAATCATCTGGCGGTACATGAAGGTGAAGCCGAGCGCGCAGACCACGATGGCCGACGAACGCACGTAGGGGTTGTGCACGTAGATGGCCCACTGCGAGAGCAGGATCATGAAGATGGCGGCCGCCACGTCCAGGCCGCCAACAATGAGTCCCTCGTACACGAACTGCTGGCGACCCGCAGGGTGGAAATACTTGACGTTGCCCTTGCGGTCCACCGAGTACGGCGGCGGGTCGCGGATGATGCAGTAGACCATGCCCGAGACCGAGAGGCCCGTAGAAGAGCAGCGACACGGTCATCCACAGCTGCTTGCGGCGCAGCTTTTTGAGCACGAAGTCGATGTTGTCGAGCACCAGCTTGCCCACGATCACGACCAGAGTCAGGAGCGTCGCCGCAATCACGTACAGGAACGTCTTGGAGCGCTGGATCGCGAACTGTACGAGCGCAAGTGTCAATGTTAAATTTCGCCGCAATCGACCACGAGCAAGCAGTGATGTAGACGCACGTCAAAGCCCGTGTGCTGCTTGACAAACTGGTTGATGGCCTCGGCCTCCTTGCCCTGCGTGTAGATGTTGAACACGTTCTGCGGCGCCACCTTGGCCTTGGACGGCACGGCGTTGCCCTTGTCCTGCGAGTGGTCCGGCGCGACGTACACGAGGTGCGGCGCGGACGTGAACTCGTACTGCGTCGTTGGAACCAAAACGGCGTCAGCGCACCCCATCAACGACGCTCATACCGCGACTCGGAAGGCGCCGCACCATGCCGAACGCCTGCTGGTTGGCGTCAAAGTCCACGACGGCGAAGAAGATCTCGAGCCCATCGCGCGTATCAACCTTGACCTGCTTGGCGGCCTCATAGGACTCGCCAAGCACGGTGAACTCTGGTGCCACCTGGCTGCAGAGCCACCTACGTCAGTGCTCCTCCATCGACGGCGTCTCTCCAGCGCGCTGCTACGTACTGGCAGGTCTCGCACTTGTACTTCTCGGCCGATGCCGTGAAGAGCAGCATGAGGTGGTAGGGGCGGTCCGGCCGCGCCACGAAGCGCTCAAACAGCTCGCCGCTGAGCTCCACGACGCCGTCGCGCACGCGGCCGTGCAGCTGCGCGAGCTTCTCGCTGCCCTTGAGCGGCGCCTCGCGGCTCTTCTTGGCGCCCGCGAGCGCCAGCAGCATCGCCAGCGCCAGCAGCGCGCGCGCCACCCAGCGTCGGCCCGCCATGCTCAAGCAGTCGGCGGAAGTGGCGACCGACCTCCGCGCAGCTTTTCCAACGCTATCCTCCCCGCCCAGGCTCCACGTGGCCAAGATCGGGTTCTATTTTCGTCCAATCACGGAGTTTTACCTGTAGTTTCCGCCAATCATAAAATTTACAGCATTTGGACCAATGGAAGGCAAGTTGCCCTTGAAGCGTTTGCGAATCACCCGCATGGCGCGCACTTGCCGTGGAGCGCCATGGCGCCGCGAGAGGCGCCGCCGCCGCCGCCCCACGCGTCGCTGGAGCTCGTGCACGTGCTCGCGCTGTTCCGCCATGGCGACCGCTCGCCCATCACGCGCGCCGTGGGCCGAGAGCTGCGCATGGACCAGAGCGAGACGAGCTTTTGGGTCGCGCGCCTGCCGACGCTGCAGGTGCTCGCGGCGCTCAACGGCGGCGCCGGCCGTCGCGGATCTGGACGCGCGCTACGCCGCCAGCCACCCGCCCGACAAGGAACAGCTGCGCCCGCCTCAGGAGGCCCACCACGGCGGGAGATGGCCATGCGGACAGCTCACGGACAAGGGCGTCGACATGATGCGCGCCAAGGGGCAGAGCGCTGCGCCAGCGATACGACGAGCTGCTCAAGGACGCGCACCCCACGCAGCACGTGCACGTGCAGTCCACTAACATCCGCCGCACCATTCGATCGGCGCAGAGCGTGCTGGCTGGCATGTTCCCCGAGCGCTTCCCGGGCTTTGACGGAGACAGCTTCAGCAAGCAGGACCCCAGCTTCGTCGTGTTCGCGGACGAGGCCTGCGCGATCGCGCCGCAGCACTCATACGAGCTGTTCGGGAGCCTGAGCGAGATGCTCGCCTTCGAGCTCAAGCACAACGCGCCTAATTACGTGCCAGCCGCAGCCAAGCGCATCCGAGAGCTCATTGGCGTGCGCGCAGAGGACCAGAAGGTCGCGTGGACAGGCTGTACGACGAGCTAGTGACGACCGCCCGCGGCGTCTTGTCATGTTACTGACTTCGCCTTGTGTATGTACACTTATAGTGCGGGAAGTGCTCATCTGCCGACGGTCGCATGGACTGCCTGTGCCTGAGGGAATCACAGAGGAGCTGTTCCGCCAGGTCTGCGACTTTGACGCCTGGCTGTGGTTCACGCTGTATGGCAAACGACAGTTCTGCTTTGCGAGCTTCCACAAAGGCGTGCAACGCGGTTTACGAGCACCTTCGTGCCGTAGCTGATGTACGAAACAAATACTCTCAAGTGTTCGTGCCATTGCCAAAGTTGATAATCGTGTCTGTTATCGTCTGCTGCAGGGTACCCTTCCGCTCAAGCTCTCGCTGTTCTCTGGCCATGACAATTCACTCGTGGCGCTGATTTGCGCTCTCGAGCTGCGCACACCACGTGTTATCCCGCCGTACGGTGCAATGCTGACATTCGAGCTGTACCGCAGCCGAACGACCGGCGAAATTTTCATTCGACCACTATTTGAAGGAGAAGAGGTCTGTTTTGCTGAGCATGAACAGTCCGCGTTGTGTCCTTTTAGCGTGTTTGAGTCCGCGGCGCTGCGGTTTATGAACCACTCTGCCGAGGCGAGCAAGGCGGCTTTATGAATGGAACGGCCGCGCGAATGAAAGATGTCAGTGGGTATGAAGCGAAAGAAAAGGAGTTGTAGTATCTACTTCTGATTGAAGCGTAAGCAGAAAAACAAGAGCTTTGGTTGTGTTCTACTAATGCTGTGGAGCCACAGACCTCCCTGGCGGACGCGAGCTGATATAAGTCAAAAAGAAAAGTTTCTTGGTATCAAAGTAACTTGAGCGGGCTAGGAAAAGCGACCTTGCATGGTGGGCAAGAAGAATGCTTGGCGAAAATGGAATGTGCGACGACCAGCTTTTTGGTGGTATTCATGGACCAGATCGGTACTGCAGATAGCACTGCTTGCCTAAATGGGTAGTCATTATCGCGTAGATAGCCTCATATGAATGGACAGAACACATGAACATTGTTTGGTTCAAGTTGTTGGACTCGTGAATCATGCATCAGTGCCAGAAAAGAACTCTCGTACGATCGACTCGACTTCGGTGAACGGCGTCAGGTGATCATCTCCGGCACCGCTCGAGGGACTTGTAACAGTTCCAGCACTCGCCTTGACACCGAACTCGCTCGCCCAACTGCTGCTACTGCCAATAACCAGTGGCGAGCCATTGAGTGTGAATTTGAGGAAGGCAGCGCGGGTCCCTGGGTCGATGTACGTTTCCATGCACAGGTGCGAGCCGTACCAAGGCACCGAGTCGCTGGGGAGATCGACCCGAAGTGCCTTGAGTAGCGACACGATGGAACTGTCGTGCGCAGACAACACTGCGAGCTTGTGCTTGTTGGTTTGCTGAGGAGTTGGGAAGAAATTGTCAATATCAACCAGGTAGTACGGCAGATCGGCAGCAACTCACCTTGGCGGCTTGGTCGAGGATGTCGAAGACCTCGCGCACACCCTTGCGGAAGTAGTCGCGGCAGAAATCGAGGTTTCCATACAGCTGATGCCACATGTAACAGTCCACTGCGCAGATCTCCTTGACGACATCGGCTGGTAGTGCATCGGGCACTGGCACATCGTGCGCGCGGTTGCAATCGAGAATGTCGCGCGCTGAAGCAGGTACAAACACCATCAGAACATCACCACAGCAGCAGGCACGCGCAGCTCAAACTCACCCGCGCTCCAAGGAACAGGTCGACTGCGATCGGCGCCAAGAGCGGCGTAGGCGCGTTCGCGCAGCTTCTCGAAGCCTCCGGGGCCGTACTTGTCGTTCATGTCGCGCTCAAGCTTGACCTCGAGACTGTCGTAGACGTCCATGGGGTGGGACGGACTCAGCGTGTCGAACTCATTGGTGCGGATGAAGAAGGGCTCACGACCGTCTCGAGGAGGGAACATGCCCTTGAGGAACGCCTGCGTGGACTGGATGGTGCGGAAGAAGCCCGTCGACTCGACAAACACCTGGTCGGTTCCCCCAGCTCGGATCGATGAAGTCGGCATAGCGCTCCCGCAGCTCCTCTCCGACCCTCTCCAGCCTCGCCAGCCCTCTCTGCGTGACGTTGCCACCCGGGAAGACTCCTCCGTGCTTGGGCGGGCCAGCCGGCTGCTGGTCCGGCGTGGGGCCGACCACCTTCCCGACCTTGGCGAGCTCCACCACCTGCTCGCTCGTCGCCAGCTGCTGCTTCCAAAACTCCTTCTCCTTCTCCCCAACGAACAAATTGGCGCCGCACTGGTCGAAAACCGGCGATCGGTCGCCGTGGCGGTGCATGATGGCCACGTGCTGCAGCACCAGCCGAGCTTTTAGCTCGTCACTTGGCGATCGACGGAGCTTCAGGAGCTTGCGAGAGCGTCATTTTCTGGTATTTGAGGCTTGTGGAGAGCTCTGGAGGCTGCGAAAGGCGCAATGAGGCCGCAACGGACGCGCAGGAGGCCGTCGGCTATTCTCGTGGCGCTCGAGCGGCCATCAGCGCCACCCGCCACGCACGCGGACACCTCGATCCTGCAGCGATGGACGCGCGCAAGGCAGAAAACTGTGAAATATAGTATGTAGTGGTATATGGTGGCTTTATTTTGTATTTCGCGTTTATTATTACTCTATCAACAAATATATTGTCATAATGTGGTTTATCACTTTCGAGGTCCAGATTCAGCTGTCGCATCTACATAATCAGCCAGCGACGTCATCAAATTGTGCCCCCTAGTGGCACAATAGTCGAAGCCGCAATTGGTTGAAGCTGCTCATCGGATGGACGCAGAGCAGGTCGATTGCTTGCCGACGCTGTGACTTTCTGTGCGCATCTGTTGCTCGAGAGATACGTGAGACCTATGACTCTCCGATGGCCAAGAAGCTGTTGCAAACTACGTGTAGTGCTGACTAAAAAGTGATCGAAGAGATATCCGCACCACCACGGCACTGTCATTGCACGAAGTGCTGAGATGAAGATTCGTTGGGCTGCACCCAAATGAAGTCGACGCCACCCAGCAAAATCCTGCGTGGCGTGATCCGCGTGATTATGTTCGTTGGTTTCGCTCGCGGCCGCGTCCGTTCATTCTTGAATCCACTGGCAAGACCTCAGACCAAGGCTCCGACAGCCACTTGTCACTCGACCATGACGCTCTCGCAGGCCCCCGAAGCTCCGTCGTCGCCAAGTGACGGGCTAAAAGCTCGGCTGGTGCTGCAGCACGTGACCATCATGCACCGTCACGGCGACCGATCCCCGGTTTTCGACCAGTGCGGCGCCAATTTGTTCGTTGGGGAGAAGGAGAAGGAGTTTTGGAAGCAGCAACTTGTGACATCAGAGCAGATCGCGGAGCTATCTAAGGTCGGAAAAGTGGTGGGGCCAACACCGGACCAGCTACCACCGGTACCACCTAAGCACGGAGGTTGCTATGGCTTCCCAGGTGGTCACCTGACTCAGCAAGGTCAGACACGCCTCGAAAACGTTGGAGCTGCTCTGCGTGAACGCTTTGTCGACTTCATCGACCCAAGTTGGTCGAATGATCATGTGTATGTGGAGTCGACCCACTTCTTCCGCACAATCCAGTCAACGCAATCGCTGCTCAAGGGTATGTTTCCTCCACAAGTTGATGGTGATCGGGAACCATTCTTCGTCCGCACCGACGCGCGCAACTCTCTCAGTCTCACACATCCTCCAGATGCCTTCGATCATCTTGACGTCAAATACGAGCACAAGATGATCGAGAAGTATGGTCATGAAGGGTTCAAGGAGCTACGCGAACGTGTGTACACCGCTCTAGGTTCTGACCGAAGTCGCCCCGTTCCTTGGAGCGCTGGTGAGCGTGAGCATTGCACCTTTGATCAAACTAAATCTAACAATTGTGGTGTATGTATTAGCGCGGGATATCATAGAGTGCAATCATGCACATAATGTGCCGCTCCACGACGCGCTCACAGACGACGTTGTCAAAGATATCTGTACAGTCGACTGCAACTTGTGGCATCTCCTCTTTGGAGATCTCAAATTCTGTCGCGACTACTATCACGTGGGAGTACGCAAGATCTTCAACATCCTAAAGCAGGCCTCTAAGGTGCGATGTAGATTAAGTGTCGCCTCTGTTTGATGAATGTTGCTGACAGGTTTGGTTGTTGAAACAGCAAACCAACGACCACAAGCTCACTGTGCTGTCCACGCATGACAGCGCCATCGTGTCGCTACTCAAAGCACTTCAGGTTGACCTACCAAATGACTCGGTGCCTTGGTATGGTTCCCACCTGTGCATGGAAACGTACATCGATCCAGTGACCCGTGCTGCGTTCCTCAAGTTCTCGCTCAACGGATCGCCGCTGACTATTGGAAGCAGCAATAGCTGGAATAACGAGTTAGGGTCGAAGAAGGGCGGTAGTATTGCGGTGAGTCCCACACACGATGACCTTATGACACCGTTCAGCGAGGTCGAGGCAATCGTGCGCGAGTTTCTTAATAGCGCCGATGCTTAGTGCATCTTCAATCTCATTTTCACATTTCTTGAGTTTCTGCTATAGATCTTTTCCTGCTCACGTAGTGGAAAACTCTAGGAATGTTTTATCAGGATTTTATATAGTGATGCCACTCTTCTTTGTGAGGACAACCACGCACGAGGGGACAAGTCCAAAGATGAATGATCTTAACCATCCGATCTGGCGCACGATTGCCGAGTTCCTTTCTCATGTTGACCAATTCCCGCTCGTGGGCCTGAATAGTTCAGCCTTTGACTCTCCGGTCCGACGAACATTTTCGCGCATACGACTTGGCGTATACCGACAGATAAAGCCACAGCGGAAGAGATAGTCGGCAATCTAACCATGAAGGCGTACATCACGCGTGTTCACGTCGAGATGAATTGGCAACAACCTCTCTTGGCCCAGTTTCCGGTACTCGAATTCGTTCGGTTTGGAAGTTACGGCTCAGCTTTTATAAAGTTGAAAACCCTTCCACCGACTGTCAAACACCTCGATCTGAAGAATGGCAAAGTCAAGTTCATGAAAAGAGTCGTTCACAAAGGAATTGAAACACTTGTGCTAGCTGAAACAAACACGATCCTCAACGTCAACATGTTTGAAGCTGCCGCGTTGCGCAGTTTGACGCTTTCAAGATGTTTTGCCCCTCCCAATTTGGGTCAAGTATTTCGGAGTTTGAAGAACTTGCGTATCTTGACGATAAGAGAAGTTGCGCATTGCCACGAAGAATATCTTGAGATGCTACCGAGCTCCCTGACTGAGTTGAGAGTGATGTACCAGAACTGTGACGAGAGTGTCGAGCCCATCAGGGAGATTGCACCACATCTTAAAGTGCTAGACATCCCTGGAATCATGATCGATTCGGACATCACACTTTTCGACTCTTTTGAAAATCTCAGATGCCTGAACATCCAGTAATCGGATATTCTTGATCATGTTGGTCTCGCACCTTTGACTCGACTTCTCCAACTCGAAGAACTCCTTGTCAGTGCCAAGAGCGATGCTGACTGGAGTCCGCTTGCCCACCTCTCGAAACTTCGACTCCTTTCCCAAACGGAAGGTTTTGAATCCAAGAACAAGCCGTCCGTTCGCGCTCTAGAAGGACTGCCTAGCTTGACACGAATCGAGTGCGGCAAGAGTACGACAGGGCTCCTAACCTTTATTATGCCGCGGATCACGGTCATCAAGATTTTGTACGGGCAAGGAGACCGTCTAGTGTTCACACCGGAGCACTTTCCAAAATTGACGACGTTGAAGCTCCCCCACAGTGACGTTGACCTGTCAAGCGTGGGTAGCAGCTTTCCTGGTTTGAAAAAACTCGTTGCTCTATATTGCCCGGACCTCGAGGATTGGAGCTCGCTCGTTGCCCTTCGACACTTGGAGCATCTAGAGGTCAAATACGAGCAAGGGTACCTTCAGAAGAAGCCGTACAAGACTATTGATTTGTCCATTGTGGAGTCTTTGGTAGAACTGCGAGTGCTGGTACTGAAGTGCATACGGATTACAGACACCACTCCGCTTGGACATCTGAAGAAACTGCGCTATGTGGACTTCTACGATACTGAAGTGCGCGATTTGTCTGGTCTTTGCGGTCATCCACGCTTATCACGTCTGATGCTACCACAAGAAGCTGATTGTTCCGCGCTATTTGGATCGGACGGCAAGGCAACGATGCCTTTCATTTCAGATGTTTCTCATGGAGAAGAGCATCACTGTCTTTGGGTCCATGGGCAAAGTAAGGATGCAATGGACTAACCAGCGAAGGAACCATTTGGGCTGAAGGTTTCAGTGTAGTCACGACCTGATAATAAAAAGCCAACGCGTTTTCCCCATTGCAGTCTCATCTTCTCTCGTTGAACATTGCAAGTTTCTTCGGATCGTGTTTCCTAGTCTACGTTCCGGTGGGGTATTTGCTCATCGCATCAATCTCAATGAACTGCTCGTCAGTTCTGGGGCAGTTGGGATTGAACTTCAATTGTACAAAGGTTTCGCGTTCGGACATGCGCGGACATCCCCGGCTCTCTTGCTTCGCGCTGCCAGAAGAAGTCGATTGCTCATCGCTCTTCGGTTTGGACAGCCAAGCAATAACTAACTACCAACATCCAACATCTCTTTGCATTCGTCTTGGAAACAAGGCCACAGGCGTCATGACTTCGCTGTGGCCAAACCAAAACGTTGGCCATCCGTTCATCCTTGCTTGACCTCGTGAAAGGCATGGCCTTCGCGTTCGTAGCGTGCGTATTTGACCCGCCTTCACCCCCACAGTGAGTTGCATCGGTGCATGTGGCACCATTGAGAATCTGCCCCCACTCTGCACTCTGTCAGCCGCTGACATCATCACTTCCACCTCGTCCTCATGGCGCCGACTCCGTCGCTCTCGTCTCCCTCGGCCGCGTCCTCAGCCGCCTCCTCGCTGGAGCTGCGCCACGTGCTGCTGTTCCACCGCCACGGCGACCGCACGCCCGTCCTGCTCACCGACAAGGCGACGAGCGACGCGGACCGCAGCTTCTGGGCGGCGCGCGTGGCGTCCGAGGCCGAGCTGGCGCGTCTGGCGCGCGTGGGGCGCGTCGTGGGGCGGAACGAGACGCTGCCGCCCAACATTTCGGCGCGGCGAGGCGACCTGTGGCCGTGCGGGGAGCTCACGAGCAAGGGCGTGGCGCACATGACGAGCAAGGGCCGCAGCCTCAGGGAAAAGTACGGGGAGCTGCTGGACAAGCAGGCAGACGTCAACGAGCAGGTGTACGTGCTCACGAGCAGCGTGCCTCGCTGCATCCAGTCGGTGCAGTGCCTGCTGGACGGCCTGCTGCACGAGCAAGGAGAGGAGGAGGGCGGCTCGGTCGCCCCCGTGCTCATTCACACGTTCGAGAAGAACGTGCTGGCGCCGCAGCACCCGCTCAAGGTTTTCTTCGAGATCGAGAACATCGTGGCCGACGACATTGCCAAGCTGCCGGAGGAGGAGCAGAAGGCCATGGCCGTGCTGAGGACGCAGCTTCGGGAGTGTCTTGAGGTCCCCGAGAGCCGCCCGCTGGCCTGGACGGCCGTGAGAGACAGCATCACCTGTCGTGAGGCCCACGGATTGCCGCTGCCCGAGGGCATTACGCCAGAGATGGCCGCCAAGGTGCACGAGGTCGACGCGTGGATGTGGCACAAGCTCTACTCGCGCCACGACTTTTGCTTCAACGCGTTCCAGGACGGCGTCCGCGAGGTGTACGAGCACTTCAGCAAGATCGTGAACGCCTCGGCGGACGAGAAACAGCCCAAGCTCGCCTTCTTCTCGGCGCACGACAACTCGATCGTCGCGCTTGTGTGCTCGCTCGGCTTGCAGATTGGCGGTCAGCTGCCTGAGTACGGCACTGTCGTGGCCTTCGAGGTGTACCGCGACCCTAACACTCGCGAACACTTTATCAAGTCCACGTTCGACGGCACGGAAGTCCACTTCGCCGGATACGAGCACGACCTCCTCTGCCCGTTCGAGCACATTGAGAAGCGAGCGCTCTCGTTTCTCGAGGAGAACTCGGCGTGACTTCAAGAACGCACCGAGGAGAACTCCCAAGTGAGAACCCTGTAGCATGAGGTAAAAGAATGTACTCGCGTTTGATTTCACGTTAGCTGTTGATGTGGGTGAGAGACGGCCATGTGCTGTGAACTATCAGCGGCGTGCGCGGCGTTCCACTGGCGCTTGTGTTTGGCCTTGATCGTCCTCCATCGTCTTCATACCTCCGGTCCTCGCGGTTGGCGCCGCTACCATCAACTCGGGACGGTTTTCTTGCCGAAGGGGTCGATAGCAAGTGCCAGTAGTCTGTCCCTTTGTACGTCGACGTTTTCCACCATGCATCGGGTTCTTCCTTGTCTTTCTCTTCGAGACCGCCGCTGCGGCTTGAGCTTCAGATTTCTTTGCAGGTTCTTGCTTCGGTGCTCCCCACCAAATGGGCGGCTCCTGCCACCACGCAGACGGATCTCGAGGCGGTGAAGTCTTCGGCAAGCTGCTCTCACCCCTTCGAATCGCCTCTTTGTCGATAAAGCTGCTTGCAGGGACATTCTCTTCCCGCCGCTGAGCAACTCCATGTTCCTGGCTTCGATGGCTTTCCGCAGAGACTCGAAGCGCCAAAACTCGCTCTCGAGGTACAGCTCTCGCAGGAGCTTGGGCTCCGATGGTAGGATACCATCTCGAAGAAACCTCAGCACGTATCGGAAGATCCACCTGCTCTCATGTCGACAACATCAGCCTCAAATGGAAACAAAAGTGAAGTCGAGGTGAAGAAACAAACCAGTCTCGATCAACGCGAAAGCACCCGCGTTCGTGGGCGGCGAGTGGCGAGTCATTGTCGTCCACGAGAGCAGCAAGCAGCGAACCAGGGTCTTTGGTGGCCACAGCATATGAGATCTCAAAGAGCTGTCCGCCTACGTCAAGTGCGACTCGTCGACCGCCATTCCGAGTGCTGGAGGACGGGAAAGCAGCCGTGCAAAACCAATCGGAGGCGAGTGACGCCTGGAATCGCTCGCGTTCGGACTCGAGCAGCGCATTCTGGAGCAGCAACTTGCGCCTTTCATGCCGGATGAAGGCTCGCTGCTTGGCCAGCTGCGTGACAAGTCAGGAATCCACCGTCAGCTCTTCGTGATACGCAATTGTTGACAATAGAGACATACTCGCTCGTGCTGGTGCTCGAGCTGCTGTTTCTTGGACGCGAGCACGGTCTGGTGAAGCAGCAGGTGCTCGTCATCGTCATCCTGGAAGTGCTGACCGGAACCTGAGAGCCTCCGCCACCGCTCAGGGTCTTGCGACTCGTCGTCGGGTTTGGTGAGGCTCCGGCGGCTACGAGAGACGCTCAGCGGCCGCAGCTGACCGCTCTCGGGCCGCATCGGCCGCGTGCTCATGGCGAATGGACGGTTTTGCTGCGATCAAGCGGCCGTTGGCATGGAGAGAACACTATTCCTGGGATCAACTAGACTAGAACTGTATTGAGTGGTTGGGGTGCACTCTTATAGACGACGGAGCGTGGAGAAGGAGGGGATGGCGATCAGGAGCTCAATGCGGTGGCTAGCAGCGCTAGGATGAGCCCGACAGCTCCCGAGCGGCTCGCGGAAGCTGATGAAGAATCCGAGGAGGACGACGACGCCGAGGAGCCGACATCACCAGAAGAAGACGCCGACCGCAGCGAGGCCGAGCCGCTGCTGCTGTCTCCAACGATGATTCCCCCGTTGTCTGCGTCTCCTCCGACGCTGGCAGATCCCGCGGCGGACGAGCACTCTCCCGTGCTGACCTGTTGGATGGAGGGGTCGGTGCACTGTGCACGCTTGAGCTGGCAGCTATTGCTGTAGGTGACGCCGTCGGAGCCGCACACGGGGTCGTAGACGTCGAGGCACGCGAACTCCTCCTCGCACGAGACGCTGCTGGCCAGATCCCTGGACGTGGAGCTCTCGTGTCCATCGGAGCTGTTGCTGGAGGCGCTGGCGCTGCCACCTGAGCCCGAGAACGAGTCCGGGCACTCGCGCGTGTAGACGATGGTGAGGTCGGGGTCATCCGAGTGGCACTTGGCGATCTCGAACTTGCACATGTTGTCGTAGGTGACGCCGTTGGATCCGCACATGGGGTAGTAGACGTCCGTGCACGACTCGGGGCAGTTGAGGCTGCCGGAGGCCTCGACGGCTGCGACTGCCAGCGCTGCGATCGTCAGGAGCTTCATGGCGACTGGTTGAGAGCTGGCGATTGAGAGAAAGAGCTGGCGATGGAGAGAGGCTGGAGGAGGACGCAGCGGATGTGGAAGTGAGAGGTGCAGGCCGGTGGCGCAGGATCTTGCGGGTTGAAGGGGTGCTGGAAGATTTTTGGTCACGTGCGACATGGATTATCAGGTCGAATGGGTTCAGGATGAGTGATATACGGGCATAGCGAGCGCGAGTCACGAGCCGTTTCTCGCACTCGCGCAGTTGCCTCGCGCTGCAGCCACGAGTTGCGCCATGGATGACACCTGCGGTCTCAGCAACGGACAGGCTGGAGGTGTTGAGGACGCCGATCAAGAGGTCAAGCCGAGTGCGAGCAGAACTTGGCGACTCCGGGAGGAAGGAAAGATGCCGATCATGATGAAGATGATGGCGTGGAAAGGAAGGTGAGATACCCGTGAGCGAAGGCGACGCGATGCCAGCAGATGAGGATGAAGCAGTGCCAGTCGTTGAAGACGAGTTGATTTCAATGGATGGCGGTGAAGTTGAGCCATTTGATGAAGGCGGCAAGATGTCAGATGATGAACTGCCGGTAAACGAGAAGGAGGAAGCAGAGGGTGGTAATGACCTCAGCGGTACCGAACTGCTGCTTCCACCGACGTGAGTTCTTCTATAGCCTGCATCTTTTTCGACGACGGATGAACTTGCGGCAGACGAGCATGCGCCTGTCGCCACGAGCGTGAGCTTGGTTTACGAGCGTTGCGGGCAGTCAAACTGGCATTTGTTGATGTACGTATTGCCGTCGGAGGGCTCTTTTTGTTCGAACTGACAATGGATGCCTTCACTAGAAACCGCTCTAGGTGCTGGGATTTGTGCCTGTGTTGGTGCTGATGCTGGCGACTGAAATGGCAATGGACTCGAAGTCTGCGTCAGAATTGAGCCTACCTGCCCCGAGGCGACTGCAGACTCTTCAGTTGCTTCGAACCCTCTGTGTAAGATGCATGCCAATGGAGAGAACGAGAAGGAGCATATGCCTGGAGAGCAATATTTGGCGTGGTTGAGGAAGCATTCGTTATCACAGCTCTTGGCGTCAGATTCGCACACAAAGTCTTGTTCAACAGGGCAAGCGCCACTGGAATCGAACCACGAGAGGCTGGACGGCCCTCCAGCAGCGAAAATAAAATATTTATCTGTGATTTTTGCGTCTGTGAGCTCTCAGTTACTGATGTGTGTTCTGCCGTACGAGACACACAAGGGATCTTGCATGGGCTGAGACACATAGCCGGCTTGGCACGCCGGGTTCACTGGTGGAATTGGTATCCAACTAATGAGGGTCAGTTGAGGCAGGTGACTGGTGGGCATGCGCCGTCTGAGAACTTCAAAGCGATGCACTTTCGTACTTTACCGCAAGTAGGACGTCGCTATTGGACGTGAGCATGAGTTTCTTCTTGCTCGGACACATTGTACCAATACATGAAGGTGACTTCAAAGCTCGTGTTGGGATCAAAAATGGAGTTTAGATTGTTTCTGTGATCGCCACTGCGTCTACATGAGCTAGCCAAACCCATTTTATTATTCATTATCTTTGGAGACGGTTGCGATAAACTTTTTTCCCTAGCCTTTCACGGGATTATTTGGCACTGAGTATCGAGGATTATGTTGTCAAGCGGAGCTGGTTCGAGTTGGGATCCATGATATCATCAAGCTATAAGAAGTGGCGCCTGGGGGAGATTCGGTAGGCAACATTTGTGTTGAGGCAACTACAAAGCTTTGAACGACCAGAAAGGAGAAATAATCTTGCGTGCTATCGAAGAAAATTAACGTATCAAACAGGATAGAATTAGGTCACAAAGCCTAACTTCATGAAGACCCTAGCTGAGGATATCAACTGGTGTGAGTAGCGAGGATTATACATTTCACAGTTCCAGCCTCGAATACTCAAGATTATCTCCATTGCATTGCTCACGCTCTCTTTTACACAACGGTGACGGCGTGATAGTCGATGCTGGAGAGCACATTCAAACCTCGACCAAATAGCGCTACCTGCTCGAGTTGATCCTAATCTAAAGTTGAGATTTAACTGCCATGCAGGAGGGCTAAACGAAGAACAGAGACGCAAATCACGAGACCAACGCGGATCCAATCAGCATGAGGAATAACTCCACAGCTCTGTAATGAACTCCTGACGCAGATGAAGATATCGAAGAAGATTGAGGCGATGACGAACTAGCGGATGGGGTGGAAGAGGTCCCCGCCAATGAGGGTGAAGTGACGCCGGTCACTGAGTATGAAGAGCTCCCAGTCAACGTACTAGTTGAGGTCGAGTTGGTGTCAGGCGTAGAGGAGGTTTGTACCGATGAGGTCGACGAAGTGCTTGTCGACGAAGATCCTGTCGACGACGAGGGGAAAGAGGGAGATAGCGACTGCCCCAGCGATGCCGAGCTTTCATCATCTGCATCTTTTCCGACGCTGGATGTACTTGCAGCTGGCGAGCATGCCGCTGTAGATATGAGTGTGAGTTTGGAATTCAAGCACTGCGCGCGCCTCAGCTGACACTTGTTGCCGTACGTCTTGCCGTCAGAGCCGCACACGGGATTCTTTTCGCTCGTGCAATTGATGCCATCACACGAATTTGCTGTCGAAGGTGACTTTATCAAGACTGGAGCCGAAGTCTCCGTTTGTGCTGTGGGAGACAACACGTTGCTTGGCACCTTATCCACTGGCACCTCTCCATCCCCATTGCTGATACAATCACCCTCGGAAGCAACCACAAGAGATACATCACCCGGAGAGCAGTACTTGGCGTACTCAAGAAAACACTCGTTGTCGTACGTCTTGCCGTCCGAACCACACACGAAATCTTGGGTCGCATCACACGACGCGCTGCAGTCAAAGGCGTTGGAGGTGCACGGCCCACCGCCAGCGATGACGAGCGAGTCGCTCTTGCACTGTGCGATGGTCAGCTCGCACTTGTTGTTGTAGGTCTTGCCATCCGATCCGCACACGGGATCCCGCACTGGTTCGCACAAGTAGCCATCCTCGCACATGGGTTTGGGAGTTGGAGCGATCATAAAGAAGCATACGCCGTCACCTAAGTACACGAGCGAGGGGTCTTTGCACATCGCGACGCTGAAAACACACACGTTCGTGTACGTGACGCCGTCCGAGCCGCAAACGGGTTCCTCGTCTGGTGGACACGTGACTTCAGGTCCACACGCTGGGGTTGGTCTCGGAAGCGGGGCCGAAGTCGGACACTCGCCCTCCGACGCCACGAAAAGCCATGGTGCCATGCATGCCGTTACCAGTAGAGTACACTCCGACGCGTAGGTGAATCCGTCCGATCCGCAAACGGGTTTGTCGCCGTCTGAGCAGGTGAAGTCGGGCTCGCATTGTGGGAAGAGATTGGTGGTTGGCGTCGGGGTTGGCGTCGGGGTCGACTTGGGGTCTAGCGTTGGCGTTGGAGTCGTGGAGACGGCGTTAGCAGTCGCGACAACCGCCGCAGCGAGTGCAAGCCGCATGGCGACTCGTTTTGGCGAGCAGTGAGGGGCTGGGTGTAAACTCGCCATAGTACACCTCGCGCGTGCTCAACCCAGCAGCGTTGAGCGAGTGCTGATACACGTTGTCCATCGCTCACGATCGCAAGTCGCGATCTCAAGCTGGAGCTGCAAAGTGGGACGCATCAGCGTTGCACATGCGGGAGAAGGAGCCGGACTGTCCATTGCTTCTGATAACTGCTCAACAATGCGGTGCCGAGTCGACAAGGACAACTTCATGAAGAGCGTTGAGATTCAAACGGTTTCGCTATCTATTCTAGAGGAGAGAGCCTTCTTGCAGGCGATGACGAGAGCTGCTAGTTGATCAGGATCCCTAGGAAGGCTGTAAGCAGCGAGAGGACGAGACTGATGACACCGGAATGCACTGGTGGCGCTGCTGAGACAGAAGAAGAGGATGAGGGAGTGGTGTCGATAGCGGAGGTGGAACCGATAGTCGACGAGGATCCACTAGACGACGAAGAGCTGACAAGCGACGAGGAGACCGTAGGCGATGAGGAGCTTACTTTTGGAGAAGAGGATGAGGAAGTGGAGCCGGCGGTTGATGAGGAGGAAGAAGGGGTAGCAGCACTTCGAGACGATGAAGAGGGAGAGCTTTCCGTCGAGGATGCTGACACGGAGGTTGGTGTCGATGCCGAGGTGGGGCTGTCTGTCGTCGAGGATGAGGACGGTTGTCGTGACGCCGAGCTGATGCCGTTGTTGCCATGGACGCTTCCGTCATTCGCTTCTTTGTTAACACTGGCTGACTTTGTGGCTGATGTGCACTCACCACTGCTGGCCCGCTTGATGGAGGCGTCGGAGCATTGTGCAATTGTGAGCTGGCAATTGTTGCTGTAGGTGACTCCGTTAGATCCGCACACGGGTTTCTTCTCGCGAGTGCAGACAATGTCACCACACGAAGTACCCGTCGATCCCTGAGCTGTAGTCGGTGTCGGAGTCTTTATTCCAGTCGCCCACCCGTTGGCTGTCGTTGTGCCCGCAGGAGCCTGCCCTCCCACCTGTGCGGTGCAAACTCCCTTGGAGGATACCACGAGCGAAACATCTCTCGGCGAGCAGTACTTGGCAAACTGGAGGAAACACTCGTTATCATAGGTCTTGCCGTTGGAGCCGCACACAAAATCTTGGGACGCTTCGCATGAAGCACTGCAGTCAAAGGCGTTGGAGGTGCACGGACCGACAGCTGCCATTGTCAGCGAGTCGTCATTGCACTGCGCGACAGGTGAGCTCACACTTGTTGTTGTACGTCTTGCCGTTCGAACCGCACACGGGGTCCCGTACTGATTGACACACGAATCCGTCATTACACTGGGGCTTGGGCGGTGAAATCGGCATTGGGGCGACCATCGAACGGCACACGCCATTCATTCCGAACCTGAAGCGACGGATCTTCGCATTGTGCGACGAGGAAATCGCACGAGTTGGCATACGTGACGCCGTTCGAGCCACACACGGGGTTAGTCTGTTCTGTCGAACAAGTGAATCCGGTCTCACATGCTGGACTGGGCGATGGTGACAGGACATGCGCCGTCCGAGACCATGAAGAGCACCGGATCCACGCACTTTGCGACCTGTGAGGGCGCAGTCAGGTCGGGTATGTGACCTCCGTCCGACCCGCACACTGGTTCATCCCATTGCGGGACATGCAAAGCCAGGGTCGCACGCGGAGTTAGTCGGTGTTGGCGTCGGTGGTGTCCCCTCTGTCGGCGTCGGTTGTGGCTCCTCTGTCGGTGTCGGCTGTGGCTCCTCTGTCGGTGTCAGCGTTGGCGTCGGCGCGGGGGTGAGGTCAGCGCGTGCGGTCGTGGCGGCGGCCACAGCGAGCAAAAGGAGCCGACGCATGACGTCTTGGTCGACGTGAAAAGAGGAACTGAGACTGAACTAGTTATGCACGGTTGATCAATTAGCTTGTGTGTGAGCATGTATCACCTTCCCCTTGCAGTGCAGCTGATAGAGCAGAAACGCGGGAAGCGGGAATGGCACACACAGGTGTACAAAGGAGGCGCTCTGTGCGAGTTGTTCATGGCTCGAACAGCGTAAAGTACTATATGTGTAGTCGTGTCGAGTAGCACAAAGCCAAGCCGGTGCGAAGGTCAGCAGTGCGTCGGACTCGATGTTGGTGTTGGCATTGTTGAGGATCTGCACTCTCCAGTGGTCACGAGTGTGAGTTTGGGATTCGAGCACTGCGCGCGCTTCAGCTGACACTTGTTGCCGTACGTCTTGCCGTCAGAGCCGCACACGGGTTTTCGCTCTCTTGTACAAGAAATCCCATCGCACGAGGAAGCCTTCGGTGCTAGAGTACTAGATGGTGTTGGAGACGGCCTCGAAGTCTCGGTCGTGGCAGCCCACCCGTTGGTTGTCACCTCATCTACTGGCACCTCTCCATCCCCATTGCTGATACAATCACCCTCGGAAGCAACCACAAGAGATACATCACCCGGAGAGCAGTACTTGGCGTACTCAAGAAAACACTCGTTGTCGTACGTCTTGCCGTCCGAACCACACACGAAATCTTGGGTCGCATCACACGACGCGCTGCAGTCAAAGGTGTTGGAGGTGCACGGGCCACCGCCAGCGATGACGAGCGAGTCGCTCTTGCACTGCGCGACGGTGAGCTCACACTTGTTGTTGTAGGTCTTGCCATCCGATCCGCACACGGGATCCCGCACTGGTTCGCACAAGTAGCCACCTTCACACACGGGATTCGGCGTTGGAGCGATCATATAATTGCATCCGCCATTCCCAACGATATCAAGTGAGGGGTCCTTGCACATCGCGACGCTGAAAACACACACGTTCGTGTACGTGACGCCGTCCGAGCCGCAAACGGGTTCCTCGTCTGGCGGACACGTGACTTCAGGTCCACACGCTGGGGTTGGCCTCGGAAGCGGGGCCGAAGTCGGACACTCGCCCTCCGACGCCACGAAAAGCCATGGTGCCATGCATGCCTCTACCAGTAGAGCACACTCCGACGCGTAGGTGAATCCGTCCGATCCGCAAACGGGTTTGTCGCCGTCTGAGCAGGTGAAGTCGGGCTCGCATTGTGGGAAGAGATTGGTGGTTGGCGTCGGGGTTGGCGTCGGGGTCGACTTGGGGTCTAGCGTCGGCGCTGGTGTTGGGTTTGTAGTGGAAACGCTTACTGCAGCCTCCAGAGCGATCGATGCAAGTACGAGGAGCAGGGATATGTATCGCATGATGGTGCTTGACGCTCGAGGAGAATGAGGAACTGTGCACGAATGAGAGCGGATGCAGAGCAGGAATCTGCCTTGTTACAAAGTGGGACTTTTAGCAATGGAAATACTGATAACGAAGACAAGTTCACATATGATGAGCTTTGTCTTCGAGTCACCTCGACGAACACACCTCTCCGCAAGACTCAACGATGAGGGGCAGATGCCGTTGGGCCTGAAATTGAAGCTGGAGTGAGGCGTTGGCGTTGATTGCAGGTTTGGTGTCTGCCTTGGTATCGATTTCGACGTCGATGTTGGTGCCGGTGTGGACGTTGTCGTCGATATCGGGATCGATGTCAACTAAGATGCCGGTGTCGGTGTCGGTATTGACGTTGGTGACGTTGGGGAGGTACACTCACCCTCCGAGCCCATGAAGAGCGACGGGTTCTTGCATTGTGCGACCTTCAGTTCGCAGTCGGTGATAAGGTATATGCTTTACCACGGGCATACCACAGTAGCTACACTATATGTAACTAGACTAATGTAGCTTTCACGGCGAGTGCGGAACACTGCGCATCGCAGCGAGAGACTAGAGTCTCATCAACTGCATACGTCTGTGACGCCACTCTGAAGTCTGGGAATAAGCTGGCTGGCCGCGCTTGTCGACCGAAGTTACGAATTCGAGTTCTCTCGACGGCGGTCTCGTTCTGACGTCGTCAAGCTGAACGTCGCGCGCGTTGCTTGGTTTTCGCTAGCACTCGACACACGCTCATCAACGCAGCTCTCGAGCGTGGCTATGCAGCAGCAGATAGACGCAGCTTGGTTTTCGCAAGCGTCCGATGGAGCCGCCGCTTGAGCCCTCGTGAAGATCTTGAGTCAGGACGCGCAGCTGAATCCGAGGCGAGGTGCTTGGATTTCGCGAATGCCTGGATCCAGTTGAGGCATGGGTCTGCTCTTTATCACGAGAGGTTGTGCCTTCGCCTTGGTCTTCTCGCGCGGTGGATCCTCAAGCGTGTGACTCTGAGTCATGAACCGCTGAGAGCAGTCGCTTGAGCTCCATATTGAAATTTGCCATCTGAGGGGAAGAGAGCTTGGCATCGAATGCCTCGCCCTCGCAAGTTGAATTCGATGGCATCCCTCCCTTTTTTCTTGAAAAATGTATCAGAAGTGCAATGAACAAGGAGAGATGGCACCCTCTTACTTCCAACGGTCTTGTGGGCATCCAGGACGCCATACTCGAGTTGATCTACCGGTGGCGTCGCGGCTGCTCGAACTTCTCTGAGCTCATCGGCACGACGATGAACTTTCACGAAAGCGTTGCCATCCCCAACTTGTCATCGCTACAGAATATTCTTGGTGGTTATGGCGTCCATCGTTTCCCTTGTAGCCTCCACATTCATTGTGCAGCAGTCCAACCTAAATGTGTTCTTTGAGCTCTTGCAGACTACATGTGCGCAATTCACAGATGTTCATCTTCCAACACTTCTCATCGTTCGGGTTACAGAAATGTTGCAACAACAATGACGTTCACATCATCCGATCACAGCACTCGAACAAATCAAAATCATAGCATGTGGTGCACCATCGGGTTCTGTGCGCGACGAGGGAAGCCAACTTCGCACATCGGGCTGGTGCATCCTCAGCGTCTGACACGACACTTCCCGTTCAAACGCTGGAGCATTCAATATCATCCGCCCACTGCAGCCGAGGAAGTGGCACTACCAAGAAGTTCTGTCTTAAAAATGGGTCGAAGCCAAACGCTGTTGATGCTAGCTCTACAGCTCTCTGTGCCTGGTTTGCTGATGCTCTCGGCGTCGCTGCATTCGTGGGGAGAGATTATTGGCGATTCCAGTGATAGCAGCTCCGTTGTAACGAGCGTCCGCTTGTCTCCAGATGGCCTCTGCGTGCAGCTTCAGAAACGCAATACCGCCTGCCTCCCGTTCATCGACCTCATACTCGACGCGACTGCTGCCAGTCGCGACATCCGTCGATCTACCCGCGCAAATGCGGTTACCCACGAGCCATTTGATATTGGGTCAACAATCGATGCGGAAGCTGACGCCAAAGCTCACCAAGTGGATCAGATTGTGTCAGTATGGTGTCGCCCAATGAGGAGAATCCCTGATGAAGCTTCAGTGCTGATGCAAGGAGCCGAGAGCGCCATGTGTCTCGCGATTCTGGAGACTTGCGTCTTCTCGCTGGGCTTGTGGCTTACATTCGCGTTGCTCTCACTGCTTTGGGGTTCCTTCAGACTGGTTTCGACGTGTTCAAGCTCGACTTGCAGCACATTCTGCATTTATGCTAGTGCCTTGCTTGGCCTTGTAGTCATCCTGCTCTGGTGGAGCTACAGCTCGTTCCTCGTCGATGCTGAGACGCTATCTGAATTGTCGCTGACGTGGCGAAACGGCTCGTCGTTCAATGTAGCAGCGACAGCATTGGCCCTGTCCTTCGTTACTCTGTGGCTCCAGGCTCGTGCTTCGATCCAGAACTATGCGCAACTCCACGCTTTGCCTGTGGCGCTTGCGTTGCAGCGAGGAGGTGAGCGAGGCGGAGCGTGTCGGCGACCCGAAGACCCGCTCGCGTGCCCCGCCAACTATATCGTTTGACCAAGTGTGAAAAAGTAGATCGTGTTGAAGTAAACGCCTTTGCAATGTCTAGATGGATTCCTGGTTGAATCGACGCATTTTGCCATTAGTACGTCTCAGCCATGATGCTCACAACAAGCGCCGTCCAGCCCGCAAACGGGTGGCAGCGCTGACCGCGGCCGTAGCGCTCGCTGTTGTGAATGTCGCCGCTGTACTGCTCCCACAAGTACCCAGTGCTCTCGAACTCGCTGTAAATGTTGGCGATCACGTTGTTCCGAAGTCGGTTGTACGCCTCTTGGAATTCATCGCGGAATGGACTGCCGACCTCTGGCTGGGAGTAATGGTGGAGAGCGTCAAGTGCCAGGTAATTCATGTTGATCCAGATCGATCCTCGCCAGTACGGCTTGTCACCCGGCGCGTTCTCCCGTTCGTAAAACGAGTCGAGAGTCGACATGGATCGGAGACCGTATGGTGACCACAGATGGTCTGGGTTCAAAATCTGTCCTCGAAGTAGAGCCAGCAGCTTTGGCGAGTCCGGCGGCAGTAGCTTTAGCAGCAACGGGAAAACACTGATGTACCCGACGTGCTCCACGAATTGCACTTTGGTCTGTTTGGCAGCACAAAACAGCATAGTTAGTTCGCGAGAAGGCCAAACATCCATGCAAGAGTATCCAGCGCACCGTTTGGGGGATGAATGTGGGCTTGATCATCAGACCACCGTTGCCGTCACCCAAAGGGAACATGTAGCGTGGGTGGCTCTTCGGGCAACGCACGCGCCGGCGCTGAACGTCAGCAATTGGCACCTTCCACATCACGGAGTCCTCGTTCGAATTGCCACAGCGGACCACCACCAGGTTCTCGATGATTCCGTCTGAACTGTGCTCGCCAACATCAAAGTAGGACTGCTTCTGCTCGTCCCAGTGATATTTGTCCAGTCCGTTCAAATAGCGATCGTGCTGTTTTTGGTACACTTGGATCTTGTCTGTCTCGCCAACCACCTCCGCCAGCCTCGACATGATTTCGCTCGACTTGGCCATCCACGCCACCAAATCGACATGCATCTCTTTGGGGCTGGGATGGGACGCGCGAGGGTAGTCATCGAGACCCGAAGAAAGTGTGTTTGCAATGAGTCTGCTATCATCGGGGTGCCGACCGCGCCAGCGCATACTTGCTGCCTCCTCGTCTTGGTGAGGGACCACGCTGAGTGAAAGCGAACCAGTCGTACCAGCGCTCAAGGAACGGAAAAGCAACGCGCAAAAACTCTTCCAGCTCAGTGTGGTCTCCACCCTCCTTCATTCCTTGCTTGATGATCTTCTCGACTGCAAGAAGAGAGTCGGTGGGTTGGCGTGCTCAACGTGCTGAATCAGGAATTCACTTGGAAAAACGCGCCTGCGAGCCACTTCTCCAAGGATCTGCTCACGAGTAATGTAGCCATCGTCCTCCATGAGGTTCAGCCAGTGTGCAATGACATCCATAGATAAACGGTAGTCAAATGATGCAATGCCGAGCTGATGAAAGCCTTCGTCCCATAGAAAACCACGCGGAAAGAACGAGCGAGACGGTGAAGCTGTAAACAGGGGCTTGGGTGGTGACTCGATCACTTCCTTTGGCTTCCGCGGATCATGCTGGATCAATGAGCTGCCATAGAAGAAGCTAAGACCACCAACGAGTTCCCCCTAGCGCTGCCTGTGCAAAGCGAATGTGGCTTTCGTTAAACTTTGGGTCGACATTGACCTCGCCAGCAAAGTCAGACTGGTGGAATCCTTTTGCAGCAAGGTGGAAAGTGTCTTCGAACTTTTGCTCGAACGCATCCGCATGCTGCTCAAGTGTCTTCGAAACAAGAGTATGCATATCCGGCACATCGATTTCTCCATTTGCTCCACCTGTTTCCTTCAGAACAACCTCCAGAGTGATGTCTTCTTCACGCAGCGCGCGCATGTCAGGGATATCAATAATTGCCTTGCACAACGACCATTGTGCTGCCTTCGCCAATCGAATTGCCAAGTAGAATCTTCTTGTCCGTCGTTGGCTTACCCTCGCTGTTGAGGATAGGTCTAGCTCGGGCAACGAGCCGCTCCTTGATGTTCAGCACGCTTGTGTCTTTCATCCCTGCGTAGCGAAGCTCGGCTGCTGCTACCGATCCGGTCTTTGTGCGAAGCTGCACGTGAAGCTGAAAGTCAAGAGGAGCCTCGATGCCAGTAGCTTCAACCTGAACGTCCTTCTCTTCGTCGTCATCATCATCATCGTCGTCGTCCGGAGAGCTGCTTGAGATAACAAGTTGCGAGCACATTTCGGTGCCGTCAGTGGCGCCTGTGCATGGCTCGGAGGCTTTTGGCGGCTCGACCGCCACCTCCAGCAAGTCCTTGAGCGCGTCTCGACAGGGGTTCTTGGGGCTCTCGTCCCCGCAGCCCAGCTCAATAAAGAAATACATGGAGAGCTTGCTGGCTTCCTCTCCTCTCCCTCGGCGGCGCTTGTCCACTGGCTCGACGTGCGAGGCGAGGATGCGTGCGGCCCATCCGTCGACACCGTCCTGCTCCTTCTCCAGCCGCGCGTACAGCGTCCGCAGCGCGACGCGGTTGTGCTGGTCCTCGATCCACTGGTCGGCGAAGCTGCGGCCGTCGTGGCGGCGCCAGCCGTAGGTCTGCAGCGTGTCGTCCTGGCGCGCCTCGTAGCGCAGCTGGGTCACGTCTTCGAGCGTCGAGCCCCACAGCAGCCCGGCCGACACGGAGCGCGGGAAGGACCGCGAGCGCACGCCGAAGTACAAGCCGGAGCGGTAGGTGCCCCACCTGAGGCCTCGAGCGGAGCTGGCGGCCGCGAAAGGCCTCCAGGGCCGCGCGGTCCAGCGGCCGGCAGGTGCGCCAGCGACCGCGGAGCGCTCACGTCGGCCGGCTGTATCTCGGGCCCCAGGGCTTCTTTGGCGCTGGGAATTGGGCGACAGCTGCGCGGGAAGCTGCACGTTGTAGTGGGAGAAGAGCAGCGCGGCCGCGACGGCCAGCAGCGCCGCCAGCAGCGCCGCGCGCAGCGGCTCCGGCGCCGCCATGAGGATCCGACACGTCACTTGGCTGTGGTTGTCAGTGTGTGTATTTTTGAAAATTGTTGTTTTGGAGAGACCAAAGGGGTCCACTATGGCCAGCGGAGTTGTTGCTTGAGACTTTCGTGCATGTAGTTCATGAGCAGCGTCAAAGTCAGCTTCGAGAGCGTTGGTGTGGGGATGGATATGAGTTCAGTAAGTATTTACGTCGGGAATTGCCAACAAATCGTGAGGCGTGTCTGCATTGTCGACAAAATGTCGGCAGAGCTATTTGAATGGCAGAACGTTGCGTCTGGAATCGCTTGGACTGCGAACACCTTCCGTGAAGATGCCATCAGTGCCAACTACAAATCGTCCCTCTGTCACCAGATTCAAATCGCATCCTCCCCATGGGGATTGCAATCGCCGAGCATGGCAACCAACTCGCTCCCGGAAGGTCGACGCCGAGGATCGTCCTGCAGGCACGCAACACCCAGACTTCGCACACACGATGGACACTCCTCGCTAAAACTTGGACGAAGAAGATTTGACATGACGCCATCGAGGACCTGGAATGGCTTCATTTTTGATCCATTCGCCCCGACCGCATCGCTGTACGGAAGCTTGCACATATCAATTTCCGAGAGCAACGCCCCGAACGAATAGATGTCGCTCCGCTCCGTGTATTTTTCGCCCTTCAGCACCTCTGGCGCTGTCCAGTACGGCGTTCCAACACCCATAGTCATCGTCTCCTCAGCTCGTCGTCGAGCGACACCAAAGTCGACGATCTTCGGACACAGGTCTCCAGTCAGAAGCACATTCTTCGACTTGAGATCGCGGTGAATGAGTGGAGGATCGAGACTGTGTAGATACTCGATGCCACGCGCAATTCCAATCGCAATGTGGAGCTTGTCTTGTCTCCACTCGAGAGTATCTCCGTGTTTGGACAAATAGTCGAGCAGATCACCAGTCGGCAGAAACTCCATCACAAGCACCAGATTGCTGAGAGTGGACCAGGCGACACCGAGGAACTCCACGATGTTCGGATGGTGCAGACTCGCAGACAACTGGATCTCGTTCGCAAATTCTTGAACCGCTTCAAAGTTGTGCGTTTTCCCTTCAATCAGTCGTTTGACAGCCACTTCTTGTGACCTTCCACTCATGCGTAGACTGCATGCCCACACTTCACCGTACGCTCCTTTGGATAGCATACGCTTAAAGCAAATGTTTTCGTACGGGATCCGCTTGTTGGCGAGGTGCGGGTCATCACGGAGCATTGGAAGGAACTGCACACCCCCAACGCTGCCATGTTCCATGCTGTCGGCACTGATCAGGCTAGGATCAGACGGGTGTTCCTCCAAGCTGGGTAGAGTTGGCTCCGTGGAATCCTCGCTGTCGGCTTCAATGGGATATTGAGCTATGCCGTCAGCATCATGAGGAGGTTGAGAGTTTTGACTAGCTTTCTTCTTCTTGTCAGTGCTATGGCGTTTGTACAAGACAAATCCCACCACGGCTAAGAGTAGAGCTATCGCAGCACCACCGACCCCTACTCCGATGTAGGTGCTAGTTGTCGCTGTACCCGATCGTTGTTCTTCAGTTTGGAACTCTTTCATCCACGTGTCTACCCATTCGGAAGGAGTTGGCTCAACTTTGTTGGCGTTCAAGACTGTTCCAAGCGTGCTCAGCGGATAGCAGGGTATTGTCAGGGCTCCGTATCCTTTGTTCTCTGCTGGGCACCACTCGCCATAATTCGGTTCATTTCTCCTCGCAATCGTGTGAACAGCGTAAACTAGATATGGGGTTGATTGTTCGACCCAGTTGTGCATCTTGGCACGTATTTCAGGAATTGCTGTTTCCGGGTTTCCACCTGTGTTCCACGGTACTGATTGAGTGGATATCACCTTCGTCAGAGGGGTCGTCCATTACACATTTCACTGAGAGTAACATTTGCACGCCATTGCAATATTGACTATAATAAGCAGGATTGCCGTCAGGTTGTGTGCAGTTGATAGTTGTACACTGCGATATGCTGATGTACTCATCAAGGGACACACCGATATGTGCCATGGAAGAACTCTCGCCACTCATGCGTTCTGGGAGCAACCACACTTGTTTCACTACACCAAGATCAGTGATGGCATAACCCGAATCCCACAACAACGCACGCTGAGCACTTGGAGCGATGTTCTCATAAGTCACATCCAAATCCTTGAGTCGCTGAAGCACTCGATCTGGCACTTCGTCAACTTCGAACGGATCTACTCTGCCACCAGCTTGGTATCGATCATAAAGCTGTCGAGCAATATCCGAATTCGTGCTTCGCGAGTCAAACATGCCTTTAGCTGGAGTCACCTCGACTGTAATGGTGTCGTTGGAATTCTTAGAGTTATCAGTCGATGTCGACGTGTTGACCAACTCTGTTGGAGTCGAAGATAGGCTCAGAAGCCATTCGTCGACCCACGCTGTCGGTTTCGGAGAAACGAGGTCATCGGTACCCGGATACTTGCTTTTGGGATGGCAAGGAATGACAACCGAGCCGAAGCCTCCGCTCGGACAATTATCGTACTTTGGTTCAGCATCTGCTGACAGTGTGTTGATCGAGAAAACCAGGTAGTCCTCCCATTCGTGCTTGAGCAGTCGGAGCTCAGGGATCATCGTATCGCTGCCCCCAGTCGCCCACATCGCGATGTCTTGCTGCTCTCCATCGTCATCTTCAACCACGCACCGTGACACCGACAGCATTTGCGTGCCGCTGCAGAAATGGTTGCTCAAAGCCAGTTTCCCATCGGGCTGGTTGCAATCCTTAGCCGTACACCCCGACTCCAAGAAGTCACTGTACGGAACAGCGATGCTGGCCATGGAGTGGTTATCCAGTGGCCAGACTTGCTTCAGCGACCCATCCGCTCCGAAAACATACCCAGAGTCCCACAACAGTGCTCGCTGAACGATACCGGGGAGCGAGCTGAATGTGGTGATGTTGGTATCGGTCAGTCGAGACTGGATGCTCTTGGGTACGTCGTCTTCCGTGATCTCGACTTGGTCGACATCCTTTCCAGCGAGGTAGCGACGATAGAGTTGTTGCGATAGGTCGGAGGTGGTGCCATCAAAGTCGAAGAACGAGTCGGCGGAGAGAAGAGCGCCGGCTGCCAACCCTGCTACCATCGAAGTCGTGGCGACGTGAAAGGTCCACCTCATTCTTCACTTCTCGCTGCAGGTGGTGGGTGTGTTTCTCGTCTGGAAAATTGTGGACTGGCAAGAATTGTTGTGAAGTTTTTATTTTTCAAAGGACCAACGGACCTCTTCGTGTGCCGGTGGATACGAACGGGCTTCTGTCTGGACATCAAGGTCCATTCAGGCAAGACTGGAAACGTCGAGCAACCATGGAGTGCCCTTCGCAGCCCGGACCTCAAGGCTCAAACTCGTTCTATAGTAAAGGTGCTTTCTGTTTACTGAAAGCATCTGCCACTGTGGGACCATTGACAGTGTCGAGTCCGGACTACCCATGGGCGACGTGGAACGCTAGTAGGAGTTGGCCTCAAGCAGCGGCTGCACGGCAAACGAGTCGCTTCATATCACGCGCATAGCTGGAGGCAACAGCTGGGAGGTCCCACGATTCGATGGTCCCGTACTCGCGCTCATCGGCGCGCCGTCTACAGTTCCAAAACATAGCTGACCACACATTGTTCGAGGTTGGCTATGAAGTTCCACCTTGACCTTTTTTTTTTTGAGGAGCCTCCATGGTACTAACCTCCTCATTCGCACCTAAGTTGTCCTTCCTTCCGCCATGCATCCAGCTGCCACCTTCACCCGCGCCAACCACTTGCCATGCTCCTCACCGTTCAGACCGAAGGCTCTGGTGGATTCTCGCTCGTCGGCGAGGCGTCTGACATCGCGCAGCAGATCTACTGGCAGTCGCTTGTCAACGCGACCGTGACGGCATGACGCTCAAGGATGTGCCGACTGAGGTGCACAGCCGCCTTGAATCGTTCAACATCGACTTCAACTGATGACGACAGACACCTCCGACCGCCAGAACGTTGCGTCTGGAATCGCTTGGACTGCGAACACCTTCCGTGAAGATGCCATCAGTGCCAACTACAAATCGTCCCTCTGTCACCAGATTCAAATCGCATCCTCCCCATGGGGATTGCAATCGCCGAGCATGGCAACCAACTCGCTCCCGGAAGGTCGACGCCGAGGATCGTCCTGCAGGCACGCAACACCCAGACTTCGCACACACGATGGACACTCCTCGCTAAAACTTGGACGAAGAAGATTTGACATGATGCCATCAAGGACCTGGAATGGCTTCATTTTTGATCCATTCGCCCCGACCGCATCGCTGTACGGAAGCTTGCACATATCAATTTCCGAGAGCAACGCCCCGAACGAATAGATGTCGCTCCGCTCCGTGTATTTTTCGCCCTTCAGCACCTCTGGCGCTGTCCAGTACGGCGTTCCAACACCCATAGTCATCGTCTCCTCAGCTCGTCGTCGAGCGACACCAAAGTCGACGATCTTCGGACACAGGTCTCCAGTCAGAAGCACATTCTTCGACTTGAGATCGCGGTGAATGAGTGGAGGATCGAGACTGTGTAGATACTCGATGCCACGCGCAATGCCAATCGCAACGTGGAGCTTGTCTTGTCTCCACTCGAGAGTATCTCCGTGTTTGGACAAATAGTCGAGCAGATCACCAGTCGGCAGAAACTCCATCACAAGCACCAGATTGCTGAGAGTGGACCAGGCGACACCGAGGAACTCCACGATGTTCGGATGGTGCAGACTCGCAGACAACTGGATCTCGTTCGCAAATTCTTGAACCGCTTCAAAGTTGTGCGTTTTCCCTTCAATCAGTCGTTTGACAGCCACTTCTTGTGACCTTCCACTCATGCGTAGACTGCATGCCCACACTTCACCGTACGCTCCTTTGGATAGCATACGCTTAAAGCAAATGTTTTCGTACGGGATCCGCTTGTTGGCGAGGTGCGGGTCATCACGGAGCATTGGAAGGAACTGCACACCCCCAACGCTGCCATGTTCCATGCTGTCGGCACTGATCAGGCTAGGATCAGACGGGTGTTCCTCCAAGCTGGGTAGAGTTGGCTCCGTGGAATCCTCCCTGTCCGCTTCACTGGGATATTGAGCTATGCCGTCAGCATCATGAGGAGGTTGAGAGTTTTGACTAGCTTTCTTCTTCTTGTCAGTGCTATGGCGTTTGTACAAGACAAATCCCACCACGGCTAAGAGTAGAACTATCGCGGCACCTCCGATCCCGACTCCAGTGTAGGTGCTAGTTGCCACTGTACCCGATCGCTGTTCTTCAGTCTGGAACTCTTTCATCCACGTGTCCACCCATTCGGAAGGAGTTGGCTCAACTTTGTTGGCGTTCAAGACTGTTCCAAGCGTGCTCAGCGGATGGCAGGGTATTGTCAGAGCTCCGTATCCATCGTTCTCTGCTGGGCACCACTCGCCATAATCTGGCTCATTTCTCCTCGCAATCGTGTGAACAGCGTAAACTAAGTATGGAGTTTTTTGATCGACCCAGTTGTGCATTTTGGCACGAATTTCAGGAATGGATGTCTTCGGGTTTCCACCTGTGTTCCACGGTACTGATGGAGTGATGTCACCATTATGTAAGTCCTCCATCACACATTTCGCTGAGCGTAACATTTGCACCCCGTTGCACATCCAAGTGGCGTATGCGATGTTTCCGTCAGGCTGTGTGCAATTGAGCGGCGTACACTTTGAGGTGCCTGTGTATTCATCAAGTGACACACCGATATGTGCCATGGAAGAACTCTCGCCACTCATGCGTTCTGGGAGCAACCACATTTGTTTCACTACACCAAGATCAGTGATGGCATAACCCGAATCCCACAGCAACGCACGCTGAGCAATCGGATCGATGTTCTCATAAGTCACATCCAAATCCTTGAGTCGCTGAAGCACTCGATCTGGCACTTTGTCAACTTCGAACGGATCTACTCTGCCACCAGCTTGGTATCGATCATAAAGCTGTCGAGCAATATCCGAATTCGTGCTTCGCGAGTCAAACATGCCTTTAGCTGGAGTCACCTCGACTGTAATGGTGTCGTTGGAATTCTTAGAGTTATCAGTCGATGTCGACGTGTTGACCAACTCTGTTGGAGTCGAAGATAGGCTCAGAAGCCATTCGTCGACCCACGCTGTCGGTTTCGGAGAAACGAGGTCATCGGTACTCGGATACGTGCTTTTGGGATGGCAAGGAATGACAACCGAGCCGAAGCCTCCGCTCGGACAATTATCGTACTTTGGTTCAGCATCTGCTGACAGTGTGTTGATCGAGAAAACCAGGTAGTCCTCCCATTCGTGCTTGAGCAGTCGGAGCTCAGGGATCATCGTATCGCTGCCTCCAGTCGCCCACATTGCGATGTCTTGCTGCTCTCCATCGTCATCTTCAACAACACACCGTGACACCGACAGCATTTGCGTGCCGCTGCAGAAATGGTTGCTCAAAGCCAGTTTCCCATCGGGCTGGTTGCAATCCTTAGCTGTACACCCCGACTCCAAGAAGTCACTGTACGGAACAGCGATGCTGGCCATGGAGTGGTTATCCAGTGGCCAGACTTGCTTCAGCGACCCATCCGCTCCGAAAACATACCCAGAGTCCCACAACAGTGCTCGCTGAACGATACCGGGGAGCGAGCTGAATGTGGTGATGTTGGCATCGGTCAGTCGAGACTGGATGCTCTTGGGTACGTCGTCTTCCGTGATCTCGACTTGGTCGACATCCTTTCCAGCGAGGTAGCGACGATAGAGTTGTTGCGATAGGTCGGAGGTGGTGCCATCAAAGTCGAAGAACGAGTCGGCGGAGAGAAGAGCGCCGGCTGCCAACCCTGCTACCATCGAAGTCGTGGCGACGTGAAAGGTCCACCTCATTCTTCACTTCTCGCTGCAGGTGGTGGGTGTGTTTCTCGTCTGGAAAATTGTGGACTGGCAAGAATTGTTGTGAAGTTTTTATTTTTCAAAGGACCAACGGACCTCTTCGTGTGCCGGTGGATACGAACGGGCTTCTGTCTGGACATCAAGGTCCATTCAGGCAAGACTGGAAACGTCGAGCAACCATGGAGTGCCCTTCGCAGCCCGGACCTCAAGGCTCAAACTCGTTCTATAGTAAAGGTGCTTTCTGTTTACTGAAAGCATCTGCCACTGTGGGACCATTGACAGTGTCGAGTCCGGACTACCCATGGGCGACGTGGAACGCTAGTAGGAGTTGGCCTCAAGCGGCGGCTGCACGGCAAACGAGTCGCTTCATATCACGCGCATAGCTGGAGGCAACAGCTGGGAGGTCCCACGATTCGATGGTCCCGTACTCGCGCTCATCGGCGCGCCGTCTACAGTTCCAAAACATAGCTGACCACACATTGTTCGAGGTTGGCTATGAAGTTCCACCTTGACCTTTTTTTTTTTGAGGAGCCTCCATGGTACTAACCTCCTCATTCGCACCTAAGTTGTCCTTCCTTCCGCCATGCATCCAGCTGCCACCTTCACCCGCGCCAACCACTTGCCATGCTCCTCACCGTTCAGACCGAAGGCTCTGGTGGATTCTCGCTCGTCGGCGAGGCGTCTGACATCGCGCAGCAGATCTACTGGCAGTCGCTTGTCAACGCGACCGTGACGGCATGACGCTCAAGGATGTGCCGACTGAGGTGCACAGCCGCCTTGAATCGTTCAACATCGACTTCAACTGATGACGACAGACACCTCCGACCGCCAGAACGTTGCGTCTGGAATCACGTGGACTGCGAACACCTTCCGTGAAGATGGCATCAGTGACAACTACAACTTGTCCCTCTGTCATCAGATTCAAATCGCATCCTCCCCATGGGGATTGCAATCGCCGAGCATGGCAACCAACTCGCTCCCGGAAGGTCGACGCCGAGGATCGTCCTGCAAGCACGCAACGCCCAGGCTTCGCACACACGATGGACACTCCTCGCTAAAACTTGGACGAAGAAGATTTGACATGACGCCATCGAGGACCTGGAACGGCTTCATTTTTGATCCATTCGCCCCGACCGCATCGCTGTACGGAAGCTTGCACGTATCAATTTCCGAGAGCAACGCCCCGAACGAATAGATGTCGCTCCGCTCCGTGTATTTGTCGCCCTTCAGCACCTCTGGCGCTGTCCAGTACGGCGTTCCAACACCCATAGTCATCGTCTCCTCAGCTCGTCGTCGAGCGACACCAAAGTCGACGATCTTCGGACACAGGTCTCCAGTCAGAAGCACATTCTTCGACTTGAGATCGCGGTGAATGAGAGGAGGATCGAGACTGTGTAGATACTCGATGCCACGCGCAATGCCAATCGCAATGTGGAGTTTGTCTTGTCTCCACTCGAGAGTATCTCCGTGTTTGGACAAATAGTCGAGCAGATCACCAGTCGGCAGAAACTCCATCACAAGCACCAGATTGCTGAGAGTGGACCAGGCGACACCGAGGAACTCCACGATGTTCGGATGGTGCAGACTCGCAGACAACTGGATCTCGTTCGCAAATTCTTGAACCGCTTCAAAGTTGTGCGTTTTCCCTTCAATCAATCGTTTGACAGCCACTTCTTGTGACCTTCCACTCATGCGTAGACTGCATGCCCACACTTCACCGTACGCTCCTTTGGATAGCATACGCTTAAAGCAAATGTTTTCGTACGGGATCCGCTTGTTGGCGAGGTGCGGGTCGTCACGGAGCATTGGAAGGAACTGTACACCCCCAACGCTGCCATGTTCCATGCTGTCGGCACTGATCAGGCCAGGATCAGACGGGTGTTCCTCCAAGCTGGGTAGAGTTGGCTCCGTGGAATCCTCGCTGTCGGCTTCAATGGGATATTGAGCTATGCCGTCAGCATCATGAGGAGGTTGAGAGTTTTGACTAGCTTTCTTCTTCTTGTCAGTGCTATGGCGTTTGTACAAGACAAATCCCACCACGGCTAAGAGTAGAGCTATCGCAGCACCACCGACCCCTACTCCGATGTAGGTGCTAGTTGTCGCTGTACCCGATCGTTGTTCTTCAGTTTGGAACTCTTTCATCCACGTGTCTACCCATTCGGAAGGAGTTGGCTCAACTTTGTTGGCGTTCAAGACTGTTCCAAGCGTGCTCAGCGGATAGCAGGGTATTGTCAGGGCTCCGTATCCTTTGTTCTCTGCTGGGCACCACTCGCCATAATTCGGTTCATTTCTCCTCGCAATCGTGTGAACAGCGTAAACTAGATATGGGGTTGATTGTTCGACCCAGTTGTGCATCTTGGCACGTATTTCAGGAATTGCTGTTTCCGGGTTTCCACCTGTGTTCCACGGTACTGATTGAGTGATGTCACCATTGTGTAAGTCCTCCATCACACATTTCGCTGAGAGTAACATTTGCACGCCGTTGCAAAACCAAGTGGCATGGGCGATATTGCCGTCGGGTTGTGTGCAATTGAGCGGCGTACACTTCGACATGCTGGTATACTCATCCAGGGACACACCAATATTTGCCATGGACGAACTCTCGCCACTCAGGCGTTCTGGGAGCACCCACAATTGTTTCACTACACCAAGATCAGTGATGGCATAACCCGAATCCCACAACAGTGCGCGCTTAGCAATCGGATCAATGTTCTCATAAGTCACATCCAAACGCTTGAGTCGCTGAAGCACTCGGTCCGGCACTTTGTCAATTTCGAACGGATCCACTATGCCACCAGCTTGGTATCGATCATAAAGCTGTCGAGCAATATCAGAATTCGTGCTTCGCGCGTCAAACATGCCTTTGGCTGGAGTCACCTCGACTGTAATGGTGTCGTTGGAATTCTTAGAGTTATCACCTGGTGTCGACGCGTTGACTAACACTGTTGCATTCGAAGACAGGTTCAGAAGCCACTCGTCGACCCACGCCGTCGGTTCCGGAGAAACGAGGTCATCGGTACTCGGATACGTGCTTTTGGGATGGCAAGGAATGACAACCGAACCGAAGCCTCCGCTCGGACAATTATCGTACTTTGGTTCAGCATCTGCTGACAGCGTGTTGATCGAGAAAACAAGGTAGTGCTCGTCGTCGATTGTCCATTCGTGCTTGAGCAGTCGAAGCTCAGGGATTATCGTATCGTTGCCTCCAGTCGCCCACATAGCGATGTCTTGCTGCTCTCCGTCGTCATCTTCAGCCACGCACCGTGCCACCGACAGCATTTGTGTGCCGCTACAGAAATGGTTGCTCAAAGCCAGTTTCCCATCAGTCTGGTTGCAGTCCTTAGCCGTACACCCCGACTCCAAGAAGTCACTGTACGGGACAGCGATGTTGGCCATGGAGTGGTTATCCAGCGGCCAGACTTGCTTCAGCGACCCGTCCGCTCCGAAAACATACCCAGAGTCCCACAACAGTGCTCGCTGAACGATACCGGGGAGCGAGTTGAA
This sequence comes from Phytopythium helicoides, assembly GCA_024867545.1. NCBI lineage: Eukaryota > Oomycota > Peronosporomycetes > Pythiales > Pythiaceae > Phytopythium > Phytopythium helicoides. The sequence goes on along the minus strand of JANFNE010000028.1, from coordinate 327,965 downwards.
TGTGGTGATGTTGGCATCGGTCAGTCGAGACTGGATGCTCTTGGGTACGTCGTCTTCCGTGATCTCGACTTGGTCGACATCCTTTCCAGCGAGGTAGCGACGGTAGAGTTGCTGCGAGAGGTCGGAAGTGGTGCCATCAAAGTCGAAGAACGAGTCGGCGGAGGGAAGAGCGCCGGCTGCCAGCCCTGCTACCATCGAAGTCGTGGCGACGTGAAATGTCCACCTCATTCTTCACTTTTCGTTGCAGGCGTATTTGTCGGGATAACTGGTGGGTCTGTTTCTCGTCTGGAAAATTGTGGACTGGGAAGAATTGTTGTGAAGATTTTTTTCAATGGACCTACGGACCTCTTCATGAGCCGGGTGGATACGAATGGGTTCCTATCTGGACATCAAGGTCCATTCAGCCAAGACTGGAAACGTCGAGCAACCATGGAGCGTCCTTTGAGCGGACAGTCTTCAAACAGACGGGCACTGGCCAAACGGCCATCGGTTGGGAAAGTGATGCTGGCGCATTGGCTGTTGAATCTCTTCTGAAGCCAGCGTTATTATACCTTCAATTTTGTCGTGCGTTACTTGGGGGAGTCCTTTGTATTCACAGCAATCGACCCTGCAGCCAGTGAACTTGTGATTTGGCAGAGCCTTTCAGATACCGGTGCTCATCATCACCATGTTTATTGCACCTATTGTGCTCGCAACTTCACTACCCGAATCCCTAGACAAAAATACCGATCCGACATGGAGTCACCTGCCGCTACACAAACACGTCGCCTCCGTCGCTTCTCGCAAAGGCCACTCTTGCTTTCGTGGTGACGGTGGTCCTACTGGTCATTGTGCCACTGCTCGGCACGCCTTACGTCACCAGACGCTCCACCTCTGCTGTTGGTACCGCGTCAAGTCACTGCTCATGACATTTGTACTACACACTGCCACTGATGACCATCCGCTCTGCAACAACACTTCGCTACCGACACAGTTGCTGACACTGCTTCCCTGGACGATGCGGATGCTTCCCCTAGCACTCTTTGACCTAAGCCGCTTTCGACGTCTCACGTCACCGCCATCGCTCCTTGGCGAAGACAAGCTTACGCACCTCTCCTCCATCGCCGCTTGCCGAAACAAATCGCACAAGTGCTGATTCACGTTGGCGATTCATATTGTGCTTTCTGCTACGCATTCTTAGCAAATGCTATTGCGCGTAGTGATCCTTTACTACTACGATAGCTAGTCTGCACGCGAACTCGTCCAGCACTCGAACGGACAATGGGCCGCTGGCGAGGCATAAAGATTTCACCACAATGGAGCATAGTGGGGGAGGGGTACCAACGAGATGTGGTGGGCATGGCTGAGGCACATGCCAAATGTTTCGCTGGCGGAAAGTGACTACACGACAGTGCGCGACGAGGAGACAACCAAGTCCGCCGCTGGGTCTCTTCTGGATATCGTAGCCACTTCGATTGCATTCATCATCATCTAACATATACATACACACAGCGACTGCAGTCATCCAACTCTTGATCCACATGCACTGGCAGTCTACGTGGCACTTGTAGACTTCTTCTAACCAGCAAGGATCTCCACCAGCTGCTTCGCTGATGGACGACGGCTTGGATCGTGTTCCATACAAGCGATTCCCACATGGCGGACGTGAGTCGGACAGTCTTCACGGAAACTTGGCCGAAGGTTGCCGCTCATGACGCCGTCCAAAACCTGGAATGGCTTCAGCTTCGCTCCGGTTGGTCCCACCGCGTCGTGATACGGAAGTTTGCGGGTGTCGATCTCCGAGAGCAACACCCCGAACGAGTAGATGTCGCTCTGCTCCGTGTACCGATGACCGCTGAGTACCTCCGGTGCCGTCCAATACGGCGTCCCGACTCCTGCAGTCATGGTCTCCTCGACACGTCGCCGAGTGACACCAAAGTCGACGATCTTCGGAGACAGATATTGAGTCAGCAGTACGTTCTTGGACTTGATATCACGGTGAATGAGAGGAGGGTCGAGACTGTGTAGGTAGTCGATGGCTTGTGTGATGCCGGCAACGATATTACCCTTGCCTTGGTACCATGTGATAATGTCACCGTCCTTGGACAGGTAGTCGAGCAGATCTCCTGTTGGTAGAAACTCCATCACAAGCACTAGATTGCTGAGAGTGGACCAGGCAACACCGATGAACTCCACGACGTTCGGGTGGCGTAGGCTCGCACACAACTGGATTTCATTCGCAAAATCTTGAACCGCTTCAAAGTTGTGCGTTTTCCCTTCAATCAATCGCTTGACAGCCACTTCTTGTGAGCTTCCGTTCGTGGTGAGGTTGCACAGCCACACTTCTCCGAACGATCCATTTGACAACATGCGCTTGAAGTCGAGGCTCTTGTATGGAATCCGCTTGTTGGCGAGGTTTGGGTCGTCACGGAGAATGGGGAGAAGCTGTAATCCGGCACTGCTGCCGTTTTCCATGTCATTCGCATTTCCGAGGCTAGGATGCGACGGTCGATAATCTACAGTCCGGAGAGTTGATACCGTGGGCCGAGTGCTATCGTCGCCGCGGTCACACTGCGCCATTCCAACATAGTCGAAAAGTCGGTCGTCGTTGTCTTCGTTTGAATCTTTGAGGCGACCATTTTCTCTCCGGCGTCTGTAGTAGATGCACCCCGCAATCAAGAGTACAACCGCTGCAACACTTCCAACTGATACTCCGATGTAGGTACTTATCGCGGTTTTCGATCGTTGGTCTTCAGTCTGAAACTCTTTCATCCACGTGTCCACCCATTCGGAAGGAGTTGGCTCAACTTTGTTGGCGTTCAAGACTGTTCCAAGCGTGCTCAGCGGATGGCAGGGTATTGTCAGAGCTCCGTATCCATCGTTCTGTTTTGTGCACTGCTTTTCATAAGCTTTTTGTTTGCCTACGGCGAATGTGTGGATAGCACTGACAAGATATGAGGTATTGTGATCGTCCCAGCTATGCATCACAGCTCGAACTTCAGGAATTGCAGTATCCGAGTCGCCACCCGTAGTCCACATCGGTGTGTGGATATCACCTTCGTTAGAGGGGTCGTCCATTACACATTTCACTGAGAGTAACATTTGCACGCCGTTGCAATATTGACTATAATAAGCAGGATTGCCGTCAGGTTGTGTGCAGTTGATAGTTGTGCACTTTGATATGCTGGTATACTCATCCAGGGACACACCAATATTTGCCATGGACGAACTCTCGCCACTCAGGCGTTCTGGGAGCACCCACAATTGTTTCACTTCGCCACGACCAGTGATGGCATAACCCGAATCCCACAACAGTGCGCGCTTAGCAATCGGATCAATGTTCTCATAAGTCACATCCAAACGCTTGAGTCGCTGAAGCACTCGGTCCGGCACTTTGTCAATTTCGAACGGATCCTACTATGCCACCAGCTTGGTATCGATCATAAAGCTGTCGAGCAATATCAGAATTCGTGCTTCGCGCGTCAAACATGCCTTTGGCTGGAGTCACCTCGACTGTAATGGTGTCGTTGGAATTCTTAGAGTTATCACCTGGTGTCGACGCGTTGACTAACACTGTTGCATTCGAAGACAGGTTCAGAAGCCACTCGTCGACCCACGCCGTCGGTTCCGGAGAAACGAGGTCATCGGTACTCGGATACGTGCTTTTGGGATGGCAAGGAATGACAACCGAACCGAAGCCTCCGCTCGGACAATTATCGTACTTTGGTTCAGCATCTGCTGACAGCGTGTTGATCGAGAAAACAAGGTAGTGCTCGTCGTCGATTGTCCATTCGTGCTTGAGCAGTCGGAGCTCAGGGATTATCGTATCGTTGCCTCCAGTCGCCCACATAGCGATGTCTTGCTGCTCTCCGTCGTCATCTTCAGCCACGCACCGTGCCACCGACAGCATTTGTGTGCCGCTACAGAAATGGTTGCTCAAAGCCAGTTTCCCATCAGTCTGGTTGCAATCCTTAGCTGTACACCCCGACTCCAAGAAGTCACTGTACGGAACAGCGATGTTGGCCATGGAGTGGTTATCCAGTGGCCAGACTTGCTTCAGCGACCCATCCGCTCCGAAAACATACCCAGAGTCCCACAACAGTGCTCGCTGAACGATACCGGGGAGCGAGCTGAATGTGGTGATGTTGGCATCGGTCAGTCGAGACTGGATGCTCTTGGGTACGTCGTCTTCCATGATCTTGACTTGGTCGACATCCTTTCCAGCGAGATGGCGACGATAGAGTTGTTGCGATAGGTCGGAGGTGGTGCCATCAAAGTCGAAGAACGAGTCGGCGGGGAGAAGAGCGCCGGCTGCCAACCCTGCTACCATCGAAGTCGTGGCGACGTGAAAGGTCCACCTCATTCTTCACTTCTCGCTGCAGGTGGTGGGTGTGTTTCTCGTCTGGAAAATTGTGGACTGGCAAGAATTGTTGTGAAGTTTTTATTTTTCAAAGGACCAACGGACCTCTTCGTGTGCCGGTGGATACGAATGGGTTCCTGTCTGGACATCAAGGCCCATTCAGCCAAGACTGGAAACGTCGAGCAACCATGGAGCGTCCTTTGAGCGGAAAGTCTTCAAACAGACGGGCACTGGCCAAACGGTCATCGGTTGGGAAAGTGATGCTGGCGCATTGGCTGTTGCGACGCCTCAAATATCATAGGTAAACTTTCCTTTCAATGGACACCGAGGTCTTCGAACATAATGAAGCGGCCAGATAATCAGTAGATAGAGATTAGTATTTCAGAAAGTATCCTCGAGCATCTGCGCGTACGGATACCACGCAGTTTAAGCGCTGGTCAAGAGCTGGGGAATGCTTGGCCGAACGAGTAGATGGCGCTCTACTTCGATCTCTTTGTATCTTTCTGCACTTCAGGCGCCATCCATTGTACGTCATCTCAATTCCAGGCGTTATCGTCTCCTCAACGCGTTGACGAGTGACGCCAAAGTCGACGATCGTTCGGGAAATAGGCCCGGCGACAGGCATCAAACATGCCTCCCAGTTCAACAAATTTCACACAGACATCTTCGCGCACAGGCTCGTCAACCTCGACTTGGTGAGAACGAGTGAAATGGGTGTGAGAAGGCACAAGAGATTTTGCCAACGTATGATTCATGATCGAGTTATTGTGCTTTAGTTGTGCGAATGGAGTGTGCTCACTAATAGTCAGACTCTTCTTCGATCATCGTATCGGTGGAATGCAGAACCTTGCCACCTTCCGTTTAAAAGCTGGAGGCAGTCTGTGACAGACCGCAAGCAAACAGGTAGTTTTCAAGCCTCACTTGTGGCAAATTGAATTGGCGTCTCAGCACATGACCAACAAAACCTCCACTTGGATTTTGGGACCCAGCAGGCAGCTCTGGGCTCAAACTCAGTCAGTTCCTTCACTAGATATTGTTGTCTGTTTGCCACCAGGCTGCTGTCTCGCAGTCACTTGAACGGCAGCATTTGGTGCATTGGGTGGAGACTTGCGGTTTGCCGATTCACCATGTCACGTCGGGACAATCCAGCAACACGACTTGCCACCTTACCGTTCCTGTGGTGACTGGCAGCATCAAACGAGCCGCTTCATATCACTCGCGTAGCTGTTGGCAACGGCCCCTCAAGTCCCACGACACGCTGATCCCGTCGTCGGCCGCGTCCAAAATACCAAAACACGGTATCATTTTCATCATAGCATCGCGCCATCAAAGTCCACCTGCACCCTCTTCTACCACCTCCTCCAAAGTGCTCACCCTCCTCCGCAATCTCATCCGCACCCAATTTTTTTCCTTCTGCCCACATGCACCCAGCCGCCACTTCCGCCCACGCCCGCCGCTCGCCATGCGCCTCGCTGCGCCGCTGGCGCTGAGCGCCGCGCTCTTCCGCTCCGCAGACGCCGCCGGCTCCTCCGGCTCGAGCTCCGCGCTTCCCGCGAGCTCCGGCGGCTTCTCGTTCGACGGCGAGACGTCCGACATCGCGCGCCAGCTCTACCTTGCAGTCGCTCGCCAACGCGACGGCGACGGCCGTGACGCTCGAGGACGTGCCGAGCGAGCTGCTGAGCCGCCTGGACCCGCTCAACATCGACTTTAACCGCCTGCCGGGGCTCGTGCAGCGCGCCTGTGCTGTGGGACTCGGGCTTCGCGCTGTCGCCGAACGGCGCGCCGCTCAAGGTGTGGACGCTCGAGGGCGTCGGCATGGCGGACCTCGCGGTCTCGTACGACGAGTACCAGCACGGCCTGGATGCATTGCCAAGACGTGCGCGCAGGCCGACGGATCCGACTACAACACGAGTCCTGTACTGCAACGGCGCGCAGATCCTGACCAAGGCGCGGTGCGTGGTCGAGAAGTTCGACGACGCCGGCGGGGCGCACCAGGCCATGTGGTCCAACGGAGGAGACCCCGACATGGTGCCCGAGATACAGGTCGTGGACCACTCGTGGTTCGACTCAGGGCAGCAACATCTCGTACGCGGTCTACGCCATCCACACCATGGGCAACAGCGAGCCCGCCTACGACACCTGCAGCTTGGACCCCAAGTGGGGCTCGCTCATCATCCCCTGCCACATCAGCACCAACATAACGGCCAACATTAGCGGGCTCATGCAGGAGGTCACGGGCTCCGAGTGGGTCACCACCTGGCTGGAGGAGTACCGCGACAACGCGGGGTCCACCTCCGGGGAAGGCTCGGGGTTCAAGACGATTTTGCTGGTCCCCATCATCGGCGGCGCGCTCGTGCTGATTGCCGCCATTGTCGTCGCCGTCTGCTGCGTGCGGAGGCGACGGAAACGCAGAGAGGAGGAGTACGCGACGAGCAACATGGCCGGATATGTGCGACGCAACAGCCGCGACAACGGGAACCAGTTCCGCAGCGAAGCCTACAAGAAGTCGAACGACACAGGCGACGACTGGCGCCCGACTGAATCTACGGAGGCAGGGACAATCTCCCGATGGAGCGGCTGGGAACGATCAGACCATCCAAATGCCCCGCCAGCACGGCTCGGAGGACAATGATAGCGCGGGATCGAACGGGCTACTCAAGATCCTGTTCCACGACGATAATCTCGTCGGAAAGCGCATCCCCTACGAGAGCCTTGAGCTCCAGTCTAGCATCTCTAGAGGTGCATTTGGCGAGGTGTGGCTGTGCACTTACCAGGGTCAGCAGTTTGCGGCGAAGCGGCTGCTGCAGAACAAACAGGCCAAGTTCGAAGAGATCGAAGAGTTTGTGCACGAAATCCAGCTTTCTGCGAGCTTGAAGCATCCAAATATTGTGCGTGTGGTCGGCATCGCGTGGAACAGCCTGTACAACCTCACAATGTTGATCGATTACCTGCCAACGGGCGACCTCCAAGACTATATGAAGAAGCAGGGTGACCTGATGACATGGGCGCGAGACAAGATCCACATTGCGATCGGCATCGCAAAGGCAATCGAGTATTTGCATGTGCGGGATACTCCAGGTCATCCACCGAGACCTCAAGTCCAGGAACGTGCTGCTCACTAGGACTCTGGATCCACAGCTGATCGACTTTGGTGTCAGTCGCCGGCGCATGGAGGAGACCATGACCGCTGGCGTCGGAACGCCGTACTGGACCTGCTCCGGAGGTGTTGAACGGCAGCCGGTACACAGAGCAGTCAGACATTTACTCGTTCGGCGTGCTGCTGTCAGAGCTCGACACGTGCCAGCTCCCTTACTCGGATGCGGTCGCCCCAGACGGCTCGAAGCTCAAGACGTTCCAAGTACTTAACAGCGTCATGAGCGGCGTGCTGCGACCGAGCTTCAGCAGAGAGTGTCCGCAGCGTATCCGCCGTCTCGGTGTTGCTTGCCTGCAACATGACCCGTCCTCGCGTCCGACGGCGTCACACCTCGTCCAGATCTTGGGCGGGTAGCAAGTTTTTCCCTCTTGTGCCACGTTTCACGGGAACGTATGAACAAACATTGGCAAATTGAAGAAACCTGTCGAGTTGAAACTTTTTTTTGCTGACCATCGTTCAAGTTTGTTCTGGTGGCCATTTTGGCCTAACTGCTCCTCTCGCAGATGATGCAGCCTCGATGGCGAGCCCATGTCCAGTCGCACCCATGCCGCCGTCTGGAGTTGCCAGTATCGAATGGAAGAGCTAGACGGGCTCATGTCGGTCGCCAGTGTCTTTTCGATGCTATGGAGGACGCGGAAAGTGGACGGACACGGAAATTCCGTCCGGACAACTGCAGAAAAGCGATAAAGAAAATCGAGTTCACCCATCGGATCCAACGGACCCATCGCCACGAATGCAATAGAGAGCTCGGTAGGGAGTAGTGTCGCTCAGCGAGTCCTGCTGCCGTCGTTTCATATTCGCATTCGCGTTGCTTGAGTCGTCAGAGCACGTTCCCGCTTTGAACCTCCTCTGGTTGCATTTGATCGTCGTCCATGCGGTGGGCTGTCGCCTTGGCCACGGCTGGGGCTCTGGTAGCTTCAGCTTCGCTTCCTTCCAACGACTCGTCCTTCAGCTTTGACGGCACCACCTCGGATTTAGCACAGCAGCTTTACCTCCGATACCTCGCAAGGCGAAGAGGTCGACCAGGTCGACATTTCGGACGGGGCAGTGCCCGCATCCATCGCCTCCAGGCTCTCGGATGCTGGGATCAACGCCTTCAGCTCGCTGCCTGGGCTGGTGCAGCGGGCTTTGCTATGGGACACAGGCTTCGCGATCGCTTCCGATGGGTCGCTGCGGCAGATCTGGCCGCTCGACGAACGCTCCATGGCCGACCTCGCGGTTCCGATGGACGACTTCCTGAGCGCCGGGTGCACGACACTCAAGTGTGCACAGCCTGACGGAGTGATCGCGTACAGCAACCAGTTCTGTAGTGGAACGCAGATGCTCACAGTCGCACGGTGCGTTGCAGAGGACTACGACAAAGCTACGGACAAGAGTCTTGCCATGTGGGCCACAGGCGGCAGCTCGGACACGATCCCGGAGTTGCGGCTCATCAAGCACGAGTGGACGGTCTCCGATGAAGCGTTCCTTGTGTACGCCATCCACACGATGGCCGAGGATGCCGAGCCGAAGTATAACACGTGCCCTGACGGCGGGTATGGCTCCATTGTGATCCCGTGCCATCCGTTGGGCACGTACAACGAGTCTTCAACGCTCAAGACTCCTCCTGCAACGGCTTGGATCGACGAGTGGCTCCAAGAGCTCAGCAACACGACAGCTGACTCCACCGGATCGTTGGAGTCTGGAAGCACCGTGTCGGACATCGCTCGACAGCTGTACGAACAGTATCAAGCCAACGTTTCCGTCCCTGCCTTCAACATCGACAAGGTCCCGGAACGAGTGCTCCAGCGGCTAGATGATCTTGATGTGACGTTTGCGAATATCCCTCCGATCGCCCAACGTGCTCTGCTATGGGATACCGGCTATGCGATTACCAGTGACGGTCAGGTGAAGGAGGTTTGGGTGCTTCCTGATCGCTTAGGTGGAGACGATCCGACCATGGCGAGTCTTGTCGTCTCTCGTGAAGAATTCAATGACGTCGGGTGCGTCGAGCTCAACTGCACGCAGCCTGACGACACGCTTGCATACGCAAGCTTAGTACTGCAATGGTGTGCAGATGCTCAACGCTGTCAAGTGTGCAATCGAGGATTTTGACGATGGAGGGAATACACACATGGCCATGTGGACTACTGGTGGCGACATGAGCACCTCAGTCCCCGAGATTCGCGCTGTGATGCATCAATGGGAGGACGCTAACAAGTCGTACCTGGTGTACGCGATTCATACCGATGGAAGAAAGGATTGAGTCTGCGTACGGCAGTTGGTGTCCAGCCCAAAACAATGGATATGGGTCACTTACACTCCCATGCTACCCATTGAACAAGCTTACAGGACAGCTAGATGACAACAAAGCCGAGCCGACACAATCTGAGTGGCTGAACGAATGGTTGCAAACGTTCCAGACAACCGAGCAGCGCAACGCCTCCAACGGCTCAGGGCTCGGGGCTGAGCTTGTACGTCTGGATCGCGATTGGTGGTGGTGCACTCCTCCTTATCTTGATCGGAGTTTGCTTCGCTTGTATCTTTTATCGGCAACGGCACAAAGCTTCACGCGACAAGCTCGATTCCCCTGTGGACAATAACGACCTTGGAGGATTCCGTCCTGTGGGCGGACTGCAGAACAACCAGTACCAAATGTACAACCAGATCGCAACGCCCCAATTTTCCCGGGATGTCGACAGCGAGCGGCGGACGGCTTCAATGAGCGAAATAGCCAGTCAGCGACAGGTGTTACCCGATTCCAGTCGTACTAGTGGGGGGACCGGTTCTCTGAACGGCTCCAGCAGTGGTGTCCTATGCGTTCTCAGAGACGACCCAAATCTGACTGATAAGCGTATTCCTTTCGAGAGTATTTCCTTCAAGCGCTTGCTGGCCAAGGGGGCGTTCGGTGAGGTATGGGCTTGCGTTTATACATCGGTGGGACACCCTGAAGAAGTGGCTGTCAAGCGACTCCTGCAAGACAGAACGCACAAGTATGAAGCGATCCAGGAGTTCACAAGCGAGATTCAGCTCTCAGCTAGTCTCAGTCATCCGAACATTGTAGAGTTTCTCGGTGTTGCCTGGACAATGCCCCAAAATCTTCTGCTTGTGATGGAGTTACTGCCTATGGGTGATCTCCAAAACTATCTCCGCAAGCAAGGCGATTTGCTATCATGGGGACGAGACAAGATCCATATCGCTATTGGCATTGCGCGAGCACTCGAGTACCTGCACAGCCGCGAGCCTCCCTAATTCACCGCGATCTGAAGACGAAGAATGTGCTACTCACGCGAGACTTGTTTCCAAAGATTATCGACTTTGGAGTCACTCGCCGACGAGCCGAGGAAACGATGACGGCGGGAATTGGGACCCCGTACTGGACGGCACCGGAGGTCCTGAGCGGTCAGCGGTACACGGAGCAGAGCGATATCTACTCGTTCGGCGTGCTGCTCTCAGAGATGGATACCTGCAGGCTTCCGTATTACGACGCGGCGGGACCAAATGGTGTCCACCTGAAGCCATTCCAGGTTCTAGACGGTGTAATTAGCGGAGTTCTCCGACCGAGCTTTCGCCATGATTGCCCAAGTCGCGTCCGGCAAGTTGGCATCGCGTGCATGCAGCATGATCCTAGTCGTCGACCGTCAGCGAAGAAGTTGGTTGAAATCCTTGGTGGATAGTCTGCTTAACCCTTAGTGCACATGAGGTATCCCCTAATGGCATCTCGGTGTAGTGGTTATGGGCACGCGTCCCGGGACGTGAGATGGCTATGAAACTCTACCAGCACGACGCAGCCAATGAGCTCTCGGCAAGCCTTCTGCGCGACCGAGGAATTCCAGTCGAGTAGTGTAGTGTCCGTTGAGTCGCCTAGGCAGTCTTCATGGAGCGCTGGGCTCCAAGGGCTCCATGTGTGAGCAGCGTTCGTTTCACTTCGCATCATGCAGAGTTTGCATCACTTGCGGTCCGTTTATTGATGTCGGAAGATACGACGTTGGGAACCAAGGGCTTAAAATGTCGTTTGGTATAACGAACCTTAGTCTTCAGATTGAAAATCTGACTTTGTTGCATGCCATGAAATAAGTGTGCACATGTTCACAGAAAAAAATGACCGGGACAGACGCTTGTCTGATGATCTATTCATAAGCAAAAAACAGTTTCTCGTTGCCCTCGCATCCAAATCCAAGCAGATGCACAGGGATAAGAGCAGGCAGGAGGGAACTTCCGTCAAATCTAAGCGAGCTCTCCGAGCGCGAATGAAACCACTTGGTCTGTGGTAGTTAGCTCGAGGATGATATGACAGACCAGCAAGACACTGGTTGCGATCCTTTTACCCGTAAATGCCCACCAGTTTCACTCTCAGTCTCAAACTTCCCCAATCGAGAGCCGGTATCAAGTCGTTTCCGAAGACCTTCAAAGACCTTGTTGACCGTTGACGATATCAAGAATGAGGTTGGCTGCCTTCGCCATCGCTGCTTCGGCAGTCACTGGGCTTGCTGTCGGAGAACTACCTTCGGTAGACTCGTACTTCAGCTTCGACGGCACCACTTCCGACCTCTCGCAGCAGCTCTATCGCCGTTACCTCGCTGGAGATGACGTTGACCGAGTCAAGATCGCTGACAATGACATTCCTGAGAATGTCCAGTCTCGACTCTCCAATGCCAACATCACTGCGTTTAGCTCACTCCCCGGGATTGCTCAGCGCGCGTTGCTATGGGATTCGGGATTTGTCTTCGGAGCAGATGGCTCGTTGAAGCAGATTTGGCCGCTAGACGGCCGTTCAATGGCCAATTTAGCAGTACCCCTCTCCGATTTCTTGGAAGCTGGATGCACGGCTAAAGAATGCGAGCAGCCCAATGGAGAGATGGCACTGAGCAACCATTTCTGCAACGGTAAGCAAATGCTATCAGTTGCACGATGCGTTGCTGAAGACGACGACGTTGGAGACCAAAATGTGGCAATGTGGGCGACTGGTGGCAACGCAACGATTATCCCCGAACTCCGCCTGATCAAACACGAATGGGCGAGCGAAGATGAACACTATCTGGTTTTTGCTGTTCACACTCTATCTGAAGATGCTGAACCTCAGTACGATCAATGTCCGAGCGGAGGGTATGGTTCAGTGAACATCCCTTGCAGCCCTAGAAGTACCTATACAGGGTCAGACGAACTCCAGGCCCCTACAGGCACTTCATGGGTTGACGAGTGGCTCCATCTATTGTCTTCGAACACGACGACAACAAGCAACAACTCATCATCTAATGGTAGCTCCGAGAATTCAAGTACTGTCACCACTGTCAACGCGGCTGCTGTTAAAGGAATGTTCGACGAGGCCAGCACAAGTTCTGACATCGCCCGGCAGCTCTTCATTCAATACCAAGCCGGTGCCTCAATCGATGCCTTTGAGATCGACAAAGTGCCGGACAGAGTTCTCCAACGTCTGGAAGATCTCGACGTGACATTTGAAAACATACCTCCGATTGCACAGCGTGCATTGCTGTGGGATTCCGGCTATTCCATTACAGGACCCAACGAGGTGAAGGAGATCTGGGTGCTGCCGGATCGTCTGAGCAAAGGTGAAAATGCAACCACAGCCAATATTGGTGTTACCCTAGAAGAATTCACCGACATATCGAAGTGTGTCGCGCTGAACTGCTCGCAGCCTAACGGTCACCTCGCGTACTCCAACTTATTTTGCAATGGCGTGCAGATGCTAGCCTCTGTCAAGTGCACGATTGAGGATTTTGAAGATGGAGGTGACACACACATGTCCATGTGGAGCACTGGCGGTAACTCGGACGTGGCTCTCCCTGAAATTCGAGCTATTACGCACCAATGGGAAGATGGAGGCACCGACTATCTCGTCTACGGTATTCATACGATGGTTGAGAAAAACGAGCCCTCATACGGCCAATGGTGCCCAGCAGCGAACGGCAAATACGGAGCTTTGACGATACCTTGCCACCCTCTAAGTACTTTAGCTTCGGGATTGAACGCCAGCAAGGTTGAGCCGATTCCCTCCGAATGGCTCAATACGTGGATGAAAGAGTTTCAAACTGAAAAACAGAAGGCCGGTACAAGCTCAGCAAAGAATATCTACATGGGCGTAGGTATAGGCGCCGGTGTGGTGGTTCTACTGGTGATTGTTGCTGTGCTCATCGTATTCTTTTGCCGCCGTCGTCGCAATGCTGCCAAAGACAAACTCGACAACCCCAGCAATGCGAACGACCATGATGACCCTTCACGCTATGCTGACATTCAATGCAACGGAGACCAAATGTTCAACTATGTAGCGATGCCACAGTATTCTCAAGACGTTGACAGTGAGCGCCGCACTGCGTCAAGTTTCGATGCGATGAGCTATCGTCCTTCGATGGGAATCAATCCGCGGCCTAGCCTCGATAACCGCTCGTCAGAGGCAAGTTTGGACAGCAGTAGCTTGGGAAACAGCAGTAATGGGGGCTTGCATCTCCTTCCCATTCTTCGCGACGACCCACACCTCGCCAACAAGCGTATCCCATACGAAAGCATTGACTTCAAGTTCTTGCTATCCAAAGGAGCGTTCGGAGAAGTGTGGGCGTGCAGCCTCCGCACGAACGGGAGCACTCAAGAAGTTGCCGTAAAACGCCTAATTGAAGGGAAAACCCACAAGTATGAAGAGATTCAAGAGTTTGCGAACGAGATCCAGCTGTCTGCTAGTCTGCACCACCCGAACATCGTGGAGTTCATCGGCGTCGCCTGGTCCACACTGAGTAATCTAGTGCTTGTGATGGAGCTTCTGCCGACGGGTGATCTTTTGGGCTTTCTATCCAAGCAAGGCGATCTCCTGACGTGGGGGCGAGACAAGATCCATATTGCGATTGGTATTGCGCGAGGCATTGAGTACCTACACACTCTTGACCCTCCACTTATCCACCGTGATCTCAAGTCGAAAAACGTGCTGCTGACTAAGAGTTGACTCCGAAGATCGTCGATTTTGGCATCACGCGCCGACGAGCCGAGGAGACGATGACTGCTGGAATCGGGACGCCATACTGGACGGCGCCAGAGGTGTTGAAGGGGGAGAGGTACACAGAGCAGACCGACATCTACTCGTTCGGCGTTATGTTGTCGGAAATCGATACTTGCAGACTGCCGTACGATGATGCAATCGGACCGAACGGCTTGAAAATCAAGCCATTCCAAGTTCTCGACGGCGTGATGTCGAATCTTCTTCGTCCAAGCTTCAGCGATGAGTGTCCATCGCGTGTGCGACGCCTTGGTGTTGCGTGCATGCAGACTGATCCCCTGCATCGACCGGCTGCAAAAGATTTGGTGGCCATTCTTGGTGGCTGACTGGTTCTGTAGTGGCACTCGTTGAATAGTTGCGATTTGAATGTAGTTTTTGTAATGTTAGTTTGCTATCGAGCACTCTGGAGGTCGTCGATGCGTGGTCACGTAGCAGATCAAAACAATTCGAAGGACTCTATATACTTTACGGTGACCAAACCCGAATCTAGACGTTGAAACTAATCGAGTTCGTCGTCGTCATCAAATTCGTCATCGTCGTCAAAGTCGCGGTCGTCATCATCGTCGTCATCTTCGTCCTTGAACTCGATCTCAACATCCTCTAGATCGCTCATGAACTGGAAAATTGCAACACGTTCCCTGTCATCAAAAACTTCCCCCAAAAAAGAAAGTCTTAAGATACCCACACTACTTACCCCGTCTTCTTCGAGTGCCATGTTCACGTAGTCCATAAATCGCTCCAGGCCGTCAAGGTTGTCTTCGTCCTCTTCCTGGATCTCGCCGAGCTCCACGAGTGGGTCGTAGGTCTTTTGTTTATCCCCACACAGTAAGCATTTTCATCATCACATCCACCAACAAAGCCACGCCACAAACCTCGAGTGTGAACGCGACGCCTCGCTTCCGGCCGTAGTCGATCAAATCAATCACGCTCGAGTACTCGCATCGCTCCATAAGCGCCAGCAGCATGGGGAAATACGAACGCTCGGTCGGCTCGACGTCCTTCTCCTCAGACAGATCCTTCAAGATCTCCACGGCGCGGTCGACCTCGTCGGCCTCCACGAGCGCTTCCAGCAGTGCGTCGTATGCTGGCAAGTCGAGCACGACGCCGACAGTGTGTGCCTCGTCGTAGACTTCCATGGCCTGGGCCAGCATGCGGTGGCGAAGACATGCGTCCGCAACAAAGATGGCCGCCAGCTTGGTGTGGTCGCTGCTCACGAGCTCCGGCTCACTGCGTCGGCGTTTTCCCCGTTAGGTGGTAGGCTTACATGAATGCGAGCATTGGTGGTGAGGACGCACCGGAAGATGTCGCGCAGGAACTCGACGGCGCGCGGCACCTCATGGCGACGCCCACGCTTGGCGACAAGCAGCGCGAGCTTCTGCATGACGCTGGCGTCCTCGGGCGGCGACTCGAGGCGGTCGTAGTAGGCCAGCGCGTGCGTGGGGGCTTGCTGCGCGATGCTCTTTTCCAGCAGCGCCAGGGTGTCGCCACGCGGGACTTGTGGACCCGCGCGGACGGTGGAGGACGCTTCTGAAACCGCCGGCAAGGGATCTGTAACTGTCGACAGAGGACGTCGGAGGACACGCGAGGACCCGCGAGGACCCACGGAGACCGCCGAGCCGCGCGGCAGCCGAAGCCGCAGCCGCCATGCGCGCATCATGGTGACCGCAGATGGCAAAGTTGGCGCTTTGAACGCGTAACAGTGCTGCTAGCTGTTACGTTGGTGTGGTCGACACAACGGATGATCATGATGACGAGGCTCGACAGCGCCATCCATCGACGGTTCGTGCGGTCGTAACGCTCAGATGGCGCGTTCAACGCCGCGTTTGGCGTCGAGATGGATCTGTGGGTTACATTTGGGGAGCGAGCCTCGCTTTCTCGCTGGCCGTGAAGAAGATGTGAGCAGTGGCTACCACTGAAGCGAGAGAAAGCTGGCGTGGCGTTCTATCTATCGACAGGAATCATGCCAGCCACCTTCGTGGTTTTGGAGACCGTCCTTGTTCTCTGTTCGCTTGAGCATTTTAACGGCTGCCATTACATCTCTCGAAGCGCTCCCACCGTGACGACAACTCGACGCTGAAAATCTTCCGCGAGAATCCAGAGATCCCCCCTCGATCTGCTTCTTCGGCCTATCCTACGCCACCAAGATCAACAATCGCTGACAACTCTTTCGCTTTCCTAAGACAAAGGAGAGCTGGTGCTTCGCAGTCGGCCAAAAGCGCACCTTCAGCAAAATCATCGCATTCGCCTTGATCACGCGTCTCGTGGACGCGAAACAAACGAAATTTCAGCCAATGAAATATGTGTAAATCCCTATTTCAGCCAACCAACGCAGTAGGTACACTTCTGCCTATCCGTTCTGACTCCTTCGCGGTCCGACTGTCGCGGCTTGGGTCTCAGCTCCTTCAGTCTCATTTGGAGGAGCGTCAGTCCCTCCTGCGTCGACCGCAACGAGGACTCGCCGCGGTACTTATACCCTTGGAGCTCCGACATGGAGACGGTAAGCGTGGAGATTGCAATGCATCGACGACCGTCAGTGGGCTCACGAGGTGTCGTAGCTTCCCGAGTGGCTGAGGCAAACTGACGAATGGAGCCGGCGCCTCGACACGGACATCAATGGCGTTGTGAACGGCGTTTTGGGCGCGGTTAACGGCGGCAACAGCAACAGCAACAACAATAATAACGGGGATGAGAGCAACAACAACAACGGCGAGGAGAATAACAGCAATGGAGAGGAAAGCAACAGCAACGGAGAGGAGAGCAACTCTGGCGGAGAGAGCAACAACGGCGGAGGAACTGGTGGGGATACGACCACGACTATCACAACGACCACGACAAACACGAGCAATAGCAACTCCCCTTCAGCCACGACGTCAACAACCACCACCACGATTCGAGTGTCGAACTCGGGTAGCGCAAACAGCAACGGCGGTGGTTATTCTGGGGAGAATTACGAAGGAGACGATGGAGACAGCAAATACAACGCTGACGAAGGAGATGAAGGTGCGCGAGTCGCTAACCGCTTCATGTTGTGAGAAAGAAGACTGACTTTTTGCTTGTGCGCAGGTGGGCATAACTTGTCGGCGGGCGCCATCGTCGGCATCACGCTGGCTTGCGTGGCGTTTTTTCTCGGGATCGCAGGCTTGCTCTTTTGGATGTACAGACGCCGTCGGCGGCGAGAGCGAGAAGAGCGCGGTTCCCACGCCTATGCAAACAAAAGCCAAGGAAAAAAAGACGTTGTGCGCGCAAACCTCGACACACCCACGACAGCGAACGCCTCGACTGGAAATTTTGCATCGATGCGCGAGAACTTCGATGCCACTGATAGCCTGCAGATGTCGACACTAGGAAGAGCACAGGGAGGACTTTGGCAAGACGAGTCCATCCAAACCGTAAGGATCCCATTCGAGAAGGTCCAGCGAACATCCCTTCTCAACCGAGGAGGATACGGTGAAGTCTACAGAGGAACATACCATGGCGAAATCGTCGCCATCAAAATGCTGCCTACCCGCTCACCGACGAGACATGCGCCAAATCAACTCGTTCCTGGCCGAAGTCAAGTTGATGGCCGCCATGGAGCATGAACGCGTCGTGAGATTCATCGGCGTCGCGTGGGACTCGCTCTCCGATCTGTGTGCCGTGTCCGAGTTCATGGAGGGTGGTGATCTGCGCACTCTTCTCACCCACTTCGAGGCCAAGGAGCGACGTCCGCGTGGGTTCGATCGCGACAAGGCTCGCATCGCGCTCCATGTCATGCATGCATTGACCTATTTACACTCACTGGAACCGATGGTGCTGCACCGCGACCTCAAGTCGAAGAACATTCTGTTGACGGCCGATCTGGACGCTAAGATCACGGACTTTGGCGTGTCTCGAGAGAGCAGCGATGTGACGATGACGGCGGGTGTGGGCACGTCGTTGTGGATGGCGCCGGAAGTGATGCTTGGCGAGCGGTATGACGAGAAGGCGGACATGTTTTCATTCGGTGTGGTGTTGTCGGAGCTGGACTCGCACTTGTTGCCGTATGCGATGGCGAAGGAGTCTGTTTCTGGTCGTGTGTTGCCGGACACTGCGGTGTTGCAGATGGTGTCTTTGGGTCGTTTGCGTATCGAGATGTCTGCGAATGCTCCGCAGGCTGTAGTGGAGTTGGCTTACCAGTGTGTGGAGATTGAGCCGGAGAAACGACCAACCGCAGTGGAGGCATTATACAAGCTGCAGCAAATTCTCAAGATGCACGAGGACTTTGTGCTGTAAATGGTAACGCAGGATAGCATAGACTTGAAGAAACTGAATAGTCTTGATGTGACCATCGAGCCACTTTGCTGTTCGAGACAAGATCGTGATCTGCAAAGTACAACGGATCTACAACCAAATGTTTCGAAGCATCATCTCTGCTTGCATTTCTGCTGGCAACGTAATGCGCATCTAGCTCACAATCACGCCTCAAACTCAAAAACGCACTAGTGACGCACAGTAGCTCATCGGCACAAAAATTTGGTGCGTGAGTCAAGGCTATGTCATCAGACCTGAGGTCTGTCCCTGACAGTGTCAGCGCTTCACATTCCATTTCGCCCTAGATCCATCAGCCGCTGCGGATTCTCTCCTTGATGAAGTCACTTTCGTTGGCACTATTTGCTTTGCTGCCGGCGTTCTCGCTTTCCGCTCTCGCTAGCTCTTTGCGAGATGCTCAAGTCGCAGCCGTCGGCAAGGCCGCACATCGTTCCCTCGGTGAGATCCCCGTGAATGACTCCTTTGTCTGGGACGGATCCAGCTCCGATCTCGCACAGCAGTACTACAGGCTCTACAAGGCAGGGGAGTCCGCTCCCTCCCTAGGATACATCACCAGCAAACTCCCCACCGCCATACAGCAGCGCCTTGCAGCCGCCAAGCTCAAGTTTGAAGACCTCCCGGGTCTGCTCCAGCGAGCGCTCGTGTGGGACTCCGGATACACGCTTGATCCCGATAACAACTTCATCCGAGTGTACACGGTCGGGGGAGTATCGATGGCGGAGATCGCTGTGTCCACGGCGGACTACTTGAGTGCGAACTGCACGACTCAGAGCTGCGAAGAGCCGAATGGGAACGAGATCTACCGGTCGGATATTTGTTCGGGGAGTATGATGTTGTCAGTGAGCCACTGTGCGAGCGAGGAGGTGGCGACACAGGATGGTGACCACGCGTCGATGTGGGCAACTGGTGGCGACTCTAATGCAGTTCCAGCGCTGACCATGATCCGCCACTATTGGTATGACAACGTTTTTTTGGAGAACTACCTCGTGTACGCCATCCACACGACCTCGAACAACGAAGAGCCTGCGTGGAATCAATGCATGGATTCCGGCAAGTACAGCTCGATGATCATCCCTTGCTCTCCGTATTCGGCCGATACCGCCGAGGCCAACGGGTGGCAGGAACCTGCGTATGGACCACTAACAACGGCTTGGCTGGCTGAACTCCAACAAGAGTCGTCGTCGTCGTTGAAGACAGTGTGGATCGTCCTGATCGCCGCCGGAGCTGCTGCCGCCGTGGCCATCGGGGTTGTGATCTTCCTGCGCTGGCGCCGCCGTCACCAGAGCTCTTCGAGCCGCAGCTTCTCGCTGAACACATCGCCCGACAGCAAGTAGCCTCCGATATATGAGCCCGCAGGTCGTTGAAGATGCGTGATACGCGGGCGACTTGCTAGTCGCGTCTCAGTGAATGAATTGAATGAACGATCGACTTGCTGTCCGCTGCAACTTGAAGGTGTGACGAGCTTCCATCTCAGAGGCGCAGCTGACCGCGAATGGAACGCGTTGCATCTCCAGCAACACCGGTACACACATTTCTCTACTGTACGCTTTTTTGTAGGTTGACGCAAGGCCGTCAGGCGCCGCTCTATCTATACCGTAGGTCGCTGACTCTGCTTGAAGTACACCTGTGCAGCACGTCTGTGCAGTCACTCAGATTTCTCGAACAGCGCGTGTACTGCGTGTTCGTATGGTCCAAAACCTACGGTACGCAAGCGTACCCACTCTTCACGCACAGTGGGCCGGTCGGTCTCAGCGCTCCTCCCCGCGCTCCTCTCACTCGCCCGCTTCTCTCTCCACCCGCCGCGCTGACTGCTCCGCCCGCGGTGCCGCCATGTAATCGCACTCGGTCTCTGCCTCTCGGCCGCTCAGCTCGTGTTGCTCGTGTTGCTCGAGGTGCTCGGGGCATTCGGGGCCTTCGCTCGTCGGTTTGTGTCCTCTGTCCCCCTCCAGGCGACGGTTTCCGTGTGCGGCGTCCACTCGCGACGGTCTCAACTCGCGCAAGTCCCGCGTGGCACGTCAGAATGAACAGGCTTCTCTCGGTGGTGCTCTCGCTCGTTGCGGCTCGGCAGGCACTCGCGAGCTCGTTTCGTGACGAGAGCTCGACGTCTGGGTTCTTCCCTTGGGTCGCTCGGCGACTGGCGACCACGACGGTCAAGGTGCCAGTCAACAACTCCTTCGTGTGGGACGGATCCAGCTCCGACCTCGCACAGCAGTACTACAGACTTTACAAGGCGGGGGAGTCCGCTTCCTCGCTAGGATACACCACCAGCAAACTCCCCGCCACCATACAGCAGCGCCTTGCAGCCGCCAAACTCAAATTTGAAGACCTCCCGGGTCTGCTCCAGCGAGCACTCGTGTGGGACTCCGGGTACACGCTTGACTCGGACAACAACTTCATCCGCGTGTACACGGTCGGGGGCGTGTCCATGGCGGAGATCGCCGTGTCCACGGCGGACTACTTGAGTGCGAACTGCACGACTCAGAGCTGCGAAGAGCCGAATGGGAACGAGATCTACCGCTCGGATATTTGTTCGGGGAGTATGATGTTGTCAGTGAGTCACTGTGCGAGCGAGGAGGTGGTGACGCAGAAAGGTGACCACGCGTCGATGTGGGCAACTGGTGGCGACCCTAATGCAGTTCCAGCGCTGACCATGATCCGCCACTCGTGGTTTGACAACGTCTTTTTGGAGAACTACCTCGTGTTCGCTATCCACACCATTAGCGTCGAAGAGCCCGCGTGGGATCACTGCATGAGTTCAGGCGTGTACAGCTCGATGATCATCCCTGCTCTCCGTATTCGGCCGACACTGCAGCTGAGAACGGATGGTCCACACCAGCGTATGGAAAACTAACGACGGCTTGGCTGGCGCAGTACAAGCAGGAGTCGTCCAATGCTTTTCGCATGATCTGGCTCATCCCGATCTTAGCAGGGGCAGCCGTTATGAGCGCAGGAGCGTACGGCTACATGCGCTGGCAGCGTCGTCAGTCGATCAGCAAGGATGCCTTCAGTCTCAGCTCAAGTCCTCGATCGCCAGGGAATGACCGGGGTCCCGAGACGCACATCAAGCGGACATACCGAGCAGCAAACTCAGACCAGGGCTACCAGCAGGCAGGCAGCGGTTGGATCTATGGATCCAACATATCCAGCTCGGCCAGCATCATGCGCATTCTGATGGCCGACCCAAAGCTTCGTGAGCGACGTGTTCCTATGGATAAGTTGATCTTCGAACGCGAGGTGGCCAAGGGTGCCTTTGGCGAGGTATGGGTCTGCTCTCTCGAAGGCAAGGTGGTTGGCGTCAAGCGGTTGCTTCGCACCCGCAAGCACACTTTTGACGATATCCAGACATTCATGGATGAAATTCAGCTTACTGCGTCACTGGATCACCCGAACGTGCTCAATTTTATCGGCGTCGCGTGGAATGTGCTCGAAAACCTGTGCATGGTAATGGAGTACCTACCGAACGGCGACATGCAGACTTTTCTTCGCAGTCACAGAGACGTCAGCCCTGCTCTCACGTGGGCAGACGACAAGCATCGACTTGCTCTTGGTATCGTGAAGGCATTGACATATCTCCACAGCCGCCAGCCCAAGCTCATCCATCGCGACGTCAAGGCAAAAAATGTGCTTTTGACGCTCAACTTTGAGGCGAAACTCATCGACTTTGGAGTCAGCCGCACGTACGGTGAAAACTGCATGACTGTCGGTGTGGGAACACCTTTCTGGACGGCCCCCGAGGTGCTGGATGGATCCGTCTACTCTGAGAAATCGGATATCTACTCGTTCGGCGTCGTTTTAGCAGAGCTCGACACTTGTGCTGCGCCGTACGAAGACGCTAGAGGGGCCGGAAAACCCAAGCCTGTTCGTCAATCTTCGACGGCGACGACGGCGTCAAGAACCAGTACGGCTACAGCATTGCAACCATTCCACATCCTCAAACTCGTCATGGCCGGATGTCTGCGACCCAACTTTTCGGCAACTTGCCCTAGTGCTGTACTCAAGATCGCCGATATGTGCTTGCAGCGGGATCCAGACGCACGACCAAGTGCTCAGCAAGTGGTATCGATGCTCGAATCGTTGAGTAGCGAGAAACTTCGTGAGGAGATAGGTGCCGTGTCAAGCGACGACGCGGACGTCGATGCAACAATCAGCGAAGACGAGAGCAGTAGCGAAGAGCTCCACCCCAATGCGTGATAGCTATATATTTATTACTGATAAGGTGTTTTTCACATCCACTCACTCACGGATCCACATACGCCTTGAAAATGGTGTGCAGTCGATACAGAGCCTCAGACGAAGTCGGACGCTTCGACGGATCCAGCTCCACACACTGGTAGGCCAACTCCACTACAGCCTGCGGAGCATTCGCAGACATCTCGATACGCAAACGACCCAAAGACACCATCTGCAACACCGCAGTGTCCGGCAACACACGACCAGAAACAGACTCCTTCGCCATCGCGTACGGCAACAAGTGCGAGTCCAGCTCCGACAACACCACACCGAACGAAAACATGTCCGCCTTCTCGTCATACCGCTCGCCCAGCATCACTTCCGGCGCCATCCACAACGATGTGCCCACACCCGCCGTCATCGTCACGTCACTGCTCTCTCGAGAGACGCCAAAGTCCGTGATCTTGGCGTCCAGGTCGGCCGTCAGCAAAATGTTCTTCGACTTGAGGTCGCGGTGCAGCACCATCGGTTCCAGCGAGTGCAAGTACGTCAACGCATGCATGACATGGAGCGCGATGCGAGCCTTGTCGCGATCGAATCCACGTGGACGTCGCTCCTTGGCCTCGAAGTGGGTGAGAAGAGTGCGCAGATCACCACCCTCCATGAACTCGGACACGGCACACAGATCGGAGAGCGAGTCCCACGCGACGCCGATGAATCTCACGACGCGTTCATGCTCCATGGCGGCCATCAACTTGACTTCGGCCAGGAACGAGTTGATTTGGCGCATGTCTCGTCGGTGAGCGGGTAGCATCATTTTGATGGCGACAATTTCGCCATGGTATGTTCCTCTGTAGACTTCGCCGTATCCTCCGCTGGAAATGAGTGTGTCGATGCTGACTTTCTCGAGCGGAATACGCTGTGCTTGATACCTCGTTGAGCATCGTTTGAGCATTGAATTGGGAGGAGTTGCTGCTTCCATACTCGTCCGTTGCGGCATTCGAGCTATGTGGGAAGCTTCTGGACCGCTTAGACTTGGACCTAGTGTAGTTGTTGGCCGAGAGTGTGGACAAGTCGGACGGAGAGGTACCAGTTGCCCCAAGCGCGAACCAGATAGGCGACTCGCCTGGCGAGTGCTTGCCCCCGTCACTTTGTCTTCGCTGTCTTCTCCTCCGGCGCCGCCGCCACCACCAAAAGGCCAGTCCTGCTACCATCAAAACTGCCGCGGTGCATCCCAGCGTAATGCCAACGATGGCCGCCGTGGACATCCCTGGCCCTGGCAGTCCTTCCTCCGGCTGGAACGACGCTTGGCTCCCTCCACTAGAGGCTTCGTCTCCACTCCCGATCGCAGGCGTCGGCGTTAGCTCCGGTGTCGACGGCGCGTTTGTCTCCTCTCCCGTCCCCGACGTCGCCAGCCCATTGCTCGTGCTGGGGCTCGCCGTCGTCGCTAGCGGCGCCTCCGTCGTTACATCAGGCGCCTCCGTCGTCGCTTGTGGCGCTCCGTCGTTACTTCAGGCGGCGGCGTCAGGGTTGGCTCCGTCCATCGGCCTTGCTCCTCCTGGCGGCAGCTCCGCGTCCGCCACGCGCCTCCCGGCCCTCAGCATCCACCGCTGGGCCTTGAGCGCCGCGTTTTAGTCGACTGGCAACGCGTCGGACGGCGAGAGCGCGACTGCTGCGACTGTAGCCGCAACCCCAGCGCGTCTTCAGCTCCTTTCAGCTCCTTTCTCAGCCCCAGCAGTGGCACGCGCAGCCGTAGAGTCGCGTTACGGCGGCCCGTCCGTGGCGCCGCCGATCTCCATGATGATCACCGCAGCAGGGGAAACCTTGAGTTGCACCTGTCGCCGCCCCGTCCATATCCTGCGGGAAGCGCTGAACGCTCCAGTATGAGCAATCTCCACTTCCTGCGCGCCTGCTATCCACGGGACGGTTGCCCTCCGTATTTAATGTCGCACGAAGGTACCACTCACTACCGCAACCTTCCCGCAACACGCTCGGCGCCATGACCATTGGCCTCGAAGCGATCCAATTGCCTGGAAGACATGGAGCCCGCGCCGTCCTCGACCGCCGCCGCTAGCGACGCCCAGCCGCCGCCTGCGCCCGTCTCAGCCCAAGCAGAGACCCACAGCGTCTATGAGGAGGCAGGCGCGTGAGCCGGGGATGCCCGCGGTGTTCCCCAAGCCTGTGACGATGCTGGTCATCGGCATGGCCGGCAGCGGAAAGACGACGCTCATGCAGGTGCGGACTGGCGCGAAAGACACTTGCGCTGAGTATGCAGGAGCGCTGACGGCCGGCCTGCGCAGCGCATCGCGACGTACGCGGCGGACCGCGGACTGCGCAACTACGTGGTGAACCTGGACCCGGCGGTGCGCAAGACGGGGTACACGGCCAACATCGACATCCGCGACACGGTCGACTACAAGCAGGTCATGACCGAGTACGGGCTCGGGCCCAACGGCGCCATCATGACTTCGCTCAACCTCTTCGCCACGAGATTCGACCAGGTCATCGACCTGCTCACCAAGCGCAGCGGCGAGCTAGAGTGCGTTCGCCGTTGTTTTTTTTTTTTTTCTTCTGTTGGTTGGCATGGGAGGAGCTGACGGTGCGAGTTGGTGGACACAGCTACGCGGTAGTGGACACGCCTGGACAGATTGAGGCCTTCACGTGGTCGGCGTCGGGCGCCATCATCACCGAGTCGCTCGCCACGTCGTTCCCGAGCGTGATCGTATACGTGGTGGACACGCCGCGCACGGCGAGCCCCAATACATTCATGTCCAACATGCTGTACGCGTGCAGCATCCTGTACAAGCTCAAGCTGCCGTTCGTGGTCGTGTTCAACAAGATCGACGTGATGCGGCATGACTTTGCGCAGGAGTGGATGACGGACTTTGAGGCTTTCAGAACGCGCTGGACGACGTGCAGGACGACAGCTACATGGGCAGCCTCTCGCGCTCGCTCAGCCTCGTGCTCGACGAGTTCTACAACAATCTGTCGTCCGTCGGCGTGTCGGCGGCAACGGGGGAGGGCATGGACAAGTTCTTCGAGGCCATCGACCGCGCTGCCAAGCAGTACGAGGCCGAGTACTTGCCCGACCTGCTCGACCGCATCAAGCAGCAGCAGGCTAAGAAGAGTCAGCAACAACAAGAGAACCTCACGCGCGTCATGCAAGACATGGATATATCGGCCGACATGGGCGATGAGCCCAAGCCGAAGCCTAGTGCCGCTCCCATCCCCGCCGGCGACCGTACCGAACTGTAGTCATGTCGAGCACGATAGTTACTTCGATTGCATTGATCATCATCTAACATATGCATACACACAGCGACTGCAGTCATCCAACTCTTGATCCACATGCACTGGCAGTCTACGTGGCACTTGTAGACTTCTTCTAACCAGCAAGGATCTCCACCAGCTGCTTCGCTGATGGACGACGGCTTGGATCGTGCTCCATACAAGCGATTCCCACGTGGCGGACGTGAGTCGGACAGTCTTCACGGAAACTTGGCCGAAGGCTGCCGCTCATGACGCCGTCCAAAACCTGGAATGGCTTCAGCTTCGCTCCGGTTGGTCCCATCGCGTCGTGATACGGAAGTTTGCGGGTGTCGATCTCCGAGAGCAACACCCCGAACGAGTAGATGTCGCTCTGCTCCGTGTACCGATGACCGCTGAGTACCTCTGGCGCCGTCCAATACGGCGTCCCGACTCCTGCAGTCATGGTCTCCTCGACACGTCGCCGAGTGACACCAAAGTCGACGATCTTCGGAGACAGATATTGAGTCAGCAGTACGTTCTTGGACTTGATATCACGGTGAATAAGAGGAGGGTCGAGACTGTGCAGGTAGTTGATGGCTTGTGTGATGCCGGCAACGATATTACCCTTGCCTTGGTACCATGTGATAATGTCACCGTCCTTGGACAAGTAGTCGAGCAGATCTCCTGTTGGTAGAAACTCCATCACAAGCACCAGATTGCTGAGAGTGGACCAGGCAACACCGATGAACTCCACGACGTTCGGGTGGCGTAGGCTCGCAGACAACTGGATTTCATTTGCAAAATCTTGAACCGCTTCAAAGTTGTGCGTTTTCCCTTCAATCAATCGCTTGACAGCCACTTCTTGTGAGCCTCCGTTCGTGGTGAGGTTGCACAGCCACACTTCTCCGAACGATCCGTTTGACAACATGCGCTTGAAGTCGAGGCTCTTGTATGGAATCCGCTTGTTGGCGAGGTTTGGGTCGTCACGGAGAATGGGGAGAAGCTGTAATCCGGTACTGCTGCCGTTTTCCATGTCATTCGCATTTCCAAGGCTAGGATGCGACGATCGATAATCCAGACTATGACGAGGTTGACGCCGTGGGCCGAGTGCTATCATCGCCGCGGTCACACTGCGCCATTCCAACATAGTCGAAAAGTCGGTCGCCGTTGTCTTCGTTAGAATTGTTGAGGCGATCATTTTCTCTTCGACGTCTGTAGTAGATGCACCCCGCAATCAAGAGTACAACCGCTGCAACACTTCCAACTGATACTCCGATGTAGGTACTTATCGCGGTTTTCGATCGTTGGTCTTCAGTCTGGAACTCTTTCATCCACGTGTCCACCCATTCGGAAGGAGTTGGCTCAACTTTGTTGGCGTTCAAGACTGTTCCAAGCGTGCTCAGCGGATGGCAGGGTATTGTCAGAGCTCCGTATCCTTCGTTTGCTTTTGTGCACTGTTCTTCGTAAGCTGCTTGTTTGCGTATGGCGAATGTGTGGATAGCAGTGACAAGATTCGGGGTATTGTTATCCTCCCAGCTATGCATCACTGCTCGAACTTCAGGTTTTGCTGTTTCCGAGTCGCCACCCGTAGTCCACATCGGTGAGTGGATATCACCTTCGTTAGGAGGGTCCTCCATCACACATTTCACTGAGAGTAACATTTGCACCCCGTTGCAATATTGACTATAATAAGCAGGATTGCCGTCAGGTTGTGGGCAGTCGATAGTTGTGCACTGCGATATGCTGATGTATTCATCAAGGGACACACCGATATGTGCCATGGACGAACTCTCGCCACTCATGCGTTCTGGAGCAACCACACTTGTTTCACTTCGCCACGACCAGTGATGGCATAACCCGAATCCCACAACAGTGCGCGCTGAGCAATCGGATCAATGTTCTCATAAGTCACATCCAAATCCTTGAGTCGCTGAAGCACTCGATCTGGCACTTTGTCAACTTCGAACGGATCAACTATGCCACCAGCTTGGTATCGATCATAAAGCTGTCGAGCAATATCCGAATTCGTGCTTCGCGAGTCAAACATGCCTTTAGCTGGAGTCACCTCGACTGTAATGGTGTCGTTGATCAACTCTGTTCCATTCAAAGATAGGTTCAGAAGCCACTCGTCGACCCACGCCGTCGGTTCCGGAGGAACGAGGTCATCGGTACTCGGATACTTGCTTTTGGGATGGCACGGGATAACAACCGAGCCGAAGCCTCCGCTCGGACACTGATCATACCCCGGCTCAGCATCTGCTGACAGTGTGTTGATCGAGAAAACAAGGTAGTGCTCCCATTCGTGCTTGAGCAGTCGAAGCTCAGGGATCATCGTATCGCTGCCTCCAGTCGCCCACATTGCGATGTCTTGCTGCTCTCCATCGTCATCTTCAACAACACACCGTGACACCGACAGCATTTGCGTGCCGCTGCAGAAATGGTTGCTCAAAGCCAGTTTCCCATCAGTCTGGTTGCAATCCTTAGCTGTACACCCCGACTCCAAGAAGTCACTGTACGGAACTGCGATGTTGTTCATGGAGTGGTTATCCAGTGGCCAGACTTGCTTCAGCGACCCATCCGCTCCGAAAACATATCCAGAGTCCCACAGCAGTGCACGCTGAACGATACCGGGGAGCGAGCTGAATGTGGTGATGTTGGCATCGGTCAGTCGAGACTGGATGCTCTTGGGTACGTCGTCTTCCATGACCTCGACTTGGTCGACATCCTCTCCAGCGAGATGGCGACGGTAGAGTTGCTGCGAGAGGTCGGAAGTGGTGCCATCGAAGCTGAAGAACGAGTCGGGGGAGGGGAGTTCGCCTTTTGCCAGTCCGACTGTCGACAGAGTCGACACGAGGAGAAGCGGCCACCGCATTCTTGAGGGTGGCAAGGTTCTTCAGTTGACTTGAGGCTTGGTGGGAAAATCGAGAAATGAAAATGATCCCGACGATGGTAGTGAGGACGTCGAGGACAATGTCGTCCTTAGGCGCCTCGTTGACGATGAATCGTCGTGTTCTGATATCGCTATCCAACCATCTGAAGCGGGTTGGCACCATCTGAAGCTCGCCTCTTGCGTGTCCAACCACCTGTGTTCACTCGAGCGCGGCGGTTGGTATCATGGTGACCATGGTGATGCGAGTGCAGAGGACGGCCCAGAACAGACTCGCAACCAGCTTGCACGGGCTCAATTCGTCATCTGACAATCGCATCGTCATTACACTCTCTTCCCGGCTGTGATCATCACTCCAACAATCAAGTTCTGGTCGCGAGATTACCATACGTCCCAGACGCGGAAACAACCACTGCTGCCGTGCGATTCCCGGTGAAATCCTTTGTGTACGCAAGAATCGACCATGCAGCCATTCGAACTGGTGGTTCGGCATTTTTGGCTTGCGAATACCGGTGCTCGTCGTCACCATACTCGTTGTCCCTGTTGTGTTCGCACCTTCACTACCCGTATCCCTAGACAAGAATACCGATCCGGCATGGAGGCAGCTGCAGCTACTTCCGATCATCACAAACACGTCGCCTCCGTCGCTTCTCGCAAAGGCCAGCTTTCGTGGTAAGGCTGCGTCCTACTGGTCGTTGTAGCATGCCTTACGTCGCCGGACGCTCCACTTCTGCTGTGGTATCGCGTCAAGTCACTGCTCATGACATTTGCACTACACACCGCCACTGATGATGATCCGCTCTGCAACAACACCTCGCTACTGACACTGTTGCTGACACCGCTTCCCTGGACAATGCGGACGGATGCTTTCCCTAGCAATTTTTGACCTAAGCCGCTATCTACGAAGTTTTCGACGTCTCACGTCACAACCGTCGCTCCTTGGCGAAGACAAGGTTCGCCAGGCTTACGCACCTCTCCTCCATCGCCGCTTGCCGAAACAATTCACGTTGGTGATTCATATTGTGCTCTCTGCTACACGTTCATTGGCAATGCTGGCGCGCGTAGTCATCCTTTACTACTACGATAGCTAGTCTGCACGCGAACTCGTCCAGCACTCGAGCGGACAGTTGGCTGTAAGTGATCCTAATAGATTTCACCACAATGGAGCATAGTGGGGGAGGGGCACCACCGAGAGGTGGTGGGCTTGGCAGAGGCACTTGGCAAATGTTTCGCTGGCGGAAAGTGACTACACGACAGTCCGCGACGAGGAGACAACCAAGTCCGCCGCAGGTCTCTTCTGGATATCGTAGCCACTTCGATTGCATTGATCATCATCTAACATATACATACACACAGCGACTGCAGTCATCCAACTCTTGATCCACATGCACTGACAGTCTACGTGGCACTTGTAGACTTCTTCTAACCAGCAAGGATCTCCACCAGCTGCTTCGCTGATGGACGACGGCTTGGATCGTGCTCCATACAAGCGATTCCCACGTGGCGGACGTGAGTCGGACAGTCTTCACGGAAACTTGGCCGAAGGCTGCCGCTCATGACGCCGTCCAAAACCTGGAATGGCTTCAGCTTCGCTCCGGTTGGTCCCATCGCGTCGTGATACGGAAGTTTGCGGGTGTCGATCTCCGAGAGCAACACCCCGAACGAGTAGATGTCGCTCTGCTCCGTGTACCGATGACCGCTGAGTACCTCTGGCGCCGTCCAGTACGGCGTCCCGACTCCTGCAGTCATGGTCTCCTCGACACGTCGCCGAGTGACACCAAAGTCGACGATCTTCGGAGACAGATATTGAGTCAGCAGTACGTTCTTGGACTTGATATCACGGTGAATAAGAGGAGGGTCGAGACTGTGCAGGTAGTCGATGGCTTGTGTGATGCCGGCAACGATATTACCCTTGCCTTGGTACCATGTGATAATGTCACCGTCCTTGGACAAGTAGTCGAGCAGATCTCCTGTTGGTAGAAACTCCATCACAAGCACTAGATTGCTGAGAGTGGACCAGGCAACACCGAGGAACTCCACGATATTCGGGTGGCGTAGGCTCGCAGACAACTGGATTTCATTTGCAAAATCTTGAACCGCTTCAAAGTTGTGCGTTTTCCCTTCAATCAATCGCTTGACAGCCACTTCTTGTGAGCCTCCGTTCGTGGTGAGGTTGCACAGCCACACTTCTCCGAACGATCCGTTTGACAACATGCGCTTGAAGTCGAGGCTTTTGTATGGAATCCGCTTGTTGGTGAGGTTTGGGTCGTCACGGAGAATGGGGAGAAGCTGTAATCCGGTACTGCTGCCGTTTTCCATGTCATTCGCATTTCCAAGGCTAGGATGCGACGGTCGATAATCCAGACTATGACGAGTTGACGCCGTGGGCCGAGTGCTACCGTCGCCACGGTCACACTGCGCCATTCCAACATAGTCGAAAAGTCGGTCGCCGTTGTCTTCGTTAGAAATGTTGAGGAGACCATTTTCTCTTCGACGTCTGTAGTAGATGCACCCCGCAATCAAGAGTACAACCGCTGCAACACTTCCAACTGATACTCCGATGTAGGTACTTATCGCGGTTTTCGATCGTTGGTCTTCAGTCTGGAACTCTTTCATCCACGTGTCCACCCATTCGGAAGGAGTTGGCTCAACTTTGTTGGCGTTCAAGA
This sequence comes from Phytopythium helicoides, assembly GCA_024867545.1. NCBI lineage: Eukaryota > Oomycota > Peronosporomycetes > Pythiales > Pythiaceae > Phytopythium > Phytopythium helicoides. The sequence goes on along the minus strand of JANFNE010000028.1, from coordinate 296,228 downwards.
CTGTTCCAAGCGTGCTCAGCGGATGGCAGGGTATTGTCAGAGCTCCGTATCCATCGTTCTCTGCTGGGCACCATTCGCCATAATTCGGTTCAACTCTCCTCGCAATCGTGTGAACAGCGTAAACTAGGTACGGAGTTTTTTGCTCGATCCAGTTGTGCATTTTGGCACGAATTTCGGGAATTGCATCATTCGGGTTTCCACCTGTGTTCCACGGTACTGATGGAGTGATGTCACCATTATGTAAGTCCTCCATCACACACTTCGCGGAGCGTAACATTTGCACGCCGTTGCAAGACAAAGTGGCGTATGCGATGTTTCCGTCAGGCTGTGTGCAATTGAGCGGCGTACACTTTGAGGTGCCTGTGTATTCATCAAGGGACACACCGATATGTGCCATGGACGAACTCTCGCCACTCATGCGTTCTGGGAGCAACCACACTTGTTTCACTATACCAAGATCAGTGATGGCATAACCCGAATCCCACAACAGTGCGCGCTGAGCAATCGGATCAATGTTCTCATAAGTCACATCCAAATCCTTGAGTCGCTGAAGCACTCGATCTGGCACTTTGTCGACTTCGAACGGATCAACTATGTCACCAGCTTGGTATCGATCATAAAGTTGTCGAGCAATATCCGAATTCGTGCTTCGTGAGTCAAACATGCCTTTAGCTGGAGTCACCTCGACTGTAATGGTGTCGTTGGAATTCTCAGAGCTATCAGTCGATGTCGATGCGTTGACCGATTCTGTTGCATTCGAAAATAAGTTCAGAAGCCACTCGTCGACCCACGCCGTCGGTTCCGGAGGAACGAGGTCATCGGCACTCGGATACGTGCTTTTGGGATGGCACGGGATAACAACCGAGCCGAAGCCTCCGCTCGGACACTGATCATACCCCGGCTCAGCATCTGCTGACAGTGTGTTGATCGAGAAAACAAGGTAGTGCTCCCATTCGTGCTTGAGCAGTCGAAGCTCAGGGATCATCGTATCGTTGCCTCCAGTCGCCCACATCGTGGTGTTCTTCGGCTCTCCATCGTCATCTTCAACAACACACCGTGACACCGACAGCATTTGCGTGCCGCTGCAGAAATGGTTGCTCAAAGCCAGTTTCCCATCGGTCTGGTTGCAATCCTTAGCTGTACACCCCGACTCCAAGAAGTCACTGTACGGGACAGCAATGTTGTTCATGGGGTGGTTATCCAGTGGCCAGACTTGCTTCAGCGACCCATCCGCTCCGAAAACATATCCAGAGTCCCACAGCAGTGCACGCTGAACGATACCGGGGAGCGAGCTGAATGTGGTGATGTTGGCATCGGTCAGTCGAGACTGGATGTTCTTGGGTACGTCGTCTTCCATGACCTCGACTTGGTCGACATCCTCTCCAGCGAGATGGCGACGGTAGAGTTGCTGCGAGAGGTCGGAAGTGGTGCCATCGAAGCTGAAGAACGAGTCGGGGGAGGGGAGTTCGCCTTTTGCCAGTCCGACTGTCGACAGAGTCGACACGAGGAGAAGCGGCCACCTCATTCTTGAGGGTGGCAAGGTTCTTCAGTTGACTTGAGGCTTGGTGGGAAAATCGAGAAATGAAAATGATCCCGACGATGGTAGTGAGGACGTCGAGGACAATGTCATCCTTAGGCGCCTCGTTGACGATGAATCGTCGTGTTCTGATATCGCTATCCAACCATCTGAAGCGGGTTGGCACCATCTGAAGCTCGCCTCTTGCGTGTCCAACCACCTGTGTTCACTCGAACGCGGCGGTTGGTATCATTATGACCATGGTGGTGCGAGTGCAGAGGACGGCCCAGAACAGACTCGCAACCAGCTTGCACGGGCTCAATTCGTCATCTGACAATCGCATCGTCATTACACTCTCTCCCCGGCTGTGATCGTCGCCCCAACAATCAAGGTCAAGTCCTCGGTCGGTCTCACACGTCGCAGTCTCTTCGACCTGCACAACCGCATATTCAGCTGGCAAAGCGGGACGTCGCCGAAAGAACCCCCGCCACCTCCAAATAGGTTTCAGCATGGCGGGCGAGGGTCGGCGCGGCGCGGCGGGCGCGCCCGAGGCCCCTGGCGCCGTTTTCGCTCGGCTGATTCCTCAGCCGTCGGTGGCGACGCGGGAGCAGCCGGCAGACGCGGCGGCGGGCGCGCAGGCGGCGCAGCTGCTGCGCAACGCGCTGATCCCCGAGCGGCGCTTCTACCGCGTGCTGCGCGAGGCCAAGCTCTTCTCGATCGACTTTGGCGCGCACGCGGCGCACGCGGAGGCGCGGAACGGCGCGGAGGTGCTGCAGGCGCCAGTGTCGCTGGCCGAGAGCGACTACAAGGTCGTGCGCATCGAGGAGATAACCAAGCCAGCCACGGGGAGATCGGGCTCCTCGGCGCAGTCGGCGAGCTCGGGATCGTCCGCGAGCTCGGCGGGGAGGAGTCGCCACGGAGGCTCGCACGTGCAGCCGCAGGACCGACGCGGTGAGAGGATTCGCGCGACGAGGAGCGATGGGAGGCTGCTGACGGTGGTGGTGCTGTGTCTGCAGCGACGTACAACGTCTTGAAGATGCCAGAGGAGGTCGTCGAGAGCAGCGGACGGCTGCAGTGCCTGTTTGGGCCCGAACAACATCCCCACGTGGTTCATCCAGCTCGCACACGTAGACCACGCGTACATGATGCTGTCCACCAAGGAGCGCAAGGACACGGGCCAGACGCCGACGCACTCGTTCCTCTCGACCAGTCGCCGGAACAGCCTCACATCGAGCGGCCGCAGCAACAGCATTGGCGAGCACGCGATGCATGCCCCCGCGGTCGAAGTGTTCTTCCTGGAGGCGCTACCGGAGTCCGAGAAGCCGGTCGAGAACTCGGGACGCTTCTACTATCGCGTGCTAGTACCCATTGAGCTACGCAAGGGACCCGACCTGTTGGCCCCCGTCATCTCGAGGCAACTCTTCAAAAACGCAGAGGAGATTATCGAGTGCCATCGCACGTACCGCTGTCCACAGAGCGGTGTGACGTTCGTGAAGCTTGCGTATGAGGACGGCTGGCTCTTCGAGACCCTCAACTCTGGCATTCGAGTGCTCGAGAAGCTCGCGAACATTCCAGACATTGAGTACGGGCAGTTCTACTACGTCGTGAAGATCCCAGTTGGGATCCGCGTCGCTCCAAACATCATGGCGCAGCGATCCGGCAAGGGCTTTAAGCTTCACTCGATCGTTGAAGCCTCTCAAAGATTTACGCCTCCTGGCAGTAAAGTGACGTATGTGCGCGTTTGCAAGGACAAGAATGTGCGGTGCGGTTGCTGGCGGGGCAGCCCGCCTGGGACGTACAGCCCTGTCAAGAAAGTGATGAATGAAAGGGGAAGCAATCGTGTGATTGAGTTGCCCGGTGCGGGAGATGAAAACACATCCGCCGGCGACGAAGAAAGTGAACCGAGCGCTGCGGCTCCGAACAGCGACTCTGACCAAGAAGCCACTGACTCTGCGCTTGTCGACTCTTCATTCCCTCCAGCTCCCACGTCGTGCCATGGCGGTTGGATTTTCGAGACGACTATGGATGGCCAAGTCGTGCTGGAGCCTATGGCAAAACCACTCGCTCGACAAGTTGAACGCCTCTTTTACCGCGTTCTTGAAGACGTGCTAGTGCTCCCGACACCAGGTGGATCATCGGGCAAGCGGAGTGGTTCAACCCCGCCTTCCTCAAATCGGAAGAGACTCAAGGACACACTAATAGAGTGCAGTGAGCGCCTGGTTCCTGCCTCTTCGGCATCGTTAAGGAGTGCGTCGCCTGGTGGAGATGCTGCCTCTGATCAAGTCCCCATCCCAGAAATCGGCTTCGTAAAACTGCGTCACGACGCAGGATGGATCTGCGAGAGACAGCTCCGACCTCCGTACCACCTCGTGCTGGAGCAGGTTCAGGGATTTGCTGTAACACGCGACGTGCTGAAGCTCTATCGTGTCATGGTGCCTGTGCATCTTCGGTCTGCGCCAGACTTTGAGTGCCCTCGCCTGCCTGGAATGCCACCAATCCCCGCTGGAACGGTATTTGAGAGCTCTCTGCAGTACACACCTCCAGGAAGCGCAATCACATATGTCAAGATGGCCCAAAACGGCGCTCGGCATGGTGGCAGCAGCAATGTAAATGGTGGCTGGCTGTTTGACAAGACTCTTAGCGGGGATCGTGTACTTGAAGCCGTGGACGAGGATCCCGAGCAGAAAAACGGCAAGTTCTATTACCGCGTGGTGTGTGAGAAGAAGGAGGTCCTATTATCGCCAGAGCCAAACAGCGAGATCGTGCGGTATCTATACTCCGGAGCCGTGTTTGCAGCCGAGATGGAGTACAAGCTGCCGCGTAGCCAGGAAGTGTTTGTCCGGCTTTCCAAAGAGAAAGGCTGGGTTGCACTGGACATTCCCTCTGCAGAACAAAGCACTGCAAGCAACAGTAGCGGTGGCCGAAGAAGGCGGAGCACTGTGAGTGAAACAGACGGAGTCAATCCCAGCCAAGGCAAGGCAACTATCGTCCGCCTGTCCGAGGATCTGTACAATTTGTACACGATGCCGCCAAGCTGGGTGAGCATCGGCTTCCCGAATCGTACATGGTTCAAGGTTCCGGACGAGACGTGCCGGACGATATTGGCCGACGAGACTGTGCTGCAGTCAGAAATCTTTGCGGCCCGGAACATCCTAGCGACGTCGTCTCAAGGCCGCGACAATGTGCCACTCTCTCGGCGCGGCATCGTGGTGCTGGACAACGGCCGGACTGAGTGGAAGTGCACGCTGGAGGAAATCAAGCACTCTGCAAGTGCGCTCATGTTTACATTCCCTTGGAAGCAAGTGTGGTGGATCTTTGAGGTGAACGGCCCCGAGGACAAGCACTGTGTCGAGCTGCAGCACGGTCTGCGCGGCGGATTCCGCTCAATTTTGTTTGACGGTCAGGTGCTGCTGCAGAACCGCAGCGTGACGGACATGTTGTGGGATTCTGGCAGCGAGTTTGCGTTCACGTGGGAGAACCGCACAATCAAGGTGCTGATCTCGCTCGAGGGCGCCTTCTTCTCGCAGTACTTGCAGTTCTACAGCTACTCGCTGCTGGTGGACGAAGAAGAGATCGCACCCGTGCCGTTCTGAGTGAGCCAGGAAACGATACATGTTGGTGCCTTGAGAGTATAAGCAAACAAAGACAACCCGCTAGTATGAGCTCAGAGAATGGCCCCAAACCCCTCTTGTGACGCAGTGACGAGCATCTCATGGCTGAACTGAATCATGAAACCGCGTGTTGTTGACGTTGAAGCGCCATCGCTGGCGTGCGTCAACTCGGCGTTGAAGCCCTCTTGCAGGAACGTTCCGCTGCCATCGCAAGTTAATCGGCGGCGACGCGAAAAATTTTGCGCCGCCAGTCGGTCAAGAAAAAATCCAGGCATCCGAGCATTGCGTGTGCTCCATGCTGGCTGCGCATATGGTCTTGATGAATTCATGATGACTTTGGTCGCGGTGGTGGTGGAGGCATTGGCGGCAGAAGAAGGCGACGCCTTGCTGCAGCTGCATGACGAAGATAACACGCAGGTGCGTGAAGGATCGCTCGCATCTCCGGCGGCGGAAAAGTGAAAGTGGTGCGAAAAGATGTCGGTGCCAACGGACAGGCAAGTTGAAGTGACGGAAAATCCACTGGCATCGGGTCTTGGAGGTTCCTGCGAGAATGGATGCGCTTGAAGGTGATTGTATGGGTTCGAACAGCAGCAGCACCGTGGAGTGTTGATACTCGCAAGGCTGCCGCCGCGTTATCGGTGTTTTGCAGCGAGGCTGCACCAACAATCGCGTGTGCACGTGCTCACCGTTTCATGGACCGCTCCCTCGACGCGATAATTTGGCGAATTCCCAGCGGATTCAAGCGCGCGAGAATCCGCCGATGGAAGCGCATTTATACCCAAAGCGCTCTATGCTAGGCTCGATTCTCTACTGCGTCAAATGCGCAAAATGCGCAAAAATGCCGTCTCCCGAGTGGATTTTGTGTTTCCACCGCCGTGTGTTCATGCCTGATAGACGCGAGAGCAGCGAGAACAGTAGTGCAGCGCCACTTTTTCCGCTGAGTTGTGTGATGAACGACCAACCACTTGACCGACTGCGCAGCATTGCCGCAACACAGACAGAATGCAGGTTGTTCCCTACCGTACCAAACGTCCCACTGTCCCCTTGCGGCTCGTCTGTTCCATGTGACGTGTGTCGTTTGCAGTATCGTACAGTAGCACGCGCCGTTCGAAAATGCGTACACATACAGTACGTGGCGTACTGTACCGAGCGCCGCAGTCAACTCCTCCCCGCCCGCCTCCGCGCGGCGCCGGGCCTAGCCATTCTCCGATTTGGCTCGACGCGCACAGCGAAAGCGTCCGTGCGAGCTTCGGCCCTGCCCTCCACCCAAAGCCCATCGCGCTTTACCCTCGAGCCGTCCTCGCCTCGATCCTCGCCTCGATCCTCCGTCGTCCTCCATTCCGTCCACCTCGCCAAAGTCTCACGTGACACACGCGGTCGATTAAGCAGCCATGCCCGCCCGCCGAGACCCGAATATGCGCAACGGCATCTGGTCCGAGGACGAACACGACCGGTTCCTCGCGGCCATCAAGAAGTTCCCGCAGGGACCGTGGTCCGACATCGCCGCGCTCGTAGGCACGCGCTCCGTGCGCCAGGTGCAGACCCACACGCAAAAGTACTACGAGAAGATCATGCGTCGCATGCGCGGGCTGCGCAAGGACCGCAAGACGTGGGCACGCCTCGAGCACCGCATCGACGACGACATCCTCGAGTTCTGCGACCTCATGCACAACCGCGCGAGCCCGCTCCCACCGGCCCTCTCGATTGACACGACGGCCGCCGTCATCACCTCCACCAGTTCCCCAAGCCCCGCAATCATCAACACGACCCCCGTGCGCGAGTCGCCGATCCTCGCGGCGTTCCCCAGCATCTCGCCGGTCAAGGTCAAGCGAGAGTCCGCGGGAGATAAGGACGTGGCCATGGAATTGTCCTACCCGTTCCTGCTCGACGTGGACGCAGTCGACGTTTTCGGCATCGCTGCAGCGCTCGGAGACGAGCAGCCGGAGCTGCTGCCGTCGCTCGACGAGTCGCTTGACTTTCTCATCGCCGCCATGGAGGAGTGACAGGCCGCAGCGGACGGGATTTAAGTTAAGAAGCTAGCCGCCGAGAAGACTCGGGCGTTTGCATGAGGAGCCGCTTGCATGACTAGTTCCACCACTGCGCTTCGGAGCGTAGTACATAGCACTTGTAACGAACCAAATACACCCCCAACCGGGCCTCCTCTCGGGGGCTCGGTACGCTTGACACCAGCAATCACAGCTCCATCGTGGCACCGTGGTCTCAAGGTTCAACGGGAGCAATTAGCATGAGGCGGACGCAACACATGCCTCGCCCACGTGGAGTGGCTTCAAGACGCATAGCCACACGCCATGACCACCTCACCACCTCACCGACGCCCCATTTGCATTAGTCTGCACCGCCAGTCATCAGCCTCAGACTCTCGCGTTCGAACGGCGGTGGACTTTTTCCCGACTCCACCTGATAAACCAGGCCTTCGTGCGCTGATTGGCTCGTGACAAGTGCACCTCCCGCTGTCGTCTGCATCACGTCCCATCACGTTGCATCAAGCAAATCCGAATGGCTACAGCCTCTCTCGCGCTCCGAATATTTCGGCGGCGGGCATGGACAAGGAGCATTGTCGAGAGTGTTGACGTCAAAGCCGCAGATAGACACGAGGCTTGTCATGCAGCGGTGTTCGTACTAGCTCGATGGTCGAGTGTGACGTACGTGATTGCTGGTGGCAGACTCGGTGAGAAGCCACCACCAGTCAGCCGGTGGGCGTAGAGTCGGTTGGCGATGCATCAATCGCTCGAAATGGCCGACCGAGTAGTGGTCGCCTTGCGCGAGACCACCAGTGCTCTGCACAATACTCGATGGGAATGGCACGCCCAGTCTGCCGATCTTCACGTCACCAGTCGGAAGGCGGGATTATCGTGGTTTTCGTCAGAATGAGGGCGCCTAAGCAATCGATGCGACTGTGCGTGAGCCTAACTTGTTGTCGGTCAGGCTCGTATCTTTGTTAGGACCCTCACGTTCTGGCGAGATCCTCTACTTCAGCAAGTCGCGCTGTCGCGCTTTCGTCCTTTGTTGACTGCATTGCGCTTCTGCCGATGGCGTTCGATGGTGTGCCACTGTGTGCTGGTGCTTGATTTATGGCGCAGCAGAGTGCACCTGACAGTGTAGGTGCGTCATGGGAGGCGCATCTCGCGTTGTGCGCATGGTGGTCAACAAGTTGAAGTTGACCAAGTTGAAGCTGGTCGGGTGTCGACCAGCACAACGCGTTTTCCGCTTCGGATCAGGGGGATGCGGGGCAAAACACAATGGATACATACGGACGGATCACACAGCTTATCATGATGAGTGGTGGGATGCACAGCCAATGGCTCATACTTTCAGCTTCACCAGCGCATTCTACAGTGAAGCAGCGATTCATACTTGTAGCGATCTCAACATTACCGAGCCGCCACCGCATCAAAGAACTCCTCGTCCTCGTCGTCGTCATCATCCTCGTCGTCCGCGTCCTCGCCATCGCTCATGAACAAATCCAGCTCTCGGGCCGGACCGCTTGACACATCGACGGCTGCGATCACCTGATGGCGGCCTCGAAACTGGTCAACACATAGCCCTCCACGCCCTTGCCGCCGCCACTCGTGAAAAACGAGATGTAGGCGATCTCCGACACAAACGCGCCCCGAGAGGCTGCAGCACCGCACACACGAGGCGACTCGATCAGTACGGCGCAGACGAGCGGGATCAAAATGTCCGCGTTCGATGCCGTCTGGTGCAGCTTGTCGGCAAAACAGCAGATAGAACGGAACGCTTCGCACAAAAGATCGAGCTTCTGCAGGGGGGAGCACGCCGACTGCATCATGGCAACCAGCTTCTCCTCGGCATCAAGTAGATCGCCTGCAAGAACTAGCCGTCCATTCTTCTTGGACTTTTGACTTTGTAGGCGTTTCTGCAATCACCAGCTCGTCCTGTGGTTGCTGCTGCTGCTGCTCGCAGCGGATCTCTTCAATAGTGTCGTAGAACACACTGTTGGCATCGCGAAAGGCGCGTTCAAACTCGCCAAACACGATCGGGTAGATGTCGTCGAACACAATGCGCTCGATGGCCAGTGTACAGCTCGCCATCGCATCTGGTGTACTCGCTAGACTGGGGAAGCACTGGACGGTCGCTCCAACCATGTGTGCTACATACATCTTGGCGTCGTGCAGAGTTTCCCTCAGCACCTGCTGTCCCGGTGCTATCTTCACGTTCTGACTCTTTTGACGTGCAAAGTGCCGTTGACGAAACGATTCGCACAGCTGTATGTTGACTTGGCCGAGAAACTCGCTGGGCGACGAGAGGAGACCAAACAGGAACCCATAGATCTCTGCGTCGCTCGGATACGTTTGATGTGGCCGAGTGTCGCTCCCGCTTCCCGCCTCGACATTATCAGCAGTCTTAGGCGGCTGCGGGGGCAATTGAAAGCGACGAAGCAGCTCGGCATCTTTGCGACAGGCATCGTCAGACGGAATATCACTGTGCGCCCGCTTGCAGTCCCAGCAGATGCTAGTCGCCCATTCTCCGGATCGCAGCTCTTCGTCAAGCCGCTTGACTTTGCGAGCCTTTTGCTGTTGTGTCACGGTGGCTGCAGCAGCGGTCGCGGCAGTGATACCGACACCTGCCACAAGTGCTTCCACACCCAAGCCACCTAGCAGCATGTTGATACCCGCAATGACTCCCCCTGCTGGTCCGAGCGCGAGAGCACCGATCACTCCGCCCGCAGCAAGGACGGGGCTGACGCGCTTCGCCATTCGGATCGCTGCCTTCGCGGTTTCTCGATGGTTGACGCTTCCACTTTCACGCGTGAAAAAGCTGTTGCCACGCTTGACTGAGCTCTGCTTTGTGGGCGGAGCTGTCGAGCTGGCAGCAGTAATGGAGAGCTCCTCAATCAGGTCCGAGAGCGTCATCAGCGACACCGTGGCGGGGTCGACATCCTTGACAGACGCTTCCCCAAACAGTTGCGCATATAGCTTCTGCTGTTGCCTCCGCACCGCCACGGGGTTGGTTTTGTCGCTCTTGGCAGTTGCAACGAGCTCCACCGGTCTGTGATGTCCCGGTGCTCCATTTCCCTGCGCGCACACTGGCAGCAGCGACTCGTGTCCGCGGCAATTGCGGTGCCGATGGACGTACGTGAGGCACCCGCGGTGCACGAACGCCCCGCACGCGACGCACTGGCAGATCGTGTCGTTCGATCCCCTCGCAGATGGCTTCCCGGCGCTGGACGGGGCTGCGTTCACATTGAAGGCGCTGGATTTTCTCCGCCTGAAGCTGGTGGCTGCCGAGGAGCGCAGGAAGGTCAGCACGCGGTCCCTGCAGAGCACGCAGTCGCGGAAGAAGAGCAGGCTGCGGTCCACGGGCGACAGCGCGGCCGGCTGCACGGGTCGGAAGCTGTGGCCGTGCAGCGGGTCGGCGAAGAACCCGGCCGTGTCCCGCAGGTACGCGCTGATTACGCAGGCCCAACGCGCGCACAGAGGCGTTAGACACCAGCAGCAGCACCGCAGGCGCGCGCGGGGCGTCGCAGCCGCCCGGGGGGACGCGCGCAGCCCCGCGGAAGCCGCGCTTACCTCAGCGATCCCTGCATCCTGGCGTCGGGACTTCTCGGTGATGAAGATGGGAACGTAAGCGGGGTCGGAGCGTAATCGCCGCGCTTTTAGCTGGCAGCGCGAGCGCTAATTTGGCTCGGAAGGCGCTAACTCCGCCGGTTTAGCGCTCTATGAGAAAAACTATGCCACCGTGTGATTTGTCAGTTTACACTTCGGTCGATTTCAGGTCTGGCTCTTCACCATAGTGAAGCCCATACAACTCCGTGCCCTTTCCTGTTCGTACTGTTGGACACTAGCAGATAAGAAGACGGGCCAAGGCAAGGGAAACCCTGCGGGGCTTGCACTTGCCCGTCGCTCATTTCCTTAATCGCCGCCTGCCGAGCACTTCGACCGCCCAGGATGCCGCGCCGGTCGACGCTGCGGCTGCTGCTGCTGCTCGTCGCGCTAATGGGCGCGAGCGCAAGCGCCGGCGCGAGTTTCCCGAGCCGCGAGCACTTCGAGCAGCTGCTGGAGACGTCGGCGCCGACGCGCGCGCTGCAGGCCACGAGCGACGCCACGTGCGAGGAGGCGGCGAGCAGCAGCGCGTTCGCGCAGTACCTGGAGGTGCTGCCGACCACCGCGGGCCTCCGCGGCTGCGTGGCGAGCAACATTGCGACGCTCTACGCTGCGCTGTCGGCCGGCGGCACCTGCGAGCTCACGACGCTCGTGTCGCTCTTCTCGGCCAACGCGAGCGACGCCAACAGCGCCGCATTCTCCGACTTCCTCGGCATGCTGCTGGGCGGCATCCTGACATCGACGTCGGGCTCCGGGTCCACCGCCGACCTGTCCACGTCGCTCGCGAGCTGGAACGAGGACGCAGCGACCAACACGGCTGGCTTCTGCTCGGTCATGAACACGCAGGCCGGACCCTGCATCGACGCACTGCTGCCGGCCATCGTCGAGCTCCTGGCTAGCGGAGCCTCGTGCTGCACGGAGCTGAGCGCATACTACGAGGTCGCTCAGGTGCTTGTCCCCTCCGGACAGACCCTTGACCGGACGCTCGTCAACCTCGTCAACGGACTGCACCGCAGCATGTGCATGACCGCAGGGAGCGATCTGTGCGGACAGTCGCTCACCTCGTTCCTTGGCGACGCGCTCACGAGCAGCGACACGGCACTTGTGAGTGCGCTGGTCGTGCATGCGGGCACGCCGCTCTACGCTGCCGGCTCGGATGTTTGCTCCGAGCTTGAAGACACGAGCCTCACAAGTCGACTCGACGGTTCGACGTCGATCCCGTATTACGCAGCTTCGTGCTGTGCTGCGGGCATCTCTGCGCTGATGGAGAGCTTGGACGAAGTCATTGCTCATGTGTCCGGCAACTCCATTCCAGAGCTGCTGAATCTGATGACCAGTCGCCAGAACCTCGAAGCTTCCAGCCAGTTTGCCTCGCCCTATGACACGATTGACGGTTGCAGCTTTCGGCACGACGTGCACTGCCCCGGAGTTCCTCTTGACGGCGGCTTCTGGCTCTGCCACCAATAGCACTGCTGCGGTCACGGCCAAAACGGCTACCGAGAAGAACGTCACCTGCACCAGGACGTCGCTGTGCGACGCCGACGATGTCTGCAGCTCCGTGTGCGAGGCGGGAACGGCAATCATCGAGCCCTGGGTGGCGCGCGCCATCACCTATCAGCGCAACCTCACATACGACCAGACTCTTTGCTACGCTGAACTTCCTGCGACGCATAACAGTGTCATCACCCGCGCTCGCGGGTACGGAAACCGCGACCAACTCATGAATGCCGTACTCAATGCAACCAACTCGGACTCGTACGTCCGCACGAACAACCAGGTATGGACCGCACCTGCACCTTGTTGTCTCTGGGCGTCGTTCTAATGCCGTTGTTGCTGTCCGCCACTACATAGTTCTTGAGCGTGACGGACCAGCTGAATCTTGGTGCTCGGTTCATTGAAATGGACGTGCACTACTTTGGCTCCAACTTCTACAGCGCGCACTGCTCTGAAATTGGTATTTCGCTTCTTGACGATGCATCCACGTCGCTGGTCGCAGAGCTCGAGACGATCACGGGTGCATCGGTGGAGTGGCAGTCGTCTCTTATCGGCTGTTTGCCGTCGATCAGCGGTATCCGCGCCGAAGAACAGCGTCTGCACAACGAGTCACTTTCCGAACTGGCCGACTGGATCAGCGCAAACCCGAACGATCTCGTCGTGCTGTACACGGAAGTTGGTGACGAGATCGAGACTTTCTCCAAGGTCGACTCGCTGCTTGCCCTCTACACCGACCTGTTTGGGGATACTCTGATGATTCCATCGGACTTGGAAACCTACGGTGGATGGAATGACGTGACGCTAAACCAGCTCATCGCGGCCGGCAAGCGCGTGATTTCCGTGACGACCCCCGAGGCCAACGACGCCATGTTCTACATGCGGGACCTGTGCAGCGGCTGGGAGGACGTCTCGTCGACCTCTGAGTCTGTGGAGACGAACGCCGGCACGATTGTGCGTGCGTACCAAAGCGCACTCCACTACGCCACGCTGTCCGAGTCGGGCTTGCTCGGCAGCGACTCGAGTAGTAGCAGTTCTACCACGGAGGGGGAGGTTGATGCGTCAACTCTCCCGACATTTGTGGCTGAGGGCGTTAATATTCTCGCTCCTGATGGACTGGACGGACTGACAATGGCCGCGATGGTCTGGACGTGGGCGGAGAACGAGCCGTCGGAAGGTGATGCGGCTGTGATGCTGTCCCAGACGGATGGTCGCTGGTACGGCGTTGCGTCGGCGAGCGATATCACCTCCATGGCGTGCGTGAGCTCCAGCAACCGCACGTTGTGGGAGGTCGTCAGCCAGGGCTCGAGCTGTCCCGACGGTTACTCGTACGGCGCGCCGCAGCTCGCGGTCGAGAACACGGCCTTGCTGCAGCTCTTGGAAGCCGGCGCGACCGTACAGCTCAACGTCGACTTGTCCAACTTCCCCGCCATCTCGGCAGCGGATCAGGCGGCGTACGATGCTGGCGACGCAAGCGGCGGCTCCTCTACGACGAGCTCTGGGAACGGCGGCACTGCAGGCGGTGGCTCGACCAGCGCCGCGGCGTCCGTGGGCAACACTTGCTTCGTGAGCGTGCTTTCCGCTGTGGCGACCGCGTGGCTCGTCGCTGGCAGCGGGAACTAATCAGTTCACGGTTGAAGCCGCAGTGTGGGGCTGCGGAGGCTCCGGCGTCGGTGCCGCTCGGTGAATACAGAGACTATCCAGCGAGCGTCGGCGCCAAAGTGTCGATGGGAGGGTCCCACGCCTTGGTCGTCGACGATGACCAGCGCCGGCAGGCTTATGAATAGTGACGGGACTTGTGCGTTTGACTTGCGCTGACTATGGTCCATATTCATACTTTGCCTGTATGAATTTCATACTTGACTCCTGAAGCCAAAGAGGATGCGCCCGGCTTGCTTATCACCCGCCGCTGCGACAGCGCGACGCTGCGTCGGCGCTGCAACCACCCCAGGAGATGCGCGGCACGTGGGGGACCGTCTCGCGGCAGCCGGCAGGCGCTAGCGACTGAGACTGATATGTACAGGCTCGGAAGTGGACCTGGGCGGCTGCAGAGGCGTGCGCCTTCGAGTGACGTGAGGCCCCGCTCCTCGTCACGTCGCCGCGGATTGCACCACATGGACTCGGCTGAACGTGAACTGTATTACGGTACTGTACACAGCACCAGGGCCAGACGCACACACGAGGCCGTCAGGCGCGAGCCCGTGGAGCCTGCAGAGGCGTGTGAGCGTTGCGTTCCCGCCATGCGAATCGACTGTCAGCGGCATGATATTACTGCGGGCCACGGTCAAGGTGGGTCGTGACTCGCTGTTCGACGCTTTCGTCTACAGATCTCTCTTGCGGTTTCTATGGCGCTGAAATATTCTGCCTGACGCACTCAGACGGTAGTGTACCCCTCCCATCTCCCTGTCTGCCGCGACGTTCTCGCAGCAACATCACGCTCCTCACGCTCAGAAAGCTCACGCTCGACTCGACTCGACTCGATGCAATGCTCAATAGGGGAACGTGCGGTGGTGGATTGGATTGTCCGCTTATGATAAATACTGTCTGTAGTCTACTGGTACGCCGCGCTGCGAGCGTCGAGGGGCCGAGCTGCAGCCGCTGTTAGCAGTCCGAGTCACTGCCGCTGGAGCTCGTCGTGGCGCTCGGCGAGCTGCCGGCGCGCGGGCAGTCGAGCACTTCGATGAGAAAGTCGAGGCACGAGGCGTCGAAGCCCGCCAGGTCGGCGGCCTCGGCGCTGATGCGCTCGCCCGTGCGGTAGTAGTAGCTCACGGGCTCGTGGATCTGCAGGCCGCACAGCAGCGCCTGGAACGACTCCTCCTGCGACGCAGTCGTGGGCTTGGGCTCGTCCTTGGCGACCTGCTCCTGCTTGACCGAGACGGCCGACCCCTTGGTCATCTTCTCGTACAGCGACTGCGCCTTGAGCGCCAGCGCGATCTCGCGCGTGGGCGACTGCGGCTCCATGAGCGCGGCGAGCGGCAGCGCCGAGTCCTTGGTCGCGGCCATGCGGCACAGATCGATCATGTCGTCGTCCAGCCGGTGCTCGGGGCGCACGAGCTTCTTGCGGTCCTTGCGCAGCCCACGCAGGCGGCGGCCGACCTTCTCGTAATACTTTTGCGCGTGGGTTTGCACCTGGCGCGCCGAGCGGGTGCCGACGTGGCCCGCGATCTTCTTCCACGGGCCGCGAGGGTACATCTTGAGTCCCTCGAGGAACTTGTCGTGCTCCTCGCCCGACCAGAGCCCTCGCTCCACGCGGGGCTTGCTGGCGCCAGACGCATTGCGCGTCTTCTTGGCGGGCGCCGACGGTTTGAGCACGGCGGCTGGCATGGCTGGCAGGCGAACGAGAGCTTGAGGGGCCTGACGGAGCAGCAACTGGCCTAGTTGGCGACGACGGTAGTGACTCGCTGAGCAGCCTCCGGCGTCGAGTCCGTCTCGGTCTGCGCGCAAATCGCAAAGTGCGGGATCAGGAGGAGGGGGCGGCGATGGGAGGCGGACGAAACACGCCTGCGCTATGCGAGACCAGCCGAGAGGCGTACCGTAGTCCACGCACCCCGCGATTACTACTGTCGGCCTGCTAGAGCCGTCGTAATGTATCACCAGGTACTGACACGGAATCTACAGTACAAACCGGCGCGTCGTTCACGTCCGAGATTCGCGCAGTTGCTGGACCCGCGGGCGCCGCCGCGGGGTTCAAGCTGGCGCCGTCTCTGTCTGAGGGAGGCCTGCACGCTGCGTCCCACGCTGCTCGCGGTCCGCCCGCCACCTGCTGCGTGCGTCCGTCAGGCCGTCAGGCCGTCAGGCCGTTGGAGCCACACGGCTCCGTCGTGAGACCGTAGGGTCTGGGCTCGCTCGCCTTTCGATGGGTCGCGTGAACGCCGCAAGGCTTTGCAGATAGGGAAAGGAGCCGCGCGTGATCACGCAAAATATCCACGCGAGCAGCTTGAGCGCGGCGCTCCGCTGCATGTGGTTGCAGCCGACCGGCAATTGCCAGTCGCAGCAGTGGGTGACGCCCGTCCCAGCAAGTGTCCAACGCGCCATCCCCGCTGGCCGCCGGATATTCCGCTGATGGGTACAGGGAGGCTCGTTCGCGGTCTCTCTCCAAGCAGGCGAGGCAGCCAGGAACACGCCAAGCGAGTCAGTGTGTCTGCCTGCCTGCCGCGCGAGGGTGCAATCCGCTGACACGCGATGCAACTCGTTGAACTGTGCGCGCGGTCCTGTATTTTTTCGCCCCATACAAAAAGTCAGTGTCCGCGACGGCTGTCAACTCAGACGCGTCTGTCCTGTCAACATGCTGACGGGCAGCATTCACTTTGCACTTGTGCGTACCGTAGATTCTCACCTGTACTGTACACTCTACGACGCCCACCCGACTGCGCAAAGTGGGGGAGTCATCGCGCTGTAGAGCTCCCATGGCTGTGCTCTGTCCTGCGTGCACGTACGGCAAGTGAACAGTCCACGCGCCGTCCGTCGGTGGTGACACGACGAGCGAGCGGTCCCAGCCCGCCGTGCCATCATTTCGATCATGAGCACGCAGGCTGCTCCGAGGGCTGCTGCGCCGCACCTGGGGATGGGCACGCCGGCTGTCCAACAGTGGCACCTGCCTGCAAACGAACAGCAGTAACCTGTGGCCCACAAGCCGCCGTGCAACTCATCAAGAAGTGCGTCAGGGGGACCAACCTACTCGGCGAAAAATTCGCGGGCCAATCAGAAGCGCGAGCTCGAAAAAATCCATCGCCGCGCTCTGCCCACAGTGGTGTTGGCTTAGACTCGCGAGATTGAAGGTCATGCCCCGCCCTTTGGACGGGCTCACGTTGCGAGCCGTGACCTTGCCGCCATGTCAATGAGCTAGAAGGCGCGCCGACTGGGAGTCCCATAGCGCATGGTTCGACGTCCAAAGCGCTCAAATGGCCCCGCTATCGACGACTGCAGCTCGACAAACGAGCGCAGTCGAAAATTCAACATTTTTTGCTGTTCGCGCGTATTGGTACTAG
The DNA here is from genome assembly GCA_024867545.1 of Phytopythium helicoides. NCBI lineage: Eukaryota > Oomycota > Peronosporomycetes > Pythiales > Pythiaceae > Phytopythium > Phytopythium helicoides. The sequence continues at coordinate 279,037 of JANFNE010000028.1, read as the reverse complement.
TCCAGTGCGAACTTCTCCGTGTCTTTGTACAAATCCCATCTCCCGCGTGGCACGCGTATATCACATATATTTTTCAAGATAAACTCTCTTGCATCCGTGTAGTAATATATTGTACTAGTATTTGATCTCCAATCAACGGATGACTCGCTTTGGTTGATCGGGTGCACGCCACGCCACACCAGCCAAACGCCAGACCTCCTCACGTGCGTCACGCTTGACCTTCTCCGCCCCGCCGCGCGCTGATCAAGTCCGCCTGCACCACTCGATCATGCAGAGTCAATGATCACCGATTACCAGACAGATTAGTCCATGTCCGAGCTTTGGACGCTGGTCATCGCCTGGCACCCAGTCGTGGGATCGCCGCGTGACACTTTGGTCTCTGCATTCACGAAGCTCCCCAGCGTTCTTCAAAAGTGACCCCATAGGCACAGCAACGAGCCAGGTTGTCGCCACTGCCGTTCGCGCAGGGTTGCACACGGACGATGCTGCGTTGCTTGCTTTCTCGTGACCCCGTGGGTTCCACAGCGTCCAGTTCTCCACCGAGATGCTTTGGAAGCTGGAGCTGGTTGAGTCCTCCGGCCGGTGTAATCGCCATGCGCGTGTGCGGTATGATAGAGCTCGTGAGCTCCATGTGTCTAGTTGTTGCGTGTACTTGGTAGGCTTTGCGGGTGCGGTTTGCTTGCTTCGTGGTCTCACGACGAGCAAGTGAATAACCGTAAATGCACAAGGATGCCTTCCAGATACACCATTGTTGCCATGTTGCACTGCTTGTGGTGCGGGCACCTACAGCTCGCCTACAGCACGAGCTCTAGGGGACCTTGGAGCCACTCCTGCTGGCCCATGCGCGGCTATGAGGAACTTTTCGAGCGCGATCAGCACTTCAGGTGGTCCATTGCGCTCCTGGAGACTACGCATGACCTGCTGCACGCTGTCCTTGCCCAGGAGCCGCTGTTGCATCGACGCCTGCAGCTTCGTTAGCGTCTTTTGGTGCCACACAGGCAAGAGATCGGGTTGCTCGCTCCAGAAGAGCTCAAACACCGCTCTAGTGGTCGGCAGAAGCGGCCATAGCTCGAACGGGAGTCTGTTGGGGGCCGAGAACAAACGCAGCCTTCGGCAATGCACGACTCGAAGCTCACCTCGTTGTAGTCCTTGCAGCACGCTCGTTAAGCTCGCTCCTTTTTCATCAAGAGGTCGAAGCAGCTGCTGAGCCTTCACAGCCACAATCTCGCAGCTCGTATTGTAAATGACGCTGATGGACTCGTACAACTCGGCGGGGCTCACGGCTAGCTGTTGCTGCTGTCGTGGCGATGGAGGAGGGCTTCCTAGTCGTCGACGTCTCCGAGAAGACAGCACGCTCGCCAAATTGTGTGCCAACGTCACGTCCGACTCAGTCATGACGGTCGCGAGCTGCCACGTCTCAGGGCTCAGCAACACCTTCAGGTTTTCGAGCGCAACTCGAGCTACCTGTTTGGTGAGCTTCATGAGCATCCTCCGTGGTCGCTCTGGCTTTGGCATCACGCCAATTTGATGAAGCAGCTCCTCGTCCTCTTCGCTTTGTCGCCACGTACGCAGTACATGAACGCCCCACAACGCATCGCTCAGCGCTGACGGCTGCGTAATGAGCGCGTGCCACGCGCGGGACGTCAAACTCAGGCGATAAAGTGCGCGAACGCTCAGGAAATCTTGCAGCTTTAGCAAGTTGCTTCGCGCATAGTGTGCAGAGGTATTAGCTGTCTGGTTCCCCGATATGAAGCCGCCGAAAACCACCGACAGCGTCAATCGGTTAGCTTGGAATACCTCAGGGTCGAGCTTGTACCGTGATTGCTGGTATACTCGGCTCTGTGCTGTCGCAGCAGACGAGTTTCCTACCGACATCGAGGCCGCATTCGGTTCAAGGGTGCCAAGATTGGTCGAGGTGCTAATCGCTCCGCTGACCGAGTGATTCGTCCACGGGATTGACGCTACAGACCGCTGTGTCGAACCAAAGCTGGCTTGGGCAGTTGCTAGTCCACGATGAGTCTTTGATGGACGCATTCGCTGAGTTGTGGGGCTTGGACAACTTGCAGGTGGAGCTAACGACCCGGTAGTTGACGGAGGAGTCGGTCGTGAGTGTTCAGGTTGCATCAACTTGCTGACCGCTAGCTGCAGAGGCTCGTCATCGACTTCTCTGAGAATCGGAGTATTGATGACCACTGAGATCGGTACTCTCGTTGGTATTCGACTTGAACTGTCATTCATAGGATCGTTGATCTTGGGAGCCGTAGCAGGAGGTCTCGTCGGCTTGGAGCCACCAGGTGGAGACGAGCTTTTCGATGTTCTGGCATCCTCGACAGGTTGAAGTGATACACTCAGCGCAGGCGTGACACTCATATCACTGCGCTCAACGCGCTCACGGCACTGCTTCGAGCAGTATGGTCTTGCTGATAGCAGTGCTTTGAGGGATGCTGCCTTTGTGGTACCCGCGACTGCAGTCGGAGGAGGTATAGTTCGAATGAACCTTGCCCCGCAGCTCCAGCAAGTCGACATGTGTAGTCCATTAGTGCTTGTAGATGACTGGGTGGCTGCTTTTCGTAACTGTGCGAACGTTCCTTGGCGTTTAGGAGCAATGGACTCCGGTTTTGCTGCATTGTTGCTTGCTTTGACACCAGATGCAGAGCTTCCTACAATTCCACGGGGGGATATCAACGGGAAAATAACGGCGTCGGATCTTCCGTTAGAATTTGAGGCAGTGAGCTTGCCTCTCATGCTCTTTCCAGCCTTGTTGTCGCTGCCATCAGATCGTGCAGAGTTCAATGCGTCTGCGGAGATTCGCTCGAGCCGCTTTTGCTGCTTGTGCAAATACGAGCACAACCGGAGGAACGCCTTCCAGTCTGGGTCTTTATCGCCGACGTCTGCGACTGAAAGGAGCAGCCGTAATCGACCAGGAGACGTGTCGAGCAGCAACTTCCCTGTGATTTGCTCGCTCACGATTATCTGTGCAAACCGCGGCAGCTGCCTCGACTGCAGAAATTGTGCAAGCTCGAGAGGATCCCAGAACGTCGGCATGACAGTTAGTCCGGGCTCTTCATTTCCATCTTTCCTCTGTTTGTCATCTCCTGCAGCAGCTTTTGGTACCGGACCCGTGTCGTCTCTGAGTACAGCAGCACTTCTCCACTTGGTGCCGCGCTTTCCGGTGCGAGCAGCTCTTTGCCATGCCTCGCGCTCAACATCTACCGTCACTTTGACGCTCGCAAGGCGCTGCTCCATCTGCGCGATCTCGGCCTCCAGGGTAGAAGCGGACGCCATGGTCAACAACTTCCTCCTCCACACTTAAATAAAGCATCAAAATGAAGTGGTCTCGTGTCCATCATTGTCTATTTTGGATGGTGATAGCTGCATGAAGAGCTGCTTCACTTTGTTTGGTCGGAGAACGGCAATCGGAGTGCCTGGTACAAGAAAGCCATCTCCATGGCGCTCTCCTGGAGCTGCTCCAGACGTCCGCCCCCACCAAAGTGTCCGTCTTCCTCACTCATTTTGAGGAGCAGCAGAGGAGCGTTTGACGCACTTTCCCCGCCATTGGCTCGGGCACGAGAAGCCATTGCTTGCCGCAATTTCCAGACCCATTTGACAGGTTCCCAATATTGAACCCGCTGATCGTTCATACTTCCTGTGACCAGCATGGACGGGTAAGTGGTTTTTCCATCCTCTCGGATGTTCTCGCAAGGCGCGTACGACCGAATGTACTCGCGGACGACTGCGGCTGCAGCGTCATCGCCGTAACCTGGGTTCGGGTTTCCCCACTCGTCAAATTCATGCACCGTGAGAGGCAGGCTCGTGTCACTCATGGTAGCTAGAATATCGACGAACGGGACCTTCATAACCAATGCGCGGAACAAGTCGGGGTGTTCGTTGGCTGCCACGCCCATGATAAGACCGCCGGCACTTGCACCTTTTCCTGCGAGGAGTGCTGGAGACGTCACCCCCGATTCGACCAAGAAGCGAGCGCAGGCAATGTAGTCATCGAACGAGTGCCGCTTCTGTAGCTTTTTTCCATCTTCGTACCAGCGTAAGCCCAGCTCACCACCACCACGCACATGGGCAAGAGCGATAACCCATCCACGCTCCAGAAGGCTAAGATGCTCCAGAGTAAAATCAGCCTCGAGGTTGTGCCCATAGGCACCATAGGCGACCAGTAGTGTCGGGTTCCTTCCATTGAGAGACAAGTCATTGCGATGCACGAGCGTTAAGGGAACTTTTGTGTCGCCTGTGCTGTCGACAAAGCTTCTGTGGCACGTAAATGCCTCGGAAAGAAACTGCAGACGATCGTTCGAGTTTTTCTGATGGCGAGTTGAAGACAGCCGTTGCTTCTTCTCGCCTTGATCCTCAAGCCTTTCCCAAAACACGGACGATGGGCTTGCAAATGTTGCCTCAATGGCTGCTTGTTTTCGAACTGTGAGTTTCTTTGTGACGAGCTCGTAGTCATACACGATTTCCGGCTCAAGAGGTGTTGACACCGAAAATCGTAAGCTGGATGCCGTAAAATTTCGGTTTACTCCTGGAGTCAGACGTCCAATTGCGTGCTGTTTGGGTAGTTCGACGACATGCGAATCGACAACACCCCATCCACTACCGGTACTTCCTCGGGGATAGTTCCAAAGTGACAGACACGAATGCGAGGCACGCTCGCAACACGCTCGTACAGGACGAGATAATCGTGCAGCAGGTCTACATCCTCGATCTTCACGTCCTCTTGTTCAGGGTAGAAGCACACTCCAGTCGTTACTCACACCGTGACGAGATTCGCTGATTGCTATCTTGTAGTTGGCAGCGCGGTCCGCATTCGTCACGAAGAAGAATCGGCCATCTGCGTGATCCGCGAAGTAAGCGGTACCGGCTTCTCGAGGTCGCAAAAGCCGAGGCTCGGCTTGAATGTTGTCACTTGCGAGTGCATGAATCTCGGACGTATTCTTGGAGTTGCAGTTAATGAGCACGAACGCCCCATCCTTAGTTTGCGAGACATCTACAAAGAACGCTTCGTCCTGCTCCTCGTAGATCTACCAATTTCGAGGAAGTGTAATCGTTGTAAGAAACATTCGAGCAGCTACTCCAACACCCAAGCATCAGGCACGCACCAGTTCTTGAGCTCCTGTGGCGCAGTTGTACCTGTAGACGGCGTTAGGGCGGCGCGACTCGCGGTCGAGCTTCGTGAAGTAGAAGATGCGCGGATTCACCGACGCTGTCCACTCAACATTCTTGACGATCCCGTCGAGATCGGCGAGCGCACGCATCTCACCTCCTTTCTTCGCCGTCAAATCGCGCAGCAACACGCGTGCATCTTCGTTTTCGTCTTCGAGCACCACGAGCAGCTGGCGCTCGTCGCGAGATACCTTCATGCCCGTCACGAACTGATACGCCCCGTGCAACAGCGCCGACTCGCGGTTTTGGTCCAGCAGCACCTGCTCCTCTAGCGTCTCGCAGTGGCGTCGGTAGTAGACAGGAAAGTTCTCGCGCGGCGCCTGGCGCATGTAGTACTCGAACGCGCCGACGCGCTCAGGCACGCTCGCATCCTCGCGCACAACGCGGTCCCGGAACTCGCGGTAGAACGCACGCTCAATGCCCCGGAACCGCGGCTTGTTGAGCTGCTTGGACAGGTAATTGCGCTCGGCCTGCATCTGTTCGTCAGTTCACTCGTCCGCTCCACTTCAACATGCCAATGTATCACAGGTAAAATAAATAGAAACGGAGTTAAAATGTTCAAAAGTACTACCTTAAGGAACTGAAGGAGCCGTGGATGGGTCGGGTCACGCAGCCAGTCTAGCCCCGCGTCGCCGCTCGAGCCGAACGCCGCGCTCAGGCGCGGGCGCCAGGCGGTCGTGAGGCCCTTGGGCGTCTGCGGAGCCTGCGAGAGGCGAGCGAGCGGCCGCAGCGAGCGCCGCGAGGCCGCAAAGAGCAGCAGCGTCGGCCGCAGCATGGGCAGTTGATTGGTGGCTGGGAGGGTGACTGGCCTCCGGTTGTTTTACCCATGTCAGGTGCAGTCGGTGGCGGCAGCTGATCAGACGGTGGCGCGAACATGGGCTGACGGTGGCAGGAAGTAATTTGGCAAAGGTTGACCCGGACCGCTCTTTTACATCCCCAGCGTGCACTTCGATCTCTGAGAAGACGAAGGGTGGACGCTGTGGGAATCGTGCTGCCATGGCGGTGAATGTCCGATGTCTTTCATGCGGAAGTGCGAAAAGCACGGCTAGTTGTTGCAGCTGGATATTTGAGAGCTATTTCGACGCGCAAGTCAGATACAAACTGCTATTCGCATCGCCTTGGAGGGTTATCCGTGTCATGGACATTTTTGCTGTCGCCGAGGGCAGATATCTGACGGTCGTGCTCTTGTCAGCGTGAGAAGGCTCTGCAAACCACTCCAGTGATTTCAGTCGCGGATGTGTATTAGGAGAGTTACATCGTTCCAATCACCGATGCTTTCACCAACGAATCGCGTGATCGTCGAGAAGCAGGAGGCAGAAATGTTTGGTGGATTTTGCTTGGGAGGAGTCCCGCGTCGCTCACCGCGGCCCCACCATTCCACGTGGAGCTCCATTTTCTGCGCCGGGGGAGCAGCAAAAGTGCCGCATCGGTGTGTGGCCGTCGTGTTCCCCACGTTGTCACTTCGTGGGGGACACTAACGAAATCACTACAACTTCTGACGCACCGAAGCGCTGAGGCGTGTCCCTTCTTACCTCCCAAACCTAATACTCTGCGCATCCATTTCACTTGCTTTTTCCCAGGAAGCATCAGATCTCGCAGGGTCTCACCAAGGGGGGAAGCCGCTGACCTCGGCAACCCCACTCCCAGTCGCCACGCACCAAGGCGAGAAAGGCCGCTCGGCGCTCGAGCCCCGCGTGACTCCCGCGCGCCCCCGAGCCTCCCGCCGCTCCACGCAGTCGACGCGCGCGTTCGCGAGGCTTCCGGCCGTGTTTTCATCGATTCCGAGGCGTCATGGAGGGCGTCAAGGTGCGGTCGGTTTCCCTTTCGGCCTTTCTCGCGAGGTTTCCCTCCCCCCTGAGCCTGCGGATGCCTGACTGCCTGTAGGTGTACGCGCCCGACGCGGAGCACGTGTGGCTGCCGGGCGTTGTGTGCCAGGCAAGCGCTGATGGAGCCAAGGTGACGGTGCGCATCGACCCGATCCTCGGGCCGAGCGACGCGTCGGTGCTCGAGACGCTGGCGCCCGAGCGAGAGCTCCAGGCGCTCACGGGCGAGCAGCGAGAGCTCAACCTCAAGGACCCCAACGTGCTCAAGCACCTCAACGCGCGCCACACGATGGTCACGGCCGAGGGCACCAAGGGCGTCGCGTCGCTGCCGCTGCAGAACGCCAGCGACTCGATCGCCTCGTCCGTCGGCTACGACGACATGATCCTCATCGACCACCTGCACGAGGCCTCCATCCTGTACAACCTGCGCCGACGCTTCTTCCGCAAACTGCCGTGTAAGTGCTGACTGCTGACTGCGGGCATGCGAGGCGCACGCAACTAACGAACCCGCTACGGGATTGCTGATGCGTGCAGACACGTACACGGGCAAGATCTGTATCGCCGTCAACCCGTACCAGTGGCTCAACCTGTACGACAAGTCGGTCATGGACAAGTTCAGCGACGGCAAGCGAGAGCAAAAGCCGCCGCACGTGTACGCTGTCTCCATGGAGGCGTTCTTCAACATGCGCCAGAAGATGGAGAACCAGTCGATCTTGGTTAGTGGCGAATCGGGTGCTGGTAAGACCGAGACCACCAAGATTGTTATGAGCCACTTGGCCGCGCTCGCGTCCAACTCCAACTCCAAGGTCATCCAGCAGATCATCCAGGCCAACCCGCTGCTCGAATCGTTTGGTAACGCGAAAACCGTGCGCAATGACAACAGTTCGCGCTTCGGTAAGTTCACGGAGCTGCAGTTCACCAAAGATGGACAGCTGATTGGTGCGCGTTCGCGCACCTACCTGCTCGAAAAGTCGCGCGTGTCAACGCAAGCGGACGGCGAGCGTAATTTCCACATCTTCTACCAACTTCTGAATCAGCGGTCGCAGTTCCCCGAGCTAGAGCTTGGACCCGGACAGACATTCAAGTACGTCTCAACTACGGCGGCGGGAGGTGGCGAGGCTGAAGAAGGAGATCTTGGCCGCACACGCGAGGCCCTTCAAGTCGTTGGAATCGAAGCCAATCTCAGAAAGAGATTCTTCAGATCCTAGCTGCTATTCTCCATCTCGGAGAGACGGAGTTTAGCTCTGCAAATGGCGACGTTGACGCCTCGAAGGTTGTAGATGTGAAGCCTTTCTCTATTGCTTGTCGTCTCCTCGGTGTTAGCGTTGAGGCTCTCGAGAAGGCTGTGTGCAATCGTAATGTGATTGTTGGACGCGAAGTATTTTTGAAGCCGATGACGCGCGACCAGGCTGCTGACTGTCGAGATGCGTTGGCAAAGAGCTTGTATTCCAAGCTCTTCGAGTGGCTGGTGGAGAACATCAACGACACCATTGGCGTGAAGACCAAGGATGCTGTTTCGTTCATTGGCATTCTTGATATCTTCGGTTTTGAGCACTTTGAGACAAACTCGTTTGAGCAGTTCTGCATCAACTACGCGAACGAGAAGCTCCAGCAGAAGTTCGTGCAGGATGTGCTCAAAACGGTGCAGCTAGAGTACGAGGAAGAGAACATCACGTGGTCGCATATTCAGTTTGCGGACAACCAGGATGTACTGAACCTGATCGAAGGTCGTTTGGGTGTCATCAGCTTCTTGAATGAAGAGTCCCTTCTTGCGACGGGCACAGACCAGGCGTTCGCAAGCAAGCTCGGAGCGGTGATGGAGAACAACCCCCTCCTTGAAACCCCGCGTCTGAATCAGTGCGCATTCTCGATCTACCACTACGCTGGCAAGGTCACATATGACGCCACCGGTTTCTTGGACAAGCACCGTGACGCGATTTTGCCTGATATCAAGCAGTGCATGAGCACGTCGAGTCTTCAGATTCTGTCCAAGATGTTCAAGGAAGATGCGAACGCTGCCACTGCAGCTCCGCCTTCCCGTGGGCCAAGCGCGCGCAGAAGACGCAGGCTCAGCCCCGGCGCACGACGGTCGGCACACAGTTCAAGGAAAGTCTGTCGCAGCTGATGGAGAAGATTGGACTCACGGAGGTCCACTACGTTCGTTGCCTCAAACCGAACCCGCTCAAGAGCGCGAACTGTTTCTCGCATGGTGATATTGTGAACCAACTTCGTTGTGCCGGTGTGATCGAGGCAATTCGCGTCTCACGTAGCGCATACCCCAGCCGTATCCCGCACTTGGAATGCGTGAAGAAGTTCCGGATGCTTGCGAGCTCGTCGCTCCCGCACGATTCGAGCGCCATCAATGAGTTTGATTCGGAGCTGATCAAGACGCAGTGTGAGCAGCTGATGGGGAAGCTGATTCCCGGTGGCAACATCAAGGACTACCAGGTCGGTTTGACGCGTGTTTACTTCCGCGAAGGCGTGCTTGAGGACCTCGAGACGAAGCGCGGTTGGGCTCTTCGCAAGTACGCCATCCTCGTGCAGAAGAATGTCCGTTGCTTCCTCGCTCGTCGCCGCTTCTTGCGCATGAAGCGTCAGATTGTCATTGTGCAAAAGTATTGGCGCCGTTTTGTGCTGCGCATGCGCTACTTGAGGCTTCGTCGTGGCGTGATCCGGCTCCAGGCTGTTTACCGTGGTAAGTCGGCTCGCAAGATGTACGAGGTGATGAAGTTCGACTACAGCATCATCCGTCTCCAGGCTCTGTGCCGCACGTTCATCGCTCGCCGTCGGTACTTGAAGCAGGTGGAGGCTGTGAAGCGCCTGCAGGGTTTCTGGCGCTTTTCCCTCCTGCGCCTCGTTTTCCTGCGTAAGATGGAGAAGGAGAAGGCTTATAAGGCACTCGGCTCGAAGGTTGCTCAGCTGCAGATGAAGCTCGACCGCAAGCAGAACATTGGAGGCGCCAAGCTGTCGCCTTCTGCTGCCAAGACTCGCGCGGAGGCGCCTCCGGCGCCTGGTACTGCTGGTCCCAATGGTTCGCATCGTGGATCGATCGCTAGTGCCTCTCACCGTTTCAGTGCGAGCAGCGGCATTCTCGATGAAAGTCAGGAGGTTATAACTGCTCTGCATGAAGAGAACGAGCGTCTGCGACAGCAGCTAGAGAAGCAGGAGGCGGAGATCCAGCGGCTCAAAACGGAGAACCGCACGCTCAAGAACTGGCAGCAGTCGAAGGAAGTCGGTGAGCAGGTGCAGAAGCTTGCCCACCGTGACCAGGAGAGCAAGGACCTGACGTACTTGACGACGCTCGAGTCCGAGTATGAGCGCCTGCGTGCCTACATTTGTGAGACCCAGAAGCTACCGGGTGACATCGGCACGATTGTGACTCCTGCTCAGCCGGTGAATGGCGCTTCCAACAACCTGCGCGACTCATTCGTGTCCAAAACGTCTGACAAGTCGCTCCTGGCGACTGCCGCGGCAAATGGCATTTTGGACCAGAAGGCCGCTGAGGCGCATCATTTGCTTGTCAAGAGCGCTGCGCGCGTGTCGCACGCCAAGACGAAGGTGTCGACCAAGGGCAGCGCTCGTCGTGTCAAGGACCACTGGGAGGAGATCCGCAACTTCCCGCCTGCCATGCATTATACGCTTGGATCAGTGCCGTGGAAGCGACTGCTAACGGACTGGGCCCAGGGCAACCCGAAGAAGCTCGACTACATGACTCGCTGGCTCAAGAACGTGTTGGATGGCGGCCCGATCGTGTCAGACACGTTCCCCATGGGCGTCGAGCTCAAGTACGTTACACCGATGATGCTCGACGGCTTTATGCAACTAGTGATCCCGAAGCTCGCGGAGCGGCCAGATATTCAAGTTCACGTGCACACGAAGGAATTTATTGGTACAAGCATGCGGATCACGCTTTCGCAGCGTGACAGCAACATGCGTGCGTCGCGAATGGAGCGCGCGCCTCCAATGGAGGTGGAGGACTTCCAGCGCATTTCGATCCTGGCAGCGTCGGCGCCAAGCTCTAGCCGTCTGTCGTCGTCGACCTTAAGCCTGTCGCCGTCTGAATCGGGGTCGGTGCTTTCTTCTGGCACGTCGTCGCGTTCGAGTGGACTGTTCCGCTCCAGCAGAAGCAACAACGGGGAAACTCATCGCGGCTCGTTCTTTCACCGCAAGTAGGAGTTGATGGAGATGCATATCGATGCGAAAACGCGCTGCTTTCCGCGAATGTTCATAAGGGCTGTTTAGGTGGTGCGGTAGTGGTGAATGGATCATTGGCTGTGCGGATATGGCGTCCAGAGTCCAGGCTGGTGTCAAGAGTGCTCCGGCGCCACGGTGATTTCGATCAAGCAAGGAGTCGGTCTGCGCGCCTCGGCGTGAGGTGTCCATGTGGAGGAGGTCTGATTTGGCGGCTGGCAGGTGACTCAGCGCTGGTTGGTGGTTGCGCAGGCCCGAGGCGCCGCGAATCCAGCCGCGAGTCGCCTGTCGCCGTCGGTCAAGCCAGTAGGTGCCAGTCGCGGCGAGATCCAAATGAGCATGGCTGTATGATGATGCCGACTGGTGTGGTATCTGCGAGTTTCCCACGTTGCCGCTTGGGTTGCGTTGTCTTGGCGCGTTCAACAACACAGGTGTCGACACGTTTGTCGCGGAACGCGCGCGGAAATGACGCACGAACACTCGGACCAAGTCAGTTCAGCAGGAATGCGCGGGCGTAGGACTCGGCGTTGACGCGCTTGTGGCCGCTGTGATTTGAGCCGCACAGGTGCACGCAGAAGCTCATTCGCGATAAATTTGCTGCGCTGATGTTGAAGTGAGGGGGATGAGAATCACCGACGGACCTATATCCACTCGAGCTACATGGCGACCGCACGTGGTTCAGCACTAATGGCCTCGCGAAGCTCGAGTATGGCGCCGACCGCGGCGTCATAGAGCGCTTGCACCGCCGACCTGATTCTCATTTTCCCGGCGGTGGCTGCCCGCGCTCCTCTCCGCGTGTTGCTCTCTGGTCAAAATGTCCGCGAAGAGAAGCGAGTTGGGCCACGGAAACTGAGTCGTCAAGTCGGTGGCTTCATGAAGAACTCCACGAACTCGCGCGGAGCGAAAGCTGAGGTGGCGTCATGAGACCCGAGGAAGCCGTCGGCTCTCGTATGCAAGCCAACATTTTTTTTTTCCGGCCCGAGGCTTTGCTGAAAAGATTTTTCGCGGGCGGCATACAAACGCCAAGATATTCTTTTCAAATTGCGAAACCGCGCACGTAAGTGGAGATGGACGCGTCACCATGCTCAGTTCGGTTCGGTCCCTTCTGCACTGACTTGGCGTTTGTATGCGCTCGGCTCTGCGCGTCAATTCGACCAAAAGATTTTACTGAAGTACAGTATACCACGTCACTCGCTCTACAGTACGTCACTCGGTCTCACCTCAAATGGCTTCGCTCCTCGAGTCGCTCGTGGCGCCGCCACCTCAGTCGCGAATCCGCCGCCTCGGAGCCAACCGCTTGGATTTCTCCTTTCTCAATTCTCACGTTCGCCAGCCGCGATGCTGCAGACGTCGCCAGCCCCCACCCTGCTGCTCCCGTTCGCCACGGCGGCGCCGACGATTTCGACCTCGGCGCGGTCTCCGGGGGCCAACAAGGCCGTGGGCGTATGGTCCGCCGAGGAGCACGACCGGTTCCTCGAGGCGCTCAAGAAGTACCCGCAGGGGCCGTGGAAGGCCATCACCGAGTTCGTGGGCACGCGCTCTGTGCGCCAGGTGCAGACCCACGCGCAAAAGTACCAGGAGAAGGTCTCGCGCCGACTGCACGGCATGCAGACTGGCAAGGCCGTGCGCCTGCGTAGAGAGCACCGCATTGACCACGATGTGCTCGCGCTCGCCACGCTCATCAGCCCCACGGGAGCCGACGCGCGCCGAAAGCATGCCCGACGCGCGCTTGACGCCTCCAAGCGAGCGAATACCATTCCTCAAGTTCCAGTGCCAGTGCCAGCTGTTCAAACCCCGACGCCAGTAAAATCTACCACCGTTGCCACCGCTACGAACTCGTTGACGCCGACCAAGCCTGCTGTTGCCGCGCAGCGACCGACGCTCGACAAGGTCGAGCCGGATACGGATGTCAAGCCGCTCTTGGCGGGCGACTTTGACGGCGCATCGCCGTCGGCCATCTCTTCTGTTGCACTATTTGCGGAGTTTCAGTGCGACGACGCCATGCTGCTCGACCTCGATATGCTCGACGCCGACGACCTGCCGTCGCTTAGCGAGTCGCTCGACTTTTTCATCGAGAACTTTTCCAGCATCTGAATTACATCGTAGGACTTGGGTAGGATATTTATGCATTTCGTGTTGGAGAGAATGAACTGCGTGATGGATTGCTGGTGGTTGTCGAGGCTCGCTTTGATTGCCTTTCTCCGTCTTCAAGGCCAGCTTGCTTTTCAGACGATCCGCAAGCTTCTTCCAGCTGTCAAGAAAGTTGGCAGGCGACAGAGGCCAGAGCAAGAACAACTCAGAACCGAGCTACGTCAGTGCCATCGACTCAGAATTCACTTGCCGACGAGCGGTGGTGGCGGTGGCGGTGCCACTGACCACTGGTCCCATTAATTGTTGATAGAATCCATGACGTGGCCGACTTTTCTTGCTGCCTTCCTGACAATGTGATGAGCAGCCTGTTTTATTGATCAGCCAGTCGACATCTGCGTGCAATTGCGACGAACCAGCGTTTGTGGCCACCGTTGCACTGTGACCGGCTTGCCCACCGACCAGTTGCAAGGCACATCAAGGTATTGAGAGCCGTCTCGATGGTCATCACGCGATGGATTCGGTCGACACAATTGCTTCAACATGCCTGATTTGTGGACAGCAGCATCACATCTGGCAAAAATGGACGGCACATCGAGCAGCCTCGAAGAATGCATGCCTTGACATCTCGATGACCTGAATGAAGCTGTTCACGACCACAACACACAACAAGACCACTTTCTTTACTCACTTTGATCCGAATACAGCAGCTGCCAGCACTGAAAGACTACATGCCATGCCACGAAAGCCACTGGACTCTGCACAATAATGCACTCGCGTCTTGCTACCGACGCAGCGATTTAGCAGTTCTGGGCCGATTCGAGCAGCTGCAACACGTTGGCATAGCTCAGGCCAACCTCAGTCACGAGGCTCGAGTCGGGCTTGGCGGTCGGGAACCACAGGAAGTCCGGATGGGCGTCGCTCGAGTTCCAGATCCACTCGCCTCCAATAATGTTGTCACTGTCGTCGAGCTCGAGCAGGTAGGTGTAGTAGGCACCAGTCGTGAACGAATCGACCTCACCCGACGACACGAGCGGGCCGTCCGTGTACGTCTCGTAAACCCACGAGAGACGCGTCTCGACGTACATGATGCTGTCGGCCTCGCTGTTGTACGGGTACGTGTTGACGCCGTAGAATGTCTCGCCGGCCTCCTCGAGCGTGTAGCGCTGGGTCTCCTTGACTTTGAAGCCACGCACGGGCTGGTTCCACACGTCAGCATCTGCAGCGTAGTCGATGATGAACGTGTGGTTCAGGCTACCGAGAAGGTTGGCAATAGCCACGTGGAAGTAGCCCGGGTTGAGGTCGCGGTACGCCGAGCTGCTGTGGCGTCCGTACTTGTCTGTCGTGTCGGTCTCGCCGTTGTAGCGAACGCCCGTGAACACGGTCTGAACGTCAGCGCCGTCGTACACCTGCGTCACGAGCGCCTTGAGGTCCATGACGTGGAAGGTCACGCCATTGTACGTGACATCGCACTGCGGCTCGTCCTCGAGGAGAGCAGCTGGAGTCCAGGCATGGCAGATGCCGTACCACGTCGGGATGCAGTAGCCCGAAGTCTTGTTCGTGCGAATGGCACAGACACTCTCGTCATTCAGCGACGAGCAGTCGTCATCTGTCGTGCACACAGTGTTGCCCGACTCAGCGTCGATGCCCGAGGCCGCAGAGACTTTGTCCATGAAGTCAGAGACGTCAAGGCCGAATGCAGTAGCATACTTTTCGGCCGCGCTAGCCTCTCCAGGAGACCAAACGACATTGATGCCGTCCTGGTACATGGGCCAGTACGGTCCGGGCCACGGCGAAGGCGCATACACGCCGACAGTGGGGAGGTTGTTGATGTTCATCTCCATGGTCGTACCGAAGAACGTCTCAAGCTTGGCGACGTCGGTGCTCGACTCCTCGAGCTTTCGCGAGCGATGCTTAGCCTTTTGCTTGCGGCTGCGCAGCTTGCGGTGGCGGCGACCAGAGTCCGAGCCAAAGCCGGGATCACACGCGTCGTCTGTGTCATCATCAGCGTCCTCCGTGTCCTCTTCGTCCGAGTCCTCATCAAAGTCGCCAAGGTCGTCCACGTCACTCTCATCGCTCTCGTCGCTCTCATCGCTCGCGTCACTGCCATCGTAGTCGTCAAAGTCGTATTTGACGCTGGAGGTGAAGTTGCTGATGAACTTGACTCCACCAATCGGTTTGAAGTTGGCCGGACCCGACGAGTTCACAAACATGGATGTGTCGGAGACGTTGACGTCAATGAGGGTCGCCAGGAATGCCTCGACGTCGGGGTCCACCCTGTCGTCGACCTCGATCACGCTGCTGTTGGCCAAGGCAGCGCCGAACGCCGGGTGATTCTTGCCGAGCGTCACTGTCCCGTTCGTGAGGGTCACGGGTGCGTACTTGAGCGGGCGAGCGTCCACTGAATCGCCCATGAGCACAAGGCCCAGCGCGGCCGCCACGGGCAGCGTCGTCACGGGACGCACCATTGGATCTCAAAGGCGAGAGTACTGTACTGCTTCAGGCGGTGGCAGTCAACTAGCGGCCGAGTGTAATTCGTCCGTCGAAGGGCGGAGGAATTGGCGAATGCCGCTGAGTCTCTACAGCCAATCTCCGTGATGAGAGAGACAATAGCAAAGCAGACGAATGCAGTGGCCATGTGCTCCGGCGCAGTGCAGCAAACCTGCTGGTGGCGAATGTGCATTTCAGATCGCCTTCCCGACCCAACGACGGCTGGCGCGAACGAAGACCATACAGGGTGTCACATCGATTGGATAGAGCACTGCGGTCGACCGAGACACGTAGGAGCGACCGTTGCATCTCCAGCTCCGACCGCAGTGCATTGAAAAGCGCCTTCAGGCTGCCATCATGGGCTTTTGGATCGGGCAAGCATTGATAGTCGGACCAAGACGAGAACCGTCCAAGCTTGTTTAGGTTGTACCACGCACTTGAATAACTGAAAAATGGACTCAACATTTACTTGAACGAGGAAAATGAACCGTACATCTCGGTCTCATATCTCGTCAGCGGATACGCTCGGAGCTTCCCGAAGCAATGCCGAGGCAGAAAGCCACGGTAACGGACGCTGCGTACGCACACACGCGGTTGTAATGAGGAGTCTTTCCAAGCTCGTTCAGTTGTGTGCCATTGATGCGATGGCCAGTGGTTTGGTTGTAAAAAGTGGATACTGATGACCTCGAGTGCACGCTCATGTTGCCAGACGAGGTCGACTTCCTGTCTGGAACTTCCTTCTTGAGATAACTGCGCATGCATAGAGAGCTACATTCTCGCTGGTAAAGGCTTGGTGTCCGGTGGTCGCTTCTCAGCGCCCAGCAGGCGCGATTCTCTTGAGCCGATTTGACACCCCCGCCAGCTCCTTTACGGGTCCAATCAAAATGATCATGGCGACGATGCGCAGAGCTCTGTCAATGATCGAGGCATTTGCAACCGGAAGCGTGGCTGTTCACGTCTTTCGTAAGCGGTCGGCACATCATTGCCATCCGTAGAGGACTCAGCGTGCAATACGACTCCAACTGCCACATCGTTGTCACCTCGATGCATTCCAATCCGCGCTAAATACCTATCTTTCCTAGCAGCGTCATGCACGACAACGATCTTCTACGTCTTCAGATTTTCCTCAAGTAACGCGCGCAGCTTCGAGTCCGCTAGCAGCTCCTTCATGGACCACCCTGGGTACTCGCCCGACGTCTTCCACGAAAAGAAGGCCCAGCCGCCTTCAGCCTGGGCGAAGACCTCGAACTCGTTGGCAACAAACTTGTAAAAGTCGTCCTCCTCGCCGCTGAACTGGCCCGCGGGGACAGCGACACTCCATTCGCCGATAAATACCGCGTTGAGGTCTGGCACGCTGCTCCACATGCCCAAAATATCTTGGTACGTGTCTGTCACGGCGTTTATGAGCTGGCTGTCAGTGTAGGAGTCATAGCCGAACGCAAAGTACGGGTGCCACTCGATCCAGACGTTGATGAACCCTTCAGACGAGAGCATAGAGCCAGCAAGATCCACATTTCCGTAGCTTAGGGCCATAATGGACAAGATGCAGGCGTTGCCAGAGCTTCGAATGGTCTTGTAGGCGTCCTTGTAGTACTGCAGGAGCACGGAATCGTCCGTAGTGCCTGCTGGTCCGTTCAGCAGTGTAATGCCCAAGAACGCATCCTCGTCTTTGTATCGGTCCGCCAGAAACGACACGACCTCAACGGTGTTGTCAACGTTCTCAGGGTAGTCACTCCAGTAGGACTTCCCGAGATCTGTCGGCGCCGAATGCTGCTCGCCGTTTTGTGATCCTTTGGCCGCGTGCATACTGACAAGAACGGCGACGTTGTACTTCTTGGCCCACTTGGTGATCAGCAAGTCGAGATAATGGAGTGTGTCGTCCGGGAATACTCGCCATCGTTGCGTATTGGACGTGTCGTAGTCGTCTTTCCCGATAATCCACCAGCCGACAGGGACGCGGACAGTGTTGAGGCCGACTGCTGCAATCTCCTTGATATCGTCTTCTGTGATGTATGTCGAGTGGTGAGTCTTGAGCTGGGCTCGAACTGTGGACGGACTCGGGGCGCTGGTGATCGCGATGTACTCGCCGCCTAGGCGGTCCGCCGCGCCAACCGTCGACCAGAACGCAGCGTCCTGCGTCATCCAGTACTCGGCCACCAGCCAACCGCCCAAATTGACGCCCCGCGACTTGACAGACCCGTTGCGGATGCTCCATTGAATGTGATCCTCGCTCGATGGCGCGCCGAAAGAGCTACTACCAGAGGCGGTGGATTGGCTGCTGCCACTGGTGTGGGTGTCCCCGGTGGACGTGACGGACTCGCTACTACTGTCACTGCTCAGCGATGAAGCCTGGCCACCTCCACCGGAGCTGGAACTGGACTGCCCATTGCCATTGTCGACGCTCTCTGACCCCGACTGGCGCGAGAAGACGATGGCAAGGACAACCACGAGGCTGCCGAGCAGAACTGCGGCGCTGATGAGAAGCGCGTGCCGACCGCGCATTGCTTCTTGGGGAGCCAAATGCGAAGTGAGCCGGTGCTGACATGCATCGCCACTAAGTAATGAATCACAACCACCAACGGACTCGACATTCGAACACCATTGTGTTGGAGTTGACACGCTGTCGCGGGAGAGTGGTACGGTGTTCGCAAGCGTGCACACGGATTACCACCGATGTACCCATAAAGGCTGAGCAAGAGATTCGAACACTCATCTGCAGCTTTCTCTTCCACATCACCAAAGTATCAAAACCACCACCACTAATGCGCTTGCAGGCATTACTAGCAGCCATCAGGTTCATTGACGCCAACGCGTCAAAATGAGTTGAAGATGGTGACGTGCTGATACGGACTCATCCCGTCTCTGTATCTTCAATGTACTCGCTTGCAGTCAGCAGCTGGGCAAGTCCCTGCCGTGTCTTGATACCGACTCGACGCTGGGATTCGCCACACCGAACCTCGTCGATGGGGTTCTTTTTGCCGGAGATCTGAAGAGCGGCTCGTAGCTCGTGAAACGTCGAGAAGGTCTTGTACAACGCTGCAGTCTTGGCGGCGCTCAGTCCAGGAGCTTGCATCAGCATCATTTGATACATCTCCCCAACTGTGAATTGAGACTTCTTGCGGAATTGTGCGTTGAATGCCGCAAACAGCTGCAGCGGTTGGCACAATACAGCATCAAATGCCCTCGTGTCGTTAACCTGTGTCACGCTGGATGGTATGAACGGTGACTCGCGCCTTGCTGAATTCTCGAGCGAATGTAACTCGGTATTTCGACACGCGTTACGTGGGAACTTGGCTAGAAGCCGCATGTGAACGCTAGAGAGGAAAGATAAAGACTCGTCGGAGCTTCGGCAAAGCTGAACAAAAAACTGGTTTTGCACTTGGGTGCGGCACATTGCCGTCTCGAGGCCACTTGATCTGATGGTGGTCTGTTGTTGTGTAAGCGATCCCTCAACAAGGTAGATCACGTGAGTGAGCCCACAAGCACCGAGTCGCGTCTTCTGCTCAAAGTAGCGCCGGTCGATAATACTTCCCGATAAGTCGTTAACCTCTTTGCGCTCGACGATCGCATTTAGCATGAATTCTGCACGGAATACGACGTCAGAATGTACAAAAATCAACCTTCCATCGCGTCAGGTAAACCCACCACTGACTCTGTCGTCGCCTGGGCGATAGCGGCGCGCAATCCACTGGACATCGCCAACGTTGAGTGCGCGCACTTCGCACGTTATACCTCGTTCGAGCAGTTTTCGCTCCAGAATGGATCGGTTGCGACGAGAAAGAATTTCTCGGTGGTCAAGTAGCAGAACGAGCTCCCACTCGTCGCCGTCTTTATGCGCACTCAATGTTGTTGATGCCACGATTGTAGAAGATAAGGGGCGTCTGGATGTGCTACCATTCGATGATTCTTTGCGCTGAACGGAGTTTGTGCTCGGCCCGTGAAGACGCCTCTCCAATCGCTCAGCTAGCGACGGAGGCTCTTCATCTGGATCAAAGCTGAAATCGAACTCGTATCCGATCTCACTTTCCGGTTGAGAGTGGTCCAATATGCCATCCGAAGCAGCAACGATCGTCTCGGGCTCTGATAAATTATCTTCGTCATCATCAGCTGTGTCGCAAGTAGTGGACGCTGCTATCCTTGTCTGGAGCGATGCCAAACTTGATGAGTCACTCAACGGGACAGCTCCAGAAGTGGATGAGCTCGATGATGACGCAGTCGAGGCAGTTGCACCGGTATCGGACAACTCGCCAGGACACCGATCAGCACTTTCCTGGCCCTTAACGGTAAGAAAGACTCCTCCGTTGATTGTGCGCTTGGCAACCTCGTGGGTTGAGCATAATATCGCAAGGCAGGCTTTCAGCTTTGGCATGGTTCCAGAGTACTAGACAATCCGCCGAGTTAGTTGGGACAACAGGAGCTTTTTAAGATGTAGACTTCGAGAGACGACGCTTACCCCAGCGCGCTGCATCTGGCTCAGTAAGTCTTCCAAAGACATTGCGCTGTCATCATCCCAGGCTTTGCTGCGCTGCAACACCAGTAGCACAAACCAGGGCTCTACAGTAAAGCACGAAAAGTCCGTCAGCAGTCCAATCACCGTCTTCGACAGCAAACTGGTCGTACGTTTTCCTTGTGAAGGAGCGTACATCTTCTCCCTGCTGGCGGCACCATCTCCGGCAGCATCTGAGACAGCAATTGACGGGAACGCTGGTTCGCTCCGTTGCTGAGGTTGCTGTGGTTGCTGCTTCTTCCTCCTCGGCGGATCGTTGCTGCTGCTAGTCGTTGCCCCTCTCGTCCGCTGTGTTTCGCCTCCTGAAGTCGCGTCTGCGGCGCTATTACCAGCAGCTCCTCCACAACCTCCTCCACGCTGCTTGTTGAGGATGGCCTGGATCTGGTTGGCCATGTAGTTGCCAATGTTGCGCAGCTGCTTGGCCTGCCGCCCGTCCTCGATCCGCTCCGGGTGCGCCTGGATGGCCGCGATCGCGCGCCCAAAGTTGCTCGCCAGGTGCGACGGCTCCCTCAGCCGCGCGCGGATCTTCCTCAGCTCCTCCACCACCAGGTCGTTGCCCTCGTGCGCGCAGCCGGCGGCGCTGCGCTTGCGCTTCCTGCCAGCCTCGTCGTCGGCCATCGCCGCCGCCGCAAAATCGTATACTGCGCGTATAAAGCAGGTCGGAATAGTATACTTTTATCCGGCAGGGGAAACCCCCTCCACTATGAAAAAACCTCCCCCGCCGCGGGAGAGCATCCGGAAATAGTATACTTTGGGAGAGTATACGGTTTGAATTTTCAAATCAAAACGCTGACCAAAGCCGCCACTTGGCCACTCGCGCCGAGCCATGAAGCGCTTCCACTCGCAGCAGGCCGACGCCTCGTTCCTGCGCAAGGGCGCGGGCGCCTCGGCGGCCTCCGGGTCGTCACGTACGCAGCTGGCGAGCGGCTCCTGGGCGGCGGGCGGCGCGTTCTTCCGGGCGGCGCCGAGCGGCAAGGCTACTTGGACGCGGTCAAGCCGGGGGCGAGCAACCGCGGGCGGCCGAACCCCGTCGCGATGGCGCGCAGCAACAGCGAGAACGCGCCGGTGAACCAGGATGAGGTGGAGAGCGCAGAGGCCAAGGAGGCGGACTCGGGCAAGATCTGGAAGCTGAGCGACTTTGAGATTGGCAAACCGCTCGGCAAGGGCAAGTTCGGCAACGTGTACCTGGCGAGAGAGAAGAAGTCCAAGTACGTCGTGGCGCTCAAGGTGCTCAACAAGCAGCAGCTCATGAAGTCGGGCATCGAGCACCAGCTGCGCCGAGAGATTGAGATCCAGTCGCACCTGCGCCACCGCAACATCCTGCGGCTCTACGGGTACTTCTACGACGCCAAGCGCGTGTACCTCATCATCGAGTACGCGCCGCAGGGAGAGCTCTACAAGAAGCTCACCAAGATGGGCCAGTTCTCGGAGAAGCGCTCCGCCATGTACGTCAAGGAACTCGCGCGCGCGCTCATCTACATGCACAGCAAGCACGTCATCCACCGTGACATCAAGCCCGAGAACCTGCTTGTCGGCCACACTGGCGAGCTCAAGATTGCCGACTTTGGATGGTCTGTGCACGCTCCGTCGTCAAGGCGCACGACGCTTTGCGGTACGCTAGACTATTTGCCTCCCGAAATGGTGGAGCACCGGCCTCACGACCACCGCGTGGACGTGTGGACGCTCGGTATTCTCATGTACGAGTTCCTAGTTGGCATGCCGCCGTTCGAGGCGGAGACCAACACGGACACATACAAGCGCATCGTCAACGTGGACCTCAAGTTCCCGTCCAGCATGTCTGCCGAGGCGCGGGACCTGTTGGTGAAGATCCT
Organism: Phytopythium helicoides; assembly: GCA_024867545.1. Taxonomy (NCBI): domain Eukaryota; phylum Oomycota; class Peronosporomycetes; order Pythiales; family Pythiaceae; genus Phytopythium; species Phytopythium helicoides. The sequence continues at coordinate 256,931 of JANFNE010000028.1, read as the reverse complement.
GAAGAAGGAGCCGCGACAACGCATCCCGCTCGAGGAGCTACTCGAACACCCGTGGATCGTCATGCACACCGGACCCGCCGAGCGCCGCGCGTAGTGTACGAAATGAACTGCCGACCGAACCCCCGAGCCCCGCACACGCCATAGCAGTAAACGAATGTGTCGTACCCGTATCTACAGCCCAATCGCGCGCGCCTGAGCGGCGCCTGTACCAGTTTGAAGCCGCAGACGCACTGCAAGCTAGCAGCACGAGACCGATTGCACAGCATCAATACACTCTCGACGTTGGAAATACGCCGCGTGTTGAGCTTTGTGTCGCCTACTGCTCTTTTTTCTTCGCGTCAGCCTTGCCCCCGTCCGCGAGCTTGGCTGCCAGCGCCTCGGCCTCGGCCTTCTTGCGCTCCTCGCGGTGGTGGTCCGCGATGTTCTGGTATCCCTTGGGCAGCTCGAACTGCTTGGCGAACTCGTCCGCCTGCGCAGCACCTAGCCGTCAGCACCACTCCAACCCGCAGATCTCCTCACACATCGCACCACTTGGTCCAGCTGCTGCTTTTGCGCGCTAACGCTCGAGTGGAAGCTCTCGAAGACCTCGGAGCGCTGCGCCTCGCTCTCGGCCGACCGCAGCGTCTCCTGGTTGACGCGCCGCAGCTCCTCGAGCTTCTCCTGCACCTCCTGGTGCGCCGCGCGGCTGCGCTCGTACGCCGACCGGTTCGTCTGCCGCACGATGTACAGCGAGTCCGCCACCAGCTCGCGCACCATGCGCGAGTTCTGCCCGCCCATTGCTCTTGGTGGTCAAAAGCCGTAGTTAGTGTCGATTCAGAAATGAATTGGAAACAATTCATTGAATTGATGTTTAAATTCATTGAATTGAATCGCGCCACTGCAGCCCTTTCCAAAAAGGCAACCGCCATCATGGCTTCGTATCTGCAGGACCTCATGAACCGTAGGTTGCTGCGGGGCTGATGGCGCCGTTCGCGTGCCGCTGACGTGATCATCAAGTGCGCTGACGCGTTCTCTTGCTGCTGCTGCGCGCAGAGACCATCTCGGTCATCACCAACGACGGGCGCAACATCATCGTACGTCGCGCCTTTCTCCCGTCGAAAAAGCGTCGCCGACTGACCGCCGGCGTGCTGCAGGGCGTGCTCAAGGGCTTCGACCAGTGCATCAACGTGGTGCTCGACGACAGCTTCGAGCGCGTCTTCTCGCTCAAGGAGCCCGTTGAGGCCGTCGAGCTCGGGCTCTACATTGTGCGCGGAGACAACATGTGCGTGGTGCAGCCAGGTGGGAAGGAATGGGTCGGTGGGGACTGATTTGGTGGTTGCTGGATGTTTGGGTGCAGCTCGGTGATAGGCGAGGTGCCCACGGACATTCGGGAGCAGGTGATCGACGACCAGACGCGCGCGGCGCCGCTAAAGCCGCTGGTGCACTAGCTTTGATAACGCTCCTGTCAACTGCACGTATCTTGCTCTGTACGCTGTGGACTTTGAGTTGTTTTTTGTCTGGTTGCGTTGTTTTCATCGTTGCTGTCAACTTCAGATTAGAACCGAACTTTTGCCACCAAGAATAGTGTTGGGATGCATTCACTGACTTTTGTCTGATGGTTGAGTAGCAAATGTACTTTGGCCAGCAGAACCGTCATCAAGGATTCCACCGCGGTGCACCGGTGGATAGTGCAGCGGCTCGGAGGAAGGAAGAGCAGCGCCGCCGGCAGCAAGAGTATGCGCAGGAGCTTGCGCAACAGGTCGCCCAGCGCGAGCAGCAGAAACAGCGCGAGCGCGAGTTGGATCGGCAGGCTGGAGTAGTGGGGAGCACCCATTCCTACAGACGCGGCAATCATGCACCTCCTCCTCCACCAACAGCCAATCCGCAGCAGCGAGGATTCTTTGATGGATTCGGATCGAATGAGCCCGACTACCGCACAAGCTTTGCGCGAGGGCAGCAGCAGCAGCAGCAGCAACAACAACAACAACAGCAACAACAGCAACAGCAGCCAAACCAGCCACTGCCACCCGCGCAATGGCAACACCACCATGATCCACTACAGCGTCAGCAACCATTTCTTGACCAAAGCTTCCAGCACCAGCCGCAGTGGCAGCCAAGTCGCCCGCCGTCTGCTTTGAGTTTTGGTCCGCCTCAAGAACCATTCAGCAGCCAACAACAGTTTAACAACTTTGCTGGAAACGGAAACAGTCCGAGCCGCTGGAATTCTAGCCCAGCACAGAACCAATGGCCAACGCCTGAGGAGTATCATCCGTATCCCCCAGGTCAAACTTTTGCTCCCTCGAGAGTGAGCGACTTCGGTGTGCAGCAGCCTTTCCATCCTGGTTTAGTTGGCGCTGCGCCACTTGCACCCGATGGCCAATCTGTATTCCCAGGAAACGGATATGGGCAAAATGGGCAGGGCCTCCCAATCGCAAGATCTCCGACACGAGAAGTTGTCGGCCTTCATCAAAACCAGCAACAACCACCGCCGCAGCAACCACCCCCGCAGCAATGGGGACGTCGCGTGCGAACTGACATTAATGGAGTCAGCAACACTGGTGGTGAAAACAGGAAAGTGCAGCAGCAAATAGAGCTCCAAAACGCGCTGCAGCAACAAATCGAAGAGAAGAACCGTCAGAAGCTCGAAGAAAAGCGTCGACAAGAGGAAGAAGATCGCAAGGAAATGGAGCGGCTTGCTGCAGAGCAAAGAGCACAGCAGCAGGAGCAAGAACGCGCGCGAGAAGAGAAGCGTCGACGAGCTGAGGATGAAATGCTACGTGCCCAGCAGGCAGCAGCAGCTGTCACCGCTGCAGACCAAAGGGCAAAGATGGAGAACCAACAGCGCCTTCGCAATGGCCGGGACGGCTCACCACTTCGCGGCTCTCCTCCAAAGGATCCATTCACCAATACTAGGGCTCGTCTGTTCCAGGATCCTCCAGCATCTCAGCCTCCAGAGCCAAGCGGTTCACTACCGAGGGCTCATTTGTTCCAAGATAATTCAGCAACTCAGCTTCCAGGTGGAGCCTCTACATTTCCACCGATTCCTTTGACGCAGCAGCCACTACCTTCTCGGGTGAATAACAATGTTGAGGATCATGGAGAAAGCCAGTCCCCAAATGATCGTCCTGCTTTCCAGCAACAACAGTCTGACGATCATTTCTACCAAAGTTTACCGCAGCAAAAGCAGCCACGAGATCGAGGAGGCCATTTTTCTGCCTCTCCTGGACGGCCCGAAATGATGGGTAACCATGGACACTATGTGCAATCGGCGTGGGGATCACGAGAATTGCAGCGCGAAATGGGTCCAACTGGTGATGGAAGCACACCACATATCGACCCAACAGTCCTAATGCGTCAGTACGACGACATGCGTCAAGAGCTTGCTCGGCAGCAACAATTAGTGGACCAGCTTCGCCTTGCACAGTCCGAGTTGCACCACAAGATCCAGTTGCAACAACAGCAACAGCAGCAGCAAGGCAACACATCTCCTGAAAGCAATAGCCCAGCTCCTACGCTTACTGATCTTGACCGACTTCGAGATGAACTTCGCGAGGAGCTGGAACACCGGGAACAATTTCATCGAAAAGAATTGGACGCACTACGCCGAGCCCATCAGCAGCAGCAGCAGCAACAACAACAACAACAACGCCAGCTATACAGCGAAGCTGCATCTCCGTTCCGGGAGCAAACTGTATTAGTTCCAATCTCGTTGGAGCCGAATGAACGCCCTCTTGATAGTGGTCTCTTGCGGTCAAGTAGTGAAAAGGTACCGGCTCCCCAACAAGTCCGCCAGCTTGATGTAGCCTCAGAAGTACTTCGACGGCAATCGCAAACACACTCACCAAAACGACAGATGCCCGGAGTCCCAGTTGGTATTCTCAAGTCACTAGAATGCGAAAGCAAACTCGTGTACTTCAACGGCTCGATTGCAAAGGACAATGGTGCAAGGAACGGAAATTTGGATGATCGAGGAGGAAAACGCGCAGTACTTGAGCCGCTGGTGGAGGATGAAGGCGATGAGATCTCCCCCGATCGCGAAGGTGACACGAATGAAGCTGATAACAACTCTGTCCACGACTCTCTAGACGAGCTCAATGCTTCATCCATAAGTATTCGACCAGCACGCACCAGCTCATCAAGCCCTCGCAGAGATAAGGAGCTAACTGTTAGCTTAAAGTCGTCCCGAGCGTTTGACCGAAGCACAGACAATAATCGGTCATCAAGAGCTCAAATGGTGTCCAAATCTCCGACTCGCAGCTCCTTACTCGCCAGTGCAGCGAGGCTAAGCTTGGCCAGAAATCAAGCTTTTCTCGACAACGATGACTGGGATGATGACAAGGCAATGGAAGAAGAAAGCGAGGACTCGCTCGAGTTTTATGTCAAGTCGTATCCTCCGATGACATCCTCGCGCTACGAACACAGCGATTCTGAGAGCATATCATCTATCTCTCTCACTTCTCGGTCAGCGAATTTGGACGAGCAAGAAGACGAAGGCGGTAACGATAGTGACGACGCAAGCATGGATGGGGAGCAACTGGAGGCTATCTTTCAGCGCAATGTACGGCGGCACGAAATTTTATTAGGGTTTCAGCAGCGGCAAAGACGAGCACTGGCTAGTTTTAATTCAGGCAGATCGCCAACAAAAACTGCTGCAACCGGTGGAGGGCGACAAGCGTGGGCCGAGCTCCGCAATCAACTGGAGAGAAACCTGGAGCCCAACGTCAACGCTAGTCGCAGTATGAAACAGTCTAGAAAGTCCCTTGAGCCCGCGCTCATCGGATCCTCGCGTTGGATGCCGTCTTCTCTTGCCTAATCAACGACACTTTTCAACATCCAGACGATCCGATCGGTGTGAACTCGCATTGAAGATGTATTGGTTATAATCTTGCTAGGAACAATGGAGCTAGTTCACTATCTTCCAGCACGGTCTTCATGGACCAACCAGTGTAGTTGCCTGACGTTTTCCACGACCAGAATGTCCACCCAGCCTCGACATGATCAAGAACTTCAGCTGGCCATCCACGAAGTCAGCAAACTTGTCACGTGCATCGTCAAACTGTCCAGTGTTCACCGCTACGCTCCACTCGCCGATGAAGAGTCGGTTGTGCGAGTCGCGCGCGTTCCAGGTGTCCACTTTGGCTTGATACGTTGTAGTAGCAGCTGTGATGAGTTCACTGTCTGTCAAGTTCTCGTATCCCCAGATAAAGTACGGGTGCCACGCCATCCAGACATTCGTGTAGTTGTCTGGCGCCTCCATGAAGCCATTCATCTGGTCCGGTCCCTCCTCGTAGAACAGCGCCATGACAGACAGCACGCAGTCGTTGCCAGTCGATCGAATGGCCTTGTACGCGTCCTGGTAGTAGGTGTATAGCACGTCTTGATCCGTGCTGCCAGTCGGCTCATTGAGTAAATCTATGCCGAGGAAGGCGTCCTCGTCCTTGTATCGATCCGCCAAGAACGACACGACCTCGATGGTGTTGTCGACGTTCTCGGGGTAGTCGCTCCAGAACATCTTCTTGAGGTCGGTCGGTGCCGAGTGGGCCTCGCCGTTCTGCGATCCTTTCGCCGCGTGCATGCTGATGATTACGGCGACGTTGTGCGCCTTGGCCCACTTGGTGATCAGCAGGTCGAGATAGTCGAGTCCGCCAGTCGGAAACACCTTCCACCGCTGCGTGTTGGACGTGTCGAAGCTGTCGTGACCGATGATCCACCAGCCGACGGGGACTCGGACGATGTTGAAACCTGCGGCCGCGATCTGCTCGATGTCGTCCTCCGTGATGAACGTCGCGTGGTGCGTGTCCAGCCGCGTGCGCATGGCGTCCGGGTCTACTGAGCTCGTGATGGCGATGTATTCTCCTCCCAACGCTGCGCTCTCGTCCTCGCCGACCCACACGCTCGAGTCCTGCGTCATCCAGTACTCGGCTACTAGCCAGCCGCCCAGGTTCACCCCTCGAGCCTTGGTCGACCCGTTGCGGATGCTCCATTGGACGTGGCTGCTCCCCACCTCCACCTCACCACTGCTGGAGCTGGACCCGACACCTTCGCTCGTGGAGCTCCCTGTGGTGTTGCTGCTGCTGCTGTTGTTGTCGCTGCTGTTGCTGTTGTAGGTGCTCGAGCTGCTGCTGTCGGAGCGAGTGAAGACGACGGCGAGCGTGATGGCGATCGCGCCCGAGCAGCACGCTAGCGGCCACCAACGCCACGTGACGCTTTCGCATGGCGTCCGAGGTGCGTCGAGAAGGTCAAGAGGGTGAGTGGGGAGCTCCTGTCTTTACGAATCACTCGAACAGCGGGCGGGCGGTGCCATGGTCTGCGTCCATTTTTCTCCCGCGCACATCACTCGCCATGGGCTGGTGATCGTGCCACTCTTCCAGGTGTGCAGGGAGGCACCTTCAACCGGTCTCACTAGCACTCGAGGAGACCAACAACGATTCTAGATGCAATCGACGGCAGCACTCAAGGCAGCTACGCTACATCCTGCTAGGTCGCTGTCGAGAGCCCAGCTCGACGGAATGATTTGCGTGAGAACGGGAACACAAAGCACATCGACAAACCAGGAGTCTCGCTTCACCAAATGTAAGCGAGATTCCCAACATCAAAGGCTGACCGAAAATGTCGCGAGTAAACCAATGCACAGCATCTCGTGCATGTAGACACCATGCTCGACGTCATTATGGCCACTTCGGGTTCGCTGTGCTATTGCCGAGCAGCCGGAATTAGAGACAGGAGAGGCAAACAAAAAGCGCACCATGACAACTTGACCATCAAGCGTGCCATCATGTGTGCCGGAGCGCTATTCGCGCGCTGCTCCAAAGTCGCAGACCGCGCCAGTCGTCGAATGTAATCTCTATTGTCAGAAAGAAAGCCCAGCCAACTTGTCCGAAATCGCTATCCCTTTGTGGCGATTGCCTCACCAGGTGCCAGCTATCAGGACAGCTACATCCTCGCCCTCGAAAGCAACTCTATCACCATGAAGCCAATGAAGATCAGCTCCTGCTGTTGCCTATGTAACCATGTTCTGTTCAGAGTCCCAACAACTGTTTCAGGCTCCGGAGTGAAGTGTTGTTGGCCAGCCAGATCCCGACTCAGCGGTCCAACCGCACACTGGGTCTTGCACCAATGGCATGCAGTGGATCTCTCGTCAACCAGCTTGGTGTGCTCCCATTTGAAATGTCGCCACCGTAAAAACGTCGTCACCAACTTCAACTGCCTCACAGAAGTCAGTCCGCCGTCCAAGTGTTCAGCGCGCTTGTCCTCCTAAACCCACTCCTCCCGTCTCCTAAATCCTCCGAAATCCTCCTCGATTTGCCCTCTACCTCGTTCCCCGTATGGCTCCCTCCTCCCTCCCCCTCGTCCAATTCCGCCCTCCCCCTCCTTCAATTCCCCGCCGCAACCGCCAGACTCCAAACAGCAAAAAGGCCGCAACATGCGCGCATCAAGCGCCGCGCTGCCGCTGCTGGTGCTGCTCTGCCGGCCGCTGGACGCCGCGCAGCTGGCGCTGGACGACGCCGCGTGCTCCTTCTCGCTCTCCACCAACCGCTGCGAGCCCGCAGCCTCGTGCGCCTTCCGCTTCCGCTTCGGGGACCTGAGCCTCTCGCAAGCCTGTCGCGTCTCGCTCGACGTCGTGGGAGCCCAACCGCAGCAGCTGCACTTGGCATTCGCAGGCGATGAACCCGGCTCAGCCATGACGCTCTCGTGGGCCACGCTCGTGCAGGTGGAGCAGCCCAAGGTCTGGCTGGCCGAGGCAGACGCCGAGCTGCAGGAGGTGGACGCCGACCAGCTCTCGCTCGTGGTCGACGCCTACATCTCGCAGGAGGACGACGCCGCGGACGCACTCTACTCGTACCACGCCACGGTCTCGGGCCTGCAGCCGCACACCGAGTACCAGTACCAGGTCGGCAGCGAGACGGCGCGCTCCAACGTGTCGACGTTCGTCACGGCGAGAGCGGCGGACGACGACGATGAGACCTTCGAGGTGCTTGTCTACGGAGACTTTGGCGCGGATGCCAACGCTGAGGCCACCAGGGCGTACCTGGGCAACCTCACGCGCTCCATCGACTTCATCTGGCACATTGGCGACGTGTCGTACGCCGACAACGCGTGGCTCTCGCTGTCGACGGCGCTCGGAGACTTCTACGAGGAGCTCTACAACCAGTGGATGAACGGCATCGCCACCGTCATGGCCAAGATCCCCTACATGGTGCTCGTGGGCAACCATGAGGCAGAGTGCCACTCGCCGAGCTGCTTCTTCGCTCCCGCGAGCGTGCAGAAGCGCTGGGGAAACTACTCGGCGTTCAACTCGCGCTTCCGCATGCCCTCGACCGAGAGCGGCGGCGCGGAGAACATGTGGTACTCGTTCGACCACGGCCCGGCGCACTTTGTGTCGCTCTCGACCGAGACCGACTTCGAAGGCGCGCCGCGCAATTCGTTCCTGGACACGACGGAGGTCTACGGAGGCTTTGGCAACCAGCTCTCGTGGCTCGAGGCCGACCTCAAGGCCGCTCGCTCAAATGACGACACTCCGTGGCTCATCGTCGGCATGCACCGCGCCATGTACACTTTGTGGTCGAGCGAGACGAACGGAACTCCTACTGGCACGCCTCTGGCACTGCAGACGGCGTTCGAGGAGCTCTTCATCAAGTACGAAGTGGACGTCGTGCTCGCAGGCCACGTGCACGCGTACGAACGGCAGTTCCCGATCGCTCGCGGCAAGAAAGTGGCCGACGGCGTCTCGGCGGATGGAAAGCTGTACGCATCTCCGCAGGCCCCAGTCTACCTCGTCACCGGCGCGGCTGGCAACAGTGAGGGCCACGACGCCGAGGTGAACTCGACGAGCGTCCCGTGGAATGCCGTGCGCGACGGCAGCCACTACGGCATCTCGTCGCTCTTGATCAACTCGTCGGCAATCGCCTTCTCGCTGATTGGCACCGAGTCGGGCGACGTGCTCGACGCCTTCACCATCACAAAGTAAGTTTTGGTTTGTTCATGACCGTGTTTGCTTCTCTCTCTCTGTCAACGCCTTCAAAGCCATCCACGCACTACCATTCACAACTACCTGACGCCCTACGCCAGCGCCTGCTGGATAATCTGCGCTTGCTCGATCTGGGGCTCAGGAGCAGTAGTAGCTGGAGGGTGCCCCACGTAGCGAGGGTGGCGCGAGTCTTCTCGGTTGATCTTGACCAGCGCATTCTCAATGCGCCGAGAGATGTACGTCCAGAAGCCGATGTTGTGCGGCTCCTCCTGAGCCCACACGATCTCGGCGTACGAGTAGCGAGCCGCCTGCTCCGCCACGCTGTCGAATGGGAACAGTCCGGACTGCTCGACGCGTACGAGCGCAATGTCGTTGATTCCGCGAGCCTCCCGCGCGGCAGACAGCTCGTCGTGCACCTTCCCGGAGCAGAAGACGACACGCTTGATGCGGTCGTCAGCCACGAGCGAGGCTGACGAATCTTGTAGCACGCTGTGGAACTGGGAGCTGTCAGCCATGGGGAGGTGGGGAGTCCTTGGTCTGCTCTGCAGGGGGAATTCTGCTGTGAGCATGATATGGAACGCCACCATCTCCACCACCGCAAGAGCATCATCCTCCCGCCAGGATATGACACACGAGTGCGCTGTGGAGACTGATGGCAGTGATTGGGCTGCTGTCTGTGCGCTCCAGATCGCCGGATTCATGCACGTCATCGGCTTCAAAGTGTTGACATATTGGTTCTGTTCATGAGTGCGTTTATTGTTTCCTCTCTGTCAACAACTGCGAGATTCCATCCACCCGCTACCTGACAAAGCTATCTGACAAGCCACCGACACGCGATGACTTACGCCAGCGCCTTGTCGATGATGCGTGACTGCTCGATCTGGTGCACAGCGTTGTAGCCTGTGGCCGGAGCGGCGGCCGGCGGGCGACCCACGTAGCGCGGGCGGCGAGAGCTGTCGCCGTTGATCTTGGCCAGCGCAGTTTCAATGCGCGGCGACACGTACGTCCAGAAGCCCATGTTGTGCGGCTCCTCCTGAGCCCACACGATCTCGGCGTTCGAGTAGCGAGCCGCCTGCTCCGCCACCTTGTCGAACGGGAACGGTGCAATCTGCTCCACACGCACGAGCGCAATGTCGTTGATGCCACGCGCCTCGCGCTCGGCCGCAAGCTCGTAGTACACCTTGCCCGAGCAGAACACCACGCGCTTGATGCTGCTGTCAGCAACAAGCGAGTTCGACACCTCCGGCAGCACGCGGTGGAACTGCGTGCCCTCAGCCATATCCTCAATGTTCGACGCCGCCTGCCGCAGACGCAGCAGGTGCTTCGGCTGCACCGAGATCAGCGGCTTGCGGAACTCGCGGTGCAGCTGGCGACGCAGCACGTGGAAGTACTGCGCGGGCGTCGAGCAGTACACCACCTGCCAGTTCGTGTGCTGGATCTGCATGCGGTTGTCCTCGTCCATGACAGGCACAACATCCGGCTCGTCGTCCGTCATCTGCAGGAAACGCTCCACGCGGCACGACGAGTGCTCAGCACCCTGACCCTCGTAGCCGTGCGGCAGCAGCATCACCAGACCCGACTGGCGCATCCACTTGTCCTCACCAGCGCTCAGGAACTGGTCGATCATGATCTGCGCACCGTTGGCAAAGTCACCGAACTGGGCCTCCCACATCACGAGCGCGTTCGGGTTCTCGAGCGAGTAGCCGAGCTCAAAGCCCAGCACGCCGAATTCCGACAGCGACGAGTTGGACGCCACAAACTCGGCCTGCGTGTCCGGGACCTCGCTGCCCAGCGGCTTGTACTCGAGAGGAGCCGACACGAGCGTGCGCGGCGCCAGGCGGTTCAGCGGGACGTACTCGTCGTTCGTCTCCTGGTCGTGCAGCACGGCGTGGCGGTGGCTGAACGTACCACGTTCAACATCTTGACCACTGATGCGGACGTGGTTGCCCTCGAGCAGGAGCGTGCCCCACGCGAGCGCCTCGGCGGTACCCCAGTCAATGCCCTCACCAGCCTCGAGCGTCGCCTTCTTGGCGCCAATGATACGCTCCAGCTGACGGTTGAGCTTGAAGCCCTGCGGGATCTCAGTGATCTTGTTGCCCACGTGCTTCAGCATGTCAAGGCTCACGCCCGTGGGGCGAATGCGCGACTGCTGGTTGGGCGACTTGAACGAGTCCCAGCGGTTGGCAAGCCAGTCGCTCTTCTTCGTCGGCTCCCAGTCCTCCGCCTCCTCGAACGTCGACTGGAAGAACTGGTTCACCTTCTCCACGACCGCGTCGCACTCCTGCTTCGAAGCCGCGCTGGAGCCCACAAGCTTCTGCACGTAAAGGTCAAGCACCGACTGCATCTGACCGATCTTCTTGTACATGATCGGCTGCGTGAAGAACGGGTTGTCAATCTCGTTGTGACCGAAACGGCGGTAGCACGTGAGGTTGATAATCACGTCCGAGCGCCACTGCTGGCGCCACTCGGCCGCGAACTCGAACACCTTAACCACGGCCTCCGGGTCGTCGCCGTTCACGTGCAGGATAGGCACGTCCATGGCCTTACCCAGGTCCGTGCAGTACTGCGACGAGCGCGAGTTCTTCGGGTCCGTCGTGAAACCAATCTGGTTGTTCACGACAACGTGCACAGTGCCGCCCGTGTCGTAGTTGTCGAGGCCCGACAGGTGCATCGTCTCATACACAACGCCCTGACCGCTGAACGCGGCGTCACCGTGCAGCAGCATCGGCATCACCTTGCGCTCGGCGTCATCGTCATTGCCGAGGTAAAACTGCTTCGCGCGCGCCTTGCCGACCACCACGGGGTCGACAGCCTCCAGATGCGAAGGGTTCGCCACGAGCGAGAGATGAACCTGGCGGCCGTCCGGGTAGGCGCGGTCGTACGACGTACCCAGGTGGTACTTGACATCACCCGAGTTCGACCAGTCCTCCACATCGGGTTCCACGCGGTACGACTCCACGTCAATGTGCGTGCCCTGGAACTCCTTGAAGATCTGCTGAATCGGCTTGCGGATCACGTTCGACAGCACGTTGAGGCGGCCACGGTGCGGCATACCAATGACAAGGTGCTCCATGCCGAGCTCGGACGCGCGGTCGATCAGGAACTTCATGCCGGGGATCAGCGACTCGGCGCCGTCCAGGCCGAAGCGCTTGGTCGTGTTGTACTTGTTGCCGAGGAAGCGCTCGAAGACCACCGAGAACGCGAGGCGCTCCAGGATGTGCATGCGCTTGGCCTTGGAGTCCTCCTCCTTGACCAGGTGCTCCACCTTGGTGCGGATCCAGTTGCACTGGTCGCGGTTGAGCATGTGCATGTATTGCTGTGATCACGCCAAGTGAGGTTAGAGTGAGATCACTGAGCGAATGACGATGCGACGCCTGCACGTACGACGCCGATGGTGCTGCAGTAGGTGTCCTTGAGGCGCTTGACGATGTCGCCGAGCGTCATCTGTTGGCCGTCGGCGAGCTCCTCAAGGAAGCCCGAGACGCCCGAGGAGCTGCAAGGACACAACAAAGTGCACGTGAGCAAGCCAGTAGACGAGTCGACGAGGGCGTCTAGGGTGCAACGCACAAGTTCTTTGGGATGGCGATGACGCGGTCGAGGTCGGCCTCGCTGAAGCCGTACATCTTGATGTCTAGCTCCGGGAGGTCGGGGCGCTGCTGCAGGCCGAGCGGGTCGAGGTTGGCGGCCTCGTGTCCGCGCACCTGGTACGCGCGGATGAGATAGCTGAGCCCCAGCGCGTCGTTGTAGTCGGATGCTGCCGCCGTTCCGACCGAGCGCACGGGCGTGACGCCCGCCTGGATGGTCGGCGGCGGGATGAACGCCTCTCCGGGCACCGCTCCGCTCTCAATCTGGCGAAAGTACACGTCCCACGACTTGTGCACGCTGCAATTGGGTCTCGCGTGAGCCCTGCGTCCATCGAGTCGCCCGCGCAGCGGGAAGCGGCCACGCACCTCTGCGGGTTGCTCTTCCAGGACGCGTACATCTCCTCCACGTAGGCGTTATTGGCGCCCGTGAGGAACGTCTCGCTCGGGTGCGGCGTGGACGCGAAGGCGCGCGCGAGCGTCAACTGCTGCGCGGGCGCCACCTGGCGCGTCATGTGCGTGCGCAGGCCGCGGCGCGCGGCCCTCGAGGCGGCGGCGAGCCACTGCGGCATGGCGACGGGCGGGGGATCCGGGGTCGGTCGCGAACTGCCGAGGGGGACGCGCGCTGGCCGCAGGTGGGTGGTGGGAGCGCTGGTTTGTTAGCGCTCGCATTCGTTTTGACTATTTTAATAATTTATACAGGAATTTGTAGATACTACATTATTCAAATGTGAATATTAGGAGGAAGAGGGGAAGTGGACTAAAGAGGGGACGGAGCGGCGTGGGGACACGATATTAGGTCTCGCGGGTTTTCCACCCAGCATCCAAACCGGACAGAGACCGACGGCCTTGAACTTGACGCACGCGCGTGATGGCAGGCGCGTCACGCGACCGCGCTCGCCGCGAGGCGCCCCGCACTGCAGCAGGCTCGCAAGCGGTTGCTTGGCGCGCTGCTTGGCGCCGCTGGCTGCTTGGACGCGCGCCGAGGCCGCGGCAGGCGGTCGCCCGAGGGGAGGAGCGCCGCACCGTCTACGTCGACCGTGATTTAACAACCGCGCGAGGTATAAAGTCTCGAAGGTAGAGCCATTCGCGTCTGCGACGTGCTACACAACCACCCAACAACGGGCGCCAGTCGAGCTGGAAGCGCAAGGTGGAGGTGCGAAGCGTGATGAAAGCGAGAGGCTTGGCCGTGCACGAGCCCAAGCAGACGGGTTTGCTGACGCTCGGGAGGCCAGGGAGCCAACTCCCGGCGGCGATGGGTGGTCGACGCTGCACCACCGAAAACCCGTTGACGTGGAAATGCGGAAAAAAATCCGGTGGTGCTCGCCGATTTGCTGGGCGCTGATGATAATTTGCTGTAGACGAATGCCGCGACGTGCTGGGCAGGTGGAGGAGCAGTCGACGACAAGTTGCTGCGGTCTTTCAGCCGTCATGCGATCTTTCACTTGACTCTTTTGCGAGTCAGCGTGGACGACTCAAGGTGCGACCATCTGCTGGCATGGCTCAGATCATCCGCACCGCAGTGCGATTGATCGAGGCTGGATCGTTTCCTATCCTGCAGATATGTACAGATACGAAGACAAGTGTTCTGCATTGTGTGGGCTTAGTGAACGCAGAAGATCAGCTTCATGGCGCTGTCGGAGAACTCCATCAACGTCTGTGTTGACTGTTATCCGCATAATTCAACTGACATTCCGAATAGCGTATTGACAGCACGTACCTGAAGGCTGCAAGCGAGAGAGGTCCCCAGGGGTTGAGCCAGTAAGCAGTGTGGAACGAGCGAAGTTAGCCATTGATAGAGATATTCACTCGGTTTGCGAGTGAAGCGGCGGTAGGACGATGCAACGTAGACGTGGAAAGCGATTTGCAAGATCTCTGGGTGGTCGGTGAGAACCCTGCAAAGTGATGCCGCTCTCGAGCAAACCATTCACCCGGGATTGAATCACAACACGACCAGTACTATAGAAACAGAGATAGTCGTCGTGTATCGTGATGCCTCGCTCCCCGCTTCAAGTCGAGCACCCAGGCGTTACCCCAAAGGCTTCGTCGATGGCACCTCGTCATCTCACGCGTGGTGCAGCCGAGCTTATGCTTTGGGTGCACCAAGTCGGTCGTCTCCATGCAGTTGAGCCCAAGTGCCACTATCCGCAACTTTGATTGGCATACAAATTCAAGTCCGCCGTGACACGCGCACTTCTCAATTTCTCTGCCGAAGCTGATACTTTGGTTCTTCACGAACGGAAGAGTGGAGTGACTGCTGACTTTGCGGCATGGTGGCGGCCCAATCGCACGACGACCGCTGGGCGATCGGCTACCAGGACCGTGCTGCTGGCTCGTTTGATCGCTTGGGCGACTCGACTGCCGCTCGCTACCGCCACTTCCGGCGCTTCATCGAGGGCTACAAGGACATTGACTACGCTCTATTTGGGCTGTTGCTGAGTGCCGAGAGTGTTAGGGACGAGATCCTGGCGTACGAGAGACAACCATCGGCGTTGCTGAAGCTCGCGCAGACCGGACATGTCGTGCGCCAGTTACAGCGACTGCACCGGATTCTGGACTCGGCGAGCATGACCTACCCGATCGATGAGCCAGGAATGTTCAAGGAGTGGGAGGTAGCTCTCGCTCAGGAGCGGGGCGACCGGGTTGAGGCGTACAACGATGCACTGAAGGGACTGGAGAGCGCCAGAGAAGCTGAATCAACAGGAATGCTGGGAGAAATCGAGTCGGAAGAACAGCAAGAAGAAGCTATGACGCTCCTCAAGGCCGCGCTCAACAAGTATGAGAACGATGCGCTGACCAACGACGAGATCGCTGTGATCAAAATGGCGTTCTGGGTCATCGCTAATCGCTGTGGTGCTGTGGTCATGACACTTCCTTCGTGGTTTGCGGCTCCTTTCGAGTTTGGGAGTACGTTTGGACTTTCGAGGTGGGGCAATGATGTGCTGGTTCCCGAACAAATGAGTCAGGAGCGCTTCATCAAGGAGGCAGCGACATGGTCCACGTTGAATCACCCTCATATTGCAAAGTTCCTCGGCGCATGCCACGTCGGCAGCCGGCGGTTCATTGCACATGAGAAGACGCGGTCACTAACAGATTATGCGCTGCAGGTAAAAGACAACACGAAAGAGATATGGCAACGCCTCCACGAACTTGCGCTTGGTCTTCAATACCTTCATGAACGAGGAATCAAGATCGGTCCACTTACGTTGAGTAGTATTGCGTGCGCGCAGTTTGAAGACAAAGCCATTTTGCTTGGTGCACACCTGGACGCCCTGGGCAGTGAACATCCAGACTCCATCCCAACCGTCAAGAAAGCCAAACGAGGAGATCATGAAGCACTGGCATTGCTAGCCATAAAGTTGCTCCGCGAGACGCGCTCTCCTCACAGCATGCTCCACATGTTGGTTGATCCAATGTCTGGAAACGCTGGAAACTCTGGGACGACTAATTTCAACAATGATTGGAATGAGATGCCGACCAGCCGTCCTGAATTTGTGAACGAGCATGAATGGGGTCTCCTTTCAAATTTGGCGATGATGAAGACTGATTCTATTGAAAGCATCCTTCGAGTATTTCGGCACCTGAGCAATACCCCAAAAGCAGATGGCCGTCATGTTCACTGGATTGACGAGATGGACTTAGCTGCTGATGAAACGAGCAAATCCAAGAAGGTTGACCCCGACTCATCATTTGAAAGAGAAGAGGCCGAGGTGATGTCGGCGTTCATGAAAAGCCGCTATGCTGGCTCTTATAGTTCATCTGCCAAAACCTTGTGGAATGAAAGTTTCGATTGGTCTGACGAGGTGGCTGCCCCACAACCAGCTTCCGATGTATTACCAGTTTGGTTTATCCCGTCGTCTGAAGTTAATTTCCGGTCATTCGAGGCGTTTAGTGCTGGGTCGTTCGGTTCCGTTCATCTCGGCAAGTGGTTTGACACACCTGTTGTTGTCAAGCGCGCATTCGTCGATCAAGGCTCTCGAAAGCAGGTGCAGGCACAATTTTGTCGCGAAGCCGACGTTTGGTTTCAACTGAACCACATCAATGTCGTCAAAATGTATGGAGCATGCCATGTCCAAGATCTGTTTTTTGTCTGCGAGCATGCAAAAGGCGGTGAGTTGAGCTCATACCTCGAGAACAAGGAGCACAACATGCACTTGGTATGGTACAGTCTTCTGAATGCAGCGCTTGGTCTTCAGTACTTACACGAGAGCGGCATCATTCACGGAGATCTGAAGGGAAACAATATTTTGGTTGGTACCGATGATGTAGTCAAGCTTGCCGACTTCGGCTTGAGCACCCGAGCAAACAGTGAAGAGGCAAATGAAGTTGTCGGGGCGTTTCGGTGGAAGGCACCCGAGCGTCTGTCTGGTGAGCCTGCGACGTTCGCCTCAGATGTTTACTCGTTCGCGATGTGCATCATCGAAATCGTGACCGGGTCAGTTCCTTGGGGGTCTTCGATTCCAGATGCAGCCGTGCGTTTCCATGTCAAACGCGGTCGACTACCGTCTCGTCCACCCGAGTTGGCTGATGCAGAGTGGAGGTTGATTGAGCGTATGTGCTGCACGGACCCGGCAAAACGAGTTACAATTGACGCTGTTGTGGCACATTTGTCTTCGATCATTGAGGATTTGACGATCAAAGAGGTTTTAACGACCCCAGCCGACGAGCTGAGCATGAGGACATTCGATGATCGTGTAATTGCTCGCGGGGGCGCCTTGGTGAGCTTGTTATCCCTAATGCGAAGTCGGAATGAAAGGCTAAGGTCGCTTGCAAATGCGCATTTGCTCGCCGTAAAAGTAAATCGAGGCTCTTCTCCAAACCGCGAGGAGGTGGAAGCAATCATTGGTCTGCTTGGAAGCCCCAATGACAGCGAGATGACGTGGGCTGTCGATGCTGTGAGAAATATCGCGTGGGAGAACAAGGAGAATGCGATGATGGTTGTTTCAGCTGGTGGTGTGGATCCATTGCTAAAACTGATGCGTACTGGAAACGGAAGCCTGAAGCACGGCGCTGCTGCTGCGATTGGAAGTTTGGCCCGGCATGATGCATGTCGATCGATGATTGTAAAGAATGGTGGCATCGATTTGGCAGTGTCTTTACTTCAGAACGGGGATGACGACGAGAAGACCAGTGCCATAATTGCCCTGTGCAATTTGCTGGTTGATACTGAGCCTGAGGCACTCACGGGAGTGGCTAATGCAGTCGAGCCGCTTATCGAAATGGTGCAAAATGGAGGCGAGATCCACAAGGAGTATGGGTCTGTCGCACTATGGTACTTGTCAGTGTTCGGCAAATGTACCGCGCACATTGCATCTGCTGGTGCGATTAAGCCGCTGGTGAATCTTGTTCAAAACGGTAACAGCAAGCAGAGGGAGTACGCAATGAACATACTTGCTTTCCTCGCACAGGATCCTGAAAACAGTGCTCTCATCGCGTCGTTTGGTGGCATCAAACCGCTGGTGAAATCTCTTTGTGATGGATCGGATAAGGAGAAGACTCGTGCACAGTAGTTGCTGTGCAACCTGTCAAGGGAGTCTCAAGGAATCGCCGTCATGGCTGGGGTGGTTCCTGCACTGGTAGCACTGCTCCGCGATGGAAATGAGAAGCACAAAGAGATTGCAGCAGCAGCCTTATCCTTCTTGTATCAACGAGATGAACATAAGTCACTCATTGACTCTGCTGATTGTGTGGCGCCACTGCTTGAGCTGGCAAAGAAGGGGACTGATAAACAAAAGGAGAATGCTCTCGCTGCACTGGCGAAGCTAATGGAGAGTGCGAAGAATTGTGCCAGCCTTGTATCTGGTGGTGGGCTTCAAGTTCTCATTCCTGCTATTCGTAATGGGAAGGACATAGACAAGGTAAATGCGGTCATTGCACTCCATCTGGTACTTCTTTACACGGATGACAAGAATTGGGAGGGTGTCGGCGATGTAATCGAACCCCTGGTGACGATGATCCGCAATGGGGATGGCGAAATGAAGAAGTGCGCAGCAAATGCCCTCGGCTACATAGCCACCAAAGAGAAGGGAAGAGAATTCATCGGGTTTTCTAAGTCAAACGAACTTGTCGACCTTGTCCTTATCGGTGACAATCAGCAAAGGCAGGAAGCTGCTAAAGTTCTTACTGTACTGGCTCAACTTGGTGGAGAGAAATCATTGGGAGCACTCGGAGTGGATGCCGATATGTTGATGGCTCAAGCGAAAGGAGACACTATTTGGAAGAAAGGTGCTTCCACTTTGCTGTCGATTGCTGCACTGTGTGAGTCGAGAAAGAGTGCCATGGTAGCTGCAGGGATTATTGAACTGTTTGCTGAGATGGCACGCAACGGGGATGCCGAAGACCACAAAAATATGGTTCGAGCTTGGTGGGGTTTGTCGTCAGACGCTCTTGGTCGCACGAAGATAATCGCTGGTGGTGGTGTCGAGCAGCTGATGCTGATGGTCAAAGATGAAGATGACCAATTGGAGGAGTGGATTCTTGGCACAATGTGGAGCCTAGCGCTGAATGACAAAAATGTTGTGGCTAAGCTCGTGACTCTGGGAGCTGTACCGATTTTCTTGGAATTTGTTGCCACCGGGACAAATAGCCAGCGTCTACTAGCCGCCGGGGTTCTTGGGTTTCTCGATGCGGATCTCACTACGAAGCGGCGAGTTGCGGAACAAGGCGGTATCATGGCCCTACTATCCGCTTTAGGATCCGCCGCTGATTCCGTAGCCGAAGACATTCTTGTCGCCCTCAGAAGTCTTTGCGCCGGAGGCGATAGAAGCATCAAATCGAGTTTTGAGGCAGCGAATGCTATGGAGGTATTGTCAAAAGTATCTGAATCGGGAAACAAGAAACTCCAGCTGCTTGCGAGCGAAGTGTTGGGAGAACTAGCCAGCATTTAGTGCAATCGAGCGATGTTGTGTCGGGTCGGTTCGATGCACTCTACCGTTCGAATATTGTGCGGATAACATCAAGGCAAGAGTGATAGATCATGTCGGAAAGCGAATAGAGAGTAGCAGCAAGTTCTACTTTGAACCCTTCGTGGTATTTACAAGGCTCGCAGCTGCTGAGCGAGTAGCCCAAATGCATTCTCGCAGGGTGCGCGCTCCTCGTGTGTGTAGGTCTGCTCCATGAGCGCTCGCAGGCTTTCAACCGCATCCATCAGGTTACGCTGCCAACACAAACCATACCAAAATTTGAGTCAACTTCACCATTTGAGTCCCGTGACACGCGCCATCGATCGTACCTGGACGGGCTTAAATAGGATGGTCTCTGTCGATGCATTGCGGAGGTACACGTGAATTGTGCCACGGATGTCAGGCGCGCGCTCTTCCAGCTGCTTAACCACCGACATGAGCGTACGCTCGACCTCTCGCGGCTCTGTAAACGAACACTGGCGGAAATCCAACGCAGTTGCCTTGGCAGCAGGTGCAATGCGCTGTTGCTGTTGCTGCACGGCCGAAATTTGCTTCATCACTGATAGAAGCGGCTGCGCCACTTGCTGAAGCACAGCTTCGATGAACGACGCGCAGCTCTTCTTCAGCTCTTGCTCAAGCTCTTTCTTGACGTCTGAGCGCGTCTCCTGAATCTGCGGGATGGCGTTGGAGAAAAGCCCGAAGAGCCGATTCTGCTGTAATGTCGCGAACGAGAAAAGCGTCGACACGTCCGCAAGCAAGTTAGTCATGGCGTCCGACGTGCTGGTAAAGTCGAGCGCCTTGTTGGTTTGCGAGAATGAGATTTCGAAAGGTGTGATCTGCTCGCGGAGTGTCAATAAATGCTTGACGAGAAATAGCGTCCCATGCAACTCGCCCTTGGCGGCGGTCACATCTGCTGCCGCCATTTTCAGCGACACCGTACAAATACGAATCGCATCTTGCGCCAATTCTTCAAAAATCTCCATCTGCAAGCACACCACGACAAACATATTAGTGCTTGAAAGGGTAAGAGACATCCAGCATAGAGTTTTACTTACGTTGACAAAGTGATAAACCTTCGAGAGACACATGAGCGTGTGCTCAAGGGCGGGGTACCAAGTTGCGTAGATGGAAGCACCGGTGGCAGCTGCGCTGATGAGCTTGTCAGGGTAGTCCAGGTCAGCTGGCTCGGGTGTAAAGCCTTCAATTTCATCGCGAATGTACTTTTGCACGCAGAGAATCAACCGCTCTTGTGCGTCCTGAATCATGCGCTGCATCACTGGTTCCGCAAACGCCACCGTAGCAGCACGCGGATGGATCGAGCCTTCAATAACTTCACTTCGCAGGACATGAATCGTCTCGCACAATGTCTCTAGATCACGTTGTTGCAGTACTTGTGGTCGCACCACGTTATACATGAGCGCGCTCAACTGGAAGATCAGTCGCCTGTGTTCGATGGCAGGCCAGTGGTAAGGGTCAACATTCCCATTTCTTCAGTTATCAACGCATGAACGTACTCGAACGCGTTCTCGTTTCCGTCCTCGTCTTGGTCGTCACTACTAGCGCCTCCGTCATCTTCCACCGAAGCTCCGTGAAATGAGAACAGTGGGTCGGTTGGTTCGCGACCAAAAAGCTTCAGAAAGAGACGAAATTCGGCATCGCAGACGCGAATGAGCTGCGCGCAGCTGACACGTAGCTAGGCAGCAAAGATCGTAGGTCAGAAAGTGTGCAAAGGGACTACAACTATCATTTTCATCCAGCCACCCACCACATTGACGATGTCAGAGGTCTGCGAAATCGCTTCAAACCAAGTTGAGAGCACGGGCGAGAGCAGCATCACTCGCTGATTTGCGTACGCAGTGGTAACCTCATCAAGCGTCTGGAGGTTCGCAGCATTTACATTAGCAGCATTGTTGTCACGGAGTCGTCCAAGTTGTTTGGCAACTGACGACAAGGCCGGACCAACGAGCTGGAAGTCAACATAGTAGGGCGATGTCTCGTCTAGCTCAACATTTACGCGCACGGCCGCATCCTGCTGCGCGCGCGCATTCAGCTTCTGCAGCCCCTCGGACACGGCGTCTTTGGCTGCATCCAACCCGTTGATCGCGTAGTCCCTCAGGCATTGGATGCCGCCGGCGAGGAGCGTCCGGTAGGCGTCGATGTAGCACGCCGAGTCCTTGTAGTCCAGCTGTGTGTGGGAGCAACGAAAGGTGTCAGTTTTTTTAGCGGCAAGACGCGTCATGGCATGCAAGTTCCGCGCACATGCTGCGTGAGGAAGGCGACGGACTCATCGATCTTGTCGAGCGCTGCGTCGAACGCGGGCGTAGTGGGGTCGACGCTGCGTCTGTGCTGGAAGACCTGCACTGCCGGCTGCTGCATGTTCGTCGTGCTGCCCGTGAGCACTCCGCTTGCTGCCGACGGCGGCGCGAACTTGACGCCAAAGCCGAGCGCGTGCGCGACGGCGTCGATAGCAATGAAGTGCGGCATGGGCTTGGCGATGGCCTCAACGCGCGCGTCGAGCGCCTCGACCTGCTGCAGCACGTTCTCGAAGCTCTCGTAGAGCGCCTGCGTCTTGGACGCCACCTGCGCGTGGCTGGCCTCCATCTCCTCCACGAGCGCGAACGACTGGTGCGCGTGCGCGTGCAGCTCCTTCCACCGCGCCGCCCCCGCGTCCATTTGCCGCGCAAAGGCCGCGAAGGCAGCGTCCACGTCGGCCGAGCGCGACGAAGGGGAGACAGGCGCCGCGCGAGACGCCGACAGAAAGTCCTTGAGCGAGGGCGCCGCGCGCGCCGCCGGCCGCAGCAGCGCCGCGTTCGCCTCCGCCTGCTGCTGCACCTGCACGCGGCGCTCGAGCGCCAGCAGCAGCGCGTCGGGCGCGGCGCCGAGCGGCACGTCGCGCACCTGCATGGGGGGGAGGCGTTGGGGGAGATTTGGATC
Source organism: Phytopythium helicoides (assembly GCA_024867545.1). Classification (NCBI taxonomy): domain Eukaryota; phylum Oomycota; class Peronosporomycetes; order Pythiales; family Pythiaceae; genus Phytopythium; species Phytopythium helicoides. The sequence continues at coordinate 234,567 of JANFNE010000028.1, read as the reverse complement.
GGCTCGGGCTCTTCTTGGGCGTTTTGGCCAATGAGAGGAAGGAGTTGGGATTTATGGCCAATTGGAGAAGGAATGGATTGTGATTGGAGGAAAGTAGATTAGTAATTTACGGATGTGGACGGAGTTGAAGCGGGAGTTCGGCAACTGTCGGGAGAGATTTGAGGCGCAGCCAGTCAGTGGGCGCACGCACGCCTTCGCCTTCAACAGGACGGCGCCGACGTCGACAATTGCTGCTTTCGCGTGGCCTGCAGCTTCCCGCTGTTCGCCGCTCTGCATCTGACGGACAACGTATCATAGCGCCACATGGAACCCCGGCCGCTTGGATGATCCGGAGCAAATGCTGGCGGGATAAGAAGCGCATGCGAATCAGAGCTCCCTCATGTCTTCGCCGTCTCCATCTGTCCGCGTTGGTCCAAAGCTCCGCGCTTCGCTCGCGCCGCTCCCTCCGTCCAGCGCCTTGACGTGCTCCGCCCACTCGCGTCGCCTCCGCATTCGCTCGAGGCTCAACGCGTCGTCCACCGCCTCGCCATAGAGCCGAGCGCCTCCGAGTGGAGCTCACGGCGCCACCGCAGCGCCACAACTGAAGGCGCCGGCTGTTTTCCGCGCCGTCTCCAGCGGCGCCTTGTACTGGCGACTGTATGGCCGGCGGTTTCGCCAGCATGGCCGGCGTGAAACCGTCCGCACCGAACTCCGCTCACTGCGCGACTGTATGGTAGTCAGCAGCGCAGCAACAGCTGTCACGCCAAACAAGATGTAGAGCCACTTGAACCCACAATGGACGCCCTACGGTACCGAATGACACGCAACGGCCGGAGGCGCGCTTCGCTGTCCGAAGCTCCGCTCATTCCCCCATTTGCCTCCAAGCGCGCACTTCGATCGACCCCAAGCGACTCCAAGACGATGCTGAGACGACTGGCGACGGTGTTGGCGGCTGCTGCTGGGGTCGCGGCGGCTTCGGCCACGACTGGGAGCTCGTGGAGCTTCAACGACCTCGGGAATGACACGGATGTGATCGGCACCGTGACGGAGGACCGCGGCTACGACGGGTCGTCCACTCAGCAGACGAGCGGGCACATCCAAGCCAAGATCCGCAGCGGAGAGGTCAAGAGCCGAGGCGTCAACCTCGGCGGGTGGCTCGTGGCCGAGCACTGGATGACAGGCGATGCCGACTTCTGGCAGGGCGTCAGCGAGGACGACGCAGGTAAGGGAGAGTACACAGCCATCACCAAGTCCGCCGATCCCGACACCATCCGCTCCAACCTCGACTACCACCACAGCACCTTCATCACCGAGGCGGAGATCGCTGCCATCGCCGACGCGGGGCTCAACACTGTGCGCGTGCCTGTGGGCTACTGGATCCCGGGCTTCGACGACGACGACCCGTCTGGCGCCGCCGACTGGGAGGTCTACTCCAATGGAACCATCAAGTACCTCGACCTGCTCATCCAGGACTGGGCCAAGACTCACAACCTCGCGGTGCTCATCAGCATCCACGCCGCCAAGGGCTCGCAGAACGGCGCTGACCACTCATCTCCGTGCAGCCCCGGCACGCCGTACTGGAGCGAGTTCGACGAGAACGTCGACAACACGGTGCACCTCGCGACGTTCCTCGCCGACCGTTACAAGGATGAGGACGCGTTCCTCGGGATTGGCCTGCTCAACGAACCTAACGGTTCGACGGACGAGGACAAGCTTTACGCGTACTACGAGAAGGCGTACGCCGCCATCCGCGAGTTCAGCGACTGCGTGCTGAGTGTGGCGCCGCTGCTGTACAAGCAGGCACCCGATGTCATGAACGGCTTCATGGAGGCGCCATCGTACACGAACGTGTGGGTCGAGTGGCACCGTTACTTCGTATGGGGCTACGAGAGCACGAGCGAGAGCGACCTGCTTACCGTGGCCGTGCAGACGGACTACCAAGGCGACATGACCGCGTGGAACAGTCGCAGCGGCCACAACCGCCTCTTCATCGGCGAGTGGAGCTTCGCCACAGCCGGCAAGTTCTCCAACGACCAGCAAGCGTACTACGAGTTCGCTCGCGCGCAGGTGGAGGTCATGAACCAGGCCGAGGGCGGCTGGACGTTCTGGAGCTGGCGCATCTACGGCGACGAGGAGGGCTTCAACGCCTGGTCACTGCGCAGCGTGCTGCGCGACGACACGCTCAAGTCGATCGTCCTGTCGGACGTCTGAGATCCACAGCGTGTCCCAGTGTTAGTAGGTGTTGCGTGTGTTTCAAGTAGTGTCGTCGAACCCGCCGATAGAGCAATAGACTGCGTCTTCGATCATCAGTTGCTGCCGTTGTCGTCGTGAGGTGTGGCCAGCGATGGTGCAAGGATCGACGATCCGAACGCAGATCGCGCTTGCATCGCTCCAGTCACGAGTGCGTGGCCGAGTGCCCGTTCATCCTCGCGATTGGTCGTAGCTCTTCGACTGGTGCTGACTCGATTCTGAACCAGAAGATCGGTTTCGGCTGTAAAGATCTGGCTACTGCCCCGTCTACGCCGTCTGATTTGATGTTTGGCATACTGAAACCAAGTCAAACGGCGCAGGTGATGACTGTCGAAACGCCAGCGCCAGCTGTTTCCGCCGTCGGTGCAACTCGTATCCTCGCATGTGGCGCCAATCACCCAGTTCTCAAACACTGAGAACCACCGAGACCGGCACGTGCTCACGCAGATGTCCCCCCAGCGCCACCAGAGGAGCCTGAATGCACGACTCCCGTGGCTACTCGCTGTCTGCCAAGTCGCTCCACCTACTGAGCGGCAGCCGAGCGAGTCGCCTCCCATCGCTCACTCTCTCTGGCGCTTGCCTCGCTCTCTCTCCTCTCACTACCAAATTTGCCATCAAGCACTCAAGTCGAAATGCTCAAGAGGACAGCAATCGCATTGGCATCGGCGTTGCTGGCTGGCTGTGTGCTTGCGGGAGACGCGAGCGTTACGTTTCAGGACGTGAGCAGTGCCAGCTCTGCGGTTGCGACGGTCTCAGCAGCATCCGGGCTTGAAGACTCGTCGGCGTCGGAATCCTGGTCTAGTGATGGATCGGACCACGTGCAGTACAAGATCCGAAGCGGCGAGGTGTCGAGTAAGGGCGTGTGCCTTGGCTCGTGGCTCGTGGCCGAGTATTGGATGACGAGCTCGGCGGACTTTTGGAAGGGCGCGACCAACTCCTCCCAGGGTGAGTACACGGCCATCACGGAGGCATCGGATCCCGATACGATCCGCTCCAACCTCGAGTACCACCACAGCACCTTCATCACGGAGGACGAAATCGCAGACATCGCAGCCGCGGGGCTCAACACGGTGCGGGTGCCCATCGGCTACTGGATCGTCGGCTTCGATGACAACGACCCGTCCGGCAAGGCTGAGTGGAAGGCGTACACGAACGGCACGATCAAGTACCTGGACGCACTCATCACGAACTGGGCTCGTAAGTACGACGTGGCCGTGCTGCTTAGCATCCACGGGGCCAAGGGATCACAGAACGGAGCCGACCACTCGTCTCCATCTGTGTACGGCACAGCGTACTGGGGGCAGTTTGACGAGAACGTCAACAATACCCTCACGCTCGTGACATACTTGGCGGATCGATACAAGGATGAGCCTGCGTTCTTGGGTATCGGACTGCTCAACGAGCCCAATGCCGAGACCACACAGGAGGTGCTGTACGCGTACTACGAGGCCGCGTACGCCGCCATCCGCGAGTTCAGCGACTGTGTGCTCACGATCGCGCCGCTGCTGTACGAGCAGTCCCCGGATGCCATGAACGGCTTCATGGAGGCACCAGACTACACGAACGTCTGGGTCGAGTGGCACCCGTACTTTGTCTGGGGCTATGACGATGTCTCGGACGAGGACCTCATCAACACGTCGGTCAAGGTCAACTTCCAGGGCGACGTGACTGCTTGGAACAACCGCACGGGCCACAACCCGCTCTTCATCGGTGAGTGGTGCTTCTCGACCAACAACAAGTTCACGGACAATGACGCACTCTTCCACGAGTTTGCAGCGGCCGAGACTGCCGTCGTGAACCAGGCCGGAGGAGGCTGGACATACTGGGCTTGGCGTCTCTACGACGACGAGACCGGGCTCAACACGTGGTCTCTGCGTGCAGTGCTGCGAAATGAGACCCTGCGCGAGATTTTGTTGCCGGGCAGCTCCAGCTCCAGTGCGAGCTCAAGCGGTGGTTCGAGCGCCAGTCAGACCAGCCAGACCAGTCAGACAAGCCAGCAGAAAACTCGGCTGCTGACGGTGAACGTCTAGAGTATGTGGATGCGTTCATGAGTGTGCGCTCCATTCATATGATGGAGGCCTATAAGTCTCTTCGATCCTTTTGATGCAGTTGGTAGCGAGGTAACATCTGTCCTGCTTGGTTCTGAGCAACCTGAAGTAAAAGCCCCATTCAATGCTTTTCAAACGAGAAAGCTATTTGCGGCCCAAATCAATCGTAGGACAACACCATCTTGCCTAAAAAAAACTCGCATCTTCATGCAACAAGTCTCAGCTATTCCCAGTCAGTTCCTTCAGCAAGACAAGATCGATGGTCTCACGATGAGCATCGGAGCTTTTGACCTGTCTGCGATGAGATCTTGATGGCCAACTCAACGTATCAAAACCATGTATTTATAGGCGTCGTATCTGGTCGAGACTTGGTGCTGCACCCGATCTATTCCCCTCAGCTGTTGCTGCGACCCTAACTAGCATGAGGACGGCATTCGGCGATTCGCCCCATTGTGGCAGACAACAACACACCGAAGGTCTGCATCCATTATCTGCCAACTGCGACAGTCTCGGATTTGGCACTTGCTGCAACCATGGGGCTCTCTCGCCTCCTGCGGACGCTCAGTGCTGCATCCATAGCTCTGATGGGCATCTCAAGCTCGCCGACTTGTGTTCAAGCAGTTGTACCTGCAATGGCGATCCAGTCGGTGCTCGGGATACTTCGAACTGATGCACAGACCGCGTACTCGACCATCACTGAAGGAGGAATTGCGAACAACCACGACTTCCACACTACTCGTCGACTGGAGTCAGCCGAGGCACAAGCCACTGCCCAAGCAACAGAAGTTGGAGCCAAGGTTCGCAAAGCCATCAAGCAGCTCCGAGGCGGCACAACCAAGTTCTACAACGACCTGATCACCGCCGTACAAATCACGCTATGCGAACAGGATGACACGAAGAAAGTGCGATTCGTCTCATCGTCTGACGACCGCGCGTACAAGTACGACAACGGGACCTGCATCCGCCTCGTGAACGCCGTCGACTCGACGACCATCAGCAATTACTACACGCAACACCTGTGCGAGGTCAAGCCGAACTGCTACTGGGCCGACTTTGACCCGCTGGTCGACACGGATCGTGCAACAGTGTACGCCGAGTCGGAGACCATGACGGCAGACGACGCGAAGGCCAAGATCAAATCGTACGCACAGTCGGTGGGGATGTTCGCGGCTCCGGGTGTGATACTGGCGGTTCTGAGTCTCTTGACCATGTTTTTCTTCCTGCTGTGTCGGTGCTGCTGCAACAAGTGTGGAGGTCGGAAGCCTCGCGAGGGCGGGTACACTTGTATGGAGAAGTTTTTGCCGGTGCTCTTCTTCTTTTTGTTCGGGGTTGGTATAGCTGCGTGTGCGGGTGCGGCGTTCTTGTATCGCGGGACCGCGATCGATGCAGTCTCAGATACCTTTGATGGTATCACTCACACCATCAGTAATGCTTCCGCGTGGACATATGATCTTAGTGATCCCCTTGAGAGCATTCGAGACACTGTTGTTGATTCTACTGCCGACATTTCGACAAGCCTGTCTGGATTGGATGACCTTGGCTCGGACATGGATACGTTCGTTAGTCTTCTTGATGTTGTCAGCTCAGATATGGAGGGCGTCACCCTTCCCAGCGGCTGCAATTCGTCGAGTTTGGTCTGCCTGGAGTGTGTCGCGTGTTCAGTGATTGGGACTGCAGTCTCTACAGCAGCGACACAAATTGATAACAACGCTGGCCCAGCAGTCTCGTCCCTGGATGATGCCCACGAGGAGATTAATAGCCTCCTCGTTGATGTTGCAGATGACGTTAAGAACGCTGTGAATACGCAAGTAGATACCCTTGATAGCGCTCGCACAACCCTCGACGACACTCAAGGACAAATCGACGATGTCAAGAAATACTTCGTCGACTACAAAAGCTACATCGGTATCGCCATCCTCGCCATCTTCGCCATCGGACTCGTCGTCGTCGTCATCGGACTCGTCGGTGTACTCTTCGGACTCACGCCCATCAAGCTGCTCGCCAACTTCATGCACCTCGCGTACTTCATCGGTTTTATCGCGCTCTTTGTGTGCTTCCTCATCAGTGCGATAGCGCTTGCCTTGAGCGTGTTGATGGGCGACATGTGTGAGGTGGTGGACATTCTATCTCAGAACTGGACGATTCCTCTTGGTCAGGATACAGGCAAGATTGTGGACGCTTGTTTTCAGAACGAGTCGTTGATGGATGTGTTGGATTTGACGGACAAGTTTTCTTTTGCTCGAGGCGGTATCAACTTTCCTGACATTGATGTGAGCGAGGCTACCGACTTCAGTTCAATTGACGCTTTGAGCACTCTTCTCGAAAGTACTACGGATGCGTTCGGCGTGGATCAATACCTTATTGACTCGATCGACCTGCTGAATGAAGAATTGGTGTGTGCTAACCAGAGTGATAATTTTACTGCCGACGCAACAATCTTGACTCCGTGGGAAGTAAATGGCGACAGTGATCCAGGTACCTCGGGTGTCGATTATATGGTTAGTCACTACAGCACATCCGATTCGTCATGCACTGCTTCACATAATTGCGCTGATAGTTCTGGTTGCTCGTATTCTGTCTACGTTGGAGAGCTCTACACGAACGCAAGCGCCTATTACACAGTCAAGAACGAGAGCGAGATCTTTATTGGTGGGCTCCAGACCGATATGGATGCAGTCACAGACTACAGTGATGCATTTACGTCAAACTTGACAAATATGGTGGACACTATGAATGAGATCAAGAATGAACTCGAAGACTCGCTTATCAAGGATGTTGACGACTTCGAAGCAGCCATGTATTGCACCTTCGTCGCCGATGGCTATGAAGAAATCTTCAACGCGCTTTGTGGAGATCTCATGCCATCGCTCACTATGCTGTCACTGCTGCTATACATTGTGGGGTTCTTCCTCATTCCCGTGAACATATGTCTGATCATTGGTGTGAAGCGCCTCAAAGCTCGCGGAAATGGTGGTCATGTCATGGACAACGAGATGAAATTCAAGTAATCCTCCACATGAAGCCGGAGATAGGCATCGTCCTTTCATTCAAGGTGCTTCGTAGGCATCGTTACACATACACTTTCCAAAATATCATCCATATTTATACTTGTTTGTTCTTTCGGTGCAGCGTCTTCCCTTCAAATTGCAATAGGGTGCACTCACAGGAGGCGAGCAAAATAGACGAGCAACTTTCACGAAGATTTATATGCATCGCTAATTATACACAGAAACAAGTCTTCAATTCGCTCAAGCACCACAAATCAACTTTCCACTGCCAGAGCGATAGACACCACTTCAGCAAGAAGAAATCCATGAGTTCAGGATGCATTGTAACTACTCTGCAACGATCTCCTTGGCAATCTTATGCATTTACTCTAGCTTTCCTTGTGGTAGCTGCACTTTTCACTTTCAACTATGGATACCAATCTATGGGAGGTTCTACGACAGTTGACGTTCGAAATGAGTATTCGTCAGGAGTCAAACTACCCAATCTTGCATTATCTGAAGTCACGCGACGTCTTGAATCGACAGCACAGGAGCAAGCAACGATACGTGCAAGAGAAGTCGGCACTAAGATTCGAAATGGGATCAAGAAACTGCGAGGCGGCACGACCAAGTTCTACAACGACCTGATCACCGCCGTGCAAATCACGCTATGCGAACAGGATGACACGAAGAAAGTGCGATTCGTCTCATCGTCCGACGACCGCGCGTACAAGTACGACAACGGGACCTGCATCCGTCTCGTGAACGCCGTCGACTCTACAACCATCAGCAATTACTACACGCAACATCTGTGCGAAGTCAAGCCGAACTGTTACTGGGCCGACTTCGATCCGTCGGTCGACACGGATCGTGCAACAGTGTATGCTGAGTCGGAGACCATGACGGCAGACGACGCAAAGGCCAAGATCAAGTCGTACGCGCAGTCGGTGGGGATGTTCGCGGCTCCGGGTGTGATTCTGGCGGTTCTGAGTCTCTTGACCATGTTTTTCTTCCTGCTGTGTCGGTGCTGCTGCAACAAATGTGGGGGTCGGAAGCCTCGCGAGGGCGGGTACACTTGTATGGAGAAGTTTTTGCCGGTGCTCTTCTTCTTTTTATTCGGGGTTGGTATTGCTGCGTGTGCGGGTGCGGCGTTCTTGTATCGCGACACAGCCCTCGAAAGCGTATCCGATACTTTTGATAGCATTGATGGGACGATTGACGATGGTAGGCAGTGGACTTATAACCTCAGTGACCCGCTTGAAGACATTCGGGACACTGTTTTGAACGCCACCCAGAATATTTCGACGACGCTAAGTGGTTTATACGATTTGAGCTCAGACATTGACACGTTTGTTGGATTACTCGAAGTTCTTAGCGACTGACGTCTCTAATATTCGATTACCGGCCAACTGCACATCTGATGATCCAGTCTGCCTAAATTGCACAGTGTGTGCTAGTATCGGCGATGCAGTATCCACATCTTCAAATCAAATTGATGATAACGCTGCACCAGCTGTTGACGAGCTAGATTCGGTTCATGAACAAATCGATGAGCTTTTGGTCAGTGTCGCCCATGAAGTCCGAAACCAAGTCAACACTCAAGTCGACAAGATAGCAAGTGCCCGCATAACTCTCGACGATACTCAAGGACAAATCGACGATGTCAAGAAATACTTCGTCGACTACAAAGGCTACATCGGCATCGCCATCCTCGCCATCTTCGCCATCGGACTCGTCGTCGTCGTCATCGGACTCGTCGGTGTACTCTTCGGACTCACGCCCATCAAGCTGCTCGCCAACTTCATGCACCTCGCGTACTTCATCGGTTTTATCGCGCTCTTTGTGTGCTTCCTCATCAGTGCGATAGCGCTTGCCTTGAGCGTGTTGATGGGTGACATGTGTGAGGTGGTGGACATTCTATCTCAGAACTGGACGATTCCTCTTGGTCAGGACACGGGCAAGATTGTGGACGCTTGTTTTCAGAACGAGTCGTTGATGGACGTGTTGGATTTGACGGACAAGTTTTCTTTTGCTCGAGGCGGTATCAACTTCCCCGATATCAACACGTCTAGTGCTACTGACTTCTCTACAATATCCGACTTGAGCAGCCTTGTTGAGGATACAACTGATCCGTTCCTGGTCGATGGTTTGCTGAATGATTCCCTGGCGGAGCTAAACGATGAGACTGGGCAGTCAGTTGGCACATGCGAACCAAATCATCCAAATGACTTTGTGGCGAATGAAACTCTTTTGACGCCATGGATCATCAATGATGATGTTGACCCAGAAATGCCAGCAACAGCGTATATGATTGAGTATTATCACAACGACGACAACGACTGCTTAGGGCCATACTTTTGCACCGACTCGCAGGCTTGCCCTTTTTCGGTGTATGTCGGAGAAATCTACAGCAAGACAAGCGGATTCTACATCGTCAAAGTGGAAAGCGAGGTCTTCCTTGCAAAAATCTTGTCCGACGTCCACAACATTGTCACGTTTGCGAACGACTTTACAGACGAGATGATCAGCATGGCGGACGCCATCAACGCGGTCAAGCACAGCCTCGAAAACTCGCTCATCAAAGACGTGGACGAGTTCGAAGCTGCCATGTACTGCACCTTCGTCGCTGATGGCTTCAACGAGGTCTTCACCTCTCTCTGCGGCGGTCTCATGCCGTCCCTCACAATGCTGTCACTACTGCTGTACCTCGTGGGGTTCTTCCTCATCCCCGTGAACATTTGTCTGATCATCGCTGTGAAGCGGCTCAAGGCGCGCGGCAGCAGCTCGCTGGTGGCCAACAACAAGCCACATCCAAGCAAGGAGAAGGCTCTCGGCCCCTCCAAGCTAGAGCTCGGCCCGCCCTCCCCCCGCAAGCAGTAGCAAATCCCACTTCAACTTGAACACGTATAGCTACACTCTGTAAAGTTCGCGCGCACTTTGCTTCCACCCACCACCGAAGAGCTACGAAGTCCATGATGATGGCCATGATGCAGGTCCGCAGCGCGAGCCGCGTGGGCGTCCGCTGCGCCTCCACGAGCTCCGCGGGCTCGGGCGGCAGCTCCGCTTCGTTCTACGCGTCCAACTGGCTGGCGGAGGGCTGCGGCGACGTCCCGAGGGCGCCACGGGCGGTGGATTTCGCGTCCAGCGAGATGCTGCGGGGCGGCCACGCGCTGCAGGTGGCGAGCGCGAGCCTGCTGGACGGCCAGGCACGCTGCGGTTCGCGTTGGTTTACGTTTTGAGGCGGTGGTGGGCTGAGAGCGGTGCTGCAGCTGGCGGGAGCGGAGCGCGGAGGGCCCACGGCATTCTCGGCGCAGCACGTGGAGACGCTCAAGGTGGAGATGAACGTGGAGCAGGTTTCGGACGAGTGGAGGCTGATGGAGTGCTGTGAAGGGGCTGAGGGAGGTGGAGAGGCGAGCGGGCGAGCGGTTTGAGCAGACGGTGCGCGCCGAGGGCTTCCGCTTCCGCCCGAGCCTCGTGCTGCCGGCGGTCCACTGTGGTAGCACCATTGTCGGTGAGGAGATCTTCATCAAGCTACCATGGAGAAGCCTCTAACGCTTTGTTTTTGAATGGTAGGTGGACTGCTTAGCTGGTTTGGAGAGGACGTGAGCTCGTCGTTTGTGGCGGGAGTGAAGCTGGCCATCGGTGACTTCTACAACGACCAGATTCGCGAGCTGTACGAGCACCAGCCGCAAGAACAGGCGATCAAGGACCTGTTCAAGGCCACGCGCGACGAGGAGCTTGCGTTCGTGGACGAGATTATGCCGGACGTGGCCGAGCAGTACCAGAACAGCTCCAATACGGTCGCGACGGTGGCGCGCAACACCACCAAGGCGCTGCTGGAGGTCGCCAAGGTCGTGTAACTTGAGTGGACTCAATAACGCCAAGCAATTGAACGAGGTGACAGACGCCCACTTGACATGTGTTGGTTGGTTTATTCTTTCTACTCGACCGACTTGAAGAGTAGCACGTAGTGCTGGTCGGCCTTGAAGAAGAGCAGGAACTGCGTGTCGTAGGCGATGGAGCAGCCGAAGCCCTTGCCCACGATGCAGTGCCACGTCGTGCCGTGCTTCTGGTCAAAGTGCTTCTTCATGTCTGTCGCGATATCCTTCTCGATCGCCGTCGGGTTGCGCTGTACGAACTCGACAAAGTGTGCGATCGCGTCTTCCTTTAGCGTCGTCGGCAGCTCCAGTTGCAGCACCGAGATCTTGGGCACGCGACCGGTGGCCTCTCCCTCCTGGTGCTCGCCTGACCCTGACACCTCGGCGTCCGTCTTGCTCGCGTCTGGAGGCCCCATTTTCACGATTCGTGTTTTCGCGCTTTTCCTGATGTGAACAAACAGAAAAAGCTGTCATGACGCCAACGGCCGGGGTGGATCCGACGGGTGGCGAGAGCTCTCGACTCTTCGAGCCAACGGACGACCCGAGAGAGGCAAGCCGTTCTTGTTGTCGCAAGGGCACACACAAGCTGCAAGTGTCTTCCCTATCTAATAACTACGAGTCGATGACACGCCGCTTGATCGCTCGGAGATCGCCTTCGCCGTCCGACTTGTCCGTGGGGCTGCCTCCACCGCCCCAAACCCGACGCTTGACGCGGTCCACCGTCCGAGTCGAGTAGAGCTCGAAGAACGATGAGGCTGACGCCGAGAGACACTTGAACTGCTGTGGAGCGTCGCCTTCAGCAGATGAAGGCTCGCACGCATACACGAAAACGCGGAAGCAGAACGGGAATGTCTGCGCTGGGGTCGATCGAGTCGCCTTGCGCTTCTTCTTGAGCATCGGACGCACCTTCCACACATCGGGCAGGAAGAACCACGTACTTCGCATGATGCCAGGCGATCCCGAGACCAACAGCGGATGATCCGACTGAGAAGTGGGGACCAACACTCGACGCTCCTCCATCTCGACGGCCTGGAAGCATGAGTACCGGAACTGCTCGAATGCCACGGATGAAGAGAAGGATGGGGGCGGGTCCAAGTATTCGAGCAGCACCGATGCATTCTCCTGTTGCTGAGGAACTCTCTCGAAGCGACCGAGAACAAATAGCTCCTGCGTCCCACCACCACTGCTCGAAGCTCCAACGCCGAGCTCGTACTTCATGTGCCGCGCTAGCACAGTCGAGCTCATTGTGGTCATTCCACTCCCTGGCACACCGGGACCGGACGACATCGACGAAGATGGTGCTGCCGCATTCTGTTCATCTGATGCTGCAGTGTAGACGTGGCAATACACTGGGCCGCGACAGACCCCGACGGACGAGTGCTTTCGGTTGTTCATCTTCATCGAGTAGAAGTCCGAGTGCTCTGGGCACGACGGGAAGCATTGGAGATTTTTGCGGCCGTTCTTCCAATAGCAGTCGTTCAGTGGCGTCAGAAGCTGAACTTTTGCTGATCCTTCAAGCGTGCCACCATCTCTGGTGTGTCCGCTATCCACGAGCTGTTGTGCCAAGTTGACATCGTTGTGGGTCACTGGAAGTGGGCGACTACTGATGACGGAGGAAGAAACAGAGCAGAGTGGCGGAGCCATGGCGGCGGTTTGCTGATGAACAACTGTAGTCCTTGGTGCTGTCACGGCGCTATCATTTCCTGGCGCGATTGGTCCATCCCCTGGCAACCTTGCACCGATGTTCGGTTGGCTCGAATACTCCGCGTCTGTGATGATTTCGCTTCTTGGCCGTCGTCGAATGCCCGAGGGAATTGTGTTGCTGGCATTCTGAGCGTCAGTGCTATCACTTCGCCCCGCCATCCATGTTGCGATTTGCTGCGTTTGGAGAGCGACTACCCCGCCAGAGCCGTCAGGGCTCTTCAATCCATCTAGTGATATGGATCCAGAGCGACGGCCGAAGTTGAATGCGTTGCTGCCGTCCATGGAGCACCGAGAATCCCATATCGCGACGTTCGGAATACTTTCTTCAGCTTCTGCGGCGGTTGCCGTCACCTCACACGTGCCTATGAAAGGCTGAAAGCCCTCCATATGCACTGGCGACATGGGAAACCCTCGAGGCGAGCATAGCGGCATCGACGCTCCTTCGAACGGGTTCACAAACAGCTCGCTGACCGAGGATGCTGTTGGAGTGTGCAATGCAGCCGCCGTCGCCGAGACTGTCGGCGTGTCGCCAGTCGGGAAAATGTACGTCGGCATATCGGGGCTGAGCCAGGGTGAATTGATGCTTCCGGTATGTCCTAGCGACTCGCTGCCGCCGGAGAACCCCATCTGCCCTGAGCACGGATAGTGCGGGTTGTTGCTGGCTCGGTGGTCAGTCGGCCCCCAAGGCATCTCCTGGGTCACGGACTCGCTGGTGTTGCTGCTCCACACCCAGCTCGCGGGCCGAAAATCTCCTGTGACTTGACTTCGGGCTCCTTCCAGAGACCGGAACGTGCCTGGTTGCTGCTGTGTGAGCTGATGGGGCATCGGAGGCTCGATCTTGAGTCCGAATGACGCCAATCCCGTGATCGATCGGTTTGTCGGACTAACGCTCGATCCCAGCGACCCGGACACTTGGATGGCATGGCTCGTGGCCGGCCAGTCGCTGGAATCGCGCGGCGTCTCTGGGGAACCGCGGAGCATCGCGGGACTGCTCACGGCCAGCATGAGTCCGGGCTTGCCATTGTTCATTCTGTCGCTGACGGGCGAGAGGAACGGCGCGACCGAGTCGTACTGCATGGGGGAAGGAGGGTCAGAAAACACGCGAACCTGCAGCTGGACGCCGCTGGCGACGGCTCGCCGAGTCGAACGAACGGAGAAAAGAATGCTTCGGGTCGCTGCGTCGTTCTCAAGAGAGCAAACCAGCGAGAGGACAGCCGCAACAGCTGAGGAGGGGAGATCGTTTCACCGCTGTCCGACTGCTCGACGACGAGGCGGAATGTTCTTTCAACGGACCAGCTCTCCCTTAGTCGGCGGCGGCGGCGGCGGTGGCAGCGTCTCGACGGTGGATTTTTCATGAATGACGGCGGCCTCCACGCTGCAACCCGCAAGAAGCTTCCAATCTATAAGGCTTCGAGTGGCCAAGAAGCGTCTGCGAGAGGTGTCGTCGCGGCTGGATCTTGTCGGTGGACGCGTCCCAACGCGATACTTGAGCAAATGCTTGCTTGACCGGGACGAGGCGTGACGTTCAGGTGATTGCTGGACTTGCAGCGAGACAAAGCCACTTACAAAAATCTAGTGCCTTGCCCCCCTCCATGTTCAACTGTCGCGAGCTTCCTTGACTCGCAATGTTGTGGCTGCATCCCATGGCAGCCAGAAAGAGGCGCGAGTCGATCCGCACGAACCTTCGAGCGGTTTCGTCCGCATTCGTGGCCGCCCGATCGTCCAACCCGTCAGCACGTCATGCCAGTGCCACTTTGCAACGCGATTCGACTTGGCGTTGCGCCGAGGGCCTCCCTCAGCACTGCATGCAGTACGAAGCTGTTACGTCGGAATGCACAAAGCAGGTGAGTCACCTGCACCCGAGCAAAGATATCCTTGTCGGCCATGCCAGCTCATGGTCGATCGGATGCATTCGATTTGAAGTTGCTGGCGTCACATCGAGCATTTTTTTTTTTTTTCTTTTTTTGATTTTCTGTAGCGCATGGCAACCCGCTTGAAAACAATTCGGGCACGGAAACCTCAACATGCACAGCGTTGCCGGAAAGCATGACTTGTGCTCGACCATGGAGGCTTTGAAACTCGCGGCTATTGTCGAGCAATTTCGTCAGTGGAGCAAGGATGCCCGTCGAGCAGCTATGAGCAAATTCGAGCGACAACCTGCTCCATTTTTTTTTTTTTTTTTTTGGCTCGGTCACACCGCTTTCGCTGATTCGGAAGTGAGCAACACCGGTCAAAGGCAAAAATTTACATGTTCGTGGCTTATCTTGTAGAGCAGGGGGTTTGGATGCCAGTACGACGCATGAACTCATGTACAAAAGTCATCTAGAGCGAGAGCGCCTCGGCCTCGACTGCCAGCAGCGAGGACACGGCGGTAGTGACCGTCGAGCAGTCCGTCGTGCACGCCGTGTAGTCGTTCGTTGTTGACGAGTACGTGCACTGGCGGGTCTCGATCGTGTCGCCGCACACGTTGATGCCTGAGTACGGGTCATCCAGGATGGAGCGCGTGCGCGTCTGGAGGCCATAGCTATCACAGCCCGTCGACCAGCTGGACCACACACTCATGGTGCACGTCAAGTTGGCGCACGAGCCCGACTCGGTCAAGCTTGGACACGCAGTGCCTCCGTTCGCTGCAGCAGTCACGATCTTGCGTGTGCGCGTGCGAGTGTCTGAGCGATCGCAGCACTTGCTCCATGACGACCAGTCACCAACGACGCAGTTTACCGGTGTTGCCGTCACGCACGTCATTGAGTCGTTCAGTGCTGGGCACGCAATGCCGCCGTACTTGGGCT
This sequence comes from Phytopythium helicoides, assembly GCA_024867545.1. Lineage (NCBI taxonomy): Eukaryota > Oomycota > Peronosporomycetes > Pythiales > Pythiaceae > Phytopythium > Phytopythium helicoides. Next base: position 218,932 of record JANFNE010000028.1, on the reverse strand, counting down.
GTGTGATAACCTTCCGCGTCCGCGTCTGCGTGTTGGTCGCTGTGTCACAGGCTGACCAGGCCGACCAGACCCCAACCACACAATTGACAGCATCGCAAGCAGCTTCTTCTGTCAGCGCACCGCACGCAGTGCCGCCGTACATCGGCTGCTGTGTCACCTTCCGCGATCGCGTCTTCCGGCCAGTGTTGGTGTTGCACGACCAGCTGGTCCAAGATCCGTACGCACAAGGCACTGGGTCGCAGAAGCCGTTCTCCGTCAGTGCGGGGCAAGCATTGCCGCCGTACAACGGTGCCGTCGTCACGGTGCGGGTCCGGTTCTTAGCGCCAGTAGTAGGGTCGCACGCCGTCCACGCACTCCACTCACTCACCTGGCAGTCCACACAAGCACACGGCTGCGTGTCGGTCAGCGTTGGGCAGCATGCACCGCCAAACATGTCCTGCTGGATCACTGTCCGCGTTCTCGTTCTCATGCCGCTTGTCGCGTTGCAGCTGCTGAAGGCGCTCCAGTCGCTCACCGCGCAATCCACCGGGTCGCACGTGGCGTTCTGGATCAGGTCGCCACACGCAATTCCGCAGTACTTGGGCTGGGTCACAACCGTGCGAGTCCGAGTCTTGACGCCCGTCGCGAAGTTGCATGGACCGTAGCTTGTCCAATTCGATAGAACGCAGTTGACAGGCGATGCCGTTTCCGTCTGCTCGCACACATCGCAAGGTTTGCCTCCGCGAACGCTGGGCTGAAGAATCGAGCGCGACCGCTTACGCACACCTGTGATGGCATCGTAGTCGCTCCACGCTCCCCAATCGCTCATGACGCAGTCGACCGCGGGGCAGGCTTTGACCTCCTGAAGAGCGTCGCAATCGCAGCCACCATAAAGTGCTGGCTGAATTACCTGACGAGTCCGGGTCTGAACTGCGGTCGAGTCATTGCAAACAGTCCAATCGCTCCAGCTGCTTAACGTGCAAGGCACAGGATCACAAGCCACGCTCTCGACGAGATCCGGGCATTTGCATCCACCGAACATCGCAGGCTGCGTTATCTGGCGAGACCGAGACTTCATGCCCGTCGTGGCGTTACACGCTCCGAAGTCTGTCCAAGCTCCGACAGCGCAGTCGACTGGTTCGCAGTTCTTGTACTGGACCGTATCCTCGCACGGCTTGCCGTTGTACAGAGGAGCCTGCAGGATCGGCCGAGTCAAGTTGCGCTTGCCGGAGGAAACATCGCAGACAGACCAATCTGTCGACCAGTTACCAACAACACAGTCCACTGCATCGCAGGTCGTCAACTCTTCAAGCGCTGGGCAGCTCGTGCCATTGCGTAGCGGACGCTGAGTAATGGTGCGTGTGCGGCGCTTCTTTCCGCAAGATGAATCGCATGTCTGCCAGTCCGACCAGCCGGTGACGACGCAGTTCACAGCCTCACATGGAACCTCCTCTCGAGTGGCTTCGCAAGCCTTGCCGTTGTACGCTGCCGGCGTGATGATGCTGCGTGCACGGCTCTTTGTCAAGTCTGAGTCTCCACAAGTCGTCCAGTTGCTCCATTGACCCATGACGCAGTCGATGGGATCACACGTCGCCGAGTCGGTGAGGCTATCGCAAGCCTTTCCTCCGTACATCGGAGCGGTCACGATGGTGCGCGTTCGAGTCTTCTTTCCGCACGAGGTATCACAAGTGGACCAGTTACCCCAACCAGAGAGAATGCAGTCTACTGGAGAGCACTGCAGCTCGTTGACCAGATCCGGACAGGCTGTGCCATTATACATGGGCTGCGTGGTGATGGTGCGAGTCTTCCTCTTCTTGTACGTCACAGGATCACAGGCGCAGTAGTCGGTCCAGTCACTAACGACGCAGTTGATCGGGTCGCAGGGCTTGTAGTCGATGAGAGATGGACATGCAGCGCCTCCATGGCGAGCAACCTGAGTCACCACACGCGTCCGATTGCGCTGTCCAGTCGATGCGACACAAGAACCCCAGTCACTCCAGTTGCCAACTGCGCAGTTGATCTGGTCACAGCACTCGTCTTGCTGGAGGGAACCGCAGGCAGTGCCATTGTAAAGTGGCGCCTGCGTGATGTTGCGGTAGCGATGCTTGTTCGGGTCATCGCTATCACAGGTCGTCCAATCACTCCAGTCGGTGAGAACGCACGGCACAGGGTCGCATGGCTTGGTTTGAATCAATGGATCGCAGGCAAGACCACCGTACTGCGGCTGCCTCGTGATCGTCCGCGTGCTCGTACGAAGCCCGGTTGTTGCATTGCAGCTTGACCAGTCTGACCAGCTTGAAAGCGCACAATTGATCGGGTCGCACGTAGCTTCAAGCGAGACATTCACACATGCTGCTCCGCCGTACTTTGGCTGCGTGATGACATTTCGGTGCTTGTACTTCTTGCCGCAGCTGGTATCGCAAGCACTCCAGTCACTCCAAGCGTCTTCGACAACACAGTTCACCGGATCACAAGCTGCTTCCTCAGCTAACGCATCGCAGGCTGTTCCATTTCGGACTGCAGGTTGCACAATCGAGCGAGTTCGACGCTTGACCCCGAGAGTAGTGTTGCACGCTCCCCAATCACTCCAAGTTCCCACCACGCAATTAATAGCAGGACAATCTTTGGTCTGAATAGTCTCGGTGCAGTTTTCACCACCTCGAAGCGGTTGCTGGGTGATTGATCGAGTCCGAACTTGAGTTGCGGTCGCGTCCGTGCATGTCGACCATTCGCACCAGTCAGACATCTTGCAGTCGACTGGAGGGCAATCCTGGGACTCTTCAAGCCACGGACACGCAGAGCCATTGTACAAAGGCTGCTGGAGAATATCACGAGAACGAGTTTGCGTTGCCGTTGTGTCTGTGCACGTTGTCCAGTCACTCCAGTTGCCTACGGCACAGTCCACAGGCATACACCTTTCCGTCTCGGTTGTTGCCGGACAATCGGTTCCACCACGAACCGCAGGCTGAACAATAGTGCGTGTGCGTGTTTTCACGAACGTATCCGTAGAGCAGTCAGTCCAGTTGCTCCAGTCGGAGACCGTACAGTTGATTGCATCGCATGGAGTCTCTTCATATGTTGACGGGCAAATCGTGCTTGTGTCACCGTAGGCTTCGACAGATACACTGCTATACGAGCTGCTGCCGTACATGGATGCAGGGGACTGGGTGATAGTTCGCGTCCGGAAGCGCACACTCGTGGATGCAGTGCAGATAGACCAGTCACTCCAGTCGCTCACCAGACACTTCTCGCAAGTGCGCACCTGTGTGAGTGGCGGGCAGTCCCTTCCGCCGTAAGCTGGCTGCACACGAATAGTCCGGTTGCGGATCTGGACGTTTGTGATCGGGTCGCAGTCCGACCACGCACCCCACGCCGTCACACCACAATCTACGCACTTGCACGGGCGGGTCTCCGAGAGAGCAGGGCATGCAGCACCGTAGCCAGTTGCATTTCGTGCAATCGAGCGAGTTCGAGTGCGCGTACTCGTCACCGGGTCGCAATCCGAAAACGGTCCCCAACCAGTCACCTTGCAATCGCGCGTCTCGCACACGTCGGTCATTGAAAGTGACGGGCACGATGCTCCTCCACGCTGAGGCGCCACAAGGATGTTACGACTGCAAGTCCGCGTGTTGGAATTGGTATCACAAGCTGAAAACTTGCCCCAGTTGCTGACAACGCAGTCGACGTCCGGGCATGCAGCAACATCGACAAGAGAAGGACACGCCCTGCCACCATCAGCATCCTGAATGATTGTTCGCGTGCGGTTCATGGTCTTGGTGATTGGGTCGCAATCCGAGTAGTTGCTCCATGCACTCACGGAGCAGTCAACAGGCTGGCAGCTTACTTCGTCCGTCAAGCATGGGCATGCTGCACCACCTCCAGAGCGTGGTGTGATGACAGTTCGAGTACGCCTTCGCTTGAAAGTCCGTCCACAGCATGAGCCAAAATCGCTCCAGTCGCTTACGACACAATCGATATTCGGCCTGCAGTTTGCAGTCTGGATCGTGACAGGACATGCCCTGCCACCGTACTGCGGGAGCTGCAAAACATCTCGAGTGCGATTCTTCAAGTTTGTCGCTGGGTCACAGTCACCCCAGTCGCTCCAGTCACTAACCTGGCAAGGGACTGGTTTCATGGCGCATGTCTTGTAATCAATCAACGCAGAGCATTCTTTCCCGCCGTTTAATGGAGAGACCGTGATGTTTCTTGTGCGGTACTTTTGTAGCAGGTCTGGGTCGCAGTCGCTCCAGTCACTCCAATCGCTGAGCTTGCAGTTGACAGGTGTGCACTTGGTTTCTTCCATGAGAGACCCGCAATCAGCTCCACCGTCAGCTTGTTGCAGCACCGTGCGGAATCGCTTCGTCGTCCATTTAGAGCTGTAGGTATCACTTGGGGCGCATGGCGTGTAGTCGCTCCACGAACTCACGATGCAGTCAGTGACTGTGCAATTGGTGGTCTCGGTGAGAGCTCCGCACTTGGCTCCTCCGTACTTCGCTGGTGTCAGGACCGTGCGAGTGCGTGACTTGGTGCTGGTCTTCTTGTTGCACTTTCCAAACGCGCTCCAATCGCTCAAAACGCAGTCAACCTTGTCGCAAGACACCGAGTCCGTGAGCGATGGGCAGTCCGCTCCACCATTTGAAGGGTTTGTGAGGATGATTCGCGTCCGAGTCTTCATACCGGTGTCGTCGCAGCACGCACCATAGTCGGTCCAGTTGCTCACAACACAGTCTACAGGCTGGCATGATAGGGTATCTGTCAGTGCCGGGCAGGCAGTTCCGCCATCTTGTGGAGACGTCACGATTGATCGAGTTCGTGTTTGAGTTCGTGTGGTGGCGTTGCAGGGACCGAACGCACTCCAGTCGCTTACAACACAATTTACGGGTGTGCATGGTACTTCTTCGACCAGAGCGGGACATGCAGCGCCACCGTCACAATCTTGGAGAATCTGGCGAGTTCGCCTCTTGGTCTTCCCCAACAAGATGTAGTCGCTCCAAAGACTAACTTTGCAGTCCGTTGGGTTGCAGTTCATGGTGTCGATCAGCGAAGGACACGCAGTTCCGCCGTATTGTGCTGGCGTAATGACAGTGCGGGTACGTGTGCGCAACCCAGTGGGGTTGCACTTGCTCCACGCGCTCCAGTCACTCACAACACAAGCAACTGTGTCACAAGGTGCAGTGTCCGTAAGTGCAGGGCAGGCAGCACCACCATTTTGAGGCTGCTGCATCACATTCCGCGTTCGCGTCTTCAAAAGAGTCAGCGAGTTACACGCGCACCAATCGCTCCATGCGCTTACTTGGCAGTCCAGGCAGGTAACAGACTCGGTGAGTGCAGGGCAAGCCTTGCCCCCGTTCGAAGCGGGTGTCACGACAGTTCGTGTTCGTGTCCGTAGCTTTGTGATCGAGTCGCAGGTATTGGATGACCACGTCCAGTCGCTCACAACACAATCGACAGGCGAGCACGTGACTTCTTCCTCCAGAGCTGGGCATGCACTGCCACCGTCGCACTGCTGGATGATTGTTCGTGTGCGCTTCTTGGTCTTTCCGCCATTGCTGGCGACGGGGACGTAGTCGCTCCAGGCGCTCACCTTGCAGTCTGTAGGCGTGCACACCTGGGTATCAGTGAGTGCAGGGCACGCCGTCCCGCCGTAGGCGACCGGCGTGATCACAGCGCGGGTTCGAGTTCGCAGCTTGGTGGTTCCATCACAAGCACCCCAGTCAGTCCAATTGCCCACTACGCAGTTGACTTTGTCACATGTCGTCGTCTCCGTCAAAGCAGGACAAGCTGCTCCGCCGTTGAGTGGAGCTGTGACGACCACGCGCGAGCGAGTCTTGGTCCCCGATGTCGCGTCACACGCAGAGAAATTGCTCCATGCACCAACTTGGCAGTCGGCACAGGCCACGGTCTCCGTCAAAGCAGGGCAAGCGTTTCCTCCACCACTCGCTTGGACCACGACAGTGCGTGTCCGCGTCCGCTTCTGCGTCGTTGAGTCACATGACGTGGACCAGCTCCAGTCGCTCACGACGCAGTCCACTTTATCGCAAGTTGTTTCATCCACGAGGTTGGGGCACGGAGCTCCGCCGTCCTCGGGTTGGCACGTGACGACGCGAGTTCGCCGCTTCTTGTTGCCGACAATAACGTAGTCGCTCCATGGCCCAACCGCGCAATCCTTCGGCGTGCACGTTTGTGTATCGGTGAGCTGCGGGCAGGCGGCCCCGCCGTACTTGGCTGGCGTCGTCACCGTGCGTGTGCGGGTCTTGGAGCCCTTGATGCACGCCCCAAAGTCGCTCCAGGCGGTCACGACGCAGTCAATCTTGTCGCACGAAGTTGACTCGGTGAGTGCTGGGCAGCAGGCACCACCGTCAACTGCATCCTGCAGCACCGTGCGGGTGCGAGTCTTGGTTCCCGAGTAGTCGTTGCACGTGGAGTAGTCTGACCAGGCGGACACGACGCAGTCCTTGGGCACGCACTTGACCGACTCCTCGAGGCACGGACACGCCGCGCCACCGTTGCTCGCAGCCGTCAGCACCGAGCGCGTGCGCTTCTTCATGCCCGTCCAGTAGCTGCAGGCAGAGTAGTCGGACCAGTCCGACACAACGCAGTCCACCTTGCTCCAGCTCGAGTATGAGCTGTACCAGTTGTTGCTTGTGCCATAGTTGTTGCCGTAGCTCGTGCCGTAGTTTGAGCTGTAGCTAGTGCCGTAGTTCGAGTTGTAGTTGTTGCCGTAGCTCGTGCCCGACGAATATCCGTTCGAGTTGAGCGCGGTGGAGACGGCATTAATGATGTTCTGCACGAAGAACTCCTCCTTGGCCTCGACTTGCTCGCGACCGCCGAGTGCCACGAGCAGCGCCACGAGCGACCACCGCGCCATCCTCATGACGTGCAGGCCGCCAAGCGAGTCGAAAAGTGAGCTGCCGGTGGTGGAAGATCGCAGTCGACTCGAGTGCTGCAGAGGAGGAATCCTCGTCCGCAGCTCATGGGCGTCAAGCGATCTTTCCTCGCTTTGACACGCATGAGACTTGGTGTATGGCGCGCCTCGAGCGGTCGCCAAGAGCGTTTCGCCCGCGCCATGGGATCCGTCGCCGCCGACTGCTCACGAGGATCGCGAGATCCATCGGCCACTTGCTTTGCGGTTCTGTATGCGGTCGCCTCGATGCCACGCGCGACTGGTGGCCGGCGTTTCCTACTAAACCACGGTTTCCTGCTAAACCGCGGTTGACTGCTAATGCGCGGTTTCCTGCTAGTCGAGATGCATGAAGGTGCCGTCGTGAAAAACATGGAGTGGGGGACGCACCGCCGAGTAGTTTCACGAGTTGCTTGTATTGAGAGCGGCGGTTCTACCTACACACGCATGCATGGCTGCCATGTCATGCCTCACAGAACACGTACAATTGTTGGCCGTCTACGAGGCTCCCTCGACCGCGCCAGTCTAGCCGAACACCTGGTGGTTCGGCGTCTCGACGTACACCCAGAGGCAGATGACGATCAGGGTGATGGCGAGCGAGAAGCTGCCGACGATGTTACCCTGGTCCGTCAGACTCTTGTGGCTCCAGCCGAAGTACGTCTGCAGACTCATGCGGACCATGGGACCGAGCTGGCTCGCGGTAAAGCCTCCCAGGAAGATCGAAGCGAACAACAGCGGCGTGCCGTGCGTCGTCGAGGCGTTGTTGTAGGCGCAGAAGTAGTCGACAATGCGCCACATCATACCAAAGATCATTGCCAGGAATACCAGCAGGTTCGGGATCTCCATTGGGCTGTTGCCACCCAGAGCACCCGTGTTCGCCCACGATGCCTCCTTGCCCGTGATCTTCCAGTAGAAGGCCTCAAACACGGCCAGCACGTGCACGAACGCGTACGAGAACCACGTCTGCTGACTACGCAGCACATCGTCGTTGTCGACCGTACGGTTGGACAGCGCCGACAAAATACTCTGGGCAACAATCTTAGGGACGAGCGCCATGAGCAGACGGAGACCTGACGTGTAAATCGGAGCCTGACCACTGTACAGGAAGAAACCCGTGCAGTAGAAGAAGAAGATAGCGGGGAATGAACCGATCGGGTACACCGTCAAGTTCATGAAGAACACCCAGCGCATGAAACGGCTGTACTTGCGCGGCGGCGGGAGCTCTACCTGCGGCGGCTGCCACTCGGGATCCACGAGGCTGCGCTTGTTGCGGAGGAAAATCTGGAAGTTACCCTTGGCCCAGCGCTTGCGCTGAGCGAGCGCAGCAGCCACCGACTCGGGGACGGCGCCTTCAGCCAGGCGAATACGGTCGCTCTCCTCACCCTCGAGATCCTTGCGGAAGTACAGACCCTTCCAACCCTTGTCAATCATCATCTTGCCCGTAAACGCATCCTCAGTCAGCGATCCGTACTGGATACCGCACACCGAGTCAAGCGCCTCACGACGGAAAATGGCGTTGGTTCCAGCGAACGATGCACACTCATAGCCATCCATACCAGTCTGGGCCGAATCGAAGAACGTCGAGTTACGGTGACCGCACGGGTCGCCGAGACGGAGCTGTAGGCAGTCCTCGAAGTACTGCGGGGTCTGCACGTAGCCAACCTGGTTCACGGACACGTGGTCGGAGTAGTCATCTGCAGAGATGCCAACGAATTGGGCAGATTGGCGACGGCTGTTGACGCGACGCATGCACTTCTTGCACATGCCCTTGGACTGCGTGATCTTGTTACCGCAGTCCGAGCAGACCATGCGCTCGGTCATGGTGTTCTGCGTCTGACGGCGATGGAGCTGGGACTTGGTATGGCCAGAAGCGTTGTAGCAGTCCTTCGAGCAGAACGAGATCTGCGGCTCAGGAACACCGGCAGCCTGGCAAAGTGCACAACAGATCTTGCCGAGGTCACCACATCCAGGAGCGCAGCAGCGCGTGATCTTGGAGTTCTTCGGTGCGTCAAAGAAGAACGGAAGCGTCGCCTGGATGAACATCTCGTGCGGCTTCATGTCATTGTCGAGAATAATAGCGTAGCGACCGCAAGCGCCTTCGTTGTAAAGCACATTGTTGATGTTGCCAGCCTTACTGTGGTGCACAGGCGGCTTGATGCGACCCACGAACGTCACCTTCGGGTAGCCCTGGTACACGTAGTCGTCACGCACCGAGCCAACGGCACAATCCGCACGGTTCACAACGCGGGGGTTCTGTGCAGTCGGCATCTTCACCGAAGTGTGTTGCTTGCGGAACTCCTCCACCTCCATGTCCTCCGACTCGCACACGCGCTCGTACAGGAACTGCGCGACCTCGTGACGAACATCGCCAGCGTCTTCGATCACACCTCGGTTGACGCTGACCTTAGGTATCGTAGCACCAGGCTCCCACTTCGATTTGCAGTAGCCATCGTCGCAAATCCAGACGTGGAAAAGGTGTGGCGGGTAGTCAAGGTTGAAAATCATCTCGAGCGTGGCAATCGTGTCTTCAGCAGGCTCGGCGTAGTGGCATAGCAAGATGTCGACCGTCGGCCACTTCTCGGGAGGAAAGTGGGGCTCGAAGTCACGGAGGTAGCGAGCGCCACGACGCACAGGCTTCCACATGCCGAGGTAGTAAAGGAATCCTAGCGAGATCGAGATGAACTCGGCCAGGTAGAAGAGGAAGTAGGACACCCAGTGCGGGATCGACGGCTCAAAGAAGCACTGGACTTCTTCAATACCAGCAGACCACCAGTACCACTCGGGCGGGTTCCACATGCCGTTGAAGGGCTTGTCGCCGCATTGAATAGTGTCCGAGCGCGTCTGCTGGATGTAGGTGCACGTCTCAGTCTTGTACTTGACGTCACACGGCGCAATACCGAGCGGGAACCACAGCACGATACCGGCCAGCTCGATGAGCGCCGTGATGACGAATACGACGTAGAAGAAGCGGTAGCTGCCGCGGCCCTTCATCTCGTAGACGCGCACGTTGGGGAGGTCGCGCTTGACGACGTTGCCGCTCCCCGCCGACATGACGGTGAACTCGAGCGCGTCGAACCACATGGCGAAGTCCGAGTCTGTCTCGGGACACACCAGCCATACTCGGTGGCGCGTGTGGATGGCGATACCTCGCGCGGGCAGGTCGAGGCGCTCGCTCTGCTCTAGCTTGAAAGCGTCTCGCAGGTCGATGGCGCCGACGACGAGCTCTGCGTTTCTCGAGTTGAAGTACTTGCGGCAGTCGACAAAGTCGTGGAAGTAGTAGATCTTGTTGCCCTCGAGCGCGAAGTATCGCTTGCGCCAGGACTTGGCGACGGGTCCCTTAAACTTGCGCGAGCCCTGCTTGTGCATCCATCCGTGCACCGTGATGCGGCCGATGGCCTCGTTCTCGTCTGCCTTGGTGAGCTCCGAGATGGCCTTCTGCGTGTCGTCGGTCGACTCGGCGCGCTTGAAGAGCGCCTGCTGCAGCTCGCCGTTGCTGGCCGCGAAGCCCGACTCGCTCTCGACCGGCTGGTGGTACGTGGCGTTCGGCGTCTGGTTGTACGCGTCGTTCTCGGGGATGCGCATGCTCGCGTCCTGCCAGTTGGACATGGCGCTCGCCTTGCGCCTCGGCGGAGCTTCAGGCGGGCGGGCGGTCGGGCGCTCACGGAGCTCGCGGCGCGGCGGTCGGCGCCGTTCTTTCTCGTCGCTGCTCGCCGGTCGACGAGCTGGAGACTGCGGGGGATTGTATGGGAAAGCCAGGAGCGGGCACCGCGGCGCTACCGGTTTGGATCGGTGCTGCGAAAAATTGCGAGGTGTACAGTTCGCCTGCAATCCATATCGGGATCTTTGGGGTATGCAGTGCGGAGGGTTTTTTCAGCTTGATGTTGGAAGTTAACCGAATCGGGTTCCGAAGGGTATGCGCGCGCTGGTTATTGAAGGGGATAGGTGAGCGCGAGTCAGCGATTGTGGGACGGGACGACGCGAGCGAGCGTGCTGTGCGACAGAAATTAACCGGTGTATTACCGGTAAAGCCGGTAAAACCGGTGTCATCCCTCGACCAATCGCAGCTCGGCGGCACTTTCATCCACTCACAAGCCCCCATTCTCCACAAAACCCGCTTTTCACTTGCGGTTTGTATACTCGCTCGCCTGCAACATGCGACGAGGTGCGCCAAGATTCCCCATGAAGAACCGGAAAGGCCGCATGGCGCTCCTCGACCTGTCGGCGCTGCCGCCGGGCGTCGCCGCGCGCGTCGCCCGCTTCGGCTGGAGCGCGCGCTCGGCCGCGGGCGCGGGGCTGCTGGCCGTCGTCCTGTTGCTGCTGCGCGGCGGCGAGCGAGACGCGGCGGGCGCCTTGGACGCGGCGGCCAGGGGCGGCCACTTGGCGGTGGTGCGCGCGCTGCACGCCCGCGGGGCGGCGGGCTCGGCGTTCGCGATGAACATGGCGGCGGCCAGCGGACACTTGGAGACCGTCAGGTTCCTGCACGTGCACCGGAGCGAGGGCTGCACGGCGTTCGCCATGGACGCGGCGGCCGCCAACGGACACCTGGAGACGGTCAGGTTCCTGCACGTGCACCGGCGGGAGGGCTGCTCGACGGCCGCGATCGACCTCGCGGCCGCGCGCGGGTGGACGCGCGTCGTCGAGTTCCTGCACAGACACCGCTCGGAGGGGTTCACGGTCGCGGCGGTGGACCGTGCGGCGCAGAACGGACACGTGGACGTCGTGCGGTACCTCGTCGAGCGGTGCTCGGCCGAGTTCACGACCCTGGCGATCGCGTGGGCGAGCCAGAACGGACACGTTGAGATCGCCTCGTACCTGAGGCAGGAGATGGGGGCGAGGAGGCAGCTCGGCGCCGCTTACCGCTCGGGTATTGCGGGCGTCTCGATGGCTCCTGCCGCCGCCCTGGCGGTCTAGTTGGATGGTGAATGCAGTTGACATGTACGGACGGACCGGTGGGTCTCTGTTGATGATGATTATTACACTCGGCAACGGGGCCGATCCAATTTCGTGTTGATAGTGAGGAGCGACGGGATTTACAGCTTGACGTCGCGTCAAGGCGACTCGCGGCGGAAGACAGACAGCTAGATGTGGGCGGTGTACACGAACATGCGCGTGCAGGTGGGCGTCTGCACGAGCGCGGGCTCCCCGGGGGAGATGGCGACCTCCTCGAGCTCGACTTTGACGACTGGCTCGGCGGTGCGGCGCTTGGACTTGAGCTTGAGCACCGCGGCGACCAGCACGACTACGACGGCGGCCGCGACGGCGGCCCACACGATGGCGTGGGAGGTGAAGGAGCCCGAGGAGCTCACGTCGGACTCGTCGAGCCTCCGACGGACGCTGGCACTGGAGATGACGCTGGTTGCCAGCGGGGAAGCCTGGGTCACCGCCACATGAGCGGCGAGCTGGAGCAGAAGGGCGGCGACGAGCACGGCGGAGGGGGCAAGCGGCATGCGGGGGCGGGGATTTCTCTCGGGACGAGAAGAAATGGAGAGTGAGCAGGCTCAAGCGATGAGTGTACGGCCCGGCCTCCGCCACGCTGGACAACCCCCGTGAAGCCACCCCCTGGCTCGTCCATCATCAATTCTCGACACTTCTTCCGCATCTGCGCGACCAGCACGGTGCGGGAACACGAAAAGATACGTCTGTGACTGCGCAAAACGGACGCGGGGGAACGCTGACTTGGGCGTTGTATGCGCGGGGAGTTCGTCCGGGTTGACGGAAACACGCAACACGGGCAAAGATACGAGAGACCGGCGGCTGCCGTGAGGCCTTGAAGGCTCAGCAAGCGAACCGCCTCCACGGGAACTGGCTGCCAAGTTCTCGCGAGAAGCATGAAGGGCGTCTCGATCTCGATCTTGATCGCGAACGCACGCCATGCTCGCTTCACGGCTGTTTACATCCCGGCGGGCGCAGTCCGACCCTGACACTCGGCTGGTTCAAGGGAACACTAGTGGGGGTCTCGGTGGGGCTGCATGAGCATGGCATGACTCGATTGGATCGGATTGGAATGGATTGGTGGGTGTCTTGCGGATCTTGGTGATGGCAGTGCGAGTTGGAGGCGAAAGTTTTTCCGCGGGAGTGTCGCGACTGTGATGACAGATCTCTGTGGACGCCAGCCCCAGAGACCCGAAGCCCAACCTTTGCAGGAAGAAAGAGCACGAGACTGTCGACGTTCGTACTTCAGCAGGTTTGTTTTGTTGTCACAGAAACGCCATGGCAGCTGGCAGAGAATGCAGACGCAGATCAACCAAGTTGTTTGCATGCGAATGCCAAGCGTCGAGATTCAAGCAGGACGAGCAGGGAGCGAGCAAACCGGGCAGTGTCAAACGCGGAAAATTGTGAATACTGTACCTACGTGGAGCGCTCTATTGAGAGCATATTTGCTCCTTCAAGCGACCTTCGTGCAACGAAGACAACGAAATTGAAGTTGCTGCCAACGATGGCGGTATGACTCGCAGTAACGGCGCCTGACGCCCTCACGCTGCCACTAACACACGCATCAGCAGCAAAGCTATCACTCGCGTCAGCAGCGAAACTACCACTTGCATTCTCTGCAGAAAAACCTACAGCTCCATCGGCAGCACCCCTGGCTGCAGCAGTCTTCGCAGACGTGAGCACCGACGCGTCGAGCCCCGCCATCTCGCAGCGCATCGCCGTCAGGATCAGCTTGTACTGGTCGCCACTCAGCTCACCACTTAGCGCCTTCGTCAGGTCATCACTGTACAGCTCCGCGTACGTCTTCTTCAGCAGCGCGATCTCGACGCTCGACCGAGCCACCACCACCGGGTAGACCCACTACTCGATCGATCGTGCACAGTCCCTTGCTCGCCTTGTGTAGGATGTGCGATTCCGTATATGTCGGATCGATCTGGTCGTGTTGGCAGCCTCGCGCTTTCAGCTTCTGGCACCCGACTGCCTTGTTGGCTTTTGGGCTCGGCTTTTGGTGGCTTTTGCCAAAAACCATCAAAAGCCATCAAAAGCCACATGGTGTTAGGTCAAAAGCCACGCTAGTCAGTACGCCAGCACATTTTCGAAAAGCTTGGCTTTTGCCAACAATGTTCACGCGACCTTCGTGCAACTAGGACAACGAAAGTGATGTTTCCGCCAACGATGAAGACAACACGGCGCCGCAGAGAACTCGACGACACATTGCTGGCCCTTTTCTCTTAGAATGACCTGCTTCAGCAATTAGTGAAGAGGAATTTCTACGATTTGCATCACGGATCTAAAAAGATACACCGCTTGTAACATGTTCAGTAGGAAAGATTCAAGCTTCATGGATGCTTCAAACCAACTCAATATCGGTCTACTGCAACTGATCAAAGTACCCGCCCTCACTCGCAAGCTCACGGAACACGCTACCTTCACGCGCCACCAACTCGCGAGGAGCACCAAACTCCACCACCTTCCCGTCGCTCAACACCATGATACGATCCGAGTCCAGCACCGTCGTCAAACGGTGAGCGATCGTCAGCACCGTCGCATCCTGGAAGTCCCTATCGATCATCGCCTGCAGTTTCTTCTCCGTCGCGTGGTCGATCGACGCCGTCGCCTCATCCATCGCCACGATGCGGCTCTTGGTCAGCAGTGCACGAGCCATGCACAGCAACTGCCGCTCGCCCACACTGAAATTCTCTCCATTCTCACTCAGCTCGTGGGCCAGCTTGCCATCAAGCTCAGACACCTGCTGCTTCATGTCCACCCTGTCGAGCGCGTCCCAGATGTCGGCGTCCGAGAACTCGTCGAACGGATCCATGTATGCGCGCAGCGTTCCCTTGAAGAGCACGGGCGACTGCGGAATGATGGACATGTGCGAGCGCAGTGTTCGGAGCGGCATGGTGGAGATGTCGACCCCATCGATGAGGATGCGTCCGGAGACGAGCTCGTTGATGCGGAAGAGCGCCATGGTGAGACTGGATTTGCCTGCTCCGGTGCGTCCGACGATGCCGATTTTCTCATTGTTGCGGATGTCGAATGAGATACCCTTGAGCACTGGTGCGCCGCCTTCCTTGTAGCTGAAGACGACATTGTCGAATGTGATGGTTCCCTTGGTGGGCCACTCGGGTTGTGGCTCGATAGTGAGGTTGTTGCTCTTGCCTTCTGAAGGAATGTTGGAGAACTCGAAGACGCGTTCCGGGGCCACCATTTGAATCTCCAACCACGCCCATGTATCAACCAAATTGACTAGCCGACCGTCAATGTTCAATG
Source organism: Phytopythium helicoides (assembly GCA_024867545.1). Classification (NCBI taxonomy): domain Eukaryota; phylum Oomycota; class Peronosporomycetes; order Pythiales; family Pythiaceae; genus Phytopythium; species Phytopythium helicoides. The sequence goes on along the minus strand of JANFNE010000028.1, from coordinate 203,847 downwards.
CATATGTGAAGGCGACGCCAACCATACCAGGAGAGACAATCCCTCGGAGATATACCAGCGACGACACAATGCAGATCACAATCGCACAACCAAGAAGCTCCATCCGGAGTTTAAACCACTGACTTGCAACAGTTTCGGCGTACCACGCGCGATTGTTCACATCGTTACGAGCAAAGTTCTCGTCGAGGATACGATGAACACTATCTTGGCCAAATGCTCGGATGGTCACGACACCATCCTCCGACTGAGAGATGTGGCTGAGGACCGGTGAAGAGGCGACCTTCAGAAGACGAGAGATCTCTCGAGATGGCAGCAGATATAAACTTCCGATGCTCACGTAGATGTAAGCAAGTGGGATGACGAACAAACCGAGAATGCGGACGATGTAAACAGCCGTGGCAAGCTGACAGCACATGATAATAGCCACGGCTAAGAAGTTCCCAAATGTAAATGGAAGGTCGGTGTCGAGCGACGCAATATCATCCCCATACCGATTGGTGATTCGGCCGATTGGGTTTACATCGAAGAATCGCAACGGAGCACTCAATAATGACTTCGTCATCGACTCAAACATTAAACGAGCGCCTCGGAGACCAACGATGGTGACTGCGAAAGCTCGCGCCGACACCACCAAAGCACTTCCACCACAAAGCAGCACATAGATCTCCATATTGTACGTCGTCTTTTTCAGGTCGTAAGCGGCATCTTTCTGTCCGGTCCAATGACTCAACCACAGATCACTCGAAATCTGGAAACCTTGCCACATAATTTGGATCAAGATCAACAGCAAGCAAACCTTGAAGCCTCCCAAAGCATTGAAGTAATGTGAGAAAACAGCGAGTGAAACACGACCAACTTTGCGATCTTCGTCGTCAATCAAACGACCTTCCGTCGAGCTTCCCAATTCATTCAAATCCTTCGCGTCATCAACCTTCGTAGATTTTGTGGGCTTCACGTACGAGCTGCGTGATCGCTTCGGATCTCGCTTGAGCACTTCGGCAGCAATCACTTTACCATCTTGAATCATCACGCGTACGTTGACCGCCTCTGAAGCGATGATATCCGGACTGTGAGTCACCAAAATTACAGTCTTGTCCTCAAGGAATCCGCAAATGCACTTGCTGAAGATCTCACTCTGAACAACTGCGTCCACCGCAGCCAGCGGAGAATCCAGAATGAAAATGTCAGCATCCGAGTAGCATGCACGAGCCAAACTCACACGAGCCTTCTGTCCGCCTGATAGATTGACACCCTTTTGTCCGATCTCCGTCAAGTCCCCGCCGGGAAACTGTTTCAGATCAGGAAGAAGTCCACACGCATCCAACACTCGTTGATATTTTCGCTCATCGAGAGGATGTCCGAACAGGATGTTGTCGCGGATCGACATGTTCTGGATCCACGGTTGCTGTGCGTAGTACGCAACGGAGCCGGCGACGAAGACTCGACCAGCGGTTTTGGTCATCTCTCCTAGAAGTGCTGCACACAAAGATGATTTTCCGGCTCCGACTGGTCCTTGAACAACGACGAGGTCTCCTTTCTTGATCTGGAGTTGTAGGTTGCTAAAGATCGTCGCCTCGTTTGTCCACTGGAAAGATGCGTTCTCAATTGACACGATAACGCCATCTTCATTCGGCTTGTGTGCGCGAGTAACATTGGTTGGGTCTACTTCGGGCAAATTCAGGTACTCTCCCATGCGATCAATCGAAATCTTTGACACGAGGAATACCTGGATTAATGTCGGTAGCAAGTTAAGTGGGTTCCTCAACGAATTGAAGAGCGCGATTGCAGTGAAGACCTTGGCAGCAGTCAGTGTTTCTTTCATAACCAGCGCATACACCGCGAAGGAGATGGTCGAGACTAACAGCGGCCCCACCCACATGACAACAATGGTTGTGGAAATGTTGTAGAGGAGCCGTGCCGCCTGACGCAGCTCTTCAGATCGTACTTTCATGATCTTGTCGAAGAACTTGCTTTCCCACGCGTTCAACTTGACGATCTGGATAGCGCTGAAGACCTCCTTGACAACTTTCATACGATCGTCTTTACGTTCCATCATGGTGTCATAAGCATCGTGGCTTGCCTTTCTTATGAAGAATGTGACGACCAGTGAGAGGGCAATGACAGCCAATCCAGCGAACGCAGCCCAGCCGATGACATAGTACAGCATGTAGACGGAGATGCTAATTTGGATAGGCAATATCCAAACGTTGTTGAACTGTCGCGCCAACCACATAATGTTGGACATGTCGGACGTGAACAGATTCGAGATCTCGACCACCTTGACATCACTGCGAGTTTGCAAGCTGCGACGCATGGCCTTGCGAAAGAGCAACCCCTTGAGACCCGCCAGAAGTCGGATTGCCATCACATCGAGTGCGAACGTCGATTGTGTCGACAAAAAAGCGATGAGGAGACGCGAGGTGAAGAAAGCACCGAGCCACCGTGTCAAGTCACTCACATCAATCTCCGGCGAAGCGAAAGTGTCGATTAGGTGGTGCAATACAACCGGAGCGAACAGGTTGCAGGCCGCTGTGAGTCCGGATGCAACACCACACAAGCCGATTTGGGCACCATACGTCGCGACGATGGCTCGGACCAGCGATCGTCCGTGGCGCTCGTATTGTTGCTGGAATTGCTTGAAGGCGACTGCAGACTGGTTCTCGCCCTCGAGCTCCCACAGGTCGTCCATGTTGAGCTGTCGTTCATTGCCGATCTTCATCGTGTGGTTGGCGTAACGGAAGAGTAGTCGGGAGATCCATGACGCGGCGCTTGGCGGTGTTGGAGGCGTTGACTTGATTTTCTGCTTATCCTCGAACGTCGCGTAGTCGCGGGTGGATGCTTGTGTCAACGGTAAGGAGCTCATGGAGACTGGAGCTGTGAAGTCGCTGGCGAATCCGAGAGTGAGCGATTTGGCCGTTTTCCCCCAAAATCTGTCACCTTGATCCATAACGCTCTGTACTCAGATCAGGGTAAAGTACTGTCGGAACTGACTGAAGTTGCGAGTGATCCCGTGCGCATCACAGCAGTCACTTCAGCGGCATTTCTGCCAAAAGTGGGGTGCTGTGGATCGAAGGCTGGCGAATTTAATGCCAACTCGCAGCGAACAAAGGCTCTTTGCATTTGAGTTCGTTCTATCCAGACCCGCGGTCGATAGTCTAAAGCGCCTGCAGGCTTTAGGAGCAGGTGTTACACCTGATAGGTTGAGTCGCAAAGGATAGTTGTGCGCATTTTGTAGATGCTGCAAACGAATCGCGAATGCTCTAGATCAATTCGCCTAATGACTGAATTATGGTGTTATACTCCTTTTTTGACGAACTCCACTTCCACTTCGATCATCCCTATCACCATTCTCTCGACTCCACAAACAAACACACCAATCACACACACACATCAATGCAAAAAAAAAAAAAAAAAAAAAAAAAGTCTGGCTGCTAGGGGTTCGTCTTAAAGACCCTGTCTGGCTTCATCGGTGTACCAACACCGGAGATTGGCCAGAGGAGCTCAGACTGTTTCAAGTTGTAGCTGCACGCACTTGGCAGCCACTCCAAGACTACGCTCTCAAGATGGAGGCTGGTTGGACCGATAACATGAGCGTATTCACCTCCGCTCTGCTAGTGCTTCTGGTGTGTGCCTACTGCAAGACTCGTACCACCCAGCGTGGCACCGACCCGCCTCATGCCACTTTCTCTCAACAAAATCAAGAACCAGCATTCCTACTTGAGAATGATATTTTTGACTTCCATGTTAGATTTACAATGCCGTGCGTGGCCCGGACAGCTCTGAATACTTACCGTTCAGAACCATTTGCAGTCAACAACATCCTTCGCGTTTGAGTCAAGGAGCACCTCGCTGAAGTGACCGACGTGCCGGCGGTCGATTTCGATGACCTGCGAGCGATCATGCTGCTAGCCTCATGCATCCCCAAGCTAGGTGGCATCCTCACCTGCGATAACCCGTCGAAACTGTGATTGGCTTCGTCTGTCACCGTGCCGTGATAAACATGGTCCTGATCCGGTATGACGCGATGGAGTCGTGAGCCACGAAGCTGACTTCGTTGAACGCGAACGCACCGGTGTCGTCCGGCTCAGTTAGCGGTTCTGCCTTTGACGAGTGGCGATGGCTGGTCGACGAGTGGCTCGGTGGTCATCTCAACGCAGCAGCAGTAGCAGCGGCGGCGGCAACGTGAATGTGACGAGCTACAACTCTGGTGCCTCGAGTGGGCCCGTGCGCATTGGAATCGGATCGTCGGCGTCGTTTGTCAGCAAGATCGACATCGCGGACGGATCTTCCGTGAACGGCAGCGCGAGTATATTGAACGGTGCGGGTAAGTCGATGTTGTGAGCGTGGGTTGAAGTGCTGCGACGGGTGCCGTGAAGAGCGGAGTCGTGCGATCTCGTAGGGTGCGTCCACGACTGCTTCTGGCGGTGTGGTGAGCGTGTCTGGCGATTCTGGCGGCCAGTCTGGAGGAAACGTGACTTTCCCTGGCGGCGCGAGCTCTGCAAGCACGACGTCGACGAGCTCAGTGACCAGTGACGTCCTACTTTCTATTGCTGGATGCTATGAGGATCTGTGTCGCTTCAATGTCGGGAGATTGCTTGGAGGAAGCACGGTGGTGGCAATTAGAGCTAGCACAATGTGTAGCCGTGAGTCGTCATCTGTGGCGGCGTGGTAGGAGTGGTGACCAGATGTGCCGACAGTCGCAGCAATGGAGCATCCGGTTGCTTGTGCATCTTGAGCAGCATCGCAATGACAAGCTGGACCAGCGTTGGCATAAGTGCTAGCATGCAGCGGCGGAGGCGTCGTGTCTGTGACAATTGGAGGTAGGTATAGGTCGATGGGGATGTCTGGTATCTACTGTCTAGTTGCCCTCACTCGATCGGACGAAGCTCTATTGCAATCGATTTCGCTGAGTGATCTTACACTCATCGAGACCTGAAAGCGAGGGTATTAGCAGCGATTCATGCCGTCTCAGAGCGACGTCGAAAAAATGGAGTCCTAAAGTGTGTGTGTGTCGATATCTTACATTTGAAGTTGCCGCCAACGATGGCGGTATGACTCGCAGCAACGGCGCCTGACGCTCTCACGCTGCCACTAACACACGCATCAGCAGCAAAGCTATCACTCGCGTCAGCAGCGAAACTACCACTTGCATTCTCTGCAGCAAAACCAACAGCACCATCGGCAGCACCCCTGGCTGCAGCAGTCTTCGCAGACGTGAGCACCGACGCGTCGAGCCCCGCCATCTCGCAGCGCATCGCCGCCAGGATCAGCTTGTACTGGTCGCCACTCAGCTCACCACTTAGCGCCTTCGTCAGGTCATCACTGTACAGCTCCGCGTACGTCTTCTTCAGCAGCGCGATCTCGACGCTCGACCGAGCCGCCACCACCGGGTAGACCCACTACTCGATCGATCGTGCACAGTCCCTTGCTCGCCTTGTGTAGGATGTGCGATTCCGTATATGTCGGATCGATCTGGTCGTGTTGGCAGCCTCGCGCCTTCAGCTTCTGGCACCCGACTGCCTTGTTGGCTTTTGGGCTCGGCTTTTGGTGGCTTTTGCCAAAAGCCATCAAACTTTTGCCAACAATGTTACGCGACCTTCGTGCAACTAGGACAACGAAAGTGATGTTTCCGCCAACGATGAAGACAACACGGCGCCACAGAGAACTCGACGACACATTGCTGGCCCTTTTCTCTTAGAATGACCTGCTTCAGCAATTAGTGAAGAGGAATTTCTACGATTTGCATCACGGATCTAAAAAGATACACCGCTTGTAACATGTTCAGTAGGAAAGATTCAAGCTTCATGGATGCTTCAAACCAACTCAATATCGGTCTACTGCAACTGATCAAAGTACCCGCCCTCACTCGCAAGCTCACGGAACACGCTACCTTCACGCGCCACCAACTCGCGAGGAGCACCAAACTCCACCACCTTCCCGTCGCTCAACACCATGATACGATCCGAGTCCAGCACCGTCGTCAAACGGTGAGCGATCGTCAGCACCGTCGCATCCTGGAAGTCCCCATCGATCATCGCCTGTAGTTTCTTCTCCGTCGCGTGGTCGATCGACGCCGTCGCCTCATCCATCACCACGATGCGGCTCTTGGTCAGCAGCGCGCGAGCCATGCACAACAACTGCCGCTCGCCCACACTGAAATTCTCTCCATTCTCACTCAGCTCGTGGGCCAGCTTTCCATCAAGCTCAGACACCTGCTGCTTCATGTCCACCTTGTCGAGCGCGTCCCAGATGTCGGCGTTCAAGAACTCGTCGAACGGATCCATGTATGCGCGCAACGTTCCCTTGAAGAGCACGGGTGACTGCGGAATGATGGACATGTGCGAGCGCAGTGTTCGGAGCGGCATGGTGGAGATGTCGACCCCATCAATGAGGATACGTCCGGATACGAGCTCGTTGATGCGGAAGAGCGCCATGGTGAGACTGGATTTGCCTGCTCCGGTGCGTCCGACGATGCCGATTTTCTCATTGTTGCGGATGTCGAATGAAATACCCTTGAGTACTGGTGCTCCGCCTTCCTTGTAGCTGAAGACGACGCTGTCGAATGTGATGGTTCCCTTGGTGGGCCACTCGGGTTGTGGATCGATAGTGAGGCTGTTGCTTTTACCTTCTGAAGGAATGTTGGAGAACTCGAAGACGCGTTCTGGGGCCACCATCCCAATTTCGAGCCGAGCCCATGCATTCACCAGATTGGCTAACTGACTGTCAATGTTCAATGCATATGTGAAGGCGACGCCAACTATGCCTGGAGAGAGCACTCCTCGGAGATACACCAGTGAAGACACAATGCAGATCACGATCGCACAACCAAGAAGCTCCATCCGGAGCTTAAACCACTGACTTGCAACAGTTTCGGCGTACCACGCGCGATTGTTCACATCGTTACGAGCAAAGTTCTCGTCGAAGATACGATGAACACTATCTTGGCCAAATGCTCGGATGGTCACGACACCATCCTCCGACTGAGAGATGTGGCTGAGGACTGGTGAAGAAGCAATCTTCAAAAGACGAGAGATCTCTCGAGATGGTAGCAAATAGAAACTTCCGATGCTTACGTAGATGTAAGCAAGCGGGATGACGAACAAACCGAGAATGCGGAGGATGTAAACAGCCGTGGCAAGCTGACAGCACATGATAATAACCACAGCTAAGAAGCTCCCAAAGACGAAGGGAAGATTCGTGTCGAGCGACGCAATATCATCTCCATACCGATTGGTGATTCGGCCGATTGGGTTTACATCGAAGAATCGCAACGGAGCACTCAATAATGACTTCGTCATCGACTCAAACATTAAACGAGCGCCTCGAAGGCCAAAAGCGGCGACTGCAAAAGCTCGCGCCGACACCATCAAAGCGCTTCCACCACAAAGCAGCACATAGATCTCCATATTGTACGTCGTCTTTTTCAGGTCGTAAGCGGCATCTTTCTGTCCGGTCCAATGACTCAACCACAGATCACTCGAAATCTGGAAACCTTGCCACATAATTTGGATCAAGATCAACAGCAAGCAAACCTTGAAGCCTCCCAAAGCATTCAAGTAATGTGAGAACACAGCGAGCGAAACACGACCAGCTTTGCGGTCTTCGTCATCAATCAAACGACCTTCCGTCGAGCTTCCCAGCTCATTCAAATCTTTCGCTCCATCAACCATCGTAGGTTTTGTGGACTTCACGTACGAGCTGCGTGATCGCTTCGGATCTCGCTTGGGCACTTCAGAAGCGATCACTTTACCATCTTGAATCATTACGCGCACGTTGACCGCCTCTGAAGCGATGATATCCGGACTATGAGTCACCAAAATTACAGTCTTGTCCTCAAGGAATCCGCAAATGCACTTGCTGAAGATCTCACTCTGAACAACTGCGTCCACGGCAGCCAGCGGAGAGTCCAGAATGAAAATGTCAGCATCCGAGTAGCATGCACGAGCCAAACTCACACGAGCCTTCTGTCCGCCTGATAGATTGACACCCTTTTGTCCGATCTCCGTCAAGTCCCCGCCGGGAAACTGTTTCAGATCAGGAAGAAGTCCACACGCATCCAACACTCGTTGATATTTGCGCTCATCGAGAGGATGTCCGAACAGGATGTTGTCGCGGATCGACATGTTCTGGATCCACGGTTGCTGTGCGTAGTACGCAACGGAGCCGGCGACGAAGACTCGACCAGCGGTTTTGGTCATCTCTCCTAGAAGTGCTGCACACAAAGATGATTTTCCGGCTCCGACTGGTCCTTGAACAACGACGAGGTCTCCTTTCTTGATCTGGAGTTGTAGGTTGCTAAAGATCGTCGCCTCGTTTGTCCACCGGAACGATGCGTTCTCAATTGACACGACAACGCCATCTTCATTCGGCTTGTGTGCGCGAGTAACATTGGTTGGGTCTACTTCGGGCAAATTCAGGTACTCTCCCATGCGATCAATTGAAACCGTTGCTTTGAGAGTTTCCTGAATAAAAGTCGGTAACAGGCGAAGCGGGTCCCTCAACGAATTGAAGACCGCGATTGCAGTGAAGACCTTGGCAGCGGTCAGTGTTTTCTTCATAATAAGTGCATAAACGGCGAAGGAGATGGTCGAGACTAACAGCGGCACCACCCACATGACAACAATGGTCGTGGAAACGCTGTATAGGAATCGCGCCACTTGACGCAGCTCTTCAGATCGTACTTTCATGATCTTGTCGAAGAACTTGCTTTCCCACGCGTTCAACTTGACGATCTGGATAGCGCTGAAGACCTCCTTGACAGCTTTCATACGACTGTCTTTATGGTGCATCATGGCCCCAAATGCTGCTCCAATGGTCGAACCAATGAAGAAGGTGATGACCATCGAGAGGGCAATGACAGCCAATCCAGCGAACGCAGCCCAGCCGATGACATAGTACAGCATGTAGACGGAGATGCTAATTTGGATAGGCAATATCCACACGCTGTTGAACTCGTGCGCCAACCACATAATGTTGGACATGTCGGACGTGAACAGATTCATGAGTTCGACCACCTTGACGTCACTTCGAGTTTGCAAGCTGCGACTCATGGCTTTGCGAAAGAGCAACCCCTTGAGACTTGCCAGAAGTCGGATTGCCATCACATCGAGTGCGAACGTCGATTGTGTCGACAAAAAAGCGATGAGGAGACGCGAGGTGAAGAAAGCACCAAGCCATCGTGTCAAGTCACTCACATCAATCTCCGGTGAAGCAAAGGCGCTGATCACATGGTGCAGGACAACCGGAGCGAACAAGTTGCAGGCTGCTGTGAGTCCGGATGCAACACCACACAAGCCGATTTGGGCACCATACGTCGCGACGATGGCTCGGACCAGCGATCGTCCGCGGCGCTCGTATTGCTGCTGGAATTGCTTGAAGGCGACTGCAGACTGGTTCTCGCCCTCGAGCTCCCACAGGTCGTCCATGTTGAGCTGTCGTTCATTGCCGATCTTCATCGTGTGGTTGGCATAGCGGAAGAGTAGTCGGGAGATCCAGGACGCGGTGCTTGGAGACGACTGAGGTGTTGTCTTGGCCTTGGGCTCACTCGCGAACGTCGCGTAGTCGCGGGTGGACGTTTGAGTCAACGGTGAGGAGCTCATGGAGACTGAAGCTGTGAAGTCGCTGGCGAATCCGAGAGTGAGCCGCATGTCCATTCCGCCTTTCAGTCACCAACCTTTAGACTGTAGCATTGGGCTTTTCAACGCAATACTTTATCTACCTCGTAGTGTCGTCATCATTGCTCAGAGCGGTGGGTAATAATGTACATTGCCGGGCTACGATCGCTCGGGCTAACTTCGCACACGAGTGTAGCAACAACTACAGCACATCACTGCTTGTGGTGGTGCCAGTACCGCATCTCTACAGATGGTTGCTGGGCACCACGAGTGCAACGCGCAACCTCGACATCATCGATGACAGCGTAGGAATGTTTGTGCTGAATGAGATCGCGTGTCGGTGAGAGTACAGCAGTGCTTTCGAACGATGGAGCAATAACAGTTCCAAAACTGCCGTCAAGCATACAAAATCGCTTCTCTTCGCCAGAATTTCAAATCGTAGCTATTGGCGTGCCTCCTGGCGCAGCGGTTTCGGGAGTTGGAGCTCTCCACGGCAACAGGGACAAGAGCCTCCACCTCGGTCGACCTAATTCGACTCGTTCATGGAGCAGCAGAACTTGCATTTTGAGGCGATCGCGCCTATACTGTATCGTGCAAACGGCGTCCTAGCAGATGCGCGTGCACAAGTGGTCACCAATCGTCGTCCAATTGTACCTGATCACTTTCTGCTGTCAGTTCAATGTGAGGTCGGGGCTAATCAATCAACATTCTCACCAGTTAGGAATGTTGTTGCTGAAGAGAGAAAGTGGCACGAGCGTCGTGTCGAGTGGTAAGAGCACAGCAGTTGGCACACAGGCGGTGAATTCGTGCATGCTATCGGCCAGGCTCCCCTTCAAGAATGCAGTCTTGCAACGGATGAGTAGTGCATGCAGCTTCCACTCGGTCCAGTCTAAGGACTTCCGGCCGACCAACGGCGTTGGTTCTTCGGTATTGACAGACAGGGAATCTAGTAATGAAGGCGAATTGAGCACTAGAAGCTGCGATCTTCAGCCAGACAGGCTCCTTGTGATTATGGTGCTGTAATCATGAAAGAGAGGAAGTAGCCGTCTGCCAATAAAGGAGTATTCAAGCTATATTCAGCCACCAGTCGTACTGGTCTTCATTCGTGACAGTCGTTTGCAGGTGCTACACATTGCGCACAGCATCCTTTGCAGCTTGAGGCATCGGGTGCAGCATTTGCTGATAAAGCTCGCGGATTCTGTACACTTCGGCTACTGGATTGGAGTCTATGAGAGCCGTGATTCCCTAAATCTGTCGGTCCAAAGTACTCCGGTATTGACAATAATTCCTGTAGCAGCAGAAACAGCAGTGATGCGCACGTGATCACTCACCATGTCGGACGGCTATGACGGTACAGAATCGCACAGGTACAGTTCCAAGGTTGGTGAATGAAAGGCGGAATGGACATGCGGCTCACTCTCGGATTCGCCAGCGACTTCACAGCTTCAGTCTCCATGAGCTCCTCACCGTTGACTCAAACGTCCACCCGCGACTACGCGACGTTCGCGAGTGAGCCCAAGGCCAAGACAACACCTCAGTCGTCTCCAAGCACCGCGTCCTGGATCTCCCGACTACTCTTCCGCTATGCCAACCACACGATGAAGATCGGCAATGAACGACAGCTCAACATGGACGACCTGTGGGAGCTCGAGGGCGAGAACCAGTCTGCAGTCGCCTTCAAGCAATTCCAGCAGCAATACGAGCGCCGCGGACGATCGCTGGTCCGAGCCATCGTCGCGACGTATGGTGCCCAAATCGGCTTGTGTGGTGTTGCATCCGGACTCACAGCAGCCTGCAACTTGTTCGCTCCGGTTGTCCTGCACCATGTGATCAGCGCCTTTGCTTCACCGGAGATTGATGTGAGTGACTTGACACGATGGCTTGGTGCTTTCTTCACCTCGCGTCTCCTCATCGCTTTTTTGTCGACACAATCGACGTTCGCACTCGATGTGATGGCAATCCGACTTCTGGCAAGTCTCAAGGGGTTGCTCTTTCGCAAAGCCATGAGTCGCAGCTTGCAAACTCGAAGTGACGTCAAGGTGGTCGAACTCATGAATCTGTTCACGTCCGACATGTCCAACATTATGTGGTTGGCGCACGAGTTCAACAGCGTGTGGATATTGCCTATCCAAATTAGCATCTCCGTCTACATGCTGTACTATGTCATCGGCTGGGCTGCGTTCGCTGGATTGGCTGTCATTGCCCTCTCGATGGTCATCACCTTCTTCATTGGTTCGACCATTGGAGCAGCATTTGGGGCCATGATGCACCATAAAGACAGTCGTATGAAAGCTGTCAAGGAGGTCTTCAGCGCTATCCAGATCGTCAAGTTGAACGCGTGGGAAAGCAAGTTCTTCGACAAGATCATGAAAGTACGATCTGAAGAGCTGCGTCAAGTGGCGCGATTCCTATACAGCGTTTCCACGACCATTGTTGTCATGTGGGTGGTGCCGCTGTTAGTCTCGACCATCTCCTTCGCCGTTTATGCACTTATTATGAAGAAAACACTGACCGCTGCCAAGGTCTTCACTGCAATCGCGGTCTTCAATTCGTTGAGGGACCCGCTTCGCCTGTTACCGACTTTTATTCAGGAAACTCTCAAAGCAACGGTTTCAATTGATCGCATGGGAGAGTACCTGAATTTGCCCGAAGTAGACCCAACCAATGTTACTCGCGCACACAAGCCGAATGAAGATGGCGTTGTCGTGTCAATTGAGAACGCATCGTTCCGGTGGACAAACGAGGCGACGATCTTTAGCAACCTACAACTCCAGATCAAGAAAGGAGACCTCGTCGTTGTTCAAGGACCAGTCGGAGCCGGAAAATCATCTTTGTGTGCAGCACTTCTAGGAGAGATGACCAAAACCGCTGGTCGAGTCTTCGTCGCCGGCTCCGTTGCGTACTACGCACAGCAACCGTGGATCCAGAACATGTCGATCCGCGACAACATCCTGTTCGGACATCCTCTCGATGAGCGCAAATATCAACGAGTGTTGGATGCGTGTGGACTTCTTCCTGATCTGAAACAGTTTCCCGGCGGGGACTTGACGGAGATCGGACAAAAGGGTGTCAATCTATCAGGCGGACAGAAGGCTCGTGTGAGTTTGGCTCGTGCATGCTACTCGGATGCTGACATTTTCATTCTGGATTCTCCGCTGGCTGCCGTGGACGCAGTTGTTCAGAGTGAGATCTTCAGCAAGTGCATTTGCGGATTCCTTGAGGACAAGACTGTAATTTTGGTGACTCATAGTCCGGATATCATCGCTTCAGAGGCGGTCAACGTGCGCGTAATGATTCAAGATGGTAAAGTGATCGCTTCCGAAGTGCCCAAGCGAGATCCGAAGCGATTACGCAGCTCGTACGTGAAGTCCACAAAACCTACGATGGTTGATGGAGCGAAAGATTTGAATGAGCTGGGAAGCTCGACGGAAGGTCGTTTGATTGATGACGAAGACCGCAAAGTTGGTCGTGTTTCGCTCGCTGTGTTCTCACATTACTTGAATGCTTTGGGAGGCTTCAGGGTTTGCTTGCTGTTGATCTTGATCCAAATTATGTGGCAAGGTTTCCAGATTTCGAGTGATCTGTGGTTGAGTCATTGGACCGGACAGAAAGATGCCGCTTACGACACGGAAAAGACGACGTACAATATGGAGATCTATGTGCTGCTTTGTGGTGGAAGTGCTTTGGTGGTGTCGGCGCGAGCTTTCGCAGTCACCATCGTTGGTCTCCGGGGCGCTCGTTTAATGTTTGAGTCGATGACGAAGTCCTTATTGAGTGCTCCGCTGCGATTTTTTGACGCAACCCCGATCGGCCGAATCACCAATCGGTATGGAGATGATATTGCTTTACTCGACACCGACCTTCCATTTACATTTGGGAACTTCTTAGCCGTGGCTGTTATCATGTGCTGTCAGCTTGCTACTGCTGTCTACATCGTCCGCATTCTCGGTTTCTTCGTCATCCCGCTTGCTTACATCTACGTGGCCATCGGAAGTTTCTATTTGCAACCATCTCGAGAGATCTCTCGTCTTCTGAAGGTCGCCTCATCACCGGTCCTCAGCCACATTTCTCAGTCGGAGGATGGTGTTGTGACTATCCGAGCATTTGGCCCAGACAGTGTTCATCGTATCCTCGACGAGAACTTTGCTCGTAACGATGTGAACAATCGCGCGTGGTATGCCGAAACTGTTGCAAGTCAGTGGTTTAAACTCCGGATGGAGCTTCTTGGTTGTGCGATCGTGATTTGCATTGTGTCGTCGCTGGTATATCTCCGAGGAGTGCTCTCTCCAGGCATAGTTGGCGTCGCCTTCACATATGCATTGAACATTGACAGTCAGTTAGCCAATCTGGTGAATGCATGGGCTCGGCTCGAAATTGGGATGGTGGCCCCAGAACGCGTCTTCGAGTTCTCCAACATTCCTTCAGAAGGTAAGAGCAACAACCTCACTATCGAGCCACAACCCGAGTGGCCCACCAAGGGAACCATCACATTCGACAATGTCGTCTTCAGCTACAAGGAAGGCGGCGCACCAGTGCTCAAGGGTATTTCATTCGACATCCGCAACAATGAGAAAATCGGCATCGTCGGACGCACCGGAGCAGGCAAATCCAGTCTCACCATGGCGCTCTTCCGCATCAACGAGCTCGTATCCGGACGTATCCTCATTGATGGGGTCGACATCTCCACCATGCCGCTCCGAACACTGCGCTCGCACATGTCCATCATTCCGCAGTCACCCGTGCTCTTCAAGGGAACGTTGCGCGCATACATGGATCCGTTCGACGAGTTCTTGAACGCCGACATCTGGGACGCGCTCGACAAGGTGGACATGAAGCAGCAGGTGTCTGAGCTTGATGGAAAGCTGGCCCACGAGCTGAGTGAGAATGGAGAGAATTTCAGTGTGGGCGAGCGGCAGTTGTTGTGCATGGCTCGCGCGCTGCTGACCAAGAGCCGCATCGTGGCGATGGATGAGGCGACGGCGTCGATCGACCACGCGACGGAGAAGAAACTGCAGGCGATGATCGATCGGGACTTCCAGGATGCGACGGTGCTGACGATCGCTCACCGTTTGACGACGGTGCTGGACTCGGATCGCATCATGGTGTTGAGCGACGGGAAGGTGGTGGAGATTGGTGCTCCTCGCGAGTTGGTGTGTCGTGAGGGCGGCGTGTTCCGTGAGCTTGCGAGTGAGGGCGGGTACTTGGATCAGTTGCAGTAGACCGATATTGAGTTGAGCGAGTTTTGTGCCTTTGCACGACTCAATGCTAGACGTTTGCCGTAGAAATGGCATGGCTTACTTTTAGATATCTGGCTACGGCAGGTTCTGGAATTGCTAAACTCCATTAGTCTCACGAACGGTATGTGAGCCAGGGCCCTTGTCCTCGTATGTCGTCGATTTGCTTTGTTGACCGCGCCGGGGATCTTGAGCGTCATGATCACTGCCACCTTTTGGCAAACACTCGGCTCAGAAGTCACAATAGTCTATTACTGGGTCAAGGAAAGGTGCTTCAACACGAACCCTCTCCTCGCAACCATCGGACGGAAGCACGCAAGTGAAAGCTGAAGCGTGACAAGCATTGAGCTTGTTAGTCTCATCGAATTAGCACCCACTTTGACTCGTTGACACCACTCGAGATCTGAAGTTGATGATAATGCCAAATTGACGCATGCCTAGGACTTGACCGCAGTGCCGGACGCTGACTGTGCTCCACTAAAGTCACGAAGCAAAGAAAAAACAAAGATTGCGCCTTCGCCTTCGACTGAAATGACGACAACGGCTACACTGCAAACACAACTAGCATTGTGGTGTCTTTCATTGAACGCGCGATAAAGATATCATGTCAAGCACATCCCGGTTGCACGCAAGAACAACTTCAACAGCGCTCAGTTGAAGTTGGAAGGTTGCCCGGCCATCAACCATCACGCGCGTGCTGAGGTGGTGGCGCCATCCCTCCCTCATGTTTAGTCGCTGAAGCTGGGGGGTGGGAACCAGTCGATAGTGGGCCTCATGAGTGGGCTGCTTGGCGTTTCGTGTAGCCATGGGACCCAGTTGACCCTGTTGACACAGCGCGCGCGCTCCCTCGATCCGCACGGAAAGCGATGGGGAAAGGAAGGGCACGCGCTTGCTTGGCCTGTCGGCGTTGCGTGCGCCGCCTTCGCCTTTGCATTGAACAGAGCGAGAACGTCTTCTTGGAGAGCAGTCAGCGCGCGGCGCCTATCCATTCCGCTTTCGTTGACGTGGTGTTGCACATGTATCACTGATACCTTCTACGTTGCATATCGAACCGTTGACGTCATGACACAGCTCGCTCGACAAGTCAGAAGTGATGTGAAATGCACTGCTATAGACAAGGGCGAGCTGAAAATTCGCTCACCCGGTGCGTGCAGCGTTGATGGATAACCGGCTTGCCACTTTGGTCAGCTGCATCACGCGAGGCGGTGGCAATAGCCACGTGCTCGAGAGGTCCAACTTCAACGTGCGTTTTCATTGACTGCGAGCGTGACTTCATCTGTTTCTTGGGCTCTTTTTATCAATTCCTATCTGGATGCACTACATACTCGCTACAATAAGTAAAAATTTATATAAAAAACAGGTGAGTAAACCTACTTTTTCTTTCGTGGGGAATTTTTCTGTTTGAAGACTGAGATGTGAGCGTGCACCTCGTTATCCAACTGTTTGCCTAGGACATGAAACGCTACAAAAAAAAAAAAGTGGCGCCTACTTCTCACCTACAAGGATGCTCGCCTCCATTCATGCCTCACACTTACATGTCTTCCTTGCGTGCTGCCGCTCGCCGCGAACATGGAGATTTCTAGAACGAGGCATCGAGACATGTGCTCGAGCTTTTCGCCAATAGCCATGCATTCCGCTGATTTCCACGCGCCTCTACTACTCGATGGAGACTATCGTGCCCTCCAGTGGGATATTTGCGCATCTCTGGGGTGGCGACGAGTCTCCTCCTGACATTGCACCGCACTGCAACTGCTTGTCCGCTTTGCGTGCGTACCGTACAAAATCCACTGCTCCTCCTCCTCCTGCAGCCGCCTCCTCGCCTTCGCCGTTCTTCTTTTCGCCCTCGTCCCTCTCGCCTCAACGAGTGCGGCGCAGGTCTAAGCACATGGTCGCGTGGGCCTTGAAGCCCATGGCGTTCATTCTCCTTTTTGCGGACTAGCTCCCAAGCTTCTTCTGCAGACCACACAGCCAACCCCACTCGACTTCCGGCGTCGAGTCCCGCTCTTCTTTGAAAGAAAACCACTTCACCGACTATGAAGTTCACGGCGATTGCCACCTCGGCACTGCTTGTGGCCCTCGCGGCCGCCACCGAGACCGTCCTACGACGAGGAGCTCGGCTGCTGGCCCATCAGCGTCGAGCACGACGCCACCTACTGCATTGACGGACCCATCTGCTCGGGCAGCGGTGCTCAGCCGGCGGGCTGGAAGTGCCCCGTCGCGGGCGACGTCGCCATCGCCGACTGCCACTCGTACCTCGTGAGCTACACGGGCGGCGACGACTGCGTGCTGCCGGTCGACACCACGTGCCAGGTCATCAAGACCGGCGCCTGGGGCTGCGTGCTCACGGGCTCGACCCCGTCGCCGACCTCCACTGGCGGTGGTGCCACCCCGGCCCCGACCTCCGTCGGTGGTGGCGGCAGCACGCCGACCAGCAACCCGAGCACCCCGACCAGCAACCCGACGACCCCGACGACTTCTCCCAAGACGCCGACGCCGACGCCGACCCACGGCCCCAGCCCGTCGGGCTCGGGCTCGGGCGACGTTGAGCCTGGCAGCGGAGAGAGCGACGAAGACATCTCCTTCTCGTCGGTCATGACGGCCTCGTCGGCTGGTAGCGTCTCGGCTGGTGCCATCGCGGCCATCGCGGCTGCCGCTGCCGCCGTGTGCGCCGCCGTGGGCACCGTGTTGTACAAGAAGTACCACCAGCGCACGCCCGCGCAGGATACGCACAACACCATGCTCGAGGTCGTGACGCCCTAGGATCGGCCGCTCGGTTCGCCTCATGGACAGCGCCTTCCGGCCGCCCTCGCTTCCATGTGTCTTTCTCTCTTTGTTTTCTTGAATTCCGGGCTGCAGTAGGAAGGCAGGCTAACTTACTCCATACAAATGCAACGCACTTTTGCGTCCAAACTCGTGTCGTCTGCCATGTTCCGCTCCGCCCCCACTCAACGCCTCGCGTCCTCTGTCGGTCCCATCGTCTGTGACGAGATCATCTCGACACCAGCTGCGAGTTAGGTCCGCCATGTCCGTTTTGCATTTTAGTCAGGACCCGACACCGAGATGATAAAAATCATCCCGACGTCGCGGTGATCAGCGAGTCGATAGACACGCGCGTTACGTTGCTCAGGCGGACGGACAGAGCGGACGGCGCCATCAATCACATCGTCAAGTCTGGAAGGAATCTCGCCCGTAGGGTTCAAAATGATTTTTTTTTCCTCGATGGGATTGTGGATGCAATCTTGCATTTGCAATTCCATGAGGTCCAGCGGACCTCCAGTCGTCGAGGCCCCTTGCCGCACGCTCCAACTCGACTCGCCCACTCGCAACAGCCATCTCTCTCCACCCACGCAGCCTCTAAACCAAAAGCCGACGCCGTCGATGTCCCATCAAGTATCGACCTGACCTACAACGCACCACACTACCGTGCCCGCCGAATCTAAAGGTCCGCGGGAGCGCGGCGGCGAATGACTTGCGGTTTGTATCGAATCACCTCCCCCCCCCGGCATCATGCCGCGCGTGGTCAAGGTGGACAAGGAGGACCGCGGCGTGACGGTGACGGCCGCTGATGGGCGCGCGCTGACGCTGCGGCGCGGACAGACGTTCCCCGACCGACCGCGCGCGACCGAGTTCTTCCAGGACTTCGCCAAGGCGCAGGGCAAGCGGCTGGTGATCAACAAGAAGAAGTCGGGCGGCGCGCAGTACGAGTACGTGTGCGACAGCGCGACGCCCTGCGGCTTCAAGATCAAGCTGCTCAAGTCGCGCAGCGCCAACGCCTCGCACTTCTTCGTCTCCTCCTTCGACGTCTCGCACTCGGACGCGTGCTCGGGCGAGGCCAAGATCACGGTGCGACAGGCGGCGGCTGCGCTCGCTAGCGCGGGAGCCACCGTCGCCAGCATCAAGGAGCTGCAGGAGGAGCTCTCGCGCGCCAGCGGAGAGACCATCACGGCGCGCAAGGCCTACCGCGTGCGCGACCGCATCCTCACCATGGCCGCTGGAGAGTTCCAGAGAGGATTCCAGCGACTCGAGTCACTGCTCGCGGGCTTCCGCGACAAGAACCGCGGCGCCGCGCACGTCGCGTTCCAGGCCGACGACCAGACCGGCAGCTTCCAGCGATGCTTCCTCGCGCACCCGTTCGCGAGGCACTACCAGAGCTTCCTGCAGCCCGTGCTTGGGCTCGACTCGGCCCCGCTCGCCAGCATGAGCTACCGAGGGACGCTCTTCGTGCTCGTCGGCAAGGACGGAGACAACCAGGACGTGTACCTGGCCGTCGGTGTAGCGCCAGACGCAGAAACCGAGCACTGCGCGTGGTTTTTGGAGCAGTGCCGCATCGCCGGGGTCGACCTCTCGCGCGCGACCATTATCGCCGACAGAGCAAAGGGAATGCTCGCGGCAGCCGACAAGTTTGGCTTGTCGCTGCGGCAGTGCACGCGCCACATCGTCGCAAACCTCAAGCTGCTTGTCAAGAACCTCGCGACGGTGCAAGTACAGGATCTCGTGTGGCGCGCACAGGCCGCCGAGACCTTGGACGAGTTCAACTCGTGCCTCACCATGGTCGGTCTGACGTGCCCTGCGGCCGAGAACTACTTGCGCGGTCTCGACCCCATGCTTTGGGCAGGCTTTTGTTGCGCAGACCGCATCAAGCTCTATGGGTGGAACACAACCAACTTTGACGAGAGCGAGAACCGCAGCTTGCTGTGTCTAGCCCCATTCGACGTGATGCAGCACTTTATGGAGGTTTTCATGGAGTCATCGTACACACGAAGCACGATGGCTGCGCAGTGGGCCGAAGAAGGCAAGCATTTAACCCCATATGCGTCGAAGCTGCTAGATGAGCAACAGGAGGCTGCAAACTTCCAGGTTGTTCAGCCGAGCGATCAGCGTGTGGCGTACGTGACCGAGTCTCGCTCTTTTCCGCCTCGGCGTTACCGAATCAACGTGGAGCTGCGCGAGTGCTCATGCCCATTCATGTACCAGACTGGTATTCCGTGCCGCCACTTTCTCGCGGGGCTTGCCTTCTTCAAACGAATGGATGAGACCCACGACTGTGTTGATGCGTGCTATCTCACGAAATCGTTCACACAACAGTACGATCCTCAAGTCACAGGTGCTATTGAGCTTTTGCTCGACGATGAGCTGCACGAGAACTCGTCAATCAAGGCGCCTGTTATTCCAAAGAAGCGTGGTCGTCCCAAGTCGGTGCAGCTGCCGACAAGCGGTGAGGGTAGCAGAGTTCCAGCGACTCTTATGGACAGTGCGGGCTCCGGTGTGAATGGCGCCACATCCACCGGCGTGCCGATGCTCGCGGGTATTTCAAACGGCGGGGATGCTGGGCATTCGACTGGACAAGGCAGTGCCAAGCGACGATGCTCGATTTGCAGTCAAGTCGGACACAGCAAGCGGACGTGTGAGCGTGGCTTGCCACCTCCTGCAGAGTTACTTGAGACAAGCAGCAGCAGCATATAATGCTCGCTAAGGTTGTGTTAGTGATGGGTGTAGCCTAGCGTGCGGCGTGGTGTACAATGTTATCTCGCGGCCAATGGTGCTGCTTGCTAAACAAATTTGATTGAAGCGCACCTAAGAGCTCACGGAAGAGCCTCTCAACAACATGCACCACACTAACTCCAAATCCATCCCTGAATGGCTCAAGAGCATTGATGGTGAAAACCGCAGTCGACCGAGTCCGAGTCAATCCACGCACATCGCCGTTCTTGCTGATTCTGTTAGCCGCAATTACTCCGCCTCCTCTTGCTGGCTGGCCGACGCGCTGCATCACATGACCCCCGAAATGACACCCGTTTTACTGGTGGTAACGCCTTTAGCGGACTTGAGCCAGCATGTGCCACCATTGAAGTCCGACCACGAGAAAGCGCGGCAACCCTGGTAGAAGCTACAGATATAGCAACAGTTATCGGGATCTCCGTTCCGTACGCTTGTGATATCGTTGTCCACGTAATCGACGTTTCTCTCCAGCGCACACAATGGTGGCGAGTCAGGCAGTACCGAGCAGGACACGACGTTGGGATCCTGCCTAGTGGCGCCTTTTATCGACTTGAGCCAGCACGTGCCACCATTCAAGTTTGTCCACGAGAACGCACGGCAGCCGCTCCAGCTGAGGCAGACTTCGCAGCATGCCCCAGGGTCAGGATACCCGGCGACGTTGGCAATGTCATTGTCGTAGTAGTCGACGCCTTGCTCGAGCACACAATCCGGAGTGCCACTGACGTCGCCAGACTGCACGTTCGGGTTCGCCACGGTTTGGTCCTTCTTGGACTTGAGCCAGCATGTGCCGCCGTTATAGCTTGTCCACGAGAAGGCGTTGCAGCCCACCCAGCCTTTGCAAATATCGCAACAGGCACCTGCGGGGCTGGCTTGAACGTTGGCGATGTCGTTGCCAACGTAGTCGACGCTGACCGTGATGGGGCAGGATGGCGCTGTTGTTTGGAACTCGGCCGACTGCACGTTTGGATTGGTTGCAATCTGGCCCTTGCTCGACTTGAGCCAGCACGTACCGCCGTTCCAGGCGTTCCACGACCAGGCAAAGCACCCAGGAGTGGCAGCACACTCATCGCAGCACGCCGATACTGGTCGATTTGACGCGCTCCTGATGTCATTGCCGATGTAGTCTACGCCTTGCTGAATGTTGCATGTCAGCTGCAGCTTGCGGTGAGCATGATTTTCCGGACTATCGATGCCTGACTTGAGCATGCGAAGGTGGCGTGAACTTGATGTTGAAGTCTCAACAAGTGCCATAACGAGAAGCGTGACGAGAAGAAGGTGTTGAAGTGCCATTGCTGCACGACTAGGAGACTTGAATAGTCAAAGGCTTGGTTGGTTGATTCAATGCACCCTTGGTGGTAAAACCGAGAATGAACCTGAGTTCGAAGAGCGGATCAGAGATCTCCTGGAGTGAGCTCGTCTCGTCAAGTCTCAAGGGCAACTTGCAAATGGATGCAACGGTCATCTGCAGCAGCTTACTTCAAGTGTCCGCAGAGCTACCAGATCGCTGAATCAATGCTGCTGGCACTCCTTGGAAGGTCTTTGCTTCTGGGTGCCGAAAAAAATGATATTACCGGAGGCTTCAGTTACTTCCCTGCTGAATGGAAGTGCGGTGCACAGATCCGTTTCACATCGAAGTCTGATTCCACCCGTGAATGAGCTTTCATTCGTCTGGAAATGCAAGACTAGAATCATTCCATCTCACATTGACCAAATCGTGCTACAAGGTCACTTTTAGCTGCACCAAATCCATCGCCAACGACCTTCTTATTCTTTGATTTGCTGCAAGGTGTGGTTGCGCGGATATCTTCTCAAAAAGGCATGCTCATTTCTGCTGGAGGTGGAGTCAATTTCACATTTTGTTGCGTTAGCGATATCCACGAGCCGTTGGAAACAGGCCAGTAGAATTCCAATAGCATCCCAGATGTACTCAACGATTGATATTGCTGCAGCAGACTTCAACACTGCAACTACCACTCTCAAAACTCGACAATTTGCTACGCGGTCTCCAAATGTGTGAGCCTAGCTCGTCTTGATCATGACAAACTGGTCGAGCACACTGCGATCCGTGTTTGACAGGTACTTCCACGACAGCGTCGTGCGGTTGGCGTCCAGCGTGCTGAAGCCGTAGTGCGTGTAATCGTGCACAACGTTCCACGAGGTCGTGTAGGTCGGCGCGTCCGACAGGTTCTCGACGTTTCCAGCAGCACCGGTGATCATGTAGACAGGAGCTGCAGGGTTCGTGTACGTCTTGTTATCGCTCGAGACACCCGTAGTCACAGCCTTGTTGTTTGCGATCGGAAGGTTACGCTCGTAGTAGTGCTGGTGGCCTTGAAGCACCACGTCGACCTTGTACTTGATGAAGAGTGCCTCGAACGCAGCCTGGATAGACAGCGTCTGCGAGTCGGTGACGGCGCTGGTCGTAGATGAGGCCGAAGCTACATCATAGATCGGGCGATGCATTCCAACAATGATCCAGGGAACGTTCGCACGGTTAGCGACGGCCTTCTTCAGATCGGCCTCGAGCCACGTGAGCTGGTCACCAAAGTTGCCGTTCTTGTTGGTCAACGTGTACTGGTTGGTCGGCGCACCAGTGTAGTCGGTCTCGGACGAAATAGACGTGAAGTGGACTGGGCCGTGGTTAAACGAATGCCACATGTTGAGGGTACCACCGCTCTCGCTTGACGGCATCTTGAAGCGAGCGTTGAACGCCGTGTAGTTTCCAAGCTGGTCCTTCTTCGACTGCGAAAGCTGGCACGCGGGTGAGTGGCACTCGGCTTCGTGGTTGCCGACAAGTACCATGTACGGCACTTGGCTCATGACGGGCATCAATGAATTCATCCACGCGTTGTAAACTTCCTCGTAGAAGAAGCCGCTCACTTGGGCGGCAACGAGGTAGTCGTCGTCGGCGTATGAGATGTCGCCGATGTGGTAGATCATATCCACGTCGCTTGACGTCAGTGTGTTGAGGTACGTGATGAGGCTGGCCGAGTTTGTTCCGTCGCCGGCGTCGCCGTAGATGATCATTTTGGAGGTAGTCGTGTCGCTGGAAGTGCGAGCCGTGATGAACGACGACACGTCGCTCTGGTACGTTGCCTGGCTGGCGCTGCCGACCTTGTAGTAGTACTTGGTGCGCGGCGAGAGCCCCGAGACGGTTGCGTGGTGGTGGAAGAGGTTGTAGTCGTCGTCCGAGTAGTAGCTGGTGGACGAGACCGCCACGCTCGACTTGGTCAGCGAGCTGGCCGATGTACCAATCCACACGGCGCTGTCCGTCACATTCTCGAACGTCGCCCACGAGATGGTCATGCCCGTTCCCGTCGTGGTCCCAGCATACGCCAAGTGAATTTGCTGCGGGTAGTAGTTGACGCCGTCCTTGACGCGACACATTTGGCTCAGCGTGAGGTCGCCCACCTTGTACTGGAGCGAGCAGAGCGCCGATGGCTGGCACGCCCCCGAGCTCCACACGCACGTGGTATCGTCCACGATCGTGTTGGCCGAAGCAATAGCCGCGAGTAGAGCGGCAGTCACGGCGAAGGTCTTCATGGTGAAGAAAGGTGGAGATCGAACCTGCGTCCAAGCCGGCGAATTCCGAAGTGGAGTCGGGGGTGGCGATTGCGCCGTCCGAGTCAGGGCTTGTCTCTGATGCAATGGGGACCACCGGCACAGAGCAGTCGTCTTTACGTGCGAATCTGCAAGGAGAGCTATAGTACTCGGAGCGGGAAGAGAGGTTGATCAAGGTGGTGTGCTTGATTGATTAGTCCCGCAAGAAACAAGGCCGTGCCACTTTCGTTCTCTTCAAGCAAACAGCGCGGGAGACAATTGATTGAGCGTCAATTATCGATAGGTCTCCAGACAAACAGAAATATGACCGTGAGGGTCCCCAACAGCGTCAACGTCGCGTCAAAGGTGTGCCTCGCTCAGCCCATCACGCCATATTCAACGCAAGTATCGGTGGTTCAGAACATGTCAGCCATCAATTCAGCTCGCCCATCAATAATTCCATGCCGTTGACTCGACACCTGGCAGATTTGGAGCACTGCGCCACCAAGTCGTCCATGGTGCTCGCAAGGAGCGGAGGAATCTCATGCGCATCTCGGCATTGACTGAAGGGGCCATTGCCAACAGGTTATCAGATTCCTTGGTGGTCCAGCTGCTCGAATCTACTGCCGCACTGGTTCTACGCGAGGGCCACTGTAGCCGCACGAATGACCGATTGCTAGGCGAACGGCTAGCCGAGCTGGATGGACCTCACTGCATCCACCCACCGCCCGCGGGCCACTAGGCTTACAGTGTCTACTTGTCGGTCTTGAAGGCATCGGCGACCAGCACGGCGTACTTGATGGTGTTCATCGCCTTAGTCGCCTGCACGGCAGAGGACGACACATTCGCGATCATGACCGTGCGGTTCGCGTTCGCGGGGTGCAAGTGGCCCTTGAGCAGCATCGTGAGCTTTGAGTTGCGGTATGGAGTGTGTCCGAGCGTCGACTGCGCGCGGATACACTCCTTGAGCGCTAAAAGGCTCGCGTTGATCTCCTTGGCCTCGCGCATCTCCTGCGAGCTACGTTTCAAACCCTCGCCTGTGTATTCGGCGCCTGCGAGATCCACAAGCACCAGCGTGCCACCAACACACTCAGTCGTCGCGGATGCCACGCGTCGCTCAGCTTCTTTGACAACTTCGTTTGCTGCATTCACTTGATCCTCTAGCTCCTTTAGGCTTTGTGTCTCCTCTGGAGACTGCTTGCCAACCTGGCAGTACTTCCCATCAGGGCCAATTTCGTACAGCTTGGACTGGATAGCGATGTACAGGTCATCCCGTGCCTTCCCGATGGGCACAACGCGGGACTTGGCAACCTCCACATCTTGCCGTGCGCTCGCGAGCTCTGATGTCACGATCTCGAGCTCGAGTACTGCATGGGAGCGACTGCTCTGTGTGTGGAGCTCAGACGTGCCAACAGACCGCCTTCTAGAGGTCGAGTGGATGAGCTCTATGATTGCCTTGGGGTTGTCATGGTAGATCGCTCGGAGCGACTGCGTTAAAACTTCTCCGTTCTGCCCCATGGTCGTCTCACTGCGGACGTGTATGACTCCGTCCGCATCCTCCCGCACGAACCCCATCTGACGGTCATTTAGCAGATCGAAGACCTTGCCATTGTACAGCTCATAGAATCGCACTTGTACGAGCAGTTCTCCGGGATTGTTCGACTCAAAGAGCGCTTCAATCGATCGCTGACACATGCCCAGCTCACTGCCATAGCCGAAGATCGTGTGTGTCTTGCCGCTGTTCGTGTGGCCGTAGGCAAAGCAGCATGCCGTCTTTCCCTCGAGCACCTCCGAGATCAGTGGGCGGATTGCCTGTGCGTACGCTTCGCCGTTGTCAGCTGAGAGAACTCCCGCCAGATGCTTAAAGCGCTTGCCGTCGTCACCAACAACGACACAGCCAGAGAATTCGTCGTAAGTGTAGCTAACACTCGCATCTTCAGCTTCAGACACAGCCAGCGGTCGTGGACGGATGAACACCTTGGTCATGACGAGTCGCGCGAAAAACTAATGCAGCAGGAACTCGAGCAGTTTCGAAATGGGAATGGAATTGGAACAACCAAAGTCCACTTGTGAATGTCGGTACGGTTGAAGTTGTACTTGTTGAGTGCAGGTCTGGATGGCCTTCGTCGAGCATTTCACGACGCGACTCAAGGACAAGCAAAAGGCGAACATTGGTACTGCGACTTTGTTTCCTGACGTCCATTGGTCTGCACACATCGACTATCTACACAAACATTACCCATCTACTATTTACTTCTTGATCATCGTGAACTCGTCGATCAGAGTCTGGTCGCTGCTCGAGAAGAACTTCCACGACAGAGTCGACTTGTTGGCCGTCAGCAGGTTGAAGCCAAAGTTGGCGTAGTCGCTAGCGGCAGTCCACGGCGCAGTCGTGTCCGGAGCGCTGGCAATGTCCTCAACGTTTCCACCGGCACCGCTGAGGATGTACACGGGAGCTCCAGGGTTCGTGTAAGTCTTCTTGTCACTCGACACGCCCGTGGTCACGGCCTTGTTGTTCGCGATGGGCATTTGACGCTCGTAGTAGTGCTTGTGTCCCGCGAGCACAACGTCAACCTTGTACCTGATGAAGAGCGCCTCGAACGCGGCCTGGATAGCCAGCGTCTGGTCGTCGTTAGGCACTCCGGAAGCGTCAGCAAAGGCCGAGATATACATGGGGCGATGCATGCCAACAAGAATCCACGGGACGTTGGCACGGTTCGCAGCAGCCTTCTTCAGGTCGGCCTCAAGCCAAGCGAGCTGGTCACCAAAGTTGCCGTTCTTGTGGGTCAGCGTGGCTTCGTTCGTCGGAGCTCCAGTATAGTCCGTCTCGGACGAGATCGAGGTAATGTGGATCGGGCCATGGTCGAATGAGTACCACATGTTGAGAGTTCCGTCACTCTCGTCGCTCGGCATCTTGAAACGAGTGTTGAAGGCCGTGTAATTGCCGAGCTGGTCCTTCTTGGACGAGGAGAGCTGGCAGTACGGGGAATGGCACTCGGCCTCATGGTTGCCAGGCAGAACCATGTACGGCACCTGACTCATGATGGGCATGAGCGAGTTCATCCACTTGTTGTAGACCTCCTCGTAGAAGAAACCAGTGACTTGAGACGCGACAAGGAAGTCATCGTCGGCATACGACACATCACCAAGGTGATAGATCATGTCGATGTCGTCCACGCCAAGCGTGTTGACGTAGTCGATCGTGTTGACCGAGTTGTCTCCGTCGCCCACGTCACCGTAGATGATGAGCTTAAGCGTGCTCGTGTCGGTCGAGGCGCGCGCAGTCTTGAAGGACGCGACATCGCTCTGGTACGTAGCCTGCGCCGAGCTGCCGACCTTGTAGTAGTACTTGGTGTTCGCCTTGAGGCCCGTGATAGTCGCGTGGTGGTGCATGAGCTCGTAGCCGTCGTCGGCAAAGTAGCTCACGGTGTTGACGGTCACGCTGGACTTGGTCAGTGAGTTCTGGGACGTGCCGATCCACACGGCGTTGTCTCCAGAGTCCTCGAACGTCGCCCACGAGATGGTCATGCCCGTTCCAGCCGTGGCACCAGCGTACGCGAGATGGATTTGCTGCGGGTAGTAGTTGACGCCGTCCTTGACGCGGCACGACTGGCTCAGCGTGAGGTCGCCCTTGTGCAGCTGGTACGAGCAGAGCGCCGAGGGCTGGCAGCTCAGCGACGACGTCTTCCACACGCAGGTGTTGTCGTCCACGATGGTGTTGGCGGCCGCAAGCTGGAGCGCAGCGACGGCGATCAGCGCAGCGAACGCGGTCTTCATGGCTGGGCCTGGCTTGGACTTGGGTAGGACGAGGTTTGCTGGTGGTTGTGCTGCAGACAGCAAAACGCCGAGTGATTAAAATCCTGCAGATGGGAATGCTCTCCCTTGGTCTCCGGGACCTTGACGTGCACCTATCGGCGCCATCTGCAAGGAGCGGCCGTGATGCCGAGGAGTCAACGCTGAACCGTACACTGTTGAGCGCGGAGAGCTACGGCAATGTCGACAGGTGGCGAGCGGGAACGCGGCCGGAGCCACGGGATGAGCATGGGATGAGCAAGTCATCATCGCACATCCTTGCGCTGACGTCTACTGATTATATCTATACTATATCAGTATATATTGCAGAATGAACTGTAATTGGCGCAGCTAGTCAGATTCTAATCAAGGAAACTGTATGCATGCTGATTAGTATTCACTGTAGTGTACTGAATACCAGACATCAATTAACTGGTCAGCTCGCGTGTGCCGATCCTCGATGTTCTTGTCAGCCCGACAAGCCAGACCAGAGGAACCGCATCCTGCGCCACTTCAACGTGTTCTACCCGACCCGACCTCACAACATGTCAACGCACTGCCTGGCCGGAAATATCCATAGGCTGGACTTACTCGGACTTGATCACCACGAACTCGTCCAGCACGCTCTGGTCCGTATTCGACAGGTACTTCCACGACATCACCGTGCGGTTCGCTTGGACCGTGTTGAAACCGTAGTGCGTGTAGTCATGCAACGCATTCCACGAGGTCGTATAGGTCGGCGCGTCTGACAAGTTCTCGACGTTTCCAGCGGCACCGGTGATGATGTAGATAGGAGCCTCGACGTTCGTGTACGTCTTCTTGTCGGTCGAGACACCGGTGGAGACGACGGCGTTGTCGGCGATCGGCATCTGGCGTTCGTAGTAGTGCTCGTGGCCAGTGAGAACAAAGTCGACTTTGTACTTGATGAAGAGCGCCTCGAATGCAGCTTGGATTGCAAGGGTCTGCGAGTCAGTGATGTCGCCTGTTGAGGACGACGCCATCGCGACGTCGTAGATCGGTCGGTGCATTCCCACGATGATCCACGGAACATTAGCGCGGTTGGCGGCGGCCTTTTCCAAGTCGGCTTCAAGCCAAGCGAGTTGATCACCGAAGTTCCCGTTTTTAGACGTCAGCGTGAATGCATCAGAGGGTGCACCAGTGAAGTCAGACTCAGATGAGATAGTTGTGAAGTGGATCGGGCCATGCTCGAATGAGTACCACATGTTGAGGGTTCCACCGCTCTCGCTCGATGGCATTTTGAAGCGCGTGTTGAAGGCTGTGAAGTTGTCGAGCTGATCTCTCACTGAAGACGAAACTTGGCAGTATGGTGAATGGCACTCGGCATCGTGGTTTCCCGCTAGCACCATGTACGGCACTTGGCTCATGATCGGCATGAGAGAGTTCATCCATGCGTTGTAAACTTCCTCGTAGAAAAAACCACT
Source organism: Phytopythium helicoides (assembly GCA_024867545.1). NCBI lineage: Eukaryota > Oomycota > Peronosporomycetes > Pythiales > Pythiaceae > Phytopythium > Phytopythium helicoides. The sequence continues at coordinate 174,729 of JANFNE010000028.1, read as the reverse complement.
GGCTTGGTCGAGTGTAAGATAATCGTCGTCGGCATACGAGATGTCTCCAAGGTGGTAGATGAGGTCGACGTCACTCGTGCTGAGCGTATTGACGTAGTCCACAAGTGCCGCGGAGTTGTCACCGTAGCCAGCGTCGCCGTAAATGATCATGTTGAACGTGCTCGTGTCATCTGCAGATCGAGCAGTCTTGAACGCCGAGACGTCGCTCTGGTACGTCGTCTGACTCGCACTTCCAACCTTGTAGTAGTAGACAGTGTTGGGAGTGAGACCGCTGACCGGTCGCGTGGTGGTGGAACAGATCGTAGTCGTCATGCGAGATGTAGCTGACCGAAGAAACCGCCGTGTCGACCTTTGTCAAGGTATTTTCCGAGGTTCCAACCCACAGAGTCGGATCGGAGACCTCGGCGTACGTAGCCCATGACACAGTCATACCCGTGCCAGGTTGTTTCGCCGGCATACGCTAGGTGGATCTGCTGCGGGTAGTAGTTGACACCTTCCTTGACACGGCAGGATTCACTGAGAGTGAGATCTCCAACCTCGTACTGGTACGAGCACAGCGCGGACGGCTGACAACTCAGACTGGAGGTCTTCCACACGCAGGTGCTGTCATCCACGACGTCGTTAGCAGCGGCTCCAACCAACGCTGCCGCCGCGAGCGTGGCAATCGAGATGAGGATCTTCATCGTGCGTCTTGATTTGATGTTGACTCTCTAGCCGGGACGAACTGGAGGGAAGATGTTCTCGCTGATCGCTAGCAAAACCAAAAGTGAAAAGCTCGGTGCTGGGGCGGGGCGGAAAGATGCCAATGACCATTGGAGCCGGGCGCCTAGTGCTGAAGTCCCGAGATTCAATCGAGTGTGAAGATGACTTGATGCGCTAGAAGACTCGTGCAAAAGTAATCTCTGAGTACTACGTTCAACACTCTTTTCCGATCTGCAATTGCTCATGCGCGCAGTCTCTGCGGCAGAGCGTGCAAACAGCCAGCAACCATCCCGAGCGCAGTGCACCGATAGAAATTGGACTGTCTCACCTCTGAGCGCGATCCGACTCGACGGTGTTCGTTGCGAGAGCACATACCGCATTTGAATGCAACTTAAGAGCTGCTTGCATTCTGATAAGCCCACTTTACTCTCGTTCACTTGGTCACTCGTTGATTTTCATCCTCTGATGCCAAGTTCACAGAATGGTAGCAACGATCAACAGTGGTCCCAATACGAAGCAAACCTCACATCATTTGAGTAATCGATAACCGAGCTCTGCTGTCTGTACCAGCGGAACACTCTGGTATGATATGTAATGCCAAAAAAAGCAATTTCTCAAGTGGCCTCACCGCCTCAACTTGACTTGATCACCACGAACTCGTCCAGCACGCTCTGGTCCGTATTCGACAAGTACTTCCACGACATCACCGTGCGGTTCGCTTGGACCGTGTTGAAACCGTAGTGCGTGTAGTCATGCAACGCATTCCACGAGGTCGTGTAGGTCGGAGCATCCGACAAGTTCTCGACGTTTCCAGCGGCACCGGTGATTATATAGATAGGAGCCTCAACGTTCGTGTACGTCTTCTTGTCGGTCGATACACCGGTGGAGACGGCGGCGTTATTTGCGACTGGCATCTGGCGTTCGTAGTAGTGCTCATGACCCTGAAGTACGATGTCAACCTCGTACTTGATGAAGAGTGCTTCGAACGCAGCCTGGATAGCCAGCGTCTGAGTATCGCTGACAGCACCCGTCGAGGATGAAGCTGTAGCAACATCGTAGATCGGTCGGTGCATTCCAACAATGATCCAGGGAACGTTCGCACGATTGGCGACGGCTTTTTCCAAATCGGATTCAAGCCATGAGAGCTGGTCACCAAAGTTGCCGTTCTTGTTGGTGAGCGTGTACTCGTTGGTCGGCGCCCCAGTGTAGTCGGTCTCGGACGAAATAGACGTGAAGTGGATCGGACCATGGTCGAATGAGTGCCACATGTTGAGAGTTCCTCCGCTCTCATTGCTGGGCATCCTGAAGCGAGCGTTGAACGCCGTGTAGTTGCCGAGTTGATCTTTCTTCGACTGCGAAAGCTGACAGTTGGGCGAGTGGCACTCGGCTTCGTGGTTTCCGACAAGCACCATGTACGGCACTTGGCTCATGATGGGCATCAATGAATTCATCCACGCGTTGTACACTTCCTCGTAGAAGAAGCCCAGAAATTGGTCGGCCACGAGGTAGTCGTCGTCTGCGTATGAGATGTCGCCAATGTGGTAAATCAAATCGATGTCGCTCGTACTGAGCGTGTTCAAGTAGTCGATCAGGTCTGCCGAATTGTCTCCATCACCGGCATCGCCGTAAATGATCATGTTGAACGTGCTCGTGTCATCTGCAGATCGAGCAGTCTTGAACGTCGAGACATCGCTCTGGTACGTCGTCTGACTCGCACTTCCAACCTTGTAGTAGTAGACCGTGTTGGGTGTGAGGCCACTGACAGTCGCATGGTGGTGGTGAAGATCGTAGTCGTCGTCTGAGTAGTAGCTTACGTCCGAGACGGTCGTATCGACGACTTGCAGTGAATCCTCTGAGGTTCCAACCCACAGCGTACTGTCGGCCACGTCTGCAAATGTGGCCCAGGACACAGTCATCCCCGTACCAGCAGTCTCACCAGCAAATGCAAGATGGACCTGCTGCGGGTAGTAGTTGACACCTTCCTTGACGCGGCACGACTGACTCAGTGTAAGGTCGCCCAGTTCATACTGGTACGAGCACAGCGCCGAGGGCTGGCATCCCAGTGGAATCAACTTCCAAACGCACGTGCTGTCGTCGACGACAGTGTCGGCGTTGGTGCTTGTGAAGGTGACCGCAGCAAGTGCAGTAAGCGTGAAGAAAGACTTCATGATAATACTTGAGCTTGTAGATGGTCTCGACAATCACAACGGTGTCGACGATGCTTCACTCGCTGGTTGGCCGCCAAATTGAAAGTGACGTCGGACAAATGCAATCGCGAAAGAACCTTCCGGATCCAGGCGTTGGAAACTGGCGCTGGCTGCATCCGGTTGATGTAGTGTAGATTCATACTGAAGATAACCATGGCTCAGCGATGTAATGCTGTTTACAGCACGAGTACTATAGTGGAGAAGCTCATTTCGGATCCGTAACTACAAGAGGAATCTCCACCTTTTGGATACTTTTGGCAGCGGGAAACGCTGTGTACACAAGGACGGGCGCTCCGAAAGTCCATCGTGCCTAAGCGGCCTGTCTTCCGCGAGATGGACTAAGGGAAGTGGGCCTCCACAGTGGCTCTCAGAGTCGGCCATTTGTGCGAGTAACGCGGCTATCCTTTACTCTGAGGTCGTGCAGTTGGACACCAAGACGGAGAAATGTCTGTAACAGACTCTGGACCATCGAAATCCAATCCGCAATCGCTAGTCTGCAACCTTACACCGTTCACATCAAACACGTCTCTTTATTCAATTGAGACATTATGAACGCACATGAATATGTACTCTAGCTCTTGACGATCACGAACTCGTCCACAACCGTCAGGTCGCTGCTCTCACGGAATTTCCACGACAGGTGCGTCTTGTTGGCCGCCAACGTGTTGAATCCGAAGCTCGTGTAGTCGTGGGCCACGTTCCATGGCACAGTGTAGGTAGGGGCATCGGCGAGGTCCTCGACGTTACCACCGGCACCGCTGAGGATGTACACGGGAGCTCCAGGGTTCGTGTACGTCTTGTTGTCGCTCGAGACACCCGTGGTGACAGCCTTGTTGTTGGCGATCGGCATCTGACGCTCGTAGTAGTGCTTGTGTCCCGCGAGCACAACGTCAACCTTGTACTTGATGAAGAGCGCCTCGAACGCAGCCTGGACAGCCAGCGTCTGGTCGTCGTTGGGCACACCAGTCTTATCCGAGAAGGCCGTAATGTACATGGGGCGATGCATACCGACGAAAATCCACGGGACATTGGCACGGTTCGCAGCAGCCTTCTTCAGGTCGGCCTCAAGCCAAGCGAGCTGGTCACCAAAGTTGCCGTTCTTGTTGGTCAGCGTGGCTTCGTTCGTCGGAGCTCCAGTGTAGTCCGTCTCGGACGAGAGGGTCGTGAAGTGGATCGGGCCGTGCTCGAATGAGTACCACATGTTGAGAGTTCCGTCACTCTCGTCGCTCGGCATCTTGAAACGGGCGTTGTAAGCTGTGTAGTTGCCGAGCTGATCCTTCTTCGACTGCGAGAGCTGGCAAGCGGGCGAGTGGCACTCGGCCTCATGGTTGCCAGGCAGCACCATGTACGGCACTTTGCTCATCAGCGTCATAATGGAGTTCATCCACTTGTTGAAGACCTCCTCGTAGAAGAAACCGAGCACCTGCGAGGCAACCAGGAAGTCGTCGTCGGCGTACGACACGTCGCCCAGGTGGTACACGAGGTCAATATCGTTCGTGCCGAGCGTGTTCATGTAGTCGATGAGGTCGGCCGAGTTGTCGCCATCACCCACATCACCGTAGATGATCATGTTGAACGTGCTCGTGTCGTTGGACGTGCGTGCCGTCTTGAACGTCGAGACATCGCTCTGGTACGTCGTCTGACTCTCGCTGCCAACCTTGTAGTAGTAGATCGTGTTGGGCGTGAGACCGCTGACCGTCGCGTGGTGGTGGAAGAGGTTGTACTTGTCGTCCGAGTAGTAGCTGGTGGACGAGATGGTTGTGGAAACCAGCTTGAGCGAGTTCTCCGAGGTGCCGATCCACAGCGCCGGATCGGAGACCTCGGCGAAGGTGGCCCATGACACGGTCATTCCCGTGCCCGTCTCACCGGCGTACGCGAGATGGATCTGCTGCGGGTAGTAGTTGACGCCGGACTTGACGCGGCACGACTGGCTTAGAGTGAGGTCACCGAGCTTGTACTGGTACGAGCAGAGCGCCGAAGGCTGGCAGCTGAGTGCAGACGTCTTCCACACACACGTGCTGTCGTCCACGATGGTGTTGGCGGACGCGAACTGGAGCGCCGCAGCCGCAGCAAGCAACGCCGACGCCAGGACCTTCATCTTGAATGTACGGCGGTGCTGAGTCACCCGAGATTAAGCGCCGCAGTGGACTCGACAGAGCAGATGCCTCCAGCGAGCAGAATGGGAAATGGTGGCCAGGTCAAGATTCAACGAGGCCTGAAGACGCTCCTTTCCATACGGAGACCGCAACTCGCTTGTACTGTACCGTCCCACCGTACGCACCATTGACCGCCGCAGTCTCTTGCGCGTTGTCCCGTCGTCCCAGATGATCTCGACATGTACTCGTCATGTACACCGGAGACCGTGGGCTCAACTTGCGCTTTGCTCGCCTTCCAACGGAGCAGCCGGGTGCGGTATCCGGTTCACGCCATACAATCCTCAAGTGTTGATGAGCCAGTGCTCCATGCCAGTGACAACGATGTGAGCAATACGAGCTCCATGAAATGCACGGCGTGAGCCCGCGTGACTAACAGCACATCCATCCCAGTATCCCGCGATGGGAGCCCGCTCACCGGATCATTTGCGAGCATCGCGCAAACGAGGCGTCAATCGCTGATGGTGGCCACCGTCGGAACTTGGCGAGCTGCTACTGTACAGTACGCGTAGACAACACCATGAAGGGAATGCAGGTGAACGCCATAGTTCTTGGAGCGAACAGAGAGACCTACAGACACACATCAAATGCTTCCGATGGCCGAGGGTTGTGTCGATCACTGCGATGCACACTGTAACAGGAAGCAGGAAACCGTGCAACACTTCCTTACGATTCTTAGATATTTATCCTCCTGTCCAACTCAGCGATGCCGACGGCTCAAGCATTGCTCTCGTCAATGGTCATGTGTGCCAGCTTACGCAGATACTCTTCGGGTACGCCGTCCTTCTGCAGCTTGAGCAGTGTGTCGCGTCGAACCTTCTCGGCCAGAATACTCTCCTTCTTGCCCTTCTTGATGAGGAACTTCGCGTCGTTCTGCTCGAAGAGCTTGGCCTTCTCGCGACGTTGCTCGTTACTGGAGATCTGCTGCTTGACCTGTTCGCCGTGCTTGAATGCTCGCTCTCTCGCCTCCAGCTCCTCGGCCCTCCGCCGCTCGTACTCGTCGTCCACGCGCTGTTGGGCTATCAGCTCCATGCGCTGGTCAAGTTCCTTATCGCGGCGAACCTGCTCCGCATGGAACACCTTCCTGTCGCTTGCGGTCAGCATCGATGTTCTTCATCAGCTCCGCCTTGGCCTCCTTTTCGCGCTTCTCCTTCAACCTCGCGTTCTTCTCGGTCTCCTCAAATGTGCGCTTGGCTCGGAACTCGTCTTGCTGCGCCTGCTTGTCCTGCGCCTTCTCCTGTTGCGCTCGAAGTTTGGCGACGCGGACTTCCTTTGCCTTCCGAATCCGCAACTGCTCTTGCATGTGGGCTTCTTCCTCCTGGGCTTTTTTGCGCAAGTACGCGGCCGCCACCATTTCCTCGTGCTTTTCCCTCGCAATCGCAGCCTCCTTCATCATCTTGATGTTCTCGTTTGTGGCGGCGACCTGGCGAGATATCTCTTTCATGTGTTCGCGGTGCTGCTCCAGCTTGTTCTTCTCCTCAGCTTCATATTGCTTGTATGTATTGAGTATTTTTTGGGCCTCGATGGTCCTTCGCCTCTTCCTCCCAAATGGCCTTCTTCTCTCGCTCTGCAATCTGCTGCTCGAGCATTTGCCGTGCCTCCACGCGCTTGGCGCGGGCTGCGTCTTCGTCTTCTCGCCGCTGCTTCAGCTCTGTGACGCGATCACGCTCCATGATGCTGTCATGTATCAGGTTGTACCTATCCTCCATTTGCTGACGCTCTTGCTGATGCTGCTTGAGCTGGTCGCATTTCATGTACCCCGTGGCCTGGAGCGCGAGCGAGTTGATCTTTCGCAGCGATGTCAGGTGCTGGTTGCGCAACACCTCCTCTCCCGTGAGCGGCGCTCGACGGTCGGCCTCTAGCTCCATCTCCATCGCAGACTGCTCACGGCGGACACGCACTTCCTTCTCTTTTTCCATCATGCGGCGCTTGCGTTCCTGCGACTCATGGCGCGATGCCGCCAGCTGCGCCTCTCGATCTATCTCGTGCGCCTTAAGTGCGTCATCCGTCATGATGACCGCTCGTTGCTGAAGCCATTCAAATGGTAGTGTTAGAGAGTATTGACATCGTGCAGATGTGGTAATCGATGCTCACACCCGCATGCGCTGCAGCTCAGCAGTGTCAATCGCCTTGGCCACGCCGGCGATGTCCTTGCCCACGAGTCGGTTGGCTGTCGCGCGGGCCGGTCGGTCGCCCTCCTGCGGCGCCGAGCGCGCCTGGCTACTGCTCGCAGGCGCCATGGGCATACTATCCGTCCCCTCGCGGCTCTTCTCCCGTCTAAAGCAGTCTCCCCATCCAATGCGTCACAAGTGTAGCCATTCGCTCCCCCGCACGTTGAAGCCGGCCCGAAATAGAGTCCCAGGGCGCTAATAATACCCACATAGTGTCTGCAAGTCATACCAGTACCACGGGCTACTGATTGGCCAAATATCTGCTCCCAGCGCCAAAGCGACCACTTCCAGTCATCGAAGCCGACGAGCATGGCGGTGGGCAAGCGGAAGCGCGCGGGCTTCTCGGAGCGCGAGCGCTTCGAGCACAAGAGCGCGGCGCTGCTGCAGCGCGAGGCCAAGAAGGTGCGCGCGTTCCTGGCGCGCAAGGCGGTGCAGCAGCTCAAGCAGCAGCGCGGCGAGGCGGCGGAGCGCTCGGCCAAGCAGCAGCGGCGAGGCGCGAGCGCGAGCTGGCGGCGCTCAAGGCGCTGGACCTCAAGCAGGTGGTGGCGCGGGCCTTTGAGGTCACGGGGCTGAGCGCGCAACGGCAGGAGGAGCGCGGTGAGAGCGAGGAGGACAGCGATGGAGAGAGCGAGGCGGTGGAGGAGGCGGAGGAGGAAGTCGACAGCGGGTTCGACTCGGAGGAGTACGAGAGGGAGCGCGGCATTGGAAGAGTGGCGGGAGAAGACAGCAGTGATGATGAGGACGCCAGCAGAGAGGAGGAGGAGCACGCGATGGAGCATCAGAGGCAAGAGCTGCTGAAACAGGTTGCGAAGAGCAGCGAAGACCAAAAGCTAAACGAGACGCTCGTCGACCGCATCCTGGCGCACAAGCAAATGGTGGCGCTGCTAGACGCCATCCGCCAATGGTACGTTGAAAGCAATTATGCGCGATGTACGAACGGCTGCTGAAAACAGTGTCGACAGGGTCCAGAAGGAGGAAAAAGAGGAGGAGAAGCGCATGCGTCGGCAGGAAAAGCGCGCGCTCAAGCGAGGACGGAAGGAGGTGCGGATCCTTGCGTGCTTTCTGCTGGCTGGTCTATCATTTCACTGACATTTCATGTGTTTCTTGACGCAGACGCTTGTCGGCGGTAGAAGTGCAAGTGCGCCAAGCTCGCTGTTTGTCGGGTCGCTCTCAGGCCGCGGAGGCATCGACGACATGGACGACGACGACATGGGCACTCGCACGGGCCAAATGGCGGGTGCTGACGACGACATTGCCGAGTTTCTGGGCGAAAAGAAGAAGAAAAACCGCCCAGGTCAGATGGCGCGTCGACAAAAGGCGATCCGACAGGAGGAGGCGCGCAAGAGAAAGGAGGACCGCGAGCGCGGCATCTTCCGCCCGCAGGCACGTGGTGACGCTACTGCGAGCAAGTACGGTCCGTCGGAGCGTCCAAAGAAACCCAAGAAGCAGCTTCAGCAGCAACGACAGAGCAAGGACAAGCCGGTCAAGGATGGCAAATCTAGAGATGCGAAGCCGAGAGAGGCTCGCAAGCCTTCGAGCGGAGGTGCCGCCAATCCTCGCGCTACTGGTGCCGGTGACAAGCCAGAGATTGCGCACCCGTCGTGGCTCGCCAAGCAGGCGCAGAAGGAGAAAGAGAAGGTGGACATCCACGCCTTCAGTGGCAAGAAGATCACGTTCGACTAGAATCATGCGAATGTCAATCAACAGTGTTGCGAACTCTATGGTGTGCTTGCTTGGCGGGGCATTGGTAGTCGTGCCTCCTGGGTTTCGCATTAGTTAGTCCTCTCGTGGTGCAAAACGTTGCATGCCTACGCGCCGCGGAACATCTTGGCGACCTGGTGCGCTAGACTCGTCTGCGTCGGCGCGCTCTGGCGACGCAGAGCTGGGATGTCCGTCTCAACGATCTTGTCCAGCGCAGCGAGCTCCGACGCCTTGAGCTTCGGCAGGTTGTTAAAGCCAAGGGTGTGCACTGCCACCTGCAGGCTCGGCAGCACGCGCTTCCACAACGACAGCACGTACTCGTCACCCTCAGCTAGCTGGCGGCCGTATCGCCGGCGGAAGAGCTCCGTCAGCGTGTCCTCGTGAAGCAGGTCGCGCTCAAGCTGGGAGAGCACCGTCGAGTTGTGGTACGCCGTGGCGGCACCAGCAACGACCGCAGCAATCGATACGCCAGCAGCAGCTTCGACCGGAGCGCCGGAGAAGAAGGCGGCACCCGCAAGTGCGTTACCTCCGATCAGTGCCGAGCCAGCGAGTGCTGCGCGTCGCCACTTTTCGCTAGCGTACCGCGCGCGCAGGTCCTCAAAGATGGCCGCGTGCATTTGCAGCATACGCGTCGAGTCGTACAGGTTGGTGATGAGGTTGTCGACGCGGCGCTCGGGTGCGCGCACAACCTCGGACACGACTTCCTCGCGCATGGCGTCGAGGTCGGCGAGCGAGGCGCCAAGACCGTTCTCAGTAGTGCCGGTGCTACCAGGGCTATTGGACGAGGGGATGCACATGGTGTAGATGCGCGGCAGGTCCTTGAGCGGGATGACCTTGGAGAGGTTCCAGCAGAGCGAGCCGTAGGCGCGCGCAAAGTCGTGGATCTTGCGGAACTGGTCGACCTTGTTGAGCACGATGTGCAGCTTGTGGTCCATGCCAACGAGCGAGCGCGTGAGGATCGAGAGCGTCTCGCCCGTGGTGCCAGGCTTGTCGGGGTCGAAGAAGAGCAGGATGACGTCTGCGCGCTCGGCGTACCAGCGCACGACCTCTGGGAACTCGTATCCTCTGTCGGAGCTCTCTCCGCTTCCACGGTAGGTGAGCGATGCGTCTGCTCCCGCCTTGGCGTCGGCTCCACGGCGCAGCGCGGGCGGCACGGCGTAGTAGCTGTTGACGTTGTGGCGGGACTTTGGCGAGTCGATCATGCCTGGGGAGTCGACGAGCATGAAGTTGACGTTGATGTCCTTGCGCACCTTGAGCTGCGTGCGCTGGATGAGCGCGGGCCCGTAGCCCTCTGAGTCCGGAGAACCCCATGTCGGGGTCTCCCACGAGCGCGGGTCCGTCCTGGTCAATGTCCTCAACGCCCGGCGCGATGATGGTGAAGCCGTCGTCCGTGGGCGCGACCCCCGTGCTCTGCACCTGGCGCTGCAGCAGGTAGTTGATGAAGGAGGACTTGCCGGAGGAGTGGTTGCCGAGCAGGAAGACGAAGGGCAGCGAGGGCAGCTTCTCCTCCTTGTTCCTGCGGTCCAGCGGCCCCAGCAGGCGCTCGTTGAGCGGCAGCAGCACCTGGCGCTCCAGCTGGCTCGTCTGGCGCATCAGCTGCATCCACTTCTCGTCCTGCGCCACCAGCGGCGCCGTCTCCTCGATCGCCTGAGACGGGGAGCTCCACAGCGAGCGCCGGCCCAGCCGCGCGCCGCGGCGCGCCACCAGGAAGGAGCGCATGGCGGCGGAGAAACGTATCAAGACGAGCGGTGGCGGCGCGCGCGAGGACTTTGGAGGGGACGGCGGAAGTATGCACCCCCCCCTGCCTTACAAGACTGCGGGAACAAATAAAAGGTGGCTTCCAGGGAGTCAAACCTCTAGGAAACTATACGTGGTACCTGCATCACCATGGATTGATTGATTGACTCGCTTGGGGGTCGTGGAGGTTGAGACTGACACCTCGAAGGGAGCAGCGCGAGCGATGTACTTGCATGGGTAGATCCATCCTGATGACCATAGGCGAGCTTGCCGTCTGCGGACTGCCGAGACCCAAGTTGCAATCCGCTTCCGAGCCCAATCGAGGCATTGAAGAGCTCCAGCAGCTCTCGTCTGATAATAATAAAAAAAAGTCTTCGTTTCGGAAGTGAGGAGCTGGGGGACGCGTGGCAAGGGCGTGCTGCAGTTCTTCAAGCTCATGCAACGCGCACTGCCCCCATGATGGACCACCCAGGAGATGATGGACGCGCACCAGCGGGACGAGTCAACAAACACACACTTGGCTCGTTTGGTCAATCCCTCGGAACAGCACCCCTGGTCCACAATTCTCCAACCAATCGCAGAGCCTCCGATGCACAATTTCCATCCAATCAGACGTCCGCCTCCATCCCGCTGACGTGCCCCTCGTTGCGCAAAGTTTCTCCTGGTGGCCGCCCGCCACTGCGCCGCCGCCCTCGTCCGCCACTCGGCAACTTCTCCAGCAGCTCGCACGCCCCGCCACGCCGCCATGGACCTGAAGCAGCTGCTGACGAAACTGGCGCGGCGAGAGGACCTGACGCCCGCCGAGGCGACGTTCGCGGCGCAGCAGATCTCGTCCGACGAGGCAGAGAAGAACCCCTGTGGCCATCGGCGTGCTGCTGGCGCTGCTGGCCGCCAAGGGCGAGACGCCCGCCGAGGTGTCGGCGTTCGCCGCCAACATGCTCGCGCAGGCCGTGCGCGTGCAGGTGGACCGCCCCACGCTCGACATTGTGGGCACGGGCGGCGACGGCGCCAACACGGTCAACATCTCGACGGCCGCGTCCATCCTGGCCGCCAGCTGCGGCGCGGTCGTGGCCAAGCACGGCTCGCGCTCGGCCTCGAGCCGATCCGGGTCCGCGGACGTGCTAGAGGTGCTAGGCGTGCCCATGCTCAAGCCGGAGAACATTGTGCCCTGCCTCGACCAGGCCAAGATCGCATTCATGTTCGCGCCGAACTTCCACCCGACCATGCGCTTTGTCATGCCCATCCGCAGCGCCATCAAGATCCGATGCATCTTCAACGTGCTCGGCCCGCTCGCCAACCCCGCGGGATGCAAGCGCACCGTCATCGGCGTATACACGCCGGCGCTGCTCGACACGTTCGGATCTGCGCTGCAGGAGCTCGACATCGAGCACGCGCTCGTCGTGCACTGCGCCGGACTCGACGAGCTCAACTCCATCGGCGACGCCGACATCAGTCGAGGTCCGCCGCGGACAGCCGCTGCACCGCTATACGCTGCGCGCCGAGGATGTTGGCGTACCGCCCTGCACGCTTGTGGAGCTCAAGGGCGGCGAAGCCGAAGAGAACGCCGAGATCCTTCGCCGCGTGCTCAGCGGTGGCGACAACTGGGACAACGCCGTCGGCCACACGATCGCATACAACGCCGGCGCTGGGCTGTACGTGTACGGCCTGGTTGACAGCATCAAGAGCGGCTACGAGATGGCCAAGAAGCAGCTCGCTACGGGCAAGGCGCTCGAGACGCTGAACGAGTGGTCGCGCGTCGCCACGGCCCTGCACCAGGCCTGAACGAGCGCCTGCCTGGCTAGTGAAGGTATCGATAGGAGGAGGAGGAGGATACGACCGCCAGGATTTTGAAGCATCTTGAAGTAGACTTTATTCGGCAACCTCGGTTGTGCGTCACAACGTGTAGGCAACATGACGTTGAGCATATTGGCTCGCTCTCGTTCAACGAGTAGACGTTCACGACACAGATTGTCTTCTGTGAGCCCAACATGCGCGCTTACTTGCAACTTTTTGTGGTGTTGATGAGCAAGAGGAAGCCGCAGGTTGTATTTGGGAATGATGTTGTGGCGCTGTGCAAGCGAAAATAGTTGTGGCTCTATTCTGGTTGAGTTCCTGGGGATCCTCTCCAAGCTCGAACTCACAACCCACGTCTGGCTCATCAAGAATGGTCTCGGGATCTTCATCATTGTGCGGAGATGCTGACTACGCGGCTGCGTGCGCGTATGCGTCTGATCTCGTGCGGATCTACTTCCAAATGCTCACCGTGGGGTGCCAGACCAAATCCCATGCACAAGCGAGTGGTGTGCCAGCAACCCTCACTTCACACCACTCACACCGGGTGAAGCAGTGGTCCGCAGCATTCTGCTGGCAACCCAGTTACCTGTGCCTTTGTGCCAAGCATTTCAAACGGATCGGTTGACTCCATCTGCAGCAATTGCAGCGACCAACCCAAAACGAGAAGAGCATCCTGAGACGGTTGAGCACGATGAGGAGCCAAATAACAAAGAAGTAGCCGCTTTCACCCCACCAGAGCAATCAGATGCGAGGCCATGCACACCCCGAAGACGGATCTCAACAGCTATGGAAATTGACCAGGAATTGCAGTTGACCGACAACAATTCGCCTCACAAACCAGCTTCTCGATCGAGCTCGCCTCAGCTCGAAGAGCGCGACGCTGGCAAGCCACCGCGGCGCCGGATAAGCCACACCAAGCAGCGCCTACTGGACGCCATCAAGGGGAGTTTTTCTCGTCGTAGCGCCAAGAAACTCCGCTCACAGTCTAAGGCGTGAGTCGCACGTTCAACTCCTTACTCAAACAATGCTCTCAACACATGTTCCACCACTTCTCCCATCTTGTTGTGCAATAGTCTACATTCTCCCCCTTTTGCAGGGCTCATCTAAATACCTTGCAGCGGAATCTCAGCGCCTTCCGGCATGGCGTTCTCCGCGGGTGGCATAGCTGGCGCCGCACCACCAACAAGAGGCTGCGGGTGCCACGCCGGAACGAGAGAAAGCAGCAGCCCAACGCAAAAGTACTTGATGTCCTGCACCATGCCTCGGTCCGACGAGATGCGCAGCAGCCGAGAGATGAGCGAGGCAGCGTTGCCGATCCTTCCCGCAGCACCCATAGGCTGAGCTGCCGCTCCAGGAGCTCCTTGGGCACCTTCCTGCTGGTTGTCACCATTGCCAGCTGCTTCAGGGCGGCGGTGGCGCTGGTAGACTTCGTAAATCTTGGCAAAAATGCCGGTAATGTGCCTGCAAACAGCAAAATGTTAGCATCGCCATCAACTCGTGAGCTCCAAAACTCATGGACGTACAGGTAGGAGATGAATGAGAGTAGTCCGAGCATCAGGATGCGATCCGTTGGGGTGTCTTGGCCGATGAGAAATAGCATGAAAGCCATCTTGAGCGCCAGACGGATCTCAAAGAGCGGTAGCACTTCGCGCACCATTGCAACAAGCATGGGCGGAGGTCCTCGAGGAGCAGCGGGGGCGGCGACCGGAGCAGCAGCGGCGGCGGCATCGGCAGCACCAGCAGCAGCAGCAGGGTTCGGGACAGCGTGCGCCCCGGTACCTGCAGCCGCGTTTGGTGGCATGTGATGCGCAAAGTGGCCCATGTGCGCGCCGTAAAAGTTTCCGAACGGCATGTACTGTGGATAAAATGGCGCGCCAAAGGCTTGGACTCCCGGAGCAGGCGCCGCAGCCTGACCGCTGCCTTGCGCTTGCTGCTGGAGCTGCTGTAGGTACTGGATCTGCGTGAGGATCATGGCCTGCTGCTGCATGAGTGCCATCTGGCGGTAGACGTCATGATGGGGTTGCGCGGCCGCTTGTGCCGACGGGAACGACATGAACGCCGGCGCTGTCGCAGCCGGAGGCGCAGCCGACGCCGCCGGTGGCTGCGCAAACACGCTGGGGGTCGGCGCCGCCTCCGTCGACGGTCGGGGCGAGTCGCCCGCCGCTTCCGCCGGCGGAGACGGCGCTTCCGCCTCGGCGGCGCTCGCCGCGACCGCCTGGCCTGGCGCCTTGGCCACGAGCAGGTGGAAGACGACGGGCGCGTCGTCGCTCTGGTCGGCCGCGTGGCCCTGCTGCGCCAGCAGGTCGTCCAGCACATCGGCGTCGGCGCAGATCTTGCCGCCGAAGATGAGCTTCTGCGCGGCGGGCGGCGGGTGATCGGGGAGGTCGCGCGCCACCAGCCGCTTGAGCTCGCGCACCGTCGCGGCGCGAGACACGCGGAAGTCGCGCGCCTGGCCGCCGCTGTAGACGTTCTTGACCGAGATGGCCACCTCCGCCATGGCTTCTTCCGCTCGGGCTCCGCTTGAGGATTGAGGAATGACGGCAACTGACGTGGAAGTGGCGCGGTTATTACGTTTCGCGCGTGGATTGGCTGAAATGATTTGGGATTTCGGCCAATGGAAGAGGGCGCACTTGAATGGAGCGGCACGGTAGTGTGTTGGGTACGGGAAACGGACGTCAGCAACGCATAGTGAATCGCAGAGGAAAAAAGTGTACCTGCTGAGGATGAGTCGCGACGCGTTCGAAATCTTGTCAATTTTTGCGCCTTCAACTGTCTGCCCTTCACTTGACATGCACCTAAACCAGCTCTCGTCGACGTCGACATGCCAAGGCACGCTGTCAAGTAGCCACGCTCGCGCTCTTTCCCCCGCCGCGTTGGGATCCTGTCGGCGCGAAAACCCCGGCGCCACATGGAGAGCTCTGCGGAACTTGTCCTCTTGCGCTCAGTATGGTCGCGACGTCGTACGTCCACAATCCGCCTGCCCACTGGACGTTTTCTTTCCAAAATTCCTGCCATCTGTAAATCAGTACATCTCACCAAAAAACTGCCACCGCTTACTACTTTTACGCACAAAAGGTTAGGGGAGCGAAATTTTCGGGCGCTTCCGCCGGCGTCACTCGAGTCAACGCCCGGCGGCGCAATTGGGCGCCGCGCGGCATACAAATTCTCATATATGACGGCGCAGAGAGGGGCGGGCGGCCGGGCCGGCGCGCATGGCCATCGCCGCCTCGGCGCGGCTCACAAGGCAAAGAGTCCGCACCGGCGCCGTGAGCGGCGTGGCCCATGACGCGCGCGCTCTAACGCTCTTTACGGCAGCAGCAGCAGCAGCAGCAGCAGCAGCAGCAGCAGCATCGGCCCGGCCCTCGGCTCTCGGTGACGTCGGCGAGAAAGGACGCCGGCGATGCACCGCCTGACGTCGAGCATCAAGAAGAAGAAGCAGCCGCCGCCCGCCGCCGCCGCAGCAGCCGGACGAGCCCCCGCCGGCCGAGCGCCGGCCGTCCACGCCCTCGGGCGCCTCGCGCCGCTTCCGCCCGCCGGAGCTGCACCTGCTCCATGGCGCGGGCGACAGGCAGCCGCGCCTGGACCAGGTGGTCGTGGGCATCGCCGCCTCGGTCGAGGACGGCGTGGAGGACTGGAGCGACGACTTTTTAGACAGGTCCGACCGCGGAGGCAGGCCCGTGCTCGTGGATGACGCGGGATCGCCGCAGCAGCGCGGACCCATTCGCAGCCTGCAGCGCGCCGCCAGCCTATTTCCGGCGCCGCAGGGCAGCCCGCCCGTGCGGTGGCACCGACAGCACAGCGTGGACAGCGCGGACAGGACCGGCAGCGCCGCCGCCAGTCGCCCGCGCAAGAGCAGCGCAGAGACAGGAGCGAGCAGGAGCAGCGCGGCCAGCGGCAGGCACAGCGCGACGGTCACGAGCGACCCGCTCGAGCTCGAGCCGCGCATCCTCTTCCAGGTCAAGGAGCAGGTCGACGAGCCGCCCCCGCCGCCAGCGCCAAAGATCGACCCCGTGCGGCAGATCCCCGTTGCAGAGGGCGTGGACGACGAGGAAGACGATCCACACGGCTTCTGGAGTTCGTTCTCCACGGTCAAGGACGTCCCGGTCGGACGACCGCGGAAGTTGTCGGACAGCGCAGCAGCAGTCAGCCCCAGCACGGATGGAGGCGAGGAGGTGATGGACGAGGACGACGGCGTAGGAGGCGACAATGACAACGAGGACGACGACTCCGACGAGGACTGGGACGTCGAGATGGGGTTCGCAGGACGCGGACGACGACGCGCTTGACTCGAACTTTGCCTCCTCGGGCAGCATCGACCATTCTCGACGCCGATCCGAGAACTACAATATCTTCGTGCGGAATCTGCACGAGCTGATGGATGGAGAGGGGTTCCTGGAAGAGGACGACGACGACTCGCCGCGCACAGGCAAGCCTAGGAGAACGAGGAAGGCGTCGGAGGAGCCATTATTCCAGCGGCGGCGCAGCGAATACCAGTCCAGCAACAGCTTCGACGATAGCATGGACGGCGTGAACGGCATTCGGGCGAGTCTCAACTCCGGTGGAGGTGGAACAGTCGAGTACTCACTTGTGGACAAGCTACGCATCCTGGACGTGTCCAGCTCGTCCGCGTATGCTGTTCGGATTGAGAGGTATCCAAAGCCCTCGACTACATTCAGCAACCTGGAGAAAGAGCTTGCGATCCCGACGCTGTCTGAAAACCGGTTCGAGATCTGGCTGCAAAACATCGTTTCGACAGACTGCGCAACGACCCACGGTCGAATGGAAAAGTTGCATGCAGAGGCAAGGGCAAACCCCAGGCAGCAGAAGAACTACCAGTTCCGCACACTGGTCTCGCTTCCCTTTGGCAAGGAGTTCGTCACCAGTTTCTTCAAGCAGGTCTCGTATTACCACTTCTTTGGAGAAGAAAAGGCAAATCGAGAACTCGTCGGGCGTTCTTTGAGAAGGTTTCGACAGCTGGCATGGCGGACGAGAACTGGTCGGCTTCGATGGCGTCACAAGAGTACGAGTTTGTGGCAGGATGTACGATGCAGATCCTGCAAGAGGCAGCACGGATGTACGGTCCGCAGCCTCCCACACCAACAGCAAATCACCTGTCGTTGTCGATGCTGTCAGTGTCTTCGTCGCCGTCGCAAGCGCCGCCAAGCAAAGCTGCGATTTACTGGATCCAGCAGTTCCAGGCGATCCTCCTTATCTGTGCCGAGGCGTTTCCTCAGTACAGGAATGTGATTGCGCTGATTGAGCTCCGTTTCGTGTGCCACCACCTCGTGGGGTTCGCCAGCGGAGACTATTCGTACAAGTGGCAGATCTGCAACCATCTGCCCGCAGTACGGATCGAATCAGTCCCTCGCCGGCGAGTCGGCGCCGATAATTGCGAACGAGGTCCTCGAATATTATGGTTCGCTGTTTCGGCATATCAACACGAGCCCCGAGAGTCGGAGCTCACGCTACGGCCACTCGAGCCGCCATTCGTCTGGAGATAAGCACCACTTCGGTCTCTCACCCGATGCCATTTGTCTCAAGCGCTAGTGCTCTGCGATATTCAGAGCTTGTACGACAGCAAGAGTGCGCTCACTGAAACGGTCATCCCATCTATGCTCGAGCTGTTCGAGTTTGAAGACGATGACGCGAATATTGATCCTCGACTCCTGGAGCTTCTCCCATCGACTGGATCTGGCAGGAAAAGTCGGAGTAGTTCCTCGACTTCTCAGTCTGAAGCACATGATGGATCTGCGCACGACCTCGCAAAGGGGCTTGGCGGATGGAGCTGCACGACCCAGTTGCTTGAGCTGCTGACTCCTCCATCGCGAACTAGATGTTCTGCGCTGACATACTTCTACGAGCGAATTTCCCACTCCGCTTTCCCGATTGTGAAGGCTAAGTGTGCAGTTGTGCTCGCTGGTATCCATGCATCTGCGACGTTTGGAAACTTGCGTGCTGCGGAGTGCCTGGCATATGAGGCGCTGCGACTCCTCGAGTCCTGTTCGGGTGCCCCAACTGATCAAAATCCAAAGTTGAGCATGTTCAATAACGAAGACCTGCAGTCGGAGCTGGGTCGCGAGGTTTTGGAGACGCTGGGCAACGTGCTGATCAAGAACCAGAAGTACCGCTACGGAATTCTGTGCCTTGAGGCTGCGGCATGTGTCTACAGACTTCTAAACCAAGGTGCCGAATACGATAGGCTGGATCGCTTGATGTGCAGCTTGACTCTCCAAGCAGACGATGTGACGCGCGCATTGCCGTTACACGAGAAAGTGGCGCGGTCGGCGCAGCGACAGGAAAACTTTACCGAGTACGTGTACCTGACACAGGCACTGACAAACTTGTGGATCCGTGAGGGGAACTTTTCGCGCGCAGAAGACTACTTGACGTCTGCGTGCAACTTCTTGCGCGACCATACGAACTTGTTGCCTCCTAATTTCATGTCGATCATGTACAACGGAAGTTACTCGAGCGGTGACGGCGCGACCGTGTCAAGTCGAAGTGGTACAATGATGACCGCTAGTTCGGGCTCCTCGTCGTTGTCGGGATCATTCCACGTGGCAGCTCGCGGGTCCGGTAACTCAAGTGAAGCTGACAGTTGGCTCAACCATGACATCAACTTGCACTTACTCGTTCGGGAAGTGTACCGTTCAAGTGGCCGATGCCTTGAGGGCATGCGTGTGCTGGAGCATTTGCTCAATTACAGCGCGCGACTTCCTCGTGGCAAGCGCACCCAGCTTCGCATGCTTCTTGCTGAAGATGCACTCAAGCTGAGAATGTTCGAGACGTGCCGCCACATGTGCACCATGTTGGACGACGAGGCAAAGAACTTTTGTGATCGACTACAAGAAAACATTTCTGCGTATGGATACAGCGGGCTTGGAAGCACTGGAGGTGCAGGAAGCAGTAGCGGACGAGGCATTGGAGGCATGGGCAGCGAGGCTCGTTTTTGCTTTGACATGGTTTTCTCTCTGCGGTATATCGTTTGCCGAGCGAAGCTACACTTCAAGCTTGGGGAGCACTGTGATGCGTTTGCATGGCTGTCTCTAGCTCATATAAAGAGCGACCATGAAAATCTGAGAAAGCAGGCCAAGCTGCATATTCTCGACGGTCGGGTGCTACAAGAGGTCTGCCGTCAGCTTCGGGACCATGCAGATGGATCAGGCAGGAATAGTGTGCCTGCCTGTGTTGATGCTTCCGAGGCGCGTCTGGACGAAATTGTTCGGTCGTTTGGTGGATCGCTTATGGTCTGAACGATTTGGAGAAGGAGAGGATGCGGCAGCGCCTGAGTCTTTTTGGTGAGTGCGCACAAGATCTCGTCAAGGCAGAAGAAAACGCCCACAAGTCGTTCCGTCAAGCGCTCGAGTTGTACCAGCTTCTAGATGACACGCTGTACCAACTCAAGACTCTTCTCGATATTGTGCAGTTTTCTCTGTCTCCAATCGAGCGAGCATTCTTTGCGCTTGGCAGTCAGCAAGGCGATGACAACCTGAAGCGCGCTTTGTATTCGGCAAGCTCTTCTAAAACACAGAACGCACTTTCCAGCTCTTCAAACTCAAATGAACCTGTGTCACCCATTGGTGACGATACAATTGAGCGAACTCGAAAGACGCTTGTGGATGCGCAAAAGCTACTGCGTAAAGCGCTCGGACTGGCTGAGCAGGTCGCTGAGCCCGCTGCTTTCTTGCGTTTGTTTATCCTTTGCAGTCAGGTGTGGGTTTGGCTTGAGCGGATCGCGTCATACAAGAGCGAGAAGCACGTGAAAGAAGCTGCTGCGTTCTGGGAAGAAGCTGTCAAGCTCGTCAAGGGAATCTTCTTTCGCCGCGTTGCATTTCACAATCTGTCGGATGCAGCCTCGCCGCACCCGCTTGGGAACTTTTTCTCGGCGGTCAACGGCACGTTCTCCGTTGTGCCGGTTCTGAACTTTAGCGAGGGATTTATCGTCAAGCTCGAGGATATGACCCTCCAACTGATCGTGACAGCATGCCAGCTGCAACAGTTCGACCGCGTGCCTGACTACGTCGAGGAAACACTGCTGAAGCACCTCGACGAATTGCTGAGTGCGCGAATGTGTCTGAGTAGCATTTCCCACCAGCTGCGTACCTTTCGAGCGATTCAGCGGCCATCGAAGCGACTGTCCTGCAGTATCGCTCCTGCAAATGGTGTGGTTGTGTCGTCAAACAGTACGCCGGCAGGAGGCGCGTCAGGGAATGGTTCACGTTCTGCATCTTTCACCTCAACATCCGGTATCCCTGCAATTCCTTCGCCTGCGAGCGTTGTGAGTGGATCAACACCAACTGGATCGTCACCGATCTCAAGCGCCCCTCCTGGAAAACGCGCTGGTCATAAAAAGAACCAGTCGATGTCTTCCATTTCGGAGCTATTGACATCGAACGCCCCGCCGGCATCTCCATTCCACGACAACACATCGAACTACCTGAAGAACGGAAACCCGATGATGTCAGGTGCCACGCCGCGTACAGGGTTAGCGTCGTTGAGTGAGAAGCCGAACGTTCCCCATGGGGTTGGTCACGGCCCGATCGCCACGCGATTTCACGGAACCTTCTTGCGTAATCGCGGTCGATCACGTTCGGCTCCCCAACCGCTTCCTGCTGGATTGAACCGCTCAACATCCACGTCGGATGTTTTGCTGCAAACGCCAACGGTGAATGAAGAAGAGGTGTCTGACGAAGGGCAACTGAAACGCACGCCGTCGGTGAAGTTCATCGATCTGGCTGATATACACACTTTACCGGGAGACCGAAGCGAGTTTAGCATGTACGACGACATGCGCGGATTTGTTCACGACGAAGGCAGTAGCTCAAACGGAGCGATCGGACTGTGCGACTTTGACGAAACGCAGTCGGAGAAGCTCTGGTGGATCTTCAATTTGTGGAAAGACGCCAAGACGAAGTATATTGGCGGCAAGATTGACATTTCGGAGTTCCGGGCACGGAATCTCCGGTATCTGCGCATTTTGCTGGATGCGTTTGACCCTCAACAGATCGCGGTGCTGTACTACGGTGGCGAATCGCGCACAACTCCGTCGACCACGCCTACTGCTGCTGGTGGTGGAGCAAATAAAGGCGCGGTTGTAGCCAATTCTACTCCGACCGGTATTCTCGGGTTTGATGTTGCCCACATGAACTCGCACGCGTTGATCCAAGACAAGGACATGGTGCTCTCCATCGGATACGAGTTGATGGACCAGTCATCGTTCGGTTTTTCCAAGCTCAAGTTCAAGGTGTTCCCCGTTCGCGAGGGCGATACTTGCGCCTGGCGCGAGGAAATCCCGCGTCCAGAGTGGTTCCTGACAGACTTTGACATGATGGAAGCCGAGTCTGCTTCGAGTGGCTATGGTGCACTTCGGACACTACGTCTACTAGGTGCCAAGCTGCTGCTTAAGTTGCTCGGACTGCTGCTTCTTGAGAATGCTGTCGTTGTCGTGGGATCATCGTACCCGCAAGTCAAGATGGTGACGTTGAGTTTGTTGAAGCTGATGGAGCCATTCCGATGGCAGGGCACGTTTTTACCCTTTCTGCCGGTCAGTTCGTGGCGCTTCTTGCA
This sequence comes from Phytopythium helicoides, assembly GCA_024867545.1. Classification (NCBI taxonomy): domain Eukaryota; phylum Oomycota; class Peronosporomycetes; order Pythiales; family Pythiaceae; genus Phytopythium; species Phytopythium helicoides. The sequence continues at coordinate 152,697 of JANFNE010000028.1, read as the reverse complement.
CGATGTCGCTCTTCGGTTTACGAATTCCGAGGCAGCGACTCAGCCTAAGAGCCGCCGATCCATTTCCAGGCTTGGATGGGGCGGCGGACAGACTGGTGCTAGCTCGAGTGTCACTCCTCCACCCGATGCGCTGAACGAAGAGCCTCCGTTTGTGGTTGGTGCTACGTCCGAGGCGTGGCAAACTTGTTTGAACTTTGCAAAATCCCAAGGTAGCGATCCGCGGGCAATCACCTCATGTATCAACGTCCTCGACCTCGACAATGTAGGTGGATTTGTCACGGCCAAGGGAAGCCGACGTGCGATATCGCTACCGCGCAAGTGGCGCAAGCAGTTCCTCGAGAAATTTGACAAAACAGCCAAGCAGCGCCGAAAATTGCAACTCAAGATCAGTCGCCGGCAGCAGCAAGTCGTTGGTAGTCGCACGACTACACCTTCTGCTGTCAACATTCCACACTCTCTACGCTCGCCTGCCGACTCGATCCCGCAAACAATGCGGAGCTATGACGACGGCACTAGCAGCCGATCCAGCTCGGGTTGGCGTACACCTGGCACGGACGCGAGCGGCCTGACTCCGCATCATCATCATCCACGGTCTATGGACCCGTCAGCCATCGATGAACGTCTCCACTACGACTCTGAGTGTTTGAGTGCGTTCACGAATGGGTTGGCGGAGTTTTACGATCGCGTGGTATCGTTGAGCCAGGAAAAGGATCAGAAGGCAGCGAGCAGAAAGAAGGCGAGCGGAGGTAGCGACAAGCCGTCGAAGCGCCAGGAAATCAAGTCGTGGTTCTCGTCGTCGCACGAGTTCGACGGGTTGGTGGACGCATTTCGCGAGACGGAGGTGTACCCGGCGTTCGTGAAGGAGCGTGCAGCACTAGCGGCTGCAAGGCAGCTTCAGCGTCAATCGAGCTTTGGCCCTGGACTAGACTCCAGTGGGAGTCGTGGGTCAACTCGTTTTGCCGTGATGACGGGTGGTGCCGGCACGCCAGGCTCGTTTTTGAGCTCGATTGCATCGCAGCCACTTAAGAGCTTCGGGAGCGTCGGGAGCATCAGCAGCTCGTCAAACGTCAACACACGGTGAAGGAAGCAACTAACTTTATGATCGGTAGGTCCACACAACGTTATTTATGCGCGCGGCCGCGATGATGCCGCGCGCTAATGAATATATTTGCTAGCGTTAGTCATCCCGCGGCTTGCTTTCAAGATTGGCCTCTGCTTGTGGATCCTCGCTCGTTTCATGCGGTGCCATTCGCTTAGCCAGTGCAAGCTTGACCTTGGCGTGGAGTTGCTACGGCAAGTAAAAGGGATGCATTGAGTGGCCATCAGGTTTTACATGGTGAACAGCAAAACCAGAACTCTCTCACTTGGTCCACGCGGTAAGAGATCGATGCCTTGCCAGCGCGCACGCCCCACTGCAGCGGGGTCTTCTTCGCCTGAAGTACCTCAGAGTGACAAAAATGTAAGCCTAGAAAAACGTGGTATTGCCATGCTTTTTTGCGTTGCAACTCGAGCATCGCACTTTGTCAACAACTGTCCACTTGGCACCACGATCTAGAAGCAGCCAAATGATGTCGACATCGCCTCGCTTACACGCCACATGGAGCGGCGAGTACCATCCCTGGACATCCCCCATCGAGTCTTAAATGCCATCGTGCTCACGAGCAATATGGCTCGAGAAGAGAAAAAACAAGCCTCACCCACGCAGCTCGCTCGTTCGGGTCAGCCCCGCGCTCTAGAAGCAATGAGACGATTGCGGGGTCGCCAACGCTTACAGCTCGATGCAGTAGTGACACACCGGACTGTGAGCAGGCTTTGCGTTGTCAGCAAGATGAAATGTTTTCAAAAGTGCCTTGACTTGTTTACCCATCGGCAGCGATGCACGAGTGCAGGGTTCTCATCGATCGCCCTCTTCAACAGCTCAATCTGTCGTCTCGAAATCAAGAGGAATGCGTCGGGGGTGTCCTGCCGTGCTTCACCCGTTGGTCCAGTCATGATTTTTTCAGCAGAGTTATCTTTAGGAAGTGAAGCAGACGGTCGTTGATTCATACTGACAGTGCATCTATTGCTCGTTATCACCATTTGCAGCGCTAAACCATATCAGCGCTCGTAACTTCGCGAGAGGACGCCTGGAGCTGCTGCTTCTTCGCACTCAAAGTGTCCGCCGCGGAACTTGCTCGGTCTAACGACGGGGCCGTAAATACAGCATGATAGTCAACCGCATGAACGCCTGAGCGAGTGAAAAACTCAAGCCAGTTGTTCCACAAGCCTCTATCAAACGGGTTCTTCAGCACTGGTCCTGCTGGCTTGCCACTCGTCGTGGCAGCATCTGGTCGACCAACTAGATATGCGTAGCGGCGCCAGTTGATTTGCTCGTTGATGGTCAAGTTTTGCGAAATATTCACCAAATGCTGCTTGAACATCATCCCGAGCGCAACTAAAGCGCAGCAAGCCCAAATAAACACCATGACCACGAGGAAGTAGTCGCCTGCCAGATTCGGCAGCTCCATCCACACATCCTCCGCTGTCATTCCGGCATAACTATCGCTGTCGACACGCTCCTTGTACCTCGTCGTGACGATCCGCGCCATGGTGACCACCGAGAGCGCAACAAAGTCTGCGAGAATGAAGCAATGAAGAAACAGGAAAATGAAGAACAGGCGATGGTTGCCACTTCCGACGCATCGATTGATCCACGCGCAGTGATGATCCATGCGGGCAATGCACACACCGCACTGCGAGCAATGCTTTGAGCGCATAGGCTTGGTCACAAGGCAGGAACGGCAGTACTTGCTGGTTACATCAGGCGATTCTGCCCGGGAAGCACTGTCCAGCATATTTTTCAGATCAATCTCGTGCGTCGTAATTGTTCCTGGATCCGAGGGACAGATGAATGCAAGGCGAACCCACGCCATCAAGAAAACCAGCTCCACCGCTCCAACAGCAATCAGGATGGCTCGGTCGGTACGTGTCGAGAAAAACTTGGTGTAGTCAGGATCTGCCCAGAGAACAACGTAGAACAGCGTGAAAAGCAGCACCCACGACAGCCAGATGCCCATGGCCATTTCCGGACGAGGCTTGGTAAGCGACTTGAGCAACGACTTGTTCTTCTTCTTGTCGCCGCTTGGTGATGCAATTGATGTGATTGAAACATTTGGCGCAATTGACACATCGCGCTTGGACGGGTGGACAGCAGATAAGTCTTTTTGCCCGCCTCCGTGGCTGTGTCCATGCCCATGTGGCTGGCGAAATGCAGCGAGTGACTTCCACAAAATGACTGTTATCACTGGCACTGATAGCCACCAGGGCAGATAATAGCTGGTTGCAAGGATCGCAAAGAGCAATAACCCGTAGGCCAGCACAACATGTGGTCGCGTCCGTCGGAACGATGTCGGTGGCTGTCAGAGGCAACGACAAGCATTAGTCATCATATTGAGTAATCTGGAAGTCGGAATAACGCACATCGCTTGCGGGTTTAGCTAGTGTGAGCAAGTCTTCGAGAGACTTGAGTTCTTTCTTCTCCTTGCGCTTGGCGGACGCCAGGTCAATTGGCGTTCGGCCTTCGATGTCGCGCTCCTTCGGGTCGAACCCGCGCGCAAGCAGGTACTGCACCACTGTCTTGTGCTCTGCATCCACAAAATGTCATGATCAGCTTCGTCGAGCAGCGTCCTGTCTACTTCAAGCGAGCAATAAAATCACACCTCTATCAATCGCGTAGTGCAGCGCGGTCCAGCGACGCGCCGAGAAGCCACCGAGAGTCGTGGGCTGCACCGGCTGCTGAGCCGACGACGCAGCAATCTGTCGGCGCTTCTCCTCCTCCAGCAGGTAGTGCAGCACCCACAGCTGCCCACGCGCAGCCGCGTGGTGCGCCGCCGTGTTGCCGTCATTGTCCGTGGCCATGAGCTCGGCGCGTCCGTAGTGCAGTAGCACGTCGACGATGCGCAGGTTGCCCGCGCTTGCCGCGCGACTGTCCACAGTAAAATAGAGATCAGCACCGCGCCCCGAGTCGGCCCATCATGCCCCAAAGCCAACGCACATGAGCGGCGTCTCGCCCGCGGCGTTCTTGGCGTCGACGAGCTCGGGGCCGAGGCGCGCTCCCTGCTGCATCTGCTGCAGCAAAAAGTGCAGCGTGTCGACGGCGTCCACGCCGCCGGCCGCGCAGTGGTGCAGCAGCGAGTTGCCGTGCGCGTCGCGCGCCGCCAGCAGGTCCACCGGCGCGGGCTGCGCGGCCATGGCCATGCCCCAGAGCAGCACGACGAGCGGGAAGTCGCCGTTGGCGGCGGCCGCGAACGCGTCCTGGCCCTCGTACGCCACCTCCATGGGGCTGCTGCGCCTCGCCTCGCGCGTCTTGTGGCCCTGAGGGCGAAGCGGGAGTGGCGCAGATGCAGCGGAGCGAGCCGCGCCGCCGAGTGATTTGCCCGCCTTTCTCGCTGCCGGGCGGAAATGGGTGAACCTTTCACTGCGAAAAAAAATCCACTCTACGGCGAAGAATCCCCGCTTTAGTGCCATTGAATCGGCAGTGACGGCGGATCCCGCCAGCATCATGAAGAGCTCCCAAGCGTCGACAGTGGGCCGCGCGTCCCCGACGCTGCCGGCCATGAAGGACGGCGCGGCGCTGACGAAGCGCAAGGCTGGCGACAAGCTGCCGCATGAGAGCGGCTACGCGTCGGACGAGGGCGGCGTGGGCGGCGGCGACGTGCGCGCCGTCGAGTTCGACATTCGGCCGCTATGCGCGGGCGAGCCGGCGCGGCGCTACCTGCAGCTGGGCGAGCAGCTCTCGCCCGTGGTGCGCGGCCAGCCGCTGGCGCGCAGCGGGTCGCTCGGCGGCGTGGCCGCGTGCTTGACGCTCTCGGGGCTCACGCGCGAGCTCAAGGAGATGTTCCTGCCCGCCGGGTACCCCGACAGCGTCAGCGAGGACTACCTGTCGTTCCAGCTGTGGGACACCACGCAGGCCATGTGCAGCTACCTGCGCGGCGTGCTGGCCACGCAGTCGGTGCTGCAGAGCGTTGGCGTTGGAGACGACAAGGCCACGCCGCTGGCCGCCGCACTCCAGTGGGTGCTCCGTGACGGGTCCGGGATGATCGGAGGCCTCGCGTTCACGTACGCCGTCGGACCCAAGTTCGACCTCAACGTCAAGCGCTGGCGGCTCTTTGCCGATGTCATTAACGACGTGGGGCTTACGCTCGACATGGTCGCCCCGTACTTCCCGTCACTCGTGACCGAGGTGCTCTGCGTCTCGTCAGTGTGCAAGACCATGTGCGGCGTCGCCGCTGGCGCTACGCGCTCTTCGCTCATGACGCACTTCGCCAAGCGAGACAACATGGCCGACTGCTCTGCAAAGGAAGGCTCCCAAGAGACGGCCGTCAAGCTGTTTGGCCTGCTTTTCGGCATGTACTTTGCCAACGCTGTCAACACGTCCAAGGAGACTATTTGGGTCGCATTCATCGTCCTCACGATCATCCACGTGATTGCCAACTACAATGCCGTCTCAGGGCTCTGTATCCCCACAATCAATAGCCCGAGAGGGTTGATCCTCGTGCAGCGATTCCTCAAGTCGTCGCCATCGTCGACTAAGGATGTTGCAGCCGAACAAGGACAGGTATGCTACACGGTGGCTGTCAGATTGCGTAGATCTCACGAGTTTCATATCTCTATTGCGCAGTTTACCATTCGCAGCGTCAACAAAGACGAGCCGATTGTGTCGGAACCCACACTGCCGATCGCGAACATCATCATGGGCTCACAGCTTGTCGAGGCTGTTTCGAGCACTTCGCATCTCGACTCGCTTCTTCAGCTCTATTCGTGAGTGCGCTGTCGGGTGGACTAATGCCGCTGAAGTGATTTCTAATGCATGCGTATATTCCTAGGGACGAGACATATCTCCTGACAGTGGATGCTGGTCATCGCGTGCACGTCGTGTTCCAAGTGGAAGCCAAGCCTGTGGATGAACTTCGCGCTTACTTCCAAGCTGTTCTCATGCTTGACGCCCTCGCCAGCCTCCCCAAGTCGCCACCTCTCAGCAGCAACCGCTCGAATGGCCCGGTGCCGCACCAACAGCTCCTGGAATCGACTTACAACAAGATGACGAGCGACTTCCCGCTCTTCTTCCAGCTTCTCCAGAACAATGGCTGGCGCACGCACATGTTCCTACTCAACACATCGTCGTGGCGCATTAAGCTCAGCGACCGGTCGTGAACTCGAAGAACTAGGAGCGGCTTGCTAGGCGATTTGATTTCGTAGCTGTGGAGGCGGGGAGCGAGTGCTGCTGCAGTGCATGTATTTGACCATCTCTCAAGTGCTTCGATCGCATTTGAGATTTTACGTATTCGGTGGCTTTGAAAGGCTTGCAGCGTCACAGAACCTGGCAAGCCAAGGTGAGCAGAGAATCTCGTCCACAGTGAACCTGCATTTGGGATCAAGCTCCAACATGCGTTGAACCAGTTGTCGTGCCTCCAGGCTAACCCCACGCATGATAAGAAGCGTCTGCGCTTTCGTCCAGTCCAGGGTAAGCGAATCCGTAAGCTTCAGAGCACGTCTTGCTCTTGTCGCGTCTGTAAATGGATGCTGTCCCGCAAGAAGCTGAAAGAGCACCACTCCGAGGCTGAACACATCGGCGCTTTGCGAAGGCGGGTGATCCGGTCGAAGAATGCGCTCAGGAGCGATGTAGCCAGGTGTACCAACCATCACGACTCTGTTGCTGCTGGTGCTGGTGTTGCTCCTGCTTGAGAATCTCGTTGACGAACTCTTGACGACATCTGTGATCCGCATGAGATCAAACGCGCCACCAAAGTCGATGATACGTGCTGCCGTCTTATCTGTCATCACGATATTTTCAAGCTTGAGGTCGCAGTGAACAACATCAGCGTCACGAAGAGCTTGTAGCTGGTAGCAGAGACTTTGGGTGATAGTACACGCCTCTGCCTCCGTCATGACGGATGGGCTGGGTCGGGCTCGTAAAGTCTGGAGTAAACTCTCTCCCGGCAATTTTGGCATGATGACTCGGATTTCGTTCTCCGACTCCACGACCCGGTAGCCTCGAACGAGCTCTCTCGCTCGCGCGGTCGGTGCTGTCCAAAGCCTCTTGATGATCTGGATCTCGTTGCAGTCAATGTCGTTCTTTCCGAGGGATTTGACCACAAACTGCTTCTGCGTCGCCAGGTGGACGAAGGTCGTGATCCTGTTGACACCGCATGACGCGCTCGACGACGTCGAGCATACTGCTGAGACGGAAGTGGAAGTTGACGAACCGGACGATGACCACGTGGACGCGAGTCTCGTTGCTGGTACGAGGTGCCGACTCCAGCGTGCATGCCGAAGCGCATCTTGGATGATCTTGCACCAAATGAGCGCGTCCGCGGCAGTGGGGAAGCGAATGCGCACGCGAAAGGCGCGGTTCTCCTTGCTGGAGCCCAGCTTGAGTCCGTTCGTGCCCGAGCTCGCTCTTCCATTGGTGAGCTGGCACACGGTGTCGAGCGGTAGGATCTGCGTGTCATGACCAATGATCTCTCGCTCTCCGTCACTCGTCACCGGGTAAATGAGCAGACATGGCGCATTCCCCGTGCGAAGCTCGACGACCCTCTCCTGGAATGGATGCAGCCTCCATCTGGACCCGACAAGCACGCTCACGTTCCTCGCGACGTACTTGTATCGTAGAACCGGAAAGTCGCCGGCGCTGTCCTGCAACGGCGTCGACCGCGCCGAGAACACGGACGCGGTCGACACGGTCGTCCCGCACTCGCTCGCCGACACGAGCAGCGGGTTGACTGTCGTCCTGCTCCTCGCTCTGCCGCGCTCACGAGACCGGCGCCGGGCCTTGAGCGGCAGCGTCTGCCCAGGAAGCTGCGCGATCGCAGCGTCGACGCCTAGCGACGGCGCAGGTCGGCGGCTCTCCATCCGGCGCGGCGTCGCGCTCCCAGCGCGGCTTGGCGGCCGACGTCGCTCGCGGGCGGCGGCTGAGCGCGCTGCGGCGACTCACGGGCGCGTCGGGAGGGCGCCGCGAGCTGCGCGACCAGCAGCGAGCGCCTTGGCGGCGGCGCCGCGTCGGCCGCGGGCATGTCGGCCTTTCTCGCTGCGGGCGGCCGAGGGTTTCCCTTTGTGGCATGCCTGGGCCAATTTTGGCTGCTCGGCAACCGACAGGATAGCCGGTGGATGGGAATAGCGCCCGTCGAACCGCGGAACGCGCGTTCGAAGCGGCAGAGGCGGCGGCGGATGCGCCTGGTGATGGAGGCGGCGGCTTGTTGGGACGAAGCCGCCCACAAGGTCCATGTTCACTCGCGGCGGCCACCCCGAAACGCCACGCTGCTGGTCGTGGAGCGCATGGACCAGGCGAGTCGCGCGTGGCTTTTGAAGCGGCGCTCCGTCGCCTTCATTAGCGCTCGCGACAGGCCGCAACTGCTCCCTAAAGGCGTAGCTGGATGACGCCGAGAGAAGTGAGCCCGCAACGTTATCGCCGCGACTCGCGAGCGTCACGCAGACGCCCGCAGCTTCAAGTGCGAGTTGAAGTCGCGTCCTGGACGCGTTTGACTCACTGTTTGCCCCACTTGGCGCGCCCGCCGAGCAGCGTGCACCCCATCGACGCGACGAAGCGACGACACGACTGCCGCGCGCCACTCGTCGCTACAACACCATGGGAACGGCGCTCGCCTTGACTCGACGACCGCGCATGCTCGTCCATGGCGGTGCCGCTCTTTGCTCGTCGCATCCCTTCGTGCCGCATGATCCTCGCAGACGGCATGCAGCGATATCCCCTGGGTTTAACGACCTTATCTGAAATAACGCCCTGTCGCCCGCTCGACTGTTCGTTTCAGAACCACCTGGCGCCGCAACGTGTGGTCGTTAATCGCAGGTTGCCGGCGTCCTCGTCTGCACAAAGCCATGAACCCCCACAAAGACAAGTAATGTACCAATCAGATTACAGAGTCGGGCGATTGACGACCAACCATTGGCCGAAATTTTGCGCCGCTGTTAAAAATTGAGCGGGCATGGCTTCCGTTGTCCGCCACTATCCAATTTACTCGGAAGCGCGCAGGTCGGAAGCCAAGAACCGCGGCGAGGCCAGCAAGCGTCCGCCTCCTCCTCTCAACTTCCAACTGGCAGCGATGGTGCACTCGTCCGCGGCGCTGGTCGCGGCCATCGCGTCCGCCGCGTGCGCTGGCGCGGCGCTTGGGGCTGTTCCTGGGCTCGGCGCACGCGAGACAGGCGGCGTGCGACTCGGAGCACCCCGAGTGCCATGGAGCGCTTCACGTGCATGCTCTGCCGTAAGAAGAAGGCGACGATGCCCAAGCGGCTCATCCTCGTGCGCCACGGACAGTCGGAGGGCAACATCGATCCGCTGCTCTACTGCCACGTGCCCGACAACGCCATGCACCTCACGGAGCTCGGCTACGAGCAGGCCGGTGGCCGCCGGCAAGTCCATCAAGAAGATTATCGGCAATGAGTCCCTGGTGCGTTGATTGTCGAGTACTGCAGGGAATGGTGTACTCTTGACTCACTTTTCGGTGGCCCGACGTGACTGCAGCGCTTTATCGTGTCGCCGTATGTGCGGACGATCGAGACCTTTCAGGGCATCGTTAAGGCCTGGGGTTTCGACGGCAAGTCCATCCCGATGACCGAGGAGCCCCGCATCCGCGAGCAAGGACTTTGGCAACTTCCAGGAGCCAGTCAAGATCCGCGAGTGCAAGGCTCAGCGCCGGCGGTTCGGCTCGTTTTTCTACCGCTTCCCGAGCGGCGAGTCCCCTGCTGACGTCTACGACCGCATGTCGTCATTCCTAGAGTCGCTGTACCGCATGTTTGAGAAGATGCCCGAAGAGAACTACGTGCTGGTGACGCACGGCGTGGCGATCCGTGTCATCCTGACGAGATACTTCAAGTACCGAGTCTCCGAGTTCGAGCAGCTCGAAAACTTCCACAACGGCGAGTTTGTCGTGCTTGAATATGACGAGCACAAGGGTAAGTTTATTCTCGGCAAGGTCGTGTCGAACCACGTGGCAATCAACGATGATGGGACTGTCAGCGTTGACACTGACGAGTCCGACTCGCTGCGGCTGCACCCGTGCGAGACGGTGTCGCGGCTGTCGAAGCCGTACATGTCATCCCCGATCAACCACTTTCGCCACCCGCCGCCGCCTCCGCCTGACACGCCGACCTCGAGCACATCATCGTCCCAGCGCAACGAAGACGGGGATATGTTTCCCACTGAGCCGGAAGACCAGCTGAAGCTCGATGACAATGCCATCTCCTTGAATTGCGCGCTGCCGATCACAATGGCGCAGTGATGAGACCGTGAGTGAGGTCGTCGTGCGATAGCAATAGTGCTTCCTTCATTCAGAAAGGCGCATTCGCTCGCCTCGCCGTAGTGTATTTATGACCTCTTCGCGCCATGTGCCATAATGCCACCGGAATGCTGTCCCCCGCTTGTTGTAACTTTGCATCCCCATCCTGTGATTCAGGCTCATTCATATTTGACGTTACCAATCATCTGTTTGTGGTTCGAAGAATGGTGGTGGACACTGTTGTGCTGAGAACATCTCAGTGAGATGAGTCCACCGCAACAACACTGGCAAAACCGACACCCTCGTCGATGTGGAGCTCTGGAACAGCGAAAAGGAAGAGATTTCAAGACGCATGCAAACGTGAATTGAGTGTTGCTTCCTATGAGCTACACGATAGATTTGCCTGACGAAAACGAAATGCACGGCGCCGAAATGTTGCAGGACCAGTCTACGGCGTTCGGATCTCAAACATCACGTCGATATCGTTCGTCTCTTCAGCCGGCCCGGGTTGCTGCTGGCGACGCCGCTTGTACAAAATGGTGCCGACAATAGCGCACACGGCAGCTGCAGCAGCGGCGATGGCCGCAATTGCGCCGGTAGAAATGGTGCCTGCCGATGAGACCGCCATGATCGACGAAAAGGTGATCTCATCACCAGTGGTGTTGCTTCCAGCAGAGATCCAGCTTGATCCCTGAACCGGAGCCTGAGCCAGCATAGCCCGAAGAATTGAAGGCTGGGCCGCTCTCATGCACCCCACCACTCTCGATGACGCCTCCCGAGTTGATCAACGTTGGAGATGGAGTTGGTCCCGTTTTCGAGACGACGCAGCCCCACGCCCCAGTATGAATAACTTGGCACGTTGTGTCGACTGGTAGGACACAGTTGTCGTTTTCAGTGAAGCTCACGAGGTGAGCATGACAGTCGGAGATTGCCACATCGCCGGCGACGGGGCACTTCCAACCAGCTGGCTGAGCACCTTTGCCTGAACAAATCGGTCCATCAATGCAGTAGGTGGCGTCGTGGTCGACACTAATGGGCCAGCAACTAAGTTCTTCGTCGTAAGAAGTGGTGGTAGTGGTTGGTGCTGGAGTCTGAGCGATCGTAAGGGTCGCGAGTAGAGCTGAGGAGACAATGGTCGAAGTGAACTTCATGGTGCGCGAAGGGAACTGCCGGAGGTGCCCGGAAATTGGAGAATGGAAGCGCACCAACCATGCCTGTGCGAACCACAGGAATAGCCCATCCGTATCCGTTTCAGCACCGGTTGCTGCCAGTTCTTCCACTCCCAGCACATCCCATGGATTCGTTTCGCAGCCACGCCTGGTCGTTGACCGGGCTTTCTTTCATGTTTCATGCGGTGCAATTGATGCCCCAGCGCTTTCAGGCTGTCTCGAGAAAACCCTCGCTTTGCGAGACTTGCACCCATATCAATATCAACGTCAGCTCCAAGAATGGGTTTGGAGTGCCATTGGACCTATCATTTAGCCAAATTGAACGAGTGGCCACGATAGATTCACCGCCTCGTACTGCATCGTCAGATTTCTCGTCGATGGTACCACCAGCGTCCTCTACTTCTGCACGGTCCTGAAAAAGGGTTGGCTCGTAGCTTGCAAGTCGGAGCTTATGCATATATCGACAATGCCCACGTCTCCTCCACCCGCAATCCCTGCATCCCTGAACGTCCTGTCCTCAACGCCTCGCCTCAGCACACACTACTCGTGAAAGAAAGTCTGCAAGCGCCAAAAAGCCGACAAACGTTTTAGTGCACCACACTGCGCCACACCACGCGCACACCACTTCGTCGCCGCGCCACGTAGCTCCTCGTGCACATTGAATCTCGCGTCACCATGGCGGAGGCGCTGGCTCCGCTGTTGCAGTCGCACCTGCTGCCGCTCGTGGGCGTCAGCGCGCTGGGCTACGCGGCCGTGGCGCTGCTGATCCCGCGCGTGGCGCCGCTCATGCCGGCCAAACTCTCGGGCAAGGACCTGTGCAAGCGCGGCACACCGGCGGGCGACATCCCCATGTGCGTTCGTTCTCGGTGCGATTGGTGACGAGCTGGGCTGACGCTCATGGTGTGCGCAGCCCCGAGGCCATGGGCATCGTGTCGGGCGTCGTCTTCGTTGTGGTGCTGGCGGTTGTCGCGCTCTTCCTGGTCGACGACGCCGACGTCAAGGTGGGGGACGAGCGACTTGGCGAGTGATGCGGTGGTGCTCGACGCTGACGTGGCTTGTGACGCAGCGCACCATGCTCTGGGGAGTGGCGTCTATCCTGTCCATGCTACTGCTGGGCTTCACGGACGACATGACCGACCTGCGCTGGAGACACAAGCTGCTGTACCCGCCGTTGGCGTCGCTGCCGCTGCTGCTCAACTACGGCGGGCTTACGGCCGTCGTGCTGCCCAAGCCCGTGCGTTTCCTGTTCGCGGAAGGCGCACTGCTGCACACGCTGCTGAACCCCATTATCCCGCTCAGCGACGGAGGCGATGTGGCCGAGCTCGGACTCTTCTACTACCTCTACATGGGCATGATGGCGGTCTTCTGCACCAACGCCATCAACATCTACGCCGGCGTCAACGGACTTGAGGCAGGTCAAGCTGTCGTCATGGCCGCAGCCTGTCATTGTGCAAAACATTGTGCAGATCCTGCGCGGCCACGACAACAACCAGTGCCATCTGCTCTCGCTGCTCTTCATGGTGCCGTTCCTCTTCACGACGCTCGGACTGCTGCGCCACAACTGGTTCCCCGCGCGCGTCTTCGTCGGTGACACTTTCTGCTACTATGCAGGGCATGGCCTTCGCGGTGGCGGGCATCTTGGGCCATTTCAGCAAGACCTTGCTGCTCTTCTTCGCGCCGCAGGTGCTCAACTTCCTCTACTCGCTGCCGCAGCTCTTCAAGGTCGTGCCGTGCCCGCGCCATCGCCTACCCAAGTTCAACCCGCGCACGGGACTGCTCGAGCCGTCGACCATCACGCCCGAGTCGACGCGATCGAATTACACGGTCATCAACCTCTTCCTCGTCGTGTTTGGGCACATGCGCGAGAACCGCCTCGTACTGGCGTTGCTTGCCTTCCAGGCACTGTGCTGTGCCGCCGCCTTCTATGTGCGCTACGGCATCAGCAGCTACTTCTACGACTTTGTTGAGTAGATAGTCTATCGCGAAGCCCAGCAATTCGTACACACGGTTTGCTCTGTAGCTTCTACGGCACTCACGTTTGATCGTTTGTTCGGTCGTTCGTTCACCCTCATACTTAGGTCCGGCGCTATCATTTGCTAACTCACGTCCATTCGAGAAATTCGGGCACTTCTAAGTCCTTGCTCTTCAAAATGGACTTGACAGGTGCTTGGCGCTTGTTTGGCAGCGCGCCAGTGGCGCTACTCGCCTCACCCTGCCGACCGAGCGCTTTGCTTCGCGAAGTTTCCAGTAATTCAGCTACAGGCAGCTCTTTGTCAAACTCCCAGATCTGTGGTTTGCCGACCTTGATGCGTCCGGGAGTGACGAGAGAGTCGTCCACCTTCTTCTCCTTTTCAGCATCATGATCGCGTACGACCACACCATCGGCAAACTCTTGGTTGATTCGAGAAGCCAGCGTTTCAAGCACTTGAGTCTGTCTGACCGGGCGTCGTCGCATCCTCCGACCCAAGCGAATTGTACTGTGGGAGGTAGATGATTTCCTCGCTTGCAGCCTTTTTACTTGCTGCGTCGCCGTTCATTCCCGACTCATCCTCGTCGTTTCCGTTTAGCATTGCCTGCATTCTTGCCGTTTGCTCTTGGCGCGACGTTGGTTTGCGGCGCTTGACAGCAATGTTGGCTCCGGCGGCCGATGTCCCCGACCCCGCAAGCGATGCAATCACGTGGACATTTCCTGCGTTTCCAGCTCGGTGGATCGCACCAGCTTGTTTTGCGAGTAGATCTCGTGGTGATGGTGTCACGGGCCGCTTCACGACCGTACTGGACCAGTTGCGAATGATCCATTTCGCCAAATCGCCAAGTGTCTGATCCACAAGCTCAGAGGTCTCACTGATCCTCTGAATAGATCGCAGTGTCTGAGCAATGCTCGTTTGAGTGAGCTGCTCGAGAGTGACAGGGAGAGCGGCCAATATCTTCAGCGCGAGCAACACACCCGCGTGCATGCTTGGATTGCGCATCCACATTTGAAGAACCATTTGCAGAGGTCGCAATCCGCCAGCACCGACAAATCCCTCGAGAGCGCGCTTTGGCTAGCGAAATGAACAATTGATGTTAGCATGTCCTTGTCACCCCAATGCAACAAACTCAAGACACCTTCATGTCGTTGTTGCGCAGAATCGCCATTTGCTTGTCGGACCTCAATGATTGAATACCGTTTTGCTCGAGGATCGTGATGAGGATGCGTCGAATCATCGTGTATGCCATGGCTCGGGAATCGTACTTTTTCACCCTGAGCTCAACTTCTCCATCTTCGTCATCATCGTCGATAGCGATGGCGCTGTCATTGCTCAGCCCGTCACGCGACGTGCTCTTCTTGCTCCCGTCACTGCGCTCTTCTCGGTGCCGCTTCTTCCTCTTCTCCCCACCTCCACTTTTTGCTCTAGACTCCCGTGCTGCGATCGCGCGCTCGACCTCCTCGCGCGTCAAGTCCGCGTACTGTCCATCCTGGAAGAGCACGCGGAACTTGTTGGCGGAGGGGAAGTAGTCGGCCACGCTGCCCTCCATGGCGATCTCCTTGCCCTCGTAGCTCTTGGCCACCTTGACAAGCATGGTGCCGATGAGCGCCATCGGGTTATCTCCCACGCTGGCTCCAGCCTGCGCTCGCCGCGTCACTGCCCGCAGCCGGCGCAACCTTGATCACGACGCGCTCGACACCCTCGGCGTCCACCTTCTGCTCGTGGCCGTCGCTAAAGTGGAGCGTGTAGAGCCCCGAGTCCATGTCGAAGCTCGCGACGTGGCCCGTGCGGCCCTCCACCGGGATGGCCACGCGCGTGCCCACCGCGTAGCGCGGCGCCGCCCGCATGCGCACCTGAATCGCACGCGTCGGTCAAACCCCAGCTCTTCCGCGCCGAAAAGGACATGGGCGTGTAGAGGGCCGTCTGGCGCGTAGCCTGAGCCACCTCCGCGCCTCGAGCCGCCCCCACCGCGCCCGCCACGGCCGTCCGCGCGCACGTACCATGCTCCAGCCCCCGCCCCTTGCTCCCCCCGCCAAAGAAGCTGCCAACGTGAAAGTAGAGTGGCGTACATAAAGTGACCTTGGCCACGTTGAACATACTAATACAATCTGCTAGTGTTGAGGTTCGATAGCTAGTTATCATTTCGATTGGCGCGGCGTCTAGAAGTTGAACTGCGCGAGCGCGAGCGCGAAGGCCTGCAGCGGCGTCACGGGCGCGCGGAAGTCGAGGTGGAACTTGTGCGCGTTCACCTTGCCGAACTGCAGCAGCACGCGCGCGTCGCCCGCGTCCCCCACGTGCGGCGGCGCCCCACGCGCGCGCTCGACCAGTTGGAAGTTCTTGACGGACGGCACCGACACGCGGCCGTGGAAGTTGAGCCGGTAGTAGCCGTTCTCGAACACGGGCAGGCGGCTCTCGAGCACGCGCAGCTCGCTCGGCGGGATGGGCGAGTGCCGTGCGGCCTCGCAAGCGCCCTTCGCTCTCCAGCAGCTCCAGCAGCACCGAGAAGGAGGCCGAGCTGTCGCCCACCGTCAGCCCCTCCACCTCCTGCTTGGACGGAGACAGCGGCGGAAGAACCGCCGTCAGCCGTCGGGGCTCCACAGCGCTGGCCGTCGGCTCGAACTCGAAGGCGCCTAGCTCCGTGCGCCGGCGCAGGTTGCTCAGCAGCACGTACTTGCGCCGGGAGAAGTTGGCGCGCAGCTTGCCCCACGTAGTTGCCGCTCTTCTTGGTCAGCTTGCTGGAGCCAGCCACGGCGCGCGTCATGTCGAACATGTGGTAGTTGGATGTGCGGTTCTTGAGCTGCTTGAGCGCCAGCAGCACCAGGCGGTCCTGGATGAAAAACTGGTATTGAGAGCCGCCCAGCAGCGTCTTGACGCGCATCACGTGGCCCTGCACTAGCGCCTCGCCGACCGAGCCCGGGAATACGCTCAGCTTGGAGATCTCTGACAGATCCAGGCCTGATAGCGCGCTGGTCGAGGCGCTCGTATTGTCAGCTTGCTCGGCTTTCCCAGCAGGTTTTGTCCCCTCCTCGTCACCGTCGACATCGTCACCATCCGACTGCTGAGACTTGCGACGACTCTTTCGAGGCGACTCGGGCTCTTCTCGGTCGTCACGGTGTTTGCCCGTCGTGGAAATGCCCACGCGAACTCGGTGCTTGTCATCTTCGTCGCTTAGACTGCTGTCATCGTCGTTGTCTGCTTGGGAGGAATCCTGAGAGCTTGCCCGCTCCCAGTCACTCGCACCTTGCGACTGTTTGTAAGGACCACGACGCCGCCCGCTTCGGTCGTCTTCCTCCTGGCAGGACGAGTAGCTGCTCGAATATCGCCGGCGACGAATTTCCTCATTGTCATCTGCACCGTCGTCAAGGTAAAAGGGTACAACTTGGTTTTCGTCACTGTCTCGGCGCTCCCGCTGTGGCTCTGCTCGGATTGGCGTTGACCGAGCACTCGCACTTTTGGATTGAAAAGGGCCTGCAGACCCGAATGCCTGAAATGCTGCTCGACTCATCGTTTGACTCGTACTATAGCTGCAGCTCGCTCAGTCTTGGACCTGATTTCGAATGCGTTTACCGACTCGACAGACAACAAGGAATGTCATAGAAGTGTTCCCAGAAATCTGGGCTTTGATGGTGATGTCAACTCCTAATGATAGAGCGCTCATGGCTGATATTAGCGCACTTTGTGATCGGGAATGGTGCTCAGAGGCAAAAATACCACCTTGAACTGGATGTCAAGAAGATACTCTGCCGTTCAAATAGCGATCCTTCAAACTCTGTGGGAAAAGTTTTCAGGTTTGCTCCGGAAAACTCTCTCCACGATGAATGAAGAGCGCGAGAAAATACTGGCGCGGAGACGCATCCTCGTGGGGTCCGTACTCTCGCTCGGAGAGCAGGATCCGGAGGCTGTGGAGGCGTCTTTCGACGTGCACTTTGCGCGCAACATCCCCGATGATCGTTTCTGGCTTGCATTCAAGCAGGCGTGTGCCGCTGTCCGAGCTGGTGAGAACTGGGCGATTCCTCGGCAGCTGTTGCTGGCGTTTTCGCTGCCACAACAAGTTAATGGGAAGGATCATCGAGTGAGTGCACCCCCCCCCCGTCAATGTCTAGTTTTTTTATCCGTCTCTCAAATCGTTTTTTTGCTAGGGAGAAACTATGCTGACTTTAGCAGCAGCATTTGGAAGGGCTTTAGTCGTCAACATTTTATGCCAGATCAAAGGTGACCCGCGCATCGAAAACGCAAAGGTCTGATCATCACCCACTTCTACCCAAACATATATCTGACAATGTTTGCACTTACATTTTCTAGGGCTGGTCCGCAGTGCACGTTGCTGCAGCCAATAATCACGTGAGCGTCCTCAAGGCGATGATCAACCTTGGTGTGAATGTGGACGAGCCCGATTCCAGGTTGGGATTCGCACCTGTGCATCTTGCGGCTTCTATCGACCATTTAGAAGTGCTCGAACTACTTCAGCAGTCAAGTAAAGTCGACTTCATGAAGCGCGCGCGGAACGTAAGCTTCGATACTAAACCTGTCATTCTTCGTGATTTGCTTCGCTTTACCTGTTGCATTTGTGTTGCCCAGGGACTGTCGGTACTCCACGTTGCGGCAGCACATGGGTCACACCGCTGTGCTACTTTTCTATCTTCGCACTTCCCTGCTCTGCTAAACGACCAAAGCGGCGTCGTTTTGCATGAATCGCCTGCTCACGTTGCTGCCAAGCACTTGCACCCAAATGTGTACCGTCAACTTGTTGAGTCTGGGGCACGCGATGACCTCGAAAATATTCAGGTACGTTGTAATGTATGCGATGCGTAAGACGCCGAGCTTACAATATTGGGATCTAGGACGATACTCCATGTGACGTGGCATCCTTCAGCTGCCGATATTTCTATTAGCCTTGCTTCCTACCACATTATTGAACAAACGAATAGTCTTAGTAGCCTCGAGCAGTAGTTGCTCGACGCGCTGTTTCTTTTCGAATTTCTGCCCTAGTTGATGGTGAAGATGTCGAGAGTAATCTCTTCATTGACGCGTCCAAATCAGCGCAGACAGTTCGAAGTTCCTCCTTCTTGGCTTCATTCGGGTCAATGTGGAAGTAGTCGGACTTGAGAAGGTCTTCCACTGACGCTCTTTTACTTGGGGACTTCTGCAAACACGCTCGGACTAGAGCTTTCAGTTCCGTTGATGCAGAGGCTGGGAGAGCTGGAGGACGTCGGAAGCTTGCAGTTTGATCACTTCCTCTGGTTCCACGCTTCGTCGGACTCGGAGATGGTGGGTGCGAATTGATTGTCGTTGTGTTTGCTGCCACGACTATTCCATGAGTCATTTGAAGAGCTAGCACACCCACGCACCAGATGTCGCTCTTTAGCCCCCACGTGTTGCTTTCATCAATCTCGGGTGGCTAGGTTGAACAACTGAAAGTTAAAGCTTTGTCGAGACTTCGTAAAAAGAACAGATAGATCAAACCTTGAACTGCAGGCACCAGTCGCCGTCGTTCGCTAGGTTATTGTATTCTGTCGGATGTTTCCAAAGCCCCGCTTGTCCCGATGACAATGTGTAGTGGTGTAGTCCAAAGTCCGCTACCTTGAGCAGTCCGTAACTGTCAATGAGTATAGATTGCGTTGACAGTGCACTGCAGTACAGCACGTTGATCAGAATTGTCAACAACATGCCCCGATTAGTTGCATGCACTTACCCGTGAGAGATTTGGTGCTGGTGGAGATACAGCAGAGCCTGGAGCAGTTGAGCCAGGTAGCGTCGCACAGTCGACTCTTTCATCGGCCCAAACGACTCGAGGATTGTACGAAGAGTACACGTCTTCGGTGCAAATACCTGTAATACGTAGAGGGTGGACTTGTACTGAAGCGTCGAGCAATAATTCACCAAGTTCTGATGCATCAGTAGTCGCAAGTTGTTAATGGTGTCGCGCATCCTTGATACGTCACCCGATATCGATGCAAGGCCAATCTCCTTCACGACCACTTTGGTTTTGGCCGCCTTACTATCATGTGAAGATTGCTGGTTTGCCATCAGACTCCTCGACATCGCTCCCACTTGAAATCCACTGCTGTCCAGCTCAGTCGGATGGATCTCGAGCTGAGAGCCGAACTCGAGTGAGGGGAAGAACAGATAGTCGAGGAAGAGAGTGTAGTTGAACGAGTTGGAGATCGCTCCGTCTTGATCTCGAGAGAAGAAGGCGCAGAAGTGAACCAACTCTTTGCTTGTCCACGCCGACAGAACGGATGCCCCGAGCTCCAGCTCCTCGAGGATCTCTGCCACAACGCCAATGGGCACGCTGCCCGATCTCGTCTATCAACTCCAACACTGTTAGGTTACTGCATGGCATTAGCTCACCGTCAAGCTTTCGATTCCTACCGAGTCGTGGCATTGAAACTTTCCAGCCAGCCAGGACAGAGCGGACGCACTCGCCGTCGACCTCCGGCCCACAGCAATCAGCAGCCGGTCGCGAGCACGTGCAACGTCGGCGAGCGACACGAACCGCGAGCAGCCGCTACCCATGGCCGACAAGCAGGCGCAAACGGTTGCCGTTGTGATCTATTTATTATCAGACCGGCAGAGAGCTCCGCTTGGTGACGCGGCAGTAATGCGCCAGGATCGTTCGACGACGTCGGTTGTCGCGTCGAAAGGCCGCAGTGAAGCCATGTCGGAACCGCAGTGGTCGGATAAAGTGTAAGAATGAGTATTCAGCGCGGGTTTCAAACAGCAGAGTCGGATTCAAGTAAACTTAATCGAGTATTTCGTCATGAAACTACTTGTCCCAAGCGGTCGGTGACGTCATGAGCGTCGTCTTCCAGCTCCACTGCGCTGCTGGCGGCGCAAATAGAGCAGGAAGCGCTCATCAAGACCCCTGCGATGCTGCTGGCAGTCGATATAAACGCAGCGAGGACGGCTCGACGGGGGAGATTCGCGCGTGCTGAGACCGCGGTTGACTCGCATCCCGCAGATTCAACCGGACGGCGGGCGGCGCGCGCTGATTGGTTCGCTCAAGGGGCGTCACACGTGTAAACTACGGCGTAACGGCGCCATCTGTCGTTATATTACGCGCGTCTCAAGTACAATTGTATGGCGCGAGGGGGTACTGGCGAATGTAATTTACGCGCTCCTGAGTTGCACTTGGCGATCTGCCTGCAGTCCTCAACTTGCCGGAAAGGACACAGGCGCGCGGGTTTCCCTTTGGCGACAGGCGGCCAATTGACTTGCGCTTTGTATACTTGGCTACTTGCAGCATGTACTACGCGGCCAAGCGGCCGCTGCTGCTGCTGGCGAGCGCCAGCGTCAGCGCCGGGGCCGGCGCGGGGCTCTACTACTACGGCGAGGAGCGCTCGCCGGCGCTCGAGGTCCCCGCCGAGCCGCGGGACGCGCGGCGACGCAGCAAGGTGCGGCGCCTGCAGGCCGTGTCGACGCAGGAGCTGGGGCTGCAGCAGAGCCTCGTGCGCGAGCTCGCGTGCTGGGCTTCGTCGGCATCGGTGGCGGCGGCGCGGCGCGCGCTCGCGGCCTCGGCTAGGAGCGCCAAGGTCGGCGCGCTCGGGATGCTGGACGCGGACGTGGCGACGCTGCGCGGAGGGGACGAGGAGTACGGCGCGCTCTTCCGGTGGATCGCGCAGCTCTCGCCGCAGCAGGTCAAGGCCGACGCGAGGGAGATTGCCGACGGAGCCAACTTTGCCATGCTGCTGGACCTGCTCTCGGCCGTGGAGGACAAGGCACTCGTTGACGAGGACGTCGAACAGAGCCTGATGGATGCCATTGGCGTGTTGGCCTCGGACAGACGCTGCGCCACGGAGATCGCGAGGCGAGCCACGCGATACGGACGCCAGGCACTGGTGAACATTGCGCGGACGCACGAAGACGACCCTCGTGTGGGAGACGCACTGCACCAGCTTGTGGTACTGGACGGGAACGAGTGCCGCTTTGGACCGGCCAACCTCGTGTCGCTGCTGTCACTAGCAGTAGCAGACGTGCCGGATGAGTACCTGGAGTTCGCACTATGGGGCTTGAGCAAGGCTGCTTCGGCGGAAGGCATGAGCAACAGGTATAAATGGCGGAAAACGCTGCTCGGGGACGATTCGGCAGCCAAGACGAGGCAGAAGCTGCTGTCCAGCGACAAGTTGTGGAAGACACTGCTCGAGGTCGGTGAAAACGGCTCCACACAAGTTCAACTTCAGGCAGCTCGCCTTATCAACCAGCTGAGCGACGACCCAGCTCTGATGGCAACGATGAAGCGCCATCAAAAGATCCCGGGCCTCTTGAAGAGCTGGATTTCCTCCTCATCAGTTCCACTGTCGTGCCAGGCGCTAGACACGATTGCCGGACTCGCTCGAGCAGGTGCTGACGCTCGACAGCAATTGGTATCGACGGGGGTCCTGGACATTATTCGGGCTCGGATCCTCGAGAACTCAGACAGCCGAATGACATCCAAGCTTCTGAACGCGGTCCACGCCTTGGCTGAGCCTGAAAGCGACACAAAAGAAGGTTTTCTGCTCGATCGCGACTCTCTTTCTTTTGTGAGCTCGATCGAAGACGATGACCCACTTGAGCAAGACGAGCTGATGAACCCTTCCTCCATGACAAGTTTTCAGTATGTAGATGGTTGGATTGAGCTCTTCACGGAGTTCGTGAAGAGCAATGACGAGGAAGTGCGGGATATCGCGTCCAAGTGCCTCCAGCAAATTGTCACCCACGGGGCGTACAAGGATCAGGGACTACAGGAATGGCTGATCGCTGTTCTAGATGGCGTGCTGGACAAGATCCCACCGGAGATCGCAGCTGCGTCGACCAGTGTTCGTGATGCGCGCTCCAGGACCCGTCCGTTGGTGGGATACGAAGCTACTAGCTCGCAATACGAAGCATCTCACGCAAAAGCACTCCGTGCCTTGGCCTTTGCTGTCGAACAAACCGATTGCCAAGCGGAGCTTGTTCGTTTAGGTGGAATTCCTCTTCTAAAGACGCTATTGGATCCAAGAACACCCTGGTTCGTCGCGAGACAGCTCGAGTCCTGGCGAACATGCTTGCCAGTGACAACATGGATGAGACGCTCGCTGAATTCGTGATATCAGACAACCAGCTCTCCAGTGTACTCGACGAGTGGGTGGGATCCGACGATGTCCGCCTGCAGACTTTAGCGCATCGAGCCCGATCGAATCAGCGCTACCAGGTTTCGAAGCGAAAAGCAGCATCTTCGAACGCAGTCAAGTACTTGGACGGAGTTCACCCACTCCACTTTTCGACGCAAGGAAAGGGTGCACACGGGTCTGACAACGGCAATTACGATGTCGATGTCGTATTTATCCACGGATTGCTAGGCTGCCCTTACGAGACGTGGGTGTGCGGTGAAGGCGACGAGTCCGTGTGGGCACAGCAATGGCTTCTCGACGATCTGAAGCGCGAGGGCCACAACCCGCGGATTATATCAGTCGGCTACGACTCGCAGCTCCTTGCTTCAGAATCGGTGTGGCAAACAATGTGCTTCGAGGCCACGAGCGGTGAGATCCTTACAAAACTCAGTGCCGCGCAAGTTGGAACAGGAGACCGCCCGGTTGTGTTTGTCACCCATAGCCTTGGGGGTGTCCTGCTGAAGCAGGTGCTGTTTGATTCAGCCAACGCCGACGAGGGGCAAGACGAGTCCAAGCTGGTTGACAACGTCAGCGGTGTTATGTTTTATGGAGTACCTCACCACGGAAGCCCAGTTGCGCAAACGATTCAAAGCATCAAGCCACGTCAACTCGCTCAGCACCCTGTGACGGAACACTTGCATGGCACTCCACACTTGGAGATGCTCAATGAGTGGTGCGGTGAACTGTTCCACCAGAAAGACATCCCTGCGCTCAGTATTGGAGAGACCGTGCCGTGCCGGCTGCCTGTTGTTGGCTTTGAGACCCTTGTGGTGCCACAAACGTCGGCGAACCCGGGATTTGGCGAGTTCATTGAGATCGCTGACGCTACACACGTCGACGTTTGCAAGCCCAGCTCGCAAGAGGACGTACGGTACACGCTAGCGCATGATTTCATCGCGAACATTGCGCTGAAGAAAGATTACCAACCCATTGCTGCATAAAGCAGCTACAGTAGATTGAAACCTGGACAAGCCAGGTATGTCCTAATAAACTGAATGTTCACTAAGAAGCGCATTCACCATCGAGCTGCGTCCGATAGACACTAGTACACTGGCGCGTTCACCGACACGAGCGGCCCAAGCGCCTCGAGCCACGTTTGATTGGCCTGCAGCCTTCCCAGAAAAATGCTCGGCCCGATCTGCTTGCTCAGGCGCGCGACGCAATCGCGGGCGGAAAAAGTCGCCAAACGATGCGTGCCCTGAAGCGTGAACACGAGCGGGTCGAAGAACACCTCCAAGTAACGCTTGAACTCCTTCTTGCCAAGTGCAGTGCACATGAGCGGCACCTGCTTCCAGACCGTCTCCTGCAGCACGGCCGTCTGCGGGAAATGGCGGAGAATGGCCACATCTGCGACTTGCGGAGATACTTCACGGCGACGGCAGGTGCTACGTCGCACAGCTCGCGAACGAGGTAGATGGCGCCGTCTGTGTGCTCCCACGGTTCGCTGTGGTGGTGATCGTGGCGCTCAAAGGTCTCAATGTCCAAGTCGCAACATCCGAAGGCTTGCTTGCTTAGATGCTTCTTGCCAGCCCGCACCATCTCGTCGTACTCGTGCTGGGACATCGGAGGCTGCTCCTTCGCGAGCAGAAGATATTCGTCAACGACCTTGACGACGCGATCGAGTGCATCTTGACCATAGGCACGAATGGCGTTGCCCAACGCAATGGCTGCGTCCTCACGCACTGACCAAATGTTATCAGACAAGTGGTCAATCCAAAGGTGGTACAGCTCGTCCAGGAACGGACGACACTCCTCAGGGAATCCCAGCACGAGCTGCCCCGCTGCCAGACACGCGGCATCGCGAACGAGGTTCGACGCGTCGTAGAAGCAGTTAAGGATCGCCTGCATGAGGCGCGAGACGTGGGGGCGGACAGCCTCCGGCTCGACCTTGGTGCCGAGCTCCGAGATGCACTGGCAGGCGGACTCACGCACACAGTGGCCCGTCATGTCAATATAGTAGTCCACGATCTCGACGGCGTACTTGGCGACAATCTGACGACCCTTCTCCCCCATGACGAGGCGCCACGTCTCCTGTGAATGCTTCTGTACACGCTCGGCGATAAAGTAGCGGTTGAAGCACAGTCGTGGGACGAGCGACGGGAAGTACACCTCCCTGGCCTCGCTGCCCAGCTTGAGCAGGAAGGCACGAATGGCGATGGATGCCGCGTACCGCACCTGGCTCCAGTTGTCCTGCATACCGCGCACGATGCACTTGCACAGTCGGTCCGTGATGGCAGCGTGGTGCGAGTCGAGGAACCCCTGGGGAGCGATCTCCGAGATAGCCGTGACAATGTCGAGCCCGACAACACGCACATGACGGTTGATGTGGAAGCAGCTCTTGGTGGTGATCAGATCGAGCAGTTCGGGCGTGAGGTACACAAAGCTGTCGCCGTCCACGCTCTTGTCGAGGAAGCCTCCCTGACTGCCCTTGACGATGTACTTGATCGCGCAGAGCGAGCTCTCGAGCGCCTTCCACCCACTCACGTCGTCCAGTCGGTAGGGCGTCGACGGCGTGCGCGGCGTGCTCTCGGGGGACTGCGGGGGCGTCTCCATGCCGTTGACGCTGATGTTGTCGTCCATCGCGTCGAAGCCGGTCTCCTCAAAGTCCGGCGAGCGCGTGAGGTTGCACTGCACGGACTCGACGACCTGCGGCAGGAACTCCTGCGTGACCCACGGCAGGTCGTAGGCTGCGAGCGCACCGAGCAGCCGCGCGACGGCCATGCGCACGCGCGGCTCCCAGTGCTCGACGAACCGGTGGGCTGCCTGCTTGACGTTGTCCCTCACGAACTCGTCCGAGAGCGGCGCGATGCCCGCCACGTACAGCGCCTGAGCCGGGCGCTTGAGGCGGAAGTCCGCGTTCTCGTCAAAGTCCGGCAGCTGCAGGTGGCGCGCCAGCAGGTCGCGCGCCGCCGCCAAAAAGACAGGCGGCCGGCTCCCAGCGCTCCTGCGCGTACAGCAGCAGCGTCGCGAGCTCGTTCTCGAGCGCCTGGCGCCGCTCGCGCTCGCCGTCTGGCGCGCCGCGCGCCTCCAGCAGCTGCAGCGCGCGCTCGGCGGTGGCCACGGCGCCCGCGGGGGCCTTGGGCCGGTGCTTGAGCGTGCGCAGCGCGGCCTCAGGCGCTCGACAGCTCCATGGCGACTCTGGATATGGCGGAAGGCGAGGTGGAGTGGCGGTATGGAGGGATATTTTGGCCAATGGGAGGAGTGTAGAGCGGGGTTTTGGCGAATGAGAGCAGAGGAAGCAGGTGATTGGGCGAAAAGGGACGGGAGCGCGGCGATGCGGCGTGAGACAAGGCGGAGGGGGATCGAGTGGACCACTGCAACTTGAAGTGGATTAGCCATCGAATCAACTGACAAACTGTGCTGCCCCCCGACACCTGGAGACTCACATACGGCGGAAGCTCGGCGCGTGCTGCGTGGAGCTGCTGACGTCTGGAGTCACTGGCGCCTCGACGCTGTGGGGCAGCGACTGCTGCCGCTTGAGCTGCTTCTGCCGTTTGTAGACGCCAAGTAGCAGCACGGTGCCGGCGCCAGCTGCGTACGCCACAAACACGACCAACACGTCTCCGAGCATCTTGCCTTGGTGGCGTCGCTTGAAGTAATTGGGTGGTGGTGTTGAGCTTCGCTCGAGTGGCTTGGACGACGCGAATTCGCAAATGACCGTCGGAGCTCGCATCGCCAGACTTGTGTGGGAAGAGGCCGCGAGAAAACCTCGGCAGCCAACTGCCGGGTACAGCGTCTGCCAGCCAGTCATGCCGATCTGGAGTCCAACGCGATTGCATTATTTTGAACCGAGGTGAGCGACTGGTCGAGTTCAGCGTCTCTATAATGGTGCACACGCTCGACGACGGCTCGCTCGATGGGAGTCGCGCCGTGCCGTACCTCGATGTGCTCACAATTCACTCACGCCGACTGCTGCCCAAGACGCGAGAGGAGATCGCGGCACGAGAGCGAGAGCTTCGCGAGCAGAACTTGTTCGGGATTTCAAGTCCAAAGGCCAAGGACCCGTCGGTCGGGGAGGGTGATGCCTCGCGCCTTGACGAGCTGTTAGCATCCGTGCGGCTGCTACTCGAGCCCGTTCACATCCCCGATCTCAGTCACACTGGTATACAAGTCGCAGCAAAGCAGGCAGAGCCCGAGAGGGGTGACGAGGTGTTGCTATTCTACCCGACGGGGGCCAAGAACGCTAATATGCGCGAGTTCATCCGGGAGACGCTCGACAAGCACCAGCTCCTGCACGAGACACAGTCAGCAACAGACCTCAACGGTATCCGCACCAACTCTGGCACACTGCTGCCTGCATCTGCGTCGACACCAGCTATCGGCACTGCTGCTTCAGCGAGCAAAACCCAGAGCGACAAAAAGCGCAAGACGAAGAAAACCGTGCAGTCCCCAGTGAAGCTGTCGATGCAGAGCGCACTGCTAGATCGCGAGCTCACTCGCCAGGCCAAGGACGTGCTGGCAGCGCTGCGAGCCAACTCGTCCAAGATCAATGAGCTCATCGCAAAGTAAAGTAAGCATGGAAGAAAGCGAGTTTGAGATGAACGCTCCGTGTTGTATTTAGCTTCCTCATCCAGCAGGATCATAGCGAGAAGAACTAACCACAAGCGCGGAGCACGAGGCAAAACACGCTACGAGACGCCACCGAGCTAGCGGCGCGTCGATACCCACCCCGACCTTGATCCGAAACATCAACAAACGCGAGGGGTGCAGGTAATGACCGCAAAACTACCTGCCCGGCTGCCTGAGCCACGCGCTACCAACTTCAGTCCATTGCGCACGGCTCGATCAACCAGACAGCGGCGTGATCAGCTGAGGAGCACGCTTAGAGGCCGAGGGCCGTGCAGTTGGGCTTGTAGCTCTCAGCGAGCTCGAGCACGTTGATGTCGACCGTGCCGAAGTTGCTGACGCAGTCCGAGGGGCCGAGCGCCAGGAGGTCGGCGATGAGGTTGGCGCAGTCCGACGAGAGGCAGAGCAGCACAATCTGGTCCTCAGTCGGGTAGGCCGTTGGCGGGATGAAGCCGTAGCCCGAGAAGCTCTCGCAGGCGTCGAGGTACGGGTCCGAGGCGAGCGCCAGGAGCTTGGCAATCTCCGAGGACGGGCAGGCATCCGTGGAGTAGGCAGCGGTCTGGGAGATGAGGGCGGCGGAGGCGACGGCGGCGACGGCGGCGAAGGTCTTCATGGTTGTTGGGGAGGAGGGAAGTTGGCACTTGGAAGTAGATTCGAAAGTGAGAGTCCGGGAGGCAGGCCACGCACGCCTCGATCGGGCTGCCCCTCGAGGCGGGGT
Organism: Phytopythium helicoides; assembly: GCA_024867545.1. Lineage (NCBI taxonomy): Eukaryota > Oomycota > Peronosporomycetes > Pythiales > Pythiaceae > Phytopythium > Phytopythium helicoides. The sequence goes on along the minus strand of JANFNE010000028.1, from coordinate 124,878 downwards.
CGTTGAGGGCGTAGAGGGCAGGAGGGCGTTGAGATGTACTGCGCCATGACGTAATGAAGGGATGCAGCGCTGTAAGCAACCGCTGCCGGGAAGCTCCAACACTGGAATCGCACTCCTCCACTTCCCGCGGCCCACTGGGGTCACACGGCTTTGAACTGTCGCCGCTGGATTACACAGACCTCAGCCGTGTTGACTTGGCCATCGGGCTCATCTTCAACGTCAGCAATGCCTTCAAAGATGCCACGGACGAGCTCAAAGCTAGCTCACGTCGGCATTTGCGGCTGGATGCACGGGGTGGCTCTCGGACGGCGAGCTGGGCTGGGCTGCTCTCTAGAGCTCACTATATCGTGCCGTGCTCGCTCTGAGATGAAGAGTGCCGCCATGTAAAGGCAGCGGCCCGTCAATGGCCGGCTATTACCCGGCTATTGGCGCACCGAGCCGTAGGAGGGTCCAAAACCTTCTACAATTCATATCTTGCAAATCGAATGATCGCTACATAATGTAGGTCATTAGATTCTTAGATACCAAGAGAAAACTGTGAAAAACAGTCCCTGCCAAAGACGTGCCTAGATGGACGTACCTTAATGGGAGAAGTTTTTCAACTTCAAGGTTGAAGAGGGAGTTTTGCACGGTACTGCTATCGTCGACGTGACATGCAAGTCAACGCATTGCACTCAAAGCACGGTACACACCACGGTACTACTACTGCTCCAGTTGTAACGAGGTGTCCAAGAGTGATTCGCTCGAGCAGTAAGGCGGGTGACAACGTCGGCGTGTGGGTGGCACGAGTAGGGATGTGTAGAAGGCACGGGCAGAGCCAAGGTGATTGGGACGCCAACAAGCTCATCTTCGTACGCCATGACGATTGTATCGGGCGCGTCAGCAAGCACGAGCACCAGCAGCGACGGCTCAGTTCGTGTGGCATTTACCGCGTCGGTGTCTACGGCCGGTTCCGTGTCTGTGTTTGGCTTTGTGAGTAGTCAGTCAACAGTAGGGTTCGTATCGCTGCCGAGCGGACGGGGTTTCTGGTAGCAGCGACGTGTCCGTGTCTAGCGCCGTGTCATCTGGAAGCAGCGTGTCGGGTGCGATTCGAGTGCAGTCTGGCAGGATTGTGGATGGCGCGTCGGGCGAAGTGTTGGTGAGCAGTGGATCCAGCACGACGTCTGTTGTCGGCGCTGTGCGCGTTGTCGGCGGTTCTAGCACGACAGCATCCGGCGGTTCTGTGTTGGCGAGCGGAGGCGACTCTGCGAGCGGGCCGTCCGGCAATGTGTCTGTGAGCGGCGGTGTGTCGCCGTCGAGCGGCTCTGGTGGCTCTGTGCGTGTGTTCGGCGGTTCTTCGTCGAGCGGCGCTGGCGGTGACGTGAGCGTGTCAAGCGGCAACTCAAGCAGCGGTTTGTCTGGTGCGGTGCTCGTGTCAAGCGGCTCTGGAGGCGGTATTCGTATCATCCAGGGAAGCAGCGTCGGCAGCAGCGTCGGCAGCGACGTGTTGTTGCAGGGCGGATCGGTGGACAGCGCGAGTGCGGCGCAGTCTGTGCAGACCTTGATGAGTGACGATGGCTTGTCGACTAGCGGTTCGGTGTTGATCTCGACACACGGCGCTGCGAGCAGCAGCAGTAGCAGCAGAGGCAACGTGACCGTGACGAGCGGCGACTCTGGCGTGTCGAGCGGGTCCGTGCGCATTGGAAGTGGATCGTCGATATTATCTGTTGCTGGCAAGATCGACATCGCGGAAGGATCTTCCGTGAGCGTCATCGGGGCGTCCGTCTGTCAGTCGAGTGGTGTGTCGTCGAGTAGCGCGGGTGGCAGCACGAGTATCCTGAGCGATGCGGGCGAGTCAAGTCAACATGTGTACAAGCGCTCGGGCTGATACTGTACAGAGCGAAGTCGTAGAAATATAAAGTGATGAGCGTGTCTGGTAGCTCACCGGTAGCTCTGTAAGACTGCCCAACGATATGTTGTCCGGCAGTGTAAGCTCTGTGTCTTTCGGGACTGGTGGATCTTTGTTAGTGTTTGGTATCACCGAATCGGATGGTAGCGACGTATCGGTAGCGACGTAAGTGCGACGAGCAGTGCAAGACAGCAGCTCCTCGGTGCATGTGAACTGTTCGTGGCGGGCTTGAAATTCGATGGTGTGTTCGTCTGAAGCGAGACGAGCGTGAGGTCAGGCGAGGTAACGCAGCTATTGCTCAACACCATTCGTACACGGACTACAGTACACGCGGTGTTGCTACTGTAGGAATTGTCAGCTTGCGTTCACATGACTTTCGAGATCTACGCAGCACACAAGGTTGCATTAACGTCTGCAAGCAATCGTTTAGTTTGACCAACTGCCGATGCCAGCGGCGCGCCGGGTAAACCCGGCCATAACGCGAGCCGACAGGCGAGATCTGCCACCAATCACCAGGCAATTGGGCCGAAAGGGAGGGAATCGCGGCGATGCGGCGTAAGTCAAGGCGGAGGGGGATCGAGTGGAACACTGCAACTTGAAGTGGATTGGCCATCGAATCAACTGCTACCTCCTGACGATCTCAGTCACACTGGTATACAAGTCGCAGCAAAGCAGGCAGAGCCCGAGAGGGGTGACGAGGTGTTGCTATTCTACCCGACGGGGGCCAAGAACGCCAATATGCGCGAGTTCATCCGGGAGACGCTCGACAAGCACCAGCTCCTGCACGAGACACAGTCAGCAACAGACCTCAACGGTATCCGCACCAACTCTGGCACACTGCTGCCTGCATCTGCGTCGACACCAGCTATCGGCACTGCTGCTTCAGCGAGCAAAACCCAGAGCGACAAAAAGCGCAAGACGAAGAAAACCGTGCAGTCCCCAGTGAAGCTGTCGATGCAGAGCGCACTGCTAGATCGCGAGCTCACTCGCCAGGCCAAGGACGTGCTGGCAGCGCTGCGAGCCAACTCGTCCAAGATCAATGAGCTCATCGCAAAGTAAAGTAAGCATGGAAGAAAGCGAGTTTGAGATGAACGCTCCGTGTTGTATTTAGCTTCCTCATCCAGCAGGATCATAGCGAGAAGAACTAACCACAAGCGCGGAGCACGAGGCAAAACACGCTACGAGACGCCACCGAGCTAGCGGCGCGTCGATACCCACCCCGACCTTGATCCGAAACATCAACAAACGCGAGGGGTGCAGGTAATGACCGCAAAACTACCTGCCCGGCTGCCTGAGCCACGCGCTACCAACTTCAGTCCATTGCGCACGGCTCGATCAACCAGACAGCGGCGTGATCAGCTGAGGAGCACGCTTAGAGGCCGAGGGCCGTGCAGTTGGGCTTGTAGCTCTCAGCGAGCTCGAGCACGTTGATGTCGACCGTGCCGAAGTTGCTGACGCAGTCCGAGGGGCCGAGCGCCAGGAGGTCGGCGATGAGGTTGGCGCAGTCCGACGAGAGGCAGAGCAGCACAATCTGGTCCTCAGTCGGGTAGGCCGTTGGCGGGATGAAGCCGTAGCCCGAGAAGCTCTCGCAGGCGTCGAGGTACGGGTCCGAGGCGAGCGCCAGGAGCTTGGCAATCTCCGAGGACGGGCAGGCATCCGTGGAGTAGGCAGCGGTCTGGGAGATGAGGGCGGCGGAGGCGACGGCGGCGACGGCGGCGAAGGTCTTCATGGTTGTTGGGGAGGAGGGAAGTTGGCACTTGGAAGTAGATTCGAAAGTGAGAGTCCGGGAGGCAGGCCACGCACGCCTCGATCGGTCTGCCCTTCGAGGCGGGGTCGTTGAGGGCGTAGAGAGCAGGAGGGCGTTGAGCTGTACTGCGCCATGACGTAATGAGGGGATGCAGCGCTGTAAGCAACCGCTGCCGGGAAGCTCCAACACTGGAATCGCACTCCTCCACTTCCCGCGGCCCACTGGGGTCACACGGCTTTGAACTGTCGCCGCTGGATTACACAGACCTCAGCCGTGTTGACTTGGCCATCGGGCTCATCTTCAACGTCAGCAATGCCTTCAAAGATGCCACGGACGAGCTCAAAGCTAGCTCACGTCGGCATTTGCGGCTGGATGCACGGGGTGGCTCTCGGACGGCGAGCTGGGCTGGGCTGCTCTCTAGAGCTCACTATATCGTGCCGTGCTCGCTCTGAGATGAAGAGTGCCGCCATGTAAAGGCAGCGGCTCATCAATCGCCAGGAAGCTCGCGTTTGTACCGTAGGAGCCGAGCGCCGACCTTCCCGGTTGACCCGAACTTCAAGCTGCGATCCACGTACAGGACTAAACCAGGCGTACAGGTTATCAGAAAATACCACTGTCGGCTGTTATACGATACGAGTTATGTCCTGCTCATACTGTCGCGTTGAAGCTAGTCGGTTCGGTGAGCCAGTCCACTAGCGTGAATTTTGTATCACTGACTCCCCACCAAGACTTGAAAGGGACATTTTACAACGAACAGAAGAGATGTTCAGTGTAATGGTTGAAGGTGCGAGGAGCTCACCGCGATGCGGCAGCGACCCGTGCGCTCTACGGTACTCTACGCTCGCCCGCAGCCCGAGAGCTTCCAAGTTGCACGCTCGAGCGTCCAACACGCTTGGCACTGCAGTCCCGAGCGCTTGAGGGCGATGCCGAGCTGCCGGCGTCACGCGGGGGCTTTGAACATGCGGGGGGATGGACCTCTGGGTCAGCGTCACGGACAGGACGAGGAGCCGCTGGCCTGACAGGTCGACGCCAAAGGGAGTGGCACCTCGGACAGAGTGAGACGGCCTCTGCTCGCACGCAGAAGGTGCGAAGGAGTCATCGCCTTCGCACGGCCAAAGCGATCGACCGCATCATTTCGAGGTGATTCAAGAGTCCTCGCACGCACGCGAGCGTGATGCCAGGCGCAGACGCAGACGCAGACGCAGACGCAGATGGAGCTCAGCGGAGGCGGGTGAATCCCTTGCCACTGGGTTGCAAGCGCGAGTCTTCCCGGCGAGGGAGCACAGTGGGCCGTCAGCCATCACCTTCCAGGGTTGCTAGCGCTCACACAATCCACCCGCGCGGAGCTCGTCTCTGCACGACGTCCCTAGCGCACGTAAAGGCCGCTGTGCTCCTGCAGGATCTTCTGGGACCTCTGGCACAGGCTTTGCTATGCCTCACACGGCGGCTTGGCCCTGTTCAACGACTGTCACCAGGAAATGCGAGTCGTAAGCGCCGGCAGCCGCTCGCCATTGCTCACGCCACTCTTCCGAAGCTTCAACTTGCCTGCCAGAGGCTTTGACGCCGGAGTCTGCTGCTCCTGCTGCTGCTTCTGCCACTTGTAGACAGCGACGGGCGAGCGGATGGGTGATGGTGGCTTCTGCTCGCGCTGCTGGGCCGTCAGCCATCGGTGCGGCGAGAGCGCGACGACCTCCCTCGCTCTTCGCTTGCCGAGTCGCTCACTGCTCTTGCTGGCTGTGCTCCCTCCTAGGACGGAGCGGGACGGAGACAGCAGGGCGTTGTGCGTAAACCGCTTACGAGCTAGGAAGAGCCGCAGCTCGGCACTCGATGGAGCTACGGCTCGGCGCTCGTTACTAGCAGAAGACAAATCGCGTAGGTGGTCGATATGCACCAAGTTACCAGCGAGGTCTACGCGCTCTAGCACCGCATTCGACTGCCAAGCGGTTTGTAGTGACTCCACAGCATCGTTCTGCACATTGTTGTTGGTCAAAATGAGCGTCTCGAGTGATTGATTGCTACTTGTGATGCATTGAAAGAGTGCAGTGGCTCCGGAACTTCCAATGACGTTGTCTGCGAGATTCAAGTACTTTAACGTGGAGTTGAATGGGAGCCCTTTCGTTGCGAATGCGACTGCGGTTGAATCGCTCAGGCGATTTCCGTTGAGATCGAGATTCTGCAGAACAGTGTTGAGAGACAGCGCGGACGCCAGCAGCTCTGCATTGGCGTCCGACAAACTAACGCGCGCCGCTACTAGACAACGTAAATGGCCGTACCTCGCAAAGAAAAAGTCTCCGATCATTTCTGCTAGTGCCGATCCTTCACGAGCATCTGACAACAACATGTTGTCTTCAAAGTAGAGCTCCTCCAGTAGAAAGTTGGAGGTTCTGACAGCTCGAGATAGAGCTTGCATTGCACCAATACTTCTGTTGTCTCCCATCGATGAGTGCTTCTCGAAATAAATGGCGCCAAGCGCTAGTACTCGTAGCTGCTTGCTCGTTGCAATCGCTTTCATCATGCCAATGATTTGCGCACCAGAGAAGTACCCGCTGGCGCAGACTAGACAGCGTAAAGCATTACTAAATTGAATTGCGTTAGTCAGATGACGTGCGTTGATACAGGCTTCATCGATGCCATCACATTCTTCTTCGGGACGATCTTCTTCGAAGGCTACGGGCTCGCTACTCCCTTGAAACACTACCACCGGGCTTTCAAAGAGCGATTGACGCTCCTCAAGTGACCGTACTGCCATTAACTGGGCTCTGGACTCGACTCCACGGAAGTGGTTTAAATCAATCGTTGCCAAGAGCGACTGAATAGCGCTTACTGAAAGCGGAGCTGGGATTCGGCGTAACTTACTTATTGACGCTCGAATGGTCCGTCGTCGATACTGCCCCTGAATCGTTCTCGCAGCTTGGTCACGGCTCGCTGCCATACTTCTTCGCGCTGAGGTACTTCCTGTTCCTGGACGAATGTACTCGACCAGATTCGCTAAACTGTTTGCCGCGCAATACGTGCCGGAACTGTACCGCAACCGAACGTATTGCCTCCACTTGCGTTGAATTCGTCGGGCACTTACATCCCGGAGCTGTTGATCGCGAGAATGTATCGAGTTCTCTATAGCCACTGTGGCCAGAGTAATAGAGTTGCTCATCTGCATCTTCCGTCGACGTACGCATCGCTGTAGCCGTCGTGCCAATCTCTCTTTGGCACGCAAGACTCGCTGCTGGGCTTCCAAAATGACCTCGTCGATTGACCTATCAATTCCCAGCTGTCTACATCTTCGTTTTCTACAGCACCATTGCAGGAAACTCTTTATTCTGTCTGCTGCGCCATTCATTCGCCGAAGCTCTGCACGTTGTGCATCTCGAAGAATAAAGTAGGCTCGACGAACTGTGTAGCCTCGAAAGTGTCGCTAGGAGTCAAGCACTTATGACCATCAGGACTCAAAACCTGCGGCAACTATCCATATATGAAACCTACCTGAATCAGTCGAGCTGCAGCTTCTTCACGAATAAACTTAACTTCGTACTCCTCAGGAAGCAACTTAGCTAGATCTGCGCGCACTCGGCGGTTGTATCGGTATTTTCGAGTCCGATATTTGCTCAACTGTACGATTAATTATTCCGTGAGGACCGTGGCACATCATTATATAGCAACGCGAAATAAATCGTACCAACTCATTGATGACTTTTGCTCGTTTATCACTCCTTGCCCACTTTAAACGGGCGAAGCGAAGGTACTTGCGTGCTTGCTGCTGGATAATTCTCGCGGAGACGTCTTGGGCAAAGAAAAGTGGCGCATATTTGTCGCGTAGCAGTCCGAGAGCCTTTCGACGGGCTTGGATGCTAAAAGGATGAGCACGATATTCTGATTCTGCACAAGATTCGGCTGCTTTTCGGAGCTGGTGAGCCGTGTTACGCCCCCAAACACCTCGAATTACTCTAGCGATCTGGGTTTGGCTTGCATCTTCCAGATCGAGTCGGTACCTGAACCATCGTCCAGTCAGCTACTTTGATTGAACGGATCCACTGCATGTACGTACTTCCACTTTTCCGGAAACCACTCAACAAGACTTGCCCTTGCTTCTTCATGGAATGGATTCATATCAAACACAGCCTCCATGGACCGAATCGCTTTCTCCATTTGGTTGCACTGGTAGTAATTTCTACTCAGCACCAAGTAGAGCTCAATACGTCCCTCTACATTCTCCTTTGACTTGGATGGCCCATTGGTAGTTGATGATGTTGGATCGTCTAGCAGCTCGAGTGCTCGAGAGAGAGCGTCACTTGCAGGAATTGTCTGGTTCCTAGACTGGAAATACCGCGCGAACATTGTGTACGTCTCACTGCGGTATCGCCACGGTGTTTTTCTAGCAATAATTTTCTCGCTGATAATTTGGCGTTCAACGACGAGGCGAAGCAACTCTTCAAAGCAATGATCGGCAGTAGTGGTAGCTAACGCTACAGCCGCGGATGCTTTTGAGATGGCTGCCACCTTCCCAGAGCTACTCTCGTGAACCAACAGCTCGTTCAGTCGCGCATGCATATACATGAGCTCCACTGCTTGATCTCCCTACAAGCATCACATACGTGAACACGAACCATAAACGTTTCAAAATCAAAGAAGCCACGCTTACCTCACTAATGTCCTTGTCAAGTAGTAGTTCCTTGGTGTACGCAATACACTGAAGTAGCAGAGCTTGGCGATCTATTGTCGCCACCTCTGTCGCCATGGTGTGTTGATCACCATTAGCCTTCGAATCATCGGTATCGCCCACGGTGTTGGTAAACAACTGATAGCGCTGAAGAAAGATGTACCGAAAGACCACTTGGTTGCGCTGTTGAAACCTAGGGAACGTCGAAAGTATTGCCGAGCATGCAGCTAAAGCATGAGTGTAGTCTCCAAGAACCTCTAGCGCTTGGGCGTATTCAAATATTGCAAACGGGTTACATGCGACCTCGATGTGTGTAAGCGCTTGCTCATAGGCGCAACGGCAGTCCCAGAGTGAGGTCCACTCGCCATTTTGACGCCATGTTCGCCAGTGGCATTGAGCCAGCCGCCGCCAACACACACCGGAATTCGCACCAAGCGTGATGGCTTTTGTCAAGTGATCAGCTGCATAAGAATACTGTTGATGGGCAAAGAGGAGTAAACCCAGTCGCTCCTGCCGCCACTTTCGATTCGGATCTTTGCTCAGAATCTCTTCATGACGGCGAATCAAGACACGATGAACTGCATCTTTCCACTGCTTGAGGACGCGAGGACTTATTTTCCGAGCTGGAGCGACTATTGCTTGCGGTGTGGAGATAGCCACAGGGTGATCGATTGCAGCCGGAGGGTCGTGCTTTCGCTCATCATCTCTGATTGGAGCCACTTTATCTACAACTTTTGGCTTGGGAGTGATTCCTTCTTGTCGATCCCGCGTCTTTACTTGCCTCGATGATGGTGCCTCAATGAACCGCTTTGGAGGAACGTAAAACATATCCGAGCGAGGCGGTCGGATGTCATCTCCATCCCCACCAAATGTCGGCTTGAAGGGCGATACAGGCAAATCCAATGACTCCCACTGGTCATTGCTTGGTGTTGCTGATCGAGGAACGCGATGGACGCGAACGGGAAGTCCTTGGGCTACCTCCCGCTTGATACGATTTCGCCGTACGATTCGCGCTCGGCGAAGTCGTCGTCGCCGCTCCTCTTCGGGGTTCATGAGCAGCTTCTGGACGAACATGGTGCTATCAACTGTGATGTCCGTGCCGCGTACAGTTCACAATCCTGTGACAAAGTCCGCGCTAGATTTCTCGCTCTCCAACCGCTTGGTCTGGACGCTGCTCAAGTCAGTTGGCAACCACGCTCAACGATCCGAGCGTTGGACGTTATATATGCCCGAAGGCCGGTTCACAGCGTTGTCTTTGGATAAGTATAGCGCTGCAACTACTTGCGCAAAGTTGGGCTGCACGGCTGTGGCGCCATGCGACTCCTCTCATTGTGGGCAGGTTCAACGAGGAAAAAGAGGCGTCGCTGCATTCTCAAATCTTCTCACCGAGACGCAAGTGCTTCAAGGGCTGCCATTGCGGGCATTCGTCCTGAGTGAGATTCCAAGCAAAGCTGGCAGGGTCGCACCGCTTTGGTTGAAAAGGCGAGTCCGAGTAGACGGACCGGACGCGTCGCTCTAGCACTCTGCGCGCTCTCTCGCCGCACTGGGCGCCTCGATTCTCTCTACTCGATGGACAGCGCTTTAGAACCTGAGGTTGCGACGAATGAAACTCGGCAGGAACATCGAACGAGAAGACTGCAGACCATGTCTCTCGTCTTTGCCGGGTTTGACGGCACCTGTGGTGTCACTTTTCAATTCGGATAGCTCAGGGAGTGCGCTTACCAGCAGACCCTCCGCCGCGTCAATGACGCGAAGGGCAAGGAAAGGGTTTGGAATGACTGGTTCGAGAAAGAAGCGCTTGATGCTACGGATCGAAGGAGAATCAGCTCGTGCGTCTTCTAGTACTCTGGACTCAAGTATACAAAACCAAGCACAGGAGGCGCAGAAAGCAACCCCTGGTGGCGACGTGCCGTGGTGGAAAGTCGAGTACCAACAGCCCCCACCTGGACACTTAGGCGCGCATATACTACCAGTTGCTGACGCCGCTATAGAAGGATCGACTTTGAGTGCGAGCGACAAAGTAGATGAGGAGCTAACACCAACAGGCATCTGATGTGTCGCCTGGAACGCGGAAGCGCGAGCTCACGACCCACGAGACACCGGAGCGAGCACACCGACGCGCTCGAGCAGATGACCGAAGCGTGTTCTCCTCGATCCCAAGCTGTGAGACAAGATGGCGATGTTAGTGTACGCTTTGCGAGTATCTAATGGTATTTGTGGTTTGTGCAGTGCAAGTAGACAGCAGCCCAACCCAGAAGCGTAAGATTTGTCACTTGCTGGACCGGGGTACGAGGGACCTGCTTGGCGGTGAGGTCGGAATCATTACCAAGGAGCAGAAGCTCTTCCACGAAGTCAGGTGTGTTGTCCTAGGGTTTGTCGTGCGCGAAAAGATGAAGCTAATTTCTGTGCCGCAGTCGAGAGCCAACAACGCCGTCGCGACTCGTCCAGCCCATGACGGCAATCGAGATCGCAGGGCAGTGCGAGTACGGGAAGCAGGCTGGAGAGGGCTCGCGGGAGGAGAGTTAGACGATACAAAATGGTATACATACAATACGACGCGCATGATGGTCGTTGGTCGAGAAGTTGAAGTTGTCGGACTGCGAGGATGGCTACATGGCTACATGTGGTCTAACTACCCGTATCCGGCCTGGTGTTCCTAACGTCTTTTCGACCAGGAAGATCTGGAATGTTCGTGTTACTTCCTCTACAAATCTATATCTACCATACTACTTCCGATACCGAATTCCAACGCTTGCCACGTAACGACATGCGTTATCGCAGGTTCTCCGCCTGGAACCTTCCGAGCCTTCAATTTGACCCGGTTGCCCCTCGGCCATTCCGCAGATAGCCAACTCAAGTCAAAGCGACAGGCTGCGAGCAACCCGCCGATCATGGCCGCCGAGGTGCGTGACGTCGCCCTGCTCGCTCTGGAGGCCGCTCTCTAACCGCCTGCGATCAGTGGAAGGCCAAGGGCAACGCAGGCGCTGAGCGCGGGCAACGCGCAGGAGGCCGTGGACTGCTACACGCAGGCGATCGCGCTCGACCCGACGGACCACGTCTTCTACTCGAACCGCTCGGCCGCGTACCTGTCGATGGACGACGCGGCGCACGCGCTTGAGGACGCCGAGGCCTGCATCAAGGCCAAGGGCGACTGGGCCAAGGGATACGCGCGCAAGGGAGCCGCGCTGCACGCGCTGCGCCGCTACGACGAGGCCGTGGCCGCCTACAACGCCGGGCTGCAGGTCGAGCCCGGCAACGCGGCGTGCGCCAGCGGCGCCGCGGACGCGCAGCGCGCGCAGCAGGCCGCGGCGGCGCAGAGCCAGTTCAACCCGTTCGCCAACGCCTTCGGACCCGACATGTTCGGCAAGATCGCCACCAACCCGCGCCTCTCGCCGCTGCTGAGTGACCCCGAGTTTGTGCAGAAGCTATCGGAGATCCAGCGGGACCCGTCCAAGATCAACCTGCACCTGCAGGACCCGCGCGTCATGACGGTGCTCGGAGAGCTCATGGGCTTCAGCGCTGCTATGGATGAGGAGGCCGACGAGCAACCGCCCGCACCAACGCAGAGCAAGCCCAAGGAGCCCGAGCGACCCAAGACGCCCGAGCCGGAACCCATGGACGAGGACCTTACAGAGGAGGAGCTTGCCGAGCGTGCCGCCAAGAAGGCCGCCGAGGACGCCAAGCAGCGCGGCAACGCACTCTACAAGCAGAAAAAGTTCGCCGAGGCCATCGAGTGCTACAACGAGGCCATCGAGAAGGACGCCACCAACATGTCTTACTTGAGCAACCGCGCTGCTGTGCGCCTCGAGATGGGCGACTACGAAGAGTGCATTAGCGACTGCAAGTACGTGCCGCAATGGATACCTGCGAATATTGTGGTGTACAACGCTAATAGTTGCTGACATCAATGAACACAGGAAGGCTATTGAGGTGGGTCGCGCGAACCGCGCCGACTACGCGCTCATCGCCAAGGCGTACGTTCGCATCGGCAACGCCCACCTGAAGAAGGGTGAGACGCAGGAGAATCTGGAGGCTGCCATCGACATGTACGAGGCTGCGCAGGTGGAGAACCGCACCAAGGATGTTGAGAAGAAGGTCAAGGCTCTGCAAGTCAAGCTGCGCAAGGCCAAGGAACTGGCGTACATTGACCCCGAGAAGGCACTGGAGGCAAAGAACGAAGGCAACGAGTTCTTCAAGGCTGGCGACTTCCCGAAGGCCGTGGAGCGCTACTCGGAGGCCATCAAGCGCGACCCGACGAGTGCTGTGTACTACGCGAACCGCGCGGCTGCGTACACGAAGCTGACGTCGTTCGTGGAGGCGAAGAAGGACTGCGAGAAAGGCTATTGAGCTCGACCCCAAGTACGTCAAGGCATACTCGCGTATGGGTGCTATCCAGATGTTCATGAAGGAGTACCACAAGGCGCGTGAGAGCTACGAGAAGGGCCTGCAGATTGACCCCAACAACCAGGAGTGCAAGGATGGTATCCGCAATGTCATGTACAAGATTCAGAGCGGCGAGACGGACGAGGAGCGTGCGGCGCACGGCCTTGCTGACCCAGAGATTCAGGCGATCCTGCGCGACCCGGTCATGCAGAATGTGCTCAACGACTTTCAGACGGACCCTATGGCGGCACAGCGCCACCTTCAGAACCCAGGCATCATGGCCAAGATCGAGAAGCTCATCGCAGCCGGCGTGCTGCAGACCAAGTAAGGGACGATACATTCGTTGGGTTCCGTCGTCAGGTAGTAGTGACAGAGACGCAATAAAATGGATGACTTCGTGTCCGTCTTCATTGATGGTGACCAGTATAAGCTCATTAAATGACGATCTCCAGATGATGTGCGCGAAGGTACGCAACTGAGTGCACAGAATGGAAATGACCAACATTGCTTTGCCGTTGATTCCTGATTTACGTCGCCTCGCTCGCAAACGCTTGAAACGCGTCGGCAAACTGCTCGAAAGTCATTCCAACTTCAGAGTCACCCACCTGTTTCGCAGCGTTCGGAGATCTAGACCCGAGCAGGAGCTCAAAGGATTCTAAAGCCGCGCCACGGTCTACAAGACCGTCGCCATCCCTATCGAGTCGTAGGAAGAGACTGCGCAGTAGAACGCTTCTCTTTCCCTTTTCGCCAGAGTGAAAACGAAGCAGCTCCGATCGAAGACTTGTCAATCGTTCTCGCATCGGCTGCAGCTTTGCACGCTCGCACTCGAGGCGAATTTTCCAGGTACGCGTCTCCTCTTGGCTCTGCGTCACCGATATCTCAAGACTAGCGAGCTGTTTCTCAATCTCTGTACGACTTGTAACACCGTCGCTATCGTTATCGTTCATTTGACGAGTCTTTAGAGCATTTGCTTTTGTAGTCGTGCGGGCTGACTTTGCGACTGTGGCTTCGAGGTCTCTCTTTTGTTGCAACAGCTGAGCTATCTCCACCTGAAGATCCCCTAGTGTAAGCAGCTCACGTTTCGGCACTCGTTCTATTGTGGCTCGGAGTTTTTCGACGCGCTCTGTAGTTTCGCTTACGCGCCGTTTCTGCTCCTGGCAAGCTGTCTTCAGCACCACGATCTCGTGCTGAAGTTGCTCGTTGTCGAGCTTCATATCTAGCACCTTCTGCTTCCAATGGATTGCAGTTGCTGGTTTTGTTGCGGCAGAAGATTCATTTGATGCCGGAAAATAAAGAGCACTCGCAACCGAAACCTGCGCCTTGAGCTGAGTTAGCTCCCGCTTCAGCTCGGACGACTCGCGCTGTCGATCTTCATGCTGCCTTTTGAGAGTAGCATGGACGTGTATCAATTCGCGTTTCTCGTTGTCGAGTGTGCGCTTCATCTCTTGCAAAGTCTCCTTGTCGCGGAAGAATGGCGCTGATCCACCTCTTAGTGCCCGTGGAGCCGGACCAGGCCTCGCTCCCGAATGACTCCCTGTTTCCTGTCGAGTAGGCTCCGGCACACTAGTCTCTGGCACTGCTTTTGATGCGTACTGCTTATGCTGTGGTGGCGATCCAAATTCTTCGTCGTGATTTGCCGTCACACCATCATCTTCAGTTTTGTCTTCGTGCTCAAACTCCTGTTGAGAATAGGAAGGAGACGCAGCAACAGCCTGAGCATCCATTTCAGTGTCCTCGTCGTAGCTACAGATACTATCTGATGGATCACTAGGTAGCAGTAGCAGACCATCTCCTGGCTGCTCCCATTGCTCTTCTCCGTCGTCGTACTTGACGAAATACCCGCTTTCAGACGAGACTTCGACCACAACTCCCTCAAACCATTCTCCTTCACCCTCCCAGAAGACGCGGACACGCCTTCCAACCACTGATGTCATTGCGAGACCCTCTGCCCAAATTATCAATTCCACGGCGCTTGGTGAGCGGAAACCGTCTACTTGGTCTTGTGAAGCCACGCAAATTTGAAGCTGTAATCCGTTCCTACGAATATACATCGAGTCAATTCGACACGTTCTTGAGCAAAGTTCGTCTGAAAAGCAAATCTCACCATGATGCTCGAGGGTCGACTCAATGATGTAAGTGACGTACAAAATGAGCCCTGCGTGGATAGAACGCCACTGAGACTCGAGGCGAAATGCAAGCTGTGAGATGGGCGAGAAGTCGAGGCGTCGCCGCAACATCCAGTCTAAGCGGAAGAGTGAAATGAGCTCGATGAGGGAATACGTCAGGGTGCGCGCGAATGCAGGCGGCATGCCATTCTGAGAATGAGATGTGTTCGCAGTAGGGCTCGCTCCTATACTGTATGGAAGCAGCTGTGGATAGTATGCGTTGTTGGGGAGAAACACGGCGAAGGCTACATACATGGCTGCACAACGATCTAGTTCAGCAAGTACCCACAAATCCAAGATATGAGCCCACGTACTGTATATCACGGGGACGATGAATTCGACAAATTCAGTAAGCACTGCGAACTCGGTCATGTGAAGCAGAGCAAGGACACGCTCGACGTACAAATCTTGGACTTTGATAAGGCTCCGAGTGTCCTTTCCAGAAGGCATCATTTGGCTGAATGTGTCGAGATTTCGATCGATTGCTCGCCACTGCTCGTCCATTCGGAACTGCTGTGGTTTTGATGTGGCTGATATTGTGGTAACCTGTTGCAAGGTTGGTTTGTGAGGAGCAATTTTTTGACGACGAGGCAAATCAATTGTGACTTTAGCAATCTTCTTCAATCTTAGTTTGTGCAGCTTCACGAATGGCGAACTTTTGACAACAATAATCGCTTTCTTTGAAGTGTTCGAAGCTTCTGTATCCGTGATTACTGTTTGAAAGGACGCAGCTCGACGTTCTAATATGTCAGTGGCTTTGGCGATTACTGTTCGTGGTTGACGAGACGTCCAAGACGCCGTAGGGGTAGTTGACTGAAGGTTATCCAACTCCTTTTCGAGATCTCGAACGTGGCTAACTGCGCTAGCGACCTCGTGATATGTAACAATGGCGTGAAGAAAGTCGAAAAGAACCAAAACAGCGAGAGTGAGGATTGACGTGGCGTTATTCATGCTAAAGGTCACAAACAAGGCATGAGAGATCTCAACATTGAAGATAACTGCCTCCGCCTTGATGTCCGGATGCTGAGTGATGCGACGATTGACTGCATACTTGAAAAGCATCTTGCACAACTGCATAGCTATTGAAAGTGCAGTTTGTGCATAAGTTGAGGTAAGGTTTACAAATGCGTAGTTGTAGAGGGAGTAGACAAAAAGCGTCGAGTTCTGGAGACCGGCAATATCCATCCACTCAGTAAGCAACGCCTTTGCCGACGGATTGGCTTTAACTTGTTTTGATGTCGCCATACCTAACGTCAGCGCCATCAAAATGGCCCATGCTGGTGTCTCGAGCACAAGGCTGAAAGGGAGCGGGAAACCAATTGCAAGCGAAAGGGCGTAGCCACTCAACGATGATCCAATCGCGACGAGCATGGTCGATATGATTGCAGTCTTTGTAGATATTTGTAGCATAGGAATTGAACGCAGAAACATAACGATGCAAGAGGCAGCTAGAATGCCACTGAATATCGTTGACCGGATCCAGAATGCTAGATTTTTCCTTGCTCCAAGAGATGGAGAATCAAGCGGGATGATGTCTAAAGCAACGATCGTAACGAGACAGGGAAGAGGCATGAGGATCATCATACCTATCAAACGAGCAAAGTTGTAGTGCTTGGTGTAAGCTTGCAGAGCTACAAGTCGCTGGGCTGAGTAGTGTCCATTTAGCTCAGTCTGAACAGCAAACCATGCATTTGAGAGACGAGTGGCGAAAACCCGAGGTAGGGACGATAGCGGCGCCATCGCCACCGAAAAAGGTAGAATAATGATGACTGTGCACACGCAAAGCAAAATTAGCGAAGACGAATCCTGACGAAGAGTTCTGGTCGCACCGAAAAAGCACACCAGCTCTATTTGCGTTACGGTGGTGGCTCTACTCTTACTCTATTCCTGTCTATGAATGAGTGAGTGCATGTGCGCTGGTCTGTATCACTCATCTGGAGGTGTGAGAATGGTTGGAGTGATCAAGACGGGCGCATCGGTCTCGTTTCCCGAGGAGTTCGTCGGTATCTTCTCCCAGGTTGTGTTGCCTCTCAGATGCGACACATTCAATGCGTGCACGCTTGCAAGTACGGACGCGTGTGTGGTCGATCTGTTGGCTGTCGAGATGAAGTTCACATCGTGATTACTGTAGGTTTGGTTGAGATCGTAAACGGAGTCGTTGTGTCCTGCCTTGTATTCTTCGTAGAGATTCTGAACCGTGTTGAGTGCCTTTTCCATCGCGTTCAAGTTGACGATCGGTACACATTGCTCTGAAACAGCAACCATCTAGCGTCATGCAAGCAAGCTCAGAACTCAACAAACAAATTCACGTACTGAATACGACCCACGACGGGTCATCAAGCGTCAGCCAGTAGAACTTGAGCAGGCAATCTCCCTCGCATTTGGAAAAGTCGATAGGGATTTTTGCTGGGTAGCCGGGAAATGAACGGCGACAGCACTCGTACTTGAAGACGAGAGTGTTATCTATCCAACCCTCACACGGCCCCTAACGGATGCAAGGCAATTAGAAGCTGTGAAGGCAATCCAGCCGTAACTACTTACATGATAAGCGAACCCTTCGTGCACGACATCATTTTGCCACGTCATCGAGTTCATGGCGCTCACATTGACGCGGGGGCCGTCGAGCCGAGAGTTACCACAGCTTGGAACAACCGTGTCAATAAGCATAGTGAGGTTCTTGAAGCGAGAGTGTACGATCGCTGAGTTGAAGTTGTCGACGTTGATGTCTGCCGCCAGGGACCAGTTCTTGCCTTCAAAAGCAGGATCGATCGAAGCGTTCACGATGGCGTCGAAGGTCGCGTTCTGCTCGTGATAGTGAGTCACTGGCGACTGCACGAGGTGGTCGCCGACGTCAGGCGTCGGAATCGCGCTCCTACTACCCCAAATGGCCGCAATGGGCGCCGTGATAGCGAAGACAGCGATCGAGAGCGCCATGGAACGACAGTAATTGTGAGTTGGAGCTGGTCACTTGTGCAGGAGCTGGCGGGTTTAGAAATGAAAGAGCTGCTAAGGTGAGCGATGCCTCCAAAAGAGGTGCTTTGACGCCAGAGATGACATAAGAAAAAAAAGGAAACAGTGATAAGGCAACCTTGTTGCCGCTCCCATGACCAGGAAGTGTTGGTCGTCGATGGGATCTTATTTCGCTGCAACTGGAGGAACTGCTGGTGCCAGAGCTCAAGCGTGCTGGAATTTGCCATGCATCCAGATGCTGAAGCGACAACCACATGGATTGTGGAGGTGAAATGTTGGAAGACAAAGCAATCTGCAACGCGAGAAGTTGTCTTGATCTTATTCTCTTTGGATCGGCCAATCCATCTGTCGAGAAGAGATACTAAGCAGATTGTTGCCAGCCCCGGTGCTGCTGCGGTAACGTTAGCAACAATTGAGATATCTACCTCACTGTCTGATTCCTATGACGCGCTACTACCTGAGCCAAAGCTCGACAACTTGAAATCGCTACCTGACTGCGCTGTGTGAACTCGGTGGAGCTTCTACTCTCGAATGACCTCGCGGCGCTGGCGTTGAAGCATCAACTGGTATGGAAAGAGCTCGCCATAGACTGCCACAAACTTTTCGTTGTTGGGGATGTGATCGCTGCCGTCAGCAGCACCACTGGTATTTTCTTGGTCAAGGGTCCAATAGCTTCCTGGCATTTGTTGTTGCTGCATCGATGGATTGGGTTGGAAAAACAGCGGGCGAAGGTGGGCCAAAGTTTGTTCGCTCCGAGGGTCAGCATGTAGTTGAGCAGTGTCTCGGCGACCAATAACCTGGGTAGTAGATGGCTGTTGCTCGTACGACTTGTAGAGATCGCGGGGAAACCTATAACCACTAGAGGTCTCCGTGTCTTCCTCGCTGGTGCGGTGATACTGCTCGCCATCGAGTTTCTCGCTAAGATAAACGAGTTGTGGGCTTTGATGGGACTTTAGAACTGGGTAGTTCTTCTTACCAATTGATGCCATTGAGCGTTCGTCGTCAATTGTCGTATTGGGTTGCTGGTCTAGCGTGCTGGCAGTACTGCCGTATGCTTCGAATATTGGTCCAGCCGCCGTAGCATCACAGCGAAAGGGCTGATCAAGCTTGTTGGAGGAACTTGCTCCCGGCAAACCCACATTGTAATTGTTTTGGCGCTGCTCATGATCCGGACCATCACCTGAAGCATCATTTGCTTCTAAGGCTTCATCCTCGAAGACTCCAGAGCTGGAATCTTGGTGAAATCCGAGGTGAGGATGGCTGTATGCGATTCCGAGTGCTGTAGATATCGGGTGAACAGCACGTCCATCGTACCGGCTGCCATCTTCTAACGATAGTTTACTCGCTTCTGATTTTTGCTGGTCATCACTGGCTCCGACACCGCCTGGCTTACTTGAAATGTTGCTGCTGCTGTTTTTGTTGTTCGTTGTATTGGTGGGGTCGTTTGAGTAGCTGGTGTGACTGTAGCTCGAATCTGAGTGTAAAAAGTCTTCTTCGTCGCTGCCACTTCCAGAAAAGCTGATTTGTGGCGTGCTGACTGGGTGTGTGTTGTGCTGCGGAGTTGTCGTAGTTTCCTTCGATGGTATAGGGGTTCGAAGATGTGGGGTTCTTGTAGGTTTGAAAGGCTTCGCGATAGCGGTTGTGATTAGTGTGCATTGCTCTAGGTAAAGCCAAAGCAATACGAGATGTGTTAGGTTATCATCTCAAACCACACAAATGCCCTAGTAAGACTTACTATATGCGTGCCACTCGGGTGCGGAATCGGTTGAAAGCCAATAGAACCGAAAGGAACAAGTCCCCTTGCACACAGAGTAATTGACCTTGATCTCTGCAGGCCACTTTTCGTTGCTGGCTAGACAATCGCCCGAGTTATAGACCCTTGTGTTGTCGATCCACGCCTCACATGGACCCTAGACCACAAACACAAACACAAAAAGGTGTTACCCTCCGTCTCCAAACAACTATCAATCCTGGAGCTCACATGATGAGTAAAGCCCTTGTGCTCTCGGTCATTTGCCCAGACCATCGAATCCAGCTTTGTGACGTTGACCGCAAGGCTTTTTAGTGTCGTACCACCGCACGAGGGTAGCGCTGTGTCGATCAGCTCGGACAGAGTAGTGAATCGAGAATCGTTGAAGCCAACTTCGAACAGTTTGGCGTTCAGCTCATCGTCCTTGACCCACTCGATGCCTCTGAATGACGAGTCAATCGATGGCTCAATCACGACGTCGAAGGGCTTCTTGGCGGCCCCAGGTAGAAAAGTCGGGTTGGGCTGGTACAGTCGATCGAGTGGGGAGTCACGGAGCGGAGGAAAAGAACTGGGCTGAGGAGTGCGCGCAGTCATCAACAGTGACAGAAAGTCGATTATCTTCTTCATGTTGTTGATCTCGACTATGATGGAGAATCTTGTCGGTGCTTTTGAGGATCTCGCAGCAATTTGAAGACTGATGGATACAACAATTGCTCCGGAGATTTCAAAATTCACGAATAAGAAGGAATTGCCAGGGAAAGATTCGGAGAAGGAAAGCCAGAAGGGATCTTTGAAGTTAAAGAGGTCTCATAGTATGCGAGGGGCGAAATCTAGTGGCTGTGAGGGCATTAGTTCTTAGTCGCCACTGGTTAATAGGTGAGTTTCGACGTGTACGGCGCAAACAAGACAAGATAAGCGAGAATAAGATTTTCAACGTTGCAGTCTGTAAACAGCTCCCTTTTTCTCCTTTGCATTCGTCCAGACTATTGAGTGGATTGAGCCATCATTGATTGGAGCCCCCAAAGAATTTTGTAGACCTGCACCAAGACACTGTGACGCTGATCATCTCAGCGAGGGTCATCAAGCATTGTTGCTTAAACAGCGCAGTGCTTTGCTGGCTTTGTCGCTTCACCGGACGCGATGGAACGCCCAATTGATATATGTCAATATCGGTACCTCTGATGGTCGACTTGAAAATGTTTGGCAGAGGCCGCACAAGTAGGTCCCATGACCGTTCGATGGGGTCCAGGGTATTTGGCAAAAGTAGAACTGGGTCGTTAAATATGCGAGTTGCGAAATAGGAGAGAATTGTACGTGGTGATGTAACATCCGGTCGAGAAAAAAAAAAGTGACATCAGCTCCACGATCGAATACAAAAACATGCTAGCAAGTCCGGGAGATAAATGTGCTTGACGAGGGCTTGCAACACTTTCTGCTGTGGAGTTTAAGTATTCGCCCTACAATCCGAGCTGCGGATAGAATGCTGTGTTGGGCAGGAGCGAAGAACCTGCAATATATGCAACTGTTCAACGATTAGTCTGTAAAAGCATATGATGTGATCATAATACACTTACCATATATCATCGGAACAATGAACTCGACAAACTCGGTAAGTACAGCGAACTCTATCACACGTAGTAGTGCCAGCACACGATTGAGATACAGTTGTTGAACCTGATCGAGACGATCACGTTTTGATTCAGCAATTTGCTGTCTCATCAAGTTAGCCGGGGGGGGGGGGGTATCTTTTAGTCTGCTATTTGATTGGTTGTTTGGTGCTATTTCAGGTAATCTTTCGTGAGGAATTATTTTGCTGAGTTTGAATGGCCAAGCGAAATTGCGCATTCCATCGCTTATGGACTCTCTTCTGGACTTTTTCGATCGAAAGTCGAGTGAAATGATTTTCCGGCGAGTCTTTAATGCGGCATTAGACTGACGCCTTCCACTTTTCTGTAAACAAATGTCAGCGGTCATGCTAACCATTCTCTTCTACCAATCTTAAAATGTGGAGAGCCGACTGGGGACAACAATATGAGCTGAGCGTCTAGATGTTGAACTTGCTGTGCTACTCTTTTGACATCGTTATACGTTGCAATGAATTCCATGGAATCCAGCAAAACGATTACCACCAGTGTGATAACAGATTTTGAGTTCTGCATACTGAAGGTGGTAAACAAAGCATGGATTACCTCGACGTTTAAAATCACAGTTTCAGCCTTCAAATCCGGATTGAACTTGATTTTGCGCTTGATCGCATACTTGTAGAGTGCTTTTGTCGCCTGCAAGCAAACTGATAGACCTATCTGTGCACCAGTATATGTGAATTTCGCGAAAGCGTAGTTAAACATAGAACGAAAATGGATGTTGCGATGAGCTTGTCTAACCATTCGATTACCTGAGGCTTCACAGTCGGATTGGTTCGTAGCTGCTTAGCTATCGAAATTCCCATGGTCGTCACCATCAAAGTGCTCCATGCCGGCGATTCCATCACGATGCTAAAAGGGAGCGGGGATCCGATTGCCAGGGACAGTGCATAACCACTCAATGATACCCTACACGCGACGACAGCAATAGATGAAATTGCCCAGATAGTAGGAATATGATGAAAGGGTTAGCCTTGTAAGTCTTCTCTCTACGGCAATTTCAGCAAGTTCGTGGCAGTCGAGGAGTTGTATGCCCAAGTTCGTTGTGGGCAGATAACAGCAAGTGAACGATGCTAAAAAGAGATAGTTGACGGGGAAAAAATGATCAAACATTCTTCTTTCTTAAGCCTTGAAGAAAGATTCTGGACTGCCAAATAATAGGTATTGCAGTTTCAAACATGTCCGAGTGAGATAGTCGAAGAAACTGAGTTAAAACTATTGTTGCTTCCATCGAAGTCTGGAAATATGTCGACAACTACAATACGATTGAATGTTGCAAACGTTGTTTCACTGTCTGGTTAGCGGTTTGAGACTGCCAACCGCGTTTATATCTGCTGTTCGGCTTGCACTACATGCGCTGATCAGAGAAAGTGAGTCACACTGTAGGAGGATCCGGCAGCCCCAATCTTTCGCGGTATACATCCATGGGATCGATCCCATGCTTGAAGATGTTTCTGCTAGATTGGGTTCGTTCACCGCTGCTGATCCAATTGTCAATTGCGTTGATATCTTCCTCTTGGACGGCAAGCTGCATGTGAGTTGGGGCGTCCACATGGAATGGTGGTGTAATTGTTCTCAGCTGGTTAGTTGGAAGCTCGAAATCCCCACCAGAACGCTGTTCTGCAAACCGCGGCTCGTATGGCTTGCAAAAGTCGATCGTGTTGATGACTGGGCTGCCCACATGCCCTTGAAAAAGCTGAGAATTCGCACTTGGATGCTGAGTTGATCTCGATGAAGCTGAAACTGCATCGTGGAGGGTAGTTTGGCTCTGGAATATGTTGGCGCTTGATTCCTGGATCTTTGGTTCAGCATCACTGTCCATCTCGAAGCGCATATTGGCTCCCACGTGGTTGCAATTTGCAGTTAATTCTTCAGTACCTCGTCCGAAATCGTTTGTATGGGCGGTCCGTGATGTGCCATTCACTGTGTTGGTAGAATACGAGTTGTTGATATCTCCACTTTCCGAGTCTGCCAAGTCACTTGCATCCTCAATTTGTATCGGATTCGCGGTCATCCGGTCATCAGTATTGTTGCCACTTATTCTACTCGTTTTTCCGCTGCTGTCATCGACGGAATCATAGTTTGCTTCTATTACGAGGGATTGGCGAATAGACTTGATGGGAACTTGCATCTTGTGGTGATGGGGCAAATAAGGCTTCCCCATAATGGGATTTGATTTGGCCTCTGTGGGCATGAACACAGCGCAGTGTTCTATCCAAGGATTGGGGTAGTTAGCAGGATGAAGCAGAAAGAAATCACATCAGTACTCACTGAAAGCCCGCCATTTCGGCGCTGAGTCAGTGGACAACCAGTTGAACTTGAACATGCAATTTCCCTTGCAAACCGAAAAATCAATGGGAACCTTTGCCAGCCATTCTAGGTTGCTAGCACGGCAGTTGAGCGAGTTATAAACTCGATACTTGTCGATCCACGCCTCGCAAGGGCCCTAGATACAAGACGCCGACTTCGTAGTTGCGACATCACACAAATTCAAACACAGTGGGTTTACCTCGTGTGTGAAGCTTTTCCGCTCCTTGTCGTTTGACCAGAGCATCGCACCAATCGAGTTCACATTAGCTCGATCTTCGGTCAGTGAGTTCCCATTGCAAGCAGGATCAACAGAGTCAATCAAGTCTGCCAGTGAGTGGAACTGCGAGTTTTGGAAGCCGGCCTTGAGCATCTCCAAGTTGAGCGTCTCGTCCTTCGTCCACTCGGACCCCCGAAAGGCTGAGTCAATGTTTGGCTGTATATCTCCGTCAAACTTGAAGCTGGCTGCGGGCTGAACGAGTCGGTCGAGCTGATTCTCGGTTGCCACATTCCTCTCCTTCGTGTCCGGCGCTTTGGTACCCAGGAGCAGCAGCAGCACCTGTGAAGCGAGCTTGAACACGCTCTCCATGGCGAACGGAAACAGCAGCGTTGTGGCTATGTGGGCTTTTACGAGGAGGCTTGAGTCGACCGGGTCAAGTTGAGGAGTGGCAGCAGCACCGAGCTCAGTGGTTTCTTAGTTGCACAAGAAGACGGGACCAGAGGGAGAGTCGGTGAGCAGCGTGGAGTCGGACGGGAAGTGCTGGCGGTCCACTCGGCGTCCTGGAAACAAGACCTGCGTCCTTGGTGAGCTGTTTCTCCCGGCGGGAGTGCAAGTTGAAGTCGATCCTCGCGTGGAGCCATTCTCCATTTCGCAACAGTGACCGCAGGTGACAAGCATGGAGCTGCAGGCGGTGGCCAACGTGAACGTGGGCGTGCTGGGCCACGTGGACAGCGGCAAGACGCGGCTGGTGCGCGCGCTGAGCCAGACGCTGTCGACCGCGGCGCTGGACAAGCATCCGCAGAGCCAGGCGCGCGGCGTCACGCTCGACCTGGGATTCTCGGCGCTGCGCCTGGCGCAGCTGCAGGTGACGCTGGTCGACTGCCCAGGCCACGCATCGCTCTTCAAGACCATCCTCGGCGGCGTGGCCATCGTCGACCTGGCGCTGCTGGTTGTGGATGTGCGCAAGGGGCTGCAGCCGCAAACCATCGAGTCGCTGGTGGTCGCGGCGCTCGCGGTGGGCGACCGCGTGGTCGTGGCGCTCACCAAGTCGGACCTGCTGCCGGAGGCCTCCGGGGAACGACAGAGAGCCATTGGCGAGACAACAAGGGAGGTGCGGGCGTTTTTGAGGCGCTACCTGCCGAGCTTTGTGGCCGGGAGGGAGTTAGATGTCGACGCCATCCCCATTGTTCCAGTGGGGATTCCACCAGACAGCACGAATGATGAAGACGCGGTGAGAGATCTGGTCGACACGCTGCGTCAGACGCTCCTAGCTCCGACGCGAGACGCATCTGGCCCCTTCAGCCTTGCCATCGACCACTGCTTCGCGATCCCTGGAAATGGAACAGTGTTGACAGGCACCGTGCTCTCGGGGTCGATCGCAGTCGGGCAGGAAATTGAGCTGCCTGACCTGGCTGTGGTTAAGAAGGTCAAGGGCATCCAATCGTTCAAACAACCGGTACAGGCATGTCGCCAAGGAGATCGTGTGGGTATTCGAGTGAACGGATTGGACGCGTCTACGGTGGAGCGTGGCGTTGCGATCTCTCCTGGAAGTATGGCGCGGGTATCACAGGTGATCATCGACGTACGGACCATCCCGTTCTTCCAAAGCGTGTCCAAGAGTGGGGGTAAGCTCCACACGACAGTTGGGCATACAACAGTCATTGCAGTTGCGACGTTCTTCTCGAGGCTTGGGAGTCGTACTTCTGGTGAGAGCGAAGTCAACGAGGAATTCGATCCAACAAGCCTGTATGAATATGTCGAGGACGCTAGCACCGACGCACAAGATCTGTCCAACACTAATACAGCAACGAAGGACACCAGGGCAACATTGTTTGCGCTGTTACAGTTTGAGCAGGATGTATTCTGTCCGCCAAACGCGCTAGTAGTGTGCTCGCGGCTGGACCTTGACCCGAAGAAGCACCACTGCCGTCTCGCATTTTACGGCCACGTTCAGTCAATCGTGACACTCAATGAGGATCAAGTTATGCCAAACATGGTGAGCACATTGCTCTCTGAATTGATCATTGGTAGAGTCAAGTCTCGTGCTGGTGTTGTAGACAAGGCTGTCGCACCACGAGGACATTTGGCTGCCGTGAGTGAAGTAATTGGCCGTGAAATGTTCGCTAAAGATGTCGACTGGTCTGTGTACTCCGGTGTGACGGTCATGTTTGAAGCCAGTCGCGCACTTGGGAGAATAACAGGACCTTTTGGAAGTGCTGGTAAGTTTCGCATTGAGCTGCTAAGCTCGCCCCCACCTACCAGAAATCCAGAGAGTGGTGAAGATTTTGTAATGAGATTCTTGAAGCCAGTGTCGATTAAACCCCCGAAGCAGAAGGGCAAAGGTGTTTCGTCGAACAGTAAAAAGACCTCACAAACAGCTTCCTTCGCTACAATGGCTATCACGGGAGGGCAGACACGTCCACGAGTACAACGAAGTGGACTCCTTCAAGATGTAGCCAGGCTGTACCCAGAGGTGTTCACTCCCACGAGTTCTGAAGACGCGATCGCGGACAAACTAACCGAAGAGATCGCTGCGGTAACGCTTAATGCGAACACTCCACAGCTATCAATACCTGAATATCAAGACACAACAGAAAGCTCAAAGACAGGAGTAATTGAACGTCTAAAAGGTGAAACAACTGCAGATGGACGCAACCCCTTCGTGATTATCAAGGATATGTTTGATTCACAAGATGATGCTGAAGCAGCTGTGGGTCGACAAGTTGCTGTGGGGCAACCGGGACAAGCCGAGTACGACGAAGTGGGCAAGATTGAGAAACCGTTTGGGAAGGCAGGAAAAGTTCGTGTTGTATTCCTTACGAATGGAGGAACGACTGCGCAGGTCGGTGACGTAGTCGTGCTGCTTTGAAGAGAGTGAAAGGTTTCACTATCATCCGAGATAGCAGCATGACCTATCATGAGTACAAGGCTTTTCTCCAGGCGTTCGAGCTACCATCAGTTTGAGTCGGTCGGCGACCGTTGTTGCGGGACACGAATTACATACACTCGAGCCTCGCGGTGCGTATGTTCCGACTGGACAGGGGTTGGAACGGTAGTCGCTCGTTCCCGATGGACAATAGTAGCCTGCTGGACACCATCCACTGCAATGAACGTCGCTGAGCCCTTCCGAGTCTCCGTATGTTCCAGGAGGGCAACGGATGGCAATGCCATTGCGGCAATAGAATCCTTGGGGACACTTTTGCTGGGAGATTCTTGTCGTGTTTCTTGAGTTGATAATGCTGGTATCGGTGACGCCATCGCTGTCTCCCGCGCCAACCGAGAAATATCCCGACGAAACAAGCAAGGGGTAGTTTCCTGTTCCTTCTGGGCAGTACATGCTGCTGTTTCCGCATTCGTTTTGTGTTGATGAGGTACTTGGCGCAAATGGATACGACGGGCAGTAATACCCGTGCTTGCATTTCCTGAACACGTCGGTGTCTTCAATCCAGACGTAGCTCCGTACGATCCCGCTGGGCACTGAAACTTGATGCCGCTCATGCAAAAGTAACCTGGTTCGCACTGTTGCTGATCAAATCGCGTGACGTTCGAATCTCCTATTGAGTAGTATCCTTCCAAGACAGAGACTGGGAGCGGAGACCCAGTTCGGCAAACGTTAGCGTTGCCACCACACTCATTTGCTGTCGGCGAGGTGCTTCCAGGTGGGCAGTAATAACCGCGCATACAAT
The DNA here is from genome assembly GCA_024867545.1 of Phytopythium helicoides. NCBI lineage: Eukaryota > Oomycota > Peronosporomycetes > Pythiales > Pythiaceae > Phytopythium > Phytopythium helicoides. Next base: position 97,465 of record JANFNE010000028.1, on the reverse strand, counting down.
CTCCGGTGCACACCGGAGATGTTTCTCCTGCTTGACCTGCCGTATCTTCCTCCTGGGCACAAGAATTTCTCTCCACGTTGACAAAAGAATCCTACCTCGCACTCGAGCTGTGTATCTCGGATCTGGCGATCATCGCGGTACGAAAGGGGTAGCGGTCGCCGATCGAACCTGAGTAGTACCCATTCCAGACAGGTGTGGGGATTTTGCTTCCGGCAGGACAAAAAACACTTGGGCCATCCCCGCAAGGGACTGCAGTTGCGCTTTTGCTTGCAAGAGGGCAGAAAAACCCTGGAGCACATGTTCCACTACAAGAGCTTTGTGTTTCCTGCCATCTGGCGCCAAAAGTCCCTGCTGGACACGGAAAGCGCACACCGCGTTGGCAGTAGTACCCAGGCTCGCATTGTAGCTGCAAAGAGCGCGTAGTTACACGGCCATCATTCGGATTGCCACTGCTCACGGCAGTCACCAAAGATGTGTCGGGAAGATCAATTGGAACAGCAAGGCAAGTGAGCAAGTCTCGATCGAAGCGTAATTTTTGCGTCGAAACGTTAAAGGGAGACCCGCCAGGGAGCCGGTAGCACAGACAAGTTCGTCGATCGCTCGAACTCGTTGAGATCATGGGAGGGCATGACTGGCACAAAGTGGGGTCATCACCGGCATCGGTTTTCTTGAACGTTCCTAGTGGGCAAAACTCGCAGGAAGCAACTGGAAACAAATAATCTCTGTAGCTGACGCTGATGGGACTCCGTCCAGTTACGAGATCCATAAAGATGTTTGTCACGGCGACCAAAGAGCTCGCTTGATCAACCCGAACTCGCCCTGGCCCGCACTCTCGAGCTAGAAGCCCGTTGTCGATCACCTCTACAGAGACAGGTGGTCCGTCGTCTCCTGTAGAAGTGTAGTAACCGTCCGTGACCGTGGTAGGAGCAGCAGACCCCCGCGGACAGAAAACTGTAGCGTTGAGTCCACACTCAAACTGAGTAGCGCTGGTGCTTCCTGGTGGGCAATAATACCCTGCCTCACATTTTCCGTCACATGCTGGGTTGCTTTCGCCATCACGTGACCCGTACGATCCAGCAGGACACGGGTAACAAGTTCCCTTCCACGCAAATTCTCCAGCTAACGCAAGCCTTTGGTCTGATCTGTGAGTCACTACTGCTGGCGCGCCCCCGATCGTGCAATAGCCTTTCGAAGCTGGGAGTGGAGCGGGAGATCCCTCGGGACAGTACACGGCGTTACTTCCGCATGGGAATGCGGCCGCCACAATACTTGCTTGTGGGCAGTAGAAGCCTGCAGAGCATAGTCCACTGCACTGAGGTGTCCTAAGACCAAAAGATCCCCCGTAGGCACCCGCTGGACAAGGAAATCGTCTCCCACCGATGCAATAGTAACCCGGCTGGCATCTTACCTGTGCAGACCGTGTCATTTCGGTCGCTGCAGAAGTTGGATCACCATTCGTTATCTTCAGCAACGGTGTAATATCCTGGAGATACTGCTATCGGAATCGCGGAGCCAACAGGGACAGTAAACGTCGACAGATCCACACGGCGATTGAACTGCAGAGGTACTGCCTTGTGGACAGAAGTGTCCTCGAGCACATTTACCCGAGCACGCCGATGTTGTTAGCCCCATTTTACCCCCAAAAGTTCCTGCTGGACAGAGTTGTGCTGTTCCAGAGTTGTTGAATGGGCTGCAGTAGCTCCCTATGGGGCATGAAAGCGCACGGCTGGCAACGCCAGAGTTGCCGTTGATCACGTACGCACCATTTTTCACCGTGGATGGAGAGCTGCTGCCTTCAGGGCAAAAAGCATTGGGACCACAAACCCTTTCCGTCGGAGAAACGCTGCCAGCGGGGCAGTAGTATCCTTCTAGACATCTTCCAGAGCATTGAGACGTTGTCAAGCCAGTGATCGCCCCGTAAGTCCCACCTGGACATGGAATCGGTGTTGCCGTTTGAATCGGGCAATAATGACCGCTTGGGCAGACCCCTGAGCACTTGTTTGTCGACAATCCAGGGACCGCACCATATGTTCCTGCTGGGCACTTGCGTTGGTTTCCGTCAAGCAAAAAAGCTGCCAGCTGACAAATCGAGACATCAATGCGTGTGCTTGGTGAAAATCCAATCGAGAAGTAGCCAACTGGAACAGAAGTCGGAATCGCAGAGCCCAGCGGACAATACATGTTTGCTCCGCCACAAACGAATGGAATTGCGGTACCTGCCGGGCAATAATAACCAGCAGGACATGGAGCCGAGCACATGCGCGTGCGCAGTTCAGGTTCGCGGCCGTAGACTCCTGGTGGACATGGCAATCGTTTCCCGCCGCTGCAACATAGCACAGAAGCATGAGCTACCAGCCATGGCACGATACCAAAGAGCAAGCATACGAGCAATAGTAGCCAGGTTCGCAAGGTCGCATTGTTATTCCTGCACACAAAGGTGCTAGCGGATCGGCGACAGCGAGATCACCATCTTGATAGAACCCTTCCAGCACGCACTGGCGATTAGTTACTGGGGCTAAGTTGCTCAGCGCATTGGCGCCAGGGAGAAGCAGGAGGAGAAGAAGTATCACTGCCATGGTTGATTCAGCAAGACTTCTTTCCGAACTGCTATTTCGGAGCGCCGTTTAGTTTCAACTGCCACCGGTTGAAATTGAAGTGACTCAAGCTGGTGGTGGCTTCAAGAGCTTTTCCAGATGATTGCGAGGCAACTTTCGCATGAGACATTATATCGTTTGCGGAAATTGCTTTATGCAAGCTGCTCATTCTCGCTTCTCCTCTCCAGGTCGCGTTCTCCAATATCGAGCATGGGTGTTTTCGAGATAGTTGCCATGCTCTTTAGTCTGGTTGGCGCAGCTGTCTACGCTGAGGCGCCGCCAGCTCTGGTTTCCAAGGCTGGATTATCGACGACTCCGTCAGGCCATATCTCGATGATGCCCTTTCAAGACGCTTTGTTGCCGTCGAGAGACGCTCCCCTCATGACCAAGAATACGTTCGCTGTGGGCAACAATGTGGTCATCACCAAGAGCAACATCATCATTCGCAAGGAAGGAGGGAACGCTATTGAGGGAGGAAGCAATGAGCCACGAATGTCCTCTCTCAGTCGAGCGTTGGAGCACATGATCGTCGGCTTCAAGGCAGGTGATCGCAGCAATGCAACCTCCGACATTTTGGACTTGTTGGCAGTCTCTCCAACCTCGTCCTCGTTTGATAAGATCTGCAATCAAGTCACCGCGTTATTTTCCGTTCAGAACGACCGCATGACACTTCGTAAGCGCATCACCGATCTGTTAGACGATGTGGACGCTCTGAGTGATGAAGAGCCAATGGATTCGGGGTTTTCTAGCGACAGTGAGAGCAGCAGCGATTCCGATAGCAAGCAAAAGCTACTGGGGTACCGTACGCTGTTTCGCTACTCGGCTGGTACCAAAACTTACTATGGGTGGCGCTACCCGCTTCCATTTTGGGCGATCTACGGGCCACGTGGTGCAGGCACTTGCGGATTTGGGCACGTGATAGGCGATTTCTTCTATTGCTAGAAAGACCCGCGTTGGTGACAGAGTATCAGGTTGTGTGTTTGCTCCAGCGCAGGTACTGTAGCTGAGAAGGATGTAGTTGCGTACTAGAGTGCCAATGCAGTTCGACAATGAAAATGAATGAGCATTTTTTCAATCCTGATGCTCTCGTGTGCGGGAATGTTTTTTGCAGGCACGAGAAAGCACAAAGCCCGTGACTGCCCCACCTCATATCTCTTTCAATAACCCTCAAGCTTGAGCTTCCTTCCACTGTGAAGAATCATATTGGCGGCAAGTTGGAACAGCACATGTGACTAAAATGTTTGATGCAATGTATACGTGTTCTTTCTTGTGTAGCTTACTGGAGGGAGCGAAATCAAAGCAACGTGGACGGCAGAGCTGAGAACCCTGCCGACAGACTAACTCGTCGCCTACGAAGACCCGGAGCTTGCATTGCCCTCGGCAACGAGCAGGTTGCCCGAGTACGTAACCTGCCACACCTGCACGAACACGACGATACCCACGAGCAGCAGCGAGCCGAACACGTTGGCCGTGAAGGTCGCCGACGTGTGGTCCCAACCACAGTACTCGGAAATGCTCATCTTGACCATCGGGTAGAACTGAGTCATGAACGAACGCGCCGAAGAAGGCGGCCGAAACGTAGTTCCAAGGGTTCGTCGCGTTTTCGTACTGGAAGAAGCGGATCAGACCCGACCAACTGACTCACAGCGAGCGTGAAGAACATGAGAACGTTGGGGATTTCCGTCACCGAAGTCTTCTGACCGGCACCAGTGTTCGCCCACGACTTGTCCTTGCCCGTAATGCGCGCCTGAAGAGCCTCAATGATGGCAAGCATCGTGATGAACGAGTACGAGAACCACGTCTGCTGCGCACGCCACACATCATTGTTGTCGACGGCACGGTTCGCGAGCAGGTTGAGCATCCAGCGGATAAGCATGAGCGGCAGGAACGAGTACAGGAAGCGCGTGCCCTTGGCGTAGAACGGCGAGTCACCCGTGCACAGGTAGTAGATGGCAATCACCACGTAGCACAAGGCCGGAATCGAACCGAACGGGTAGAGCACCGAGTCGTAGAAGAACATTTTACGCGGGAACGCGAGCGACGGCTTCGGGTCCGGGGCAGGCACACGCGGCGGGCGCCAGTCCGGGTCGACCTCCGATTCATTTTTCATCAGCAAAATCTGCACAGCACCCTTGGACCAACGCTTACGCTGACCCATGGACGCAGCAACAGTCTCGGGAACGGCACCTTCGCACAGACGAATGCGGTCCTTTGCCTCGCCCTCAAAGTCCTTGCGGAAGTAGACCGAGTCCCAACCAGACGTGTGGAGCACGTTACCCGTGTACGCATCTTCAGTCTGCGTGCCGTACTGGATACCACCGATCGAGTCGAACGCCTGGCGACGGAAGACGGCGTTGGTACCGGCAAAAGCTGCCGAGTCGAAACCATCACGACCACACTGCACAGCGTCGAAGAAAATGGTGTTCTTGTGACCACACGGGTCGCCCATGATCGTCAGCTGCGGCGTGTCCTCGAAGTACTGCGGGGTCTGCACGTACGAGACCTGGTTCCACGAAATGTCGTCCGAGTACTGGCGGCCACCACCATCGACAGGCCTCGCCCTCCGAGAAGAAGAACGGAAGCACAGCCAGCAGGAACTTCGGGTGCGGCTTCATATCGTTATCCAGAATGAGCAGGTACTTGCCGTCGGCACCCTCGTTAAAGAGCGCGTTGTTGATGTTACCGGCCTTCGAGTGATGCGTCTCGGGCTTCATGCGACCAATGAAAGTCACACGCGGAATACCACGGTCACGGTAGTCGTAGTCATCCGAAAGCGAGCCAACAGCACAGTCACGACGCTGAACGCCCTTGCCGCCTTCCTTGCGGAGCTCACGGACCGACGAGTGCTGGCGACGCCACGACTTGAGGGAGGCGTCGTCCGTCACAGGGCCAACGACACGCTCGTGCATGAGGCGGGCCAGGTCACCGCGGAGATCACCGGCGAACTCAATGACCTTGGTGTTGACCGTGACCTTGAAGTGGTTGTTGGCGTCCCAAACCGACTTGGTGTAACCATCATCAAGAATGAAAGATGTGCAGCAGCTCTGGCGGGTACTGGAGCGCCAAACAGTTCTTGAGCGTTTGCATGGTGTCTACGACGGGCTCCATGTAATGACACAGGAAGATGTCGACGGTGGGCCACTGCTCCTTCGGATCGGCGGCTTGAAGTCGTTCATGAAGCGAGCTCCACGACGGATGGGGCGCCACATACTGAAGTTGTACAGCAGTCCGAGGAAGTAGTTGAGGAATTCCGAGAAGATCATCATGGCGTACATGAGCCACGAGCCGAACGGCACGTCGCGGATGCAGTAGCCTTCACCAGTAGCTGTGTCGATGTTCTTGGTGGACGAGTAGCAGTCTGTCGTGACCGACGACGACAGCGACGAGCACGGAAGAGAGGGAGCCTCCTTGCCGAGCAGAAGTACTCTTGCGGGTAGAACGTGCAGAGGAAGTAGAGCCACCAGATACCGGCGAGCACGTTGAGGAAGTAGATGACGTGGAAGAAGCCGCTGCCGGACATCTTGTACTTGCGAATGTTGGGCGTGTCGACCGGCTCGGCGGCACGGTTGGCGATCGAGTACGTCGACATGGCGAACGAGCGGAACGAGGGCTCGTAGTAGTTGCGCACGCCGGCCATTGAGTCGTTGTAGCCGCGCATCTTTCCATCGGGGTCCTGCACACCGCCGTCCATGAAGCGGATCGAGCGGACCGTCACCCTTGAGTGACATGCTCATGTTCTCCTTGGCCATCTTGGGGTCCACGAACGACGTCGTCGAGATGTACGAGCGGTGCGGGATTGGCTGCCAGCGCTCGGGCGCCTGCGTCTGCGAGTTCATGGTCACCGACGGCATCTGCGCCTGCGAGATCGACACGTCCGCGTGGCCGTCCTCTGAAGGCATGGCCTCACCGCACTCGGTACAGAAGGCCGTGCCGGCAGGCACCGTGGCGAAGCAGTTCTCGCACACCAGGCGGACCTTGTCGTTGATCGTCTGAGCCGGGAGCGTGGCGCCCGTCGGGAGCTCGGGGAGGTCTTCCTCGCCAAGGCCCATGGCGCCCATGCCGACGCCCGACATGTTGGCGTGCGCGCCGACGCGGTTGTAGCAGACCAGACCCCAGCGCATGGCGAGCTGGTTGAGCACACCGATGACGGCGACGCCGCCCCAGACGATGAACATGAGAGTCTGGTTGGAGGAGTCGATGCCGTTGAGCGCGGCGTCTCCGCCGTCCTGAACGAGGCGTAGGCGACGCTCGAAAGCGTGGCGCTGGAGTCGATGAGGCGCGAGACGCCATCGGCCAGCATCCATCCGCCCGTGATGGCCGAGAGGATGATGTACTTGAAGCGGTGGTTCTCGAGCTCGGCCGTCTTGGAGGACGAGGCGCAGACGAGCTCGAAGATGATCATGAAGGCGACGACGAACTCCTGTCGCGCGAGCTGGTTGTCGCTGGGGAAGAGTCCGACGCCGTCGTAGGCGTCGATAAGCAGGATGTAGCAGCCGATGAGGCCGCCCGTGACGAGGATAAGCACGTACGTGCCGAGCGTCGTCATGAATCCGACGAGCATGGCGAGCACGAGGCCTGCGCCGGCCGCGCAGCCGAGCGCGATCCACTCGTTCGTCGACGACGCCAGGTACGCGATGGCCGTGTAGCAGAACACATAGCCGCTGTTTAGTTTTTGTTTGGGGAGCATCCATTACACGTCGTCAGTATCTCCCCTCTTTTTCAGCTGCATTTCTGTTGCCTTTCCAGCCCCACTCACATGCCAAAGCTCGACACAAACTGCGTGGCCACAAACAGCGAGCGCGCGCCAAGCGAGAGCGCCGACCACCCGCCGCACGACAGCGACAGCCCGCCCACGAGCGCCACCACGGCCCCGATGATGTCCACGACGCCCATGGCCGCCGCGGTCTTCCTCCTTCTCCCGACCTCCCCACGAGCCGAAGCCGATGCAGCCGAGCGCGGTAAAAAACCAGAAGTGAGCGCTCGGAGGGCCCGGCGGCCCGCGCAAGGAAATATTACCGTTAGATTACCGCTCCTCCCCTACCCGCGCGCTGAATTTTCGCACCCAGGATTTTCTTTCGTCGGCCCCTGCGCTGAACGTTCAGAGTCGTTCAGACGTAGGTTCAGTACGTAAACGGCGCCGGTTCGTGATCGGAGCCCGGACGAGTGGCGGCGGCGGCTCGCGGGCATTTTTTTCGCTTGATTTTCGTATGCGGGCGCGCCGACACCTTGGTGACGAGGGCGGCGGTGCCGTCGTCGGCTCGCCTCCACCAGGCGGCGCGACAGCGCCCAAGCGGCGCCGTCCGTTGCGGCGCGGCAATCTACGGTAGGCTGTCGTCTCGGGCCGAAAAGCGAGCCCCATACAATACTCGAGAGAGCGCGTTTCGGGCCGACGACTCGGCGAGAAAGTACGCTTGGGCAGCGCACGTGCGGCGCTGGTCGCGGGCTCGGAAAGCGCCTGGCGGCGCCACCTGGTGACAGCCTCTCTACCGTAGATGTGCGCTGGCTGGACCCACCTCCATCTGGATACGATATCAGCGGCGCGGCGCCTGATTCGCTGCTTCGTCCGTCTGCGGCTGAAGAGAGCACGGGCGGAACCCATGTGGGGTCTGGCCTGCCTACTCCCGACGGAACGAACGATGCAGGCGGCACGTACCGCACTGGTCGGCACGAGGTCACCAGACAGACGTCCGTCCGGCGGCAGCAGGAGCGGATCAATTCCGCACGGCGTCAGCTTCACACACACCAGGCTCGGCGTGTCGCGGCTGCTAGAGGATCGGCTCGTGCTCGCCAGCAGCTCCGCTCGGCTCTGCCTCCCCTCCAGCCAGCTTGAAGCGTAGGATCGCGGCCCGCCCGCCACAACCATACAAACGACAAGATCGCGATCGGTAAGGGCTAGGGCTTGAAAAAAGTTCCTCGCGTGCGCTGCTGTCTTCATAATACGATTATCTCTACAATTTACTCGTCTTGTATCATCTAACTTATGTCTTGTAGCGAGCTTATGGACTTGTAGAACCTGATATGTTGCTTGAAACAAGTCGGTCGTCGGACCACTTGCATAAAGTATGCTGCGCGAACCGACTCCCATCGCCCTTTTCCGAAATTTTCCCCTGAAATATTTCCTGTAGTTTACGATTCGGCCCGCCGCCCCGTCGCGACGCAGGCCGCCGCCCGAGGGCAAGCGGCCCGCAGTCTTTGATTTGTAGCTTGGGGGAGGACCGCGCCGCTCCTGGTCGAAGACAAGCAAGATGGCGCGCTGGTGGTCGTCGGTGGCGTCGCTGGTGGCGCTGGCGGCGCTGGCGGCGGGCGGGGCGCAGGCCAAGTCCAAGTTCAACCAGTCGTCGGGCTACTCGATCGAGGTGGTGACGACGGACTGGAGCAACTACGACACGAACGGCGGCTGCGTGACGTGCCCGTACACGTGCATCGCGCCGACCGAGAGCTACGACGGCAGCACGATCAACAGCTCCAACACGACGCAGACCGCGACGCTGCCCTCCATCTACACGCAGGTGCAGTCGAACGGCTGCTGCTACGCGTCGGACGCGACCACGCAGCCCTCGTGCAGCACGGAGGCCAGCCCCGCGTCGGCCGAGGACTGCGGCTTCCTCTACGGACCCACGCTCAAGTACCGCATCAGCGACGCGCTCGACCCGCTCTCGGACGGCATGACGGCCATCCTCTTCGCCTCGCAGGACTGCAAGAACTTCTGGGCCGTCGGAAAGACGGCCATCCGATACACGTCCAACACCAAGGCCATCTCGGGCTCCAAGATGATCCAGGATGGCTGCTACGGCGACCCCGGCGGCGTGCCGCTCGTGCTCGCCGGCTGCCTCACGTCCATGCTGACGTACTCCAAGTCCAAGTCGTACACGTGGGAGAACCTCGCCCAAAAGTGCGAGGGCCTCTCGGGCATCTGCGCCATCACCAACGGTCTCTGGGAGGAGCACCTCAAGTGCTGCACGTCCCGCACGGGGCTCACGTCCGACTGGGACCTCACCTACTCGGTCTACACGGCCACGTCCGCGACGGCCACCAAGCTCGGCGGCGGCGCCATCACGGCCATCGTTTTCGGTGGCGTCGCGCTCATCCTCTGCCTCATCCATTACGGTGCCAAGGTGCGCGAGCGCGCGCGCCAGACGGCGCTCATGCGCGAGCAGGAGGCCTCGGACGACTACGAGGAGATCATGACGCCGCTCACGGCCGCGGCCGGCGGCAAGCAGCCCGTGGCCCTGCAGCGCCCCATCGGCCCCGCGTCGGTCGAGGTCTCGCTCCACGAGGGCGACCAGATCTTCCGCAAGAAGGACGACGAGCTGCTGTACGAGGGCGACATGTACTAGCCTCGTGCACGCCGCCCGCTTCCTGCTCGTTTGTAGTTTAGAGGCACAGTCTAATACACATTGAAAAACGCCATGTTCCTCCCGCCTTCGTCACAGCGCCGCCACCTGGTCCACGCTCAGACCCTCGTAGCACGTGAGCCCTGCGCTGTTGGCTACCGTGTCGTCGGCGCCCTTGGCCTTGACATACTCGGCCAGCGCCGAGTGCTTGTACTCGACGAGGTAGTGCAGCGCCGTGTTCCCGTTCAGGTTCTGCCGCACAGATGCGCATCAAGAGGTCAGGAGGGAACATCCCTATCGGCAAATGTGGGATCGCTCACCTGCAGGTTCATGTCGGCTCGACGTCGCATGAGCAGCTTGGCCAACCGCTTGTTGCCCTGCTGACACACGAGGATGAACAGCGTGTTGCCGTGGTTGTCGCGAGCGTTCACGTCCACGCCAGCGTCCAACGCGGCCTCGAGCTGATCAGCCAAAGCCACCACACGTTAGCCATCTCATCAAGCCACCTCCAATCAGTCCTCGCACCCCCTCAAGGTTGTTGTTGCGAGCGCACAGCACGGCCTTGGCCACGAGTTGCTCCATGCTCTGCTCCTGCTCCTCCAGCGGCTCGGGCTCCTCGAGCTCAACGCGTCGCGGACCAGCGGCAGCCACGGGCCGCTCGAGTTTCATGCGTCGCTCGTATGCGGCCCACTGCGCCTTCTTCTCCGCCAGGTCGCTCGACGCCTTGGGCACGAACACTGCGCGGAGCTCGGGAATGTTCTCAGGCGGGTCGTGTACGCTCCATTCGGTCGGGTCGAGCATGCCCACTGGCGTTGCATGGTTCGGCCGATTGATGAATGCCGACCGAGGGGCTTCAACTCGAGGGCGATACACCCTCCGAGCAAAATCCTGTGGCAGCTTGCAGCGAGCAAGACGCTTCCAGCCCTCACCAGGCTTGTCGACGCGTCGTCTGGCCTCAGGATGCACTGGAATGGCCAGCTTGGCCATTCGCGAAGCTAGCAAAGCTGCCTTGGACGCATCCGCCACATCCTTCTCCTCGTGTGCCGCGAGTCCCAAACGAGTCAAGACGTCATGATGGCCACCTCGATGCTCTGGGCGATCCTGAGAGCCGCCGCTGATGCTCTTCTTGCAGCTGCTGGGGAGACTTTCAACCGGATCTGCAGGCAGTCCGAGCTTCTCCTTGAGCAACGCCAAGAACTGTGTGTCTCGCAACAACTCGCGAGCCATGCTGGCCAACTCACTCGTGTTCTTCGCGTGCTCAGCAGCCAGAACATCCGCCTCCTCTTGGTCGCTATCGCTATCACTGTCATCTTTTTCATCAGCGTTTGCATCTTCCTTTTGCTCGGCATTGCTAGGGTTTGCTTCAGTGCTTTCGTCGGCATTTTCCCAGCCGACAGGAGGATCCCATCGGAACCGGTGCCGTGCAGGCAGTTCGGGATTCACAGATCGATAAAAGACGACCCCGCCATCGGCCTGCATCTCGCGCAGCTCCCAGCCGCCCTGAACCGTGAGCACAACCGACTGGTCAACTCGTTGCTGCCACTCGCATCCATCATCACCAGTACTGGTGGCTACCTCCTCTTTCTTGTCTTTTCCGTTGTGATGGCCATCAAGACGGTCTTGGGCTCTAGCTGCAGCTACTTGCAGTGCAGCTTCGATCCTCTGTTGCTCTTCCCGCTTGGCTTCAAGCAGCAGTCGGCCAGCTGCGAGCTTTGCTTCGATCTGCTTGAGTTCTCGCTCCCGCTCTTCGTGCTGCTTTCTCCTCGCCAGCATTGCCATGTACTCAGCGAGCTTGCCACAGTTTTGCACATCGAGCATTCGCTCGTGGGCCATTTGGATCGCGAATAGCGTCCCATCGTTCGAGCCTCCGCGAGCAACCACATTCACAATGATGTAGAGGTAGTCACGAGCAACTCGGAAGCGAGTGAGCTCAATATTGAGAGCCACTGCGCGAGTTTCGTGCCAACAGTAGCGACCACCAACATGAGGAGCATTTGGTGTGGCTGCTGAGATTCCTACATCCCGCTGCGGAACGGTGTCATCCGGTGTGAGGCACATGCTGTCACTCAGACGCAGCCACTGGCGAAAACCGTCAGAGTTCAACTTTGGCCACTCTCGACGATGCTGTCCATTGTTTGGGACGGCTAGAGCGGCATCCGATCCGGCTAGGAGATAGTCGTCGCGATTTGACATTGAGTTGAGTAGCATGATGGTGGATGGGAGCATCGAGTTGAGGCGTGTCTCCAATCTCGTTGTGACTAAAGCTCCTGGTGGCACGACCCGACGTGGCAACCACAGTGGAGGAGGTGGCGCAACGCTTGTTGTTGGACACGGTGGCGGCATCTTGGAACCCGCGTGCCACGCAAACGCTTTCGGTGCTAACACTGGAGTGTCGAGACAAATGAGCAGTGAGACGAGGACAGCGTTTGACGAGGACCGAACGGCGTCTCGAGCGAACATCGCTGCTGCCTTCGTCAGCTCAACGGGTGGAGCTTTCGCTTCATTGCTCCCTTGGCGGCGAGAGAGCTCCAGCTCCAGCTCGCGATCGGGAGGGTAGTGCCACCATAGAACAGGTCTCGTGCCAACAAGTGCAAGTCCCGGGACTTGCTCTAGTGCGTCTGCAATGCAGTCAGCCGCAGTTTTGGTCGTATCGTTGCTTGGAGCGGCCTGGTAGCCGCAAACCAAAAGACTCAGCGGGTAAAAGGCGTCACGTTGTCGTTTGCGTCGCCTCCGAAGGATCACCGGAGGCTCTTCCAGCACCGATAATGTCCGACTGCTCCCTGCAGGCTCGTAGCCCCCGGACGTTTTGGCGTGGGTGAGCGCCCGCGCTGTTGAAATGGACGGAATCTGAGAGTATCCATTGCGAACAGCAGCTTCGTCTCTCCTCCCTTGAAGTGAGCTCTTCTCAGCCTCCGACTCGAGTCGCGGCTGCTCCAAGCTCGCGTTGAAGTGGTCTAGATTTGTGAGCCACAAGTGATTGACATCGAAGATGAATGTCTTGGTGAGGTTCCTCCGTCGGGTCTCAGCTAGCGACCGAAGATTCTCCAGCTCGAGCTGCGTTACAAACTTTGCCCACACTGGATGCCGGGTCACCTCCGGAACTGCCATTTGTGGCTCCTGGTTGTCGTGGAGCTGGTTCTGCTGCAGTTGCTGCTCTTTCAGCTGCACGAAGATGGCCCACAAAGCCTCGCGATCGTTTTCAGATCGGTATTTGACATACAAGTCGGCGGACTGCCAGCTCATAGGCCCTTGCAGCTCCACGTTGCTGTTTGGCATTACTCGCGGATGGTGCTCGCAGCCCGTAACTTTGTCTGGATGTGCCCAGCAGGCATTGCACATGCGCTTTTCAACTGCGTGGTCGGGTCTCGCTGCTGGAGACTTGATGCCGGCGTCTCGGAGTCCCATCTTCCGCAACAGAATGCTCACTTGGTCAACGTCTTGTAGCGCTTTCCGAACTGCTCTCGTACCACCAAATGCTGTAGGAGCTTCAGCTGCCGCTTGTGCCGCTGCCAACGACTTGTAGAGCGGAGACTCGAGCAACTTCTTGGCTGTGTTAGGGTTCTTCTTAGCTGGTGAGCTGGCCCTAGGCTTCACAAGCGGCTTTCGTCGTTTATCGAGAGCTGGTAAGGATAGCGGGGTTCCAGACGGTTCCTGTCGATGCTGGCTGCCTCCCTTCGTCGGAGATGCAATCTTTGGCAGGTTGCTAGTGTTGGTGACGGCATCTGAGTCGCTAGCATGCTCGCTCCGTCTACCGTTTGCTGGCGATCGCGGATGTCGTTCGAGTTCGTCGGTCGATGGCGAGCTGGCGCGAACGATCAGCGCCCCTCCAGGCGTGTACTTGGCTCGTAGCTCTTCTCTGGAGATGGAGTTTGTAGGACTGGCGTTGAGTTTGGTGTTGTTGGCATTTGCAATGCCGGACTTGGTGAGGGCGGCGCGGTCTCGAATCGCGAGCTCTTGTGCTCGACGACTCTGCTGCTTGATGATCTTGCGCGCACTCGCCTCGACACTGTTGAGGAACTGGGTCAAATCGTCCATCGTCCACGCCGCGAAAAATGCAGCAGAGCTCAGTGGGAGCTTGCAAGCTGAGGAAGCTTCCAACGCGTCATTTATAAACTGTGCTCAGGCGTTATGCAGATGAAGGTGAAAGGTCAGGTGCATGAAACTACAAGCTTATATGTCGATACAGATACAGTCTGCTTCATCTCCCTATGCACAGACACACACACAGTTATCGGCTGCATCCCTCACTGCTTCTGCTCCTCATTCCCATCGCTCGTCTTCTCCTTCTTCTCATCATTCTTCTTGGAGCCCTCGATCGCAGAGTCACTCTCATGTGCCTTGGCGAAAGGTGTCTCGGCCCACAGCTTCTCGAACTCGTCTGCAGTGGCCCCCGTCACACTCACCTCGTGCTTTCCCTGAGCGGCGTCTCCTCCTTCTCCTTGAGCTTCGCCGGCTGCCAGACGGTTCCACTCGCGCCGGTGTGTCGCGCCGTCCACCTCGCGCTCATGCACGGCCTTGAGGCGTCCGGTCGAGTCCTCGTAGCGGCGGCGGGTGCTCGCCACGCGCCGTCCGTCCGCGTCGACAACGCTCGAGCTGCTGAACGAGTAGGTCGAGAACGCGTGCGTTGGTTTCTTGGCATCCGCGTTGGTGCTCTTCGCCTCGTCTTGCTTCGACTCCACCTTTGACGCCTCGCTCTGCTTCGTCTCCGCGTTGTCTTCTTTGGTCGCCGCCGCCTTATCCCCAGCGAGCTCATCGAAGCCCGGCAGATCGCGGAAGAACTCTTCGCTCTTGGCATCGGCCACCACCGCACGGAAGAGGTCGTTGGGCCATACAGAGCGAGAAGAGCGACCGAACGCGTCCATGAGCTGCTCCATATCGCGCAGCGACTGCAGCTCCGACGCCGCCACGGAGTTCCAGGCGTGGGGCCGCACGAGAGCCCACGTTCGCAGTAGCTTGTTCATGACGAAGACTGGTCTTGCGTTAGCTTGCACGTGTGCGCTTGAGGTCGATTTCGCTAATGACGAGCGAGCTGAAGGAGGAGGAGCTGCCAACGGCTTCAACGTGGAGCGAACGGAGAGAGGACATGCGCCATGTCACATGGTGTCCCCTAGTGAAAGCGAGACACCGCAGGGTTTGGCAACTGCTCGCTCTAGAACGTATCGAACTGCGTTCGTGATCGCAAGGCAATCGCAAGGTAATCGCAAGGCAATCGCAAGGCAATGGAGTGAATCGCAATGAGTGTGAATTGTCAACGCGTCTAGCTACAGAACGAGGCGACTCGGAGGCTCCCATGCTGTGTTTGTTGATTCATCGCATTCTCGTTGTTACGAGAGGTCTGCTGTGGGGTGTCTACAGACCGGGGTGGACGCCGAGGGCGCCAGGCGTGGGCTCGCCCTGCACTTCGCCAAAGTAGAGCGAGAACGTCGCCCTCCACTGCTCTGCCTTCTCGCGGTTGGCCATGAAGACGGGGAACTCGGGCACATTGGCCTCCTCGATCTCCCAGGCCTTCTTGGATCCGTCGCCGTTCGGCACGTCCTTGCGCGACGACATACCGTTGGGAGCGAACAATTTGGTCTGCGTGTCCTTGGAGAGGACCCAGTTCATGAACAGCTTGGCTGCCGCAGGGTGGCGCGCCTTCTTCATGATGGCAATGCGTTGGCCCCAAGCCAAGTAGTCGGTACCGTTGCCAGCAAGCACAGACGTCGTGGACGGGAAACCTGCAACTCCAATGAGCTTGGAACCGGACGAGACCGCGTCGCCAGCATTGAAGGACCCGCGCTTGAACTCGACACTCTGGTTGGCGAGCTTGGCGGCCCACTCCCATCCGAACTTTTCAATGTACTGACTGTATACGAACAGGATAGCGTCGTCGTCGTTCGGGTATCCCGACGCGATGTGGCCCGCATACTGCGGGTCGACAATGTCCTCAATGGATGTGGGGATGTCGAGCCCGGCAGCCTTGAGTCCATCGACGTTAAAGAACGTCATGAAGGAGAAGACTGCGTGGGACATCCAGGCGCCAGTCGGCGACTTGAACTTGTCGTACACCTGCGAGAAACCCGCAGGCTTGTACGCGAGCAGCTTGCCCTCCTTCTCCCACTGAGGGTAGTCTTGCAGCGTCTGCAGAGCCACGATATCCGGCACGAGCGTATCCGTGTCGAGCTGGTTGTCGACGCGCACGTCGTGGTACTTGCTGTAGTCGACAATGAGCGTCAGGTCGATATCAGGGTAGGCAGTGTTGAAGGCATCTTTGAGCGAGTCTTGTTGGTTGGCGAGATCACCACCATGGTAGATCACGAGGTTGCCTCCCTCTTTCTTGGCGGCGGCGTAGAGTTGGTCGAGCGACTTGGTTTCTTCAGCGACCTTTGTGGCCGAGCTGGCGGAGACAACCAGGGCTGCCGCGAAGAAGAAGATCGACGAGAGCTTCATGGTTGGCTTGGAGAGCTGAATGTGGAGGATAGCGTTGGAAGAGGTGGAGAAGGCTTGCTATTGCACTTGTCCGGAAAGCTTCAAATTGAAAAGTGAGATTGACGGGCTGCGTCGGAGCTGTAGACAGCACCGACGCCCCCTTAGGAGCTAGCTCAACGTGTAAACATGTATAATCCTACTGGCCATCATCACTTGAGGCGCTAACCGGTGAGTCCGGTCTGGCGCTCAGCTTCTGCTTGTTTTTTCGTGTCACCTTCGGGCGTGTCCGGCGGGCAGGCTTGTCCGTCCTATCAACACTTGCGGTTGAGCTGTGAAATTTGAAGCTGAGTCTGGCTGGTTGGATCTCGACTTCGCTCCTAAAGAAGCTGTTGGGGTTGTCGTCTGCAGCTGTGGATGCAGCACGTTTCAAGCAGCGAACAGTGAAAACTACCGGTCTGAAGCTTCGGTGGGGAGATCTGGCTCGCGGTGTTCACGTGAACCGATTGCATCAACCTTACCGATCTCGTTGAACGAGCTGTGGACTGTGAGTCACCGTTGTTTGCAAAAGCCCTGTATTGCAAAAATGAGGTGATTGCGGCGCCCGGTCGAGATCTCGCTACCGTCATCCTGACGGCTCACTCGCGATTTGAGCCGGGCAGGCAATGATCACATAATCTCCAGTCGTGTTTACCAATACATGCACCAGTAAGCGATTTGTTTGGGTTTTGCGTTGAAACCATACGCAAACGAATGAAGGCCAGAGAGAACCTTCCCAACAGATTGACATGCAGTCGATGCATATGACAACCGCTAAGCTTTTACAGAGATCCTGATGTGCTTTGATGGGAATCCAGCGGGGCATCATCCCCGAACCCCCGCAATGTGGTTCGAGATTGGTTGACTGGCTCGTCCTTTGGACGAAGAAGAAGGCCGGGGTACCCGGCAGGATGTGGAAGTGATTAGCGCCAGCGGGGCTACGGTGGTCAGCAGTGGCACGTCCGCAAGCTCATCTTTGGGCGACGTGACGGTGGTGTCGGGCGATTCTGCGAGCACAAGCAGTAGCAGCGGCTCGGTCCGTGTGTCGTCTGGCACGTCGGCGTCTACGGCCGGTTCCGTGTCTGTGTCTGGCGGCGCGAGCAGTCAGTCAACGGGAGGTTCCGTGTCGTTGTCGAGTGGATCGGGTGTTTTCGGCAGTGGTGACGTGTCCGTGTCTAGCGCCGTGTCATCTGGAAGCAGCGTGTCGGGTGCGGTTCGAGTGCAGTCTGGCAGGACTGTGGATGGCGCGTCGGGCGAAGTGTTGGTCAGCCAGTTGTTCCAGCACGACGTCTGTAGGTGGCGCTGTGCGCGTTGTCGGCGGTTCTAGCACGTCGGCATCCGGTGGCTCTGTGTTGCCGAGCGGAGGCGACTCTGCGAGCGGGTCGTCCGGCAATGTGTCTGTGAGAGGCGGTGTGTCGTCGTCGAGCAGCTTTGGTGGCTCTGTGCGTGTGTACGTCGTACACTGTACGGCGGTTCTTCGTCGAGCGGCGCTGGTGGTGACGTGAGCGTGTCAAGCGACAACTCAAGCAGCGGTTTATCTGGTGCGGTGCTCGTGTCAAGCGGCTCTGGAGGCGGCATCCGTATCATCCAGGGAAGCAGCGTCGGCAACAGCGTCGGCAGCGACGTATTGTTGCAGGGCGGATCGGTGGACAGCGCGAGTGCGGCCCAGTCTGTGAAGATCCTCGGCGTCAGCAACGCTCAGGGCGTGGGCGGCAATGTGACAGTGGATGGTGGGTCGTCGTCCGGCTCTGTTAGCGACTCTGTGTATTTGACGAGCGGCGATAGCTTGTCGATGAGCGGCTCGGTGTTGATCTCGACACACGGCGCTGCGAGCAGCAGCAGCAGTCGCAGCAGTTGCAACGTGACCGTGACGAGCGGTGACTCTGGCGTGTCGAGCGGGTCCGTGCAAATTGGAAGCGGATTGTCGCTATCATCTGTTGCCGGCAAGATCGAGCTCGCGGGGGATCTTCCGTGAGTGGCAGCGGTGCGTCCATCTCTCTGTCGAGTTGTGCGTCATCGAGTGGCGCGGGCGGCAGCGTGATCATCCTGAGCTGTGCTTGCGAGCGAGCGAGTCGATGACAATCGTCATGGTGAGGATGAGTGTGGGTTCAAGCGCTGTGATGTGGACGTGGGGAGCAGCGTCATGCGTGTTACAAGCGGCTCTGCATCTGGTGGTGCGTCCGGGTCGGTGTCGATCTCGTCGGGTGCGTCTACGACTGCTTCTGGCGGTGTGGTGAGCGTGTCTGGCGGCTCTGGCGGTCTGTCTGGAGAAAACGTGACTTTCTTTGGCGGCGCGAGCTCTGCGTCTGTCGGCACTGGCGGGTCTTTGTCGGTGTCTGGCGGCGCTGGATCGGTCGGCGGCGACGTGAGTGTGTCGGGCGGGACAAGCTCTTCGACTGCCGGTGCCTCGGTGCGTGTATCGAGTGGCGCGAGCTCGACAACGAGCGGCGGTGTGTTGGTATCAAGCGCGACTAGTGCGAGCTCGGGCGCGGTGACGCTGTCGAGTGGGTCAGCGAGCAGCGTCTCTGCTGGCGACATTGTCGTGTCGGTGGGATTATCCATTGCGGACGGTGGTCGCGTTGCTGTGTGTGGCGGCCTGAGCTCGATGGAATCTGCCGGAGAAGTCTTGATCGCTGGGGGCGGAGCTCAACGAGCACGACGTCGACGAACTCAATGATCAGTGGTGTGCTACTCGTAGGTCATTCCTGGGTACCATGAGGTCAATGTGTCTCTCTCAGTGTCGGGAGGCAGTTTGGAGGAAGCATGACAGCGTTGATTGAAGTTAGCAGAGCGAGAACCTGTGAGCTGTCATCTGTGGCGGCGTGTTGCGAAAGTGGCAGGAGCGGCGACGGGATGCCTACACAGCAAAAGCAGTGGAGCGTCCGAGAACGAGTGCATCCTGAGCAGCATCAAAATAATCATTAGTGCTACCATTGAAAGCAGCAGCGGAGGTGGTGTGTGTGGCAGTCGAAAGTAGCAACAGACCGATAGACCGTCTATCTGCCCTCACTCCATCCGATATGGTTGACAGGTCTGGCACTTGCCGTACCCTTCACGCGAGGGCATTTGCATCGATTCAAGTCGACGCAGAGCGCTGTCGAAGTAACGCAGCACCTCTTCGTGATTGTTATGTCCGCAAAAGTGGAAATCCAAGCAAATGGCTTGCTCAGTAATGAGAACTTTTGAACGATGAGAGATCTCGTGTCAAAGCACGCCGCGCGCCACTGTTGCATCAAGTTGATGTGCTCGTGCCCAAGTAAGCTACCATTCAGAGTTTCGTACTCTTCGACACCCAGCATCAGCAAAGCAAACGTCCCTCCGGTGTTTACGTGAACCGGTTGCATTGGTTGGGCGACAAATTCGCGACGCTGTGAGTCACCAGATTGCGGCAGGATGAAAGATCACCTGATGGTGATCAATCGGGCCGTCATCCCTGAAAGTTGGAGCCGAGCGGGCGATGATCGAATCAAGCACATAATCCAATTTCGTTTATCAAAACATCGACAAGTCTCACCGATCACTGACGA
This sequence comes from Phytopythium helicoides, assembly GCA_024867545.1. Classification (NCBI taxonomy): domain Eukaryota; phylum Oomycota; class Peronosporomycetes; order Pythiales; family Pythiaceae; genus Phytopythium; species Phytopythium helicoides. Next base: position 77,566 of record JANFNE010000028.1, on the reverse strand, counting down.
CGCGTCCACGGATCGTTACGGTTGCTGCGACTCGTGAAACCGTACGTGAAGAGCTGAGAACGCCCTTATAGATCCGGCAAATCGTCAATGCACCTCTGCAACGCCTACTGATACTCCCGGGTCTTGATATCTCTGTCGCGCAGTCCTACTCATTACTGTATTGCCATGAGGGTCTTGCATTCCGTAAGACACTCAACCTTGCTGCAATGGGCAATTCGTTTTATCTTTACAGTACTTGTGTGTAAGCCTTTCTGCAGCTTCAATCTCGAACCACATCGCGGGGATTCGGGGATGATGCCCCGCTGGATTCCCATCAAAGCACATCAGGATCTCTGTAAAAGCTTAGCGGTTGTCATATGCATCGACTGCATGTCGATTTGTTGGGAAGGTTCTCTCTGGCCTTCATTCGTTTGCGTATGGTTTCAACGCAAAACCCAAACAAATCGCTTACTGGTGTTGTATGTATTGGTAAACACGACTGGAGAATATGTGATCATTGCCTGCCCGGCTCTAATCGCGAGTGAGCCGTCGGGATGACGGCTAGCGAGATCTCGACCGGGTGATCCCCCATCCTGCCGCAATCACCTCATTTTTGCAATACTCACAGTCCACAGCTCATTCAACGAGATCGGTAAGGTTGATGCAATCGGTTCACGTGAACACCGCGAGCCAGATCTCCCCACCGAAGCTTCAGACCGGTAGTTTTCACTGTTCGCTGCTTGAAGCGTGCTGCATCCACAGCTGCAGACGACAACCCCAACAGCATCTTTAGGAGTGAAGTCGAGATCCAACCAGCCAGACTCACTTTCAAATTTCACAGCTCAACCGCAAGCCTTCTCCACCTCTTCCAACGCTATCCTCCACATTCAGCTCTCCAAGCCAACCATGAAGCTCTCGTCGATCTTCTTCTTCGCGGCAGCCCTGGTTGTCTCCGCCAGCTCGGCCACAAAGGTCGCTGAAGAAACCAAGTCGCTCGACCAACTCTACGCCGCCGCCAAGAAAGAGGGAGGCAACCTCGTGATCTACCATGGTGGTGATCTCGCCAACCAACAAGACTCGCTCAAAGATGCCTTCAACACTGCCTACCCTGATATCAACCTGACGCTCATTGTCGACTACAGCAAGTACCACGACGTGCGCGTCGACAACCAGCTCGACACGGATACGCTCGTGCCGGATATCGTGGCTCTGCAGACGCTGCAAGACTACCCTCGGTGGGAGAAGGAGGGCAAGCTGCTCGCGTACAAGCCTGCGGGTTTCTCGCAGGTGTACGACAAGTTCAAGTCGCCGACTGGCGCCTGGATGTCCCACGCAGTCTTCTCCTTCATGACGTTCTTTAACGTCGATGGACTCAAGGCTGCCGGGCTCGACATCCCCACATCCGTTGAGGACATTGTCGACCCGCAGTATGCGGGCCACATCGCGTCGGGATACCCGAACGACGACGACGCCATCCTGTTCGTATACAGTCAGTACATTGAAAAGTTCGGATGGGAGTGGGCCGCCAAGCTCGCCAACCAGAGTGTCGAGTTCAAGCGCGGGTCCTTCAATGCTGGCGACGCGGTCTCGTCCGGTTCCAAGCTCATTGGAGTTGCAGGTTTCCCGTCCACGACGTCTGTGCTTGCTGGCAACGGTACCGACTACTTGGCTTGGGGCCAACGCATTGCCATCATGAAGAAGGCGCGCCACCCTGCGGCAGCCAAGCTGTTCATGAACTGGGTCCTCTCCAAGGACACGCAGACCAAATTGTTCGCTCCCAACGGTATGTCGTCGCGCAAGGACGTGCCGAACGGCGACGGATCCAAGAAGGCCTGGGAGATCGAGGAGGCCAATGTGCCCGAGTTCCCCGTCTTCATGGCCAACCGCGAGAAGGCAGAGCAGTGGAGGGCGACGTTCTCGCTCTACTTTGGCGAAGTGCAGGGCGAGCCCACGCCTGGCGCCCTCGGCGTCCACCCCGGTCTGTAGACACCCCACAGCAGACCTCTCGTAACAACGAGAATGCGATGAATCAACAAACTCAGCATGGGAGCCTCCGAGTCGCCTCGTTCTGTAGCTAGACGCGTTGACAATTCACACTCATTGCGATTCACTCCATTGCCTTGCGATTGCCTTGCGATTACCTTGCGATTGCCTTGCGATCACGAACGCAGTTCGATACGTTCTAGAGCGAGCAGTTGCCAAACCCTGCGGTGTCTCGCTTTCACTAGGGGACACCATGTGACATGGCGCATGTCCTCTCTCCGTTCGCTCCACGTTGAAGCCGTTGGCAGCTCCTCCTCCTCCTTCAGCTCGCTCGTCATTAGCGAAATCGACCTCAAGCGCACACGTGCAAGCTAACGCAAGACCAGTCTTCGTCATGAACAAGCTACTGCGAACGTGGGCTCTCGTGCGGCCCCACGCCTGGAACTCCGTGGCGGCGTCGGAGCTGCAGTCGCTGCGCGATATGGAGCAGCTCATGGACGCGTTCGGTCGCTCTTCTCGCTCTGTATGGCCCAACGACCTCTTCCGTGCGGTGGTGGCCGATGCCAAGAGCGAAGAGTTCTTCCGCGATCTGCCGGGCTTCGATGAGCTCGCTGGGGATAAGGCGGCGGCGACCAAAGAAGACAACGCGGAGACGAAGCAGAGCGAGGCGTCAAAGGTGGAGTCGAAGCAAGACGAGGCGAAGAGCACCAACGCGGATGCCAAGAAACCAACGCACGCGTTCTCGACCTACTCGTTCAGCAGCTCGAGCGTTGTCGACGCGGACGGACGGCGCGTGGCGAGCACCCGCCGCCGCTACGAGGACTCGACCGGACGCCTCAAGGCCGTGCATGAGCGCGAGGTGGACGGCGCGACACACCGGCGCGAGTGGAACCGTCTGGCAGCCGGCGAAGCTCAAGGAGAAGGAGGAGACGCCGCTCAGGGAAAGCACGAGGTGAGTGTGACGGGAGCCACTGCAGACGAGTTCGAGAAGCTGTGGGCCGAGACACCTTTCGCCAAGGCACATGAGAGTGACTCTGCGATCGAGGGCTCCAAGAAGAATGATGAGAAGAAGGAGAAGACGAGCGGTGGGAATGAGGAGCAGAAGCAGTGAGGAATGCAGCTGATGACTGTGTGTGTGTCTGTGTAGTAGGTGCGTGTCCGATGAACATGTTGGCTCACCAGTCAAGCAAAATTGGTCATTGAATGGATTGTCAATACTTAGAAACTACTAGTGCTACGGCGGATGCGTTCACTCAGCGAGCGTGACGCGCGACTTGAACGCGTTGAAGCGGCACTGGCCGTACGCGAGAAAGTCGAAGTCAATGTTGGACTGCGAGGCCTGGATGTATCCCCAGAGGCCCCAGAAAACGTGAGACGCGAGCGAGTACGTGTTGGCCTCGAGGCGCAGCTTCTCGACGTCGACGTCGCTGACGGTGGCCTCGTCGCTGTCGGCCGCAAGGTACGCGCGGCAGAAGTCGCGCTGCTGCTGGGGCGTTGGGTAGCGCGAGAAGTCTCCGAGGTGCGAGTTGATGGTCTTATGGTAGTCGTATGCCCACTCGCAGAAGTGGTTGCCAATGTCGTAGCCGCGCGGGTTGTAGGACGTGTACTCGAAGTCGATGAAGACGACGTCGCCAGCCTCCATCTTCATGATGTTGCCGTACTGCAGGTCGTTGTGGCTGAGCACGATGGGCGAGGGCACCTCCGAGAGCAGCAGCTCGAGCTCGTCGATGTCGTGCGCGATTTGCACAAAGTCGAGCGTCTTGAAGCGGTTCTGGTCCGCGCACTTGACGCGCGCGACGGCCAGCAGCTTGCGGATGGCCGTCATGTAGGTGGGTGTGTGGTCGATGTCAATGTCGAGTGCGTGGAACTCGCGCATCTTGCGCGCGATCTTGCGCGAGAACTCTGGCGTGCGCATGAGCTTGGCCGTGCACGTGGACCCGTGGATGAGCTTCTCTGCGCGGCCGTTGGGGAACTCGCCCAGCAGCTGCACGCCGATGCGCTGCTGCGAGAGCAGCTGGAAGAGCCGCGTCTCCTCGACGCGCGAGAAGAAGCTCTCCGTGCCCTCGCCGTAGATGCGCACGAGCACGTCGGCGTTGTTGCCGCCGGGCTTGGACACCGAGAAGATGAGGTTCGTCATGGCGCCGCCCACGTGGTCCACCGTCACGTCGTCGGCGCACACGTCGGCCCAGCCGGGCACGCTGCGCGCCAGCGTCGCCACGATCGACGCCTGCAGCTTCTGCTTCTCGCGGTCCAGCGCCGCGACGGCCGCCAGGAAAGGGCCCACGGCCACGCCGTGCGCGCTCAGCGAGTCGTCGGCGGGCTGCGTCATGGCGGGCGGTTGGTGGAGAGAGAGAGAGAGAGAGAGAGAGAGAGGCGGCAAGCGCTTGAGCTCGAGGCGGCGAGTTGGGAAGTGACGGCCGTGCATGCGCGGCGCAGCGGTTCGGCGGAAAGGGAGGCAGTACCGTGCATCTCATAACCTGTGAGAATGAATAGTATGTGCGGGACAGACGGGTCGGTTGGCATACAGAATGGATTGGAAGTGTATATCGTATACTTATGAGATGATGAAGGGTATTGGGAGAAGAAGGCCCTTCGAGAATTGACGTCATGCGGCCGAGGAGGAAAAAGAACCCTCCCTCACTTGGGTTCAGTATGGCGGGAGGAGCGCGAGAAGACTCGAGTGACGAGGAAACACGCCATTCGACTCGCCGCGATGGCTTCACTCGGGAGCGCCACTCCGCCGAGCTTGGCGGTGCTCGAGTCGAGTTTTAGCTCTCTCGACGCGGTGGCCAACGCTTGCTTTGGCCGGGCTTGGTGGGCGCCGGATGCGACACGCTGGAGGTGATCGTCCGCTCAAATTAGCCTCGGCGCGCGGTCCTGGACCGCGGTCGCCTAGTTGGTGGCGGGCGGGAGGAGCTGCTGGTCGATGGAAAGGATCCACGCGGGACGCAGCCGGGCGGCGGGACAGATGGGCGGCGGCCCAAGGCAGCCACAACCTGCCCGCCGTCTGCTGTGCCGTTTTGATACAGCAAAACACGAGGTTTGGTCCACGGAGCTGACAGGACCAGCCGACAACGCCAGCTCGCTGACGTGAGCTGAGCTCGCGGAGGTAGCGGTGGACCGCACGAGGAGCCTGCGCTCCATGAACCGAGAGCTTGAGCGCGCTGGTGAATGCGTGGATGGCTGAATGCATGGTGGAGAATGCCGTGTCGGTCTCATCCCCCTTCGACACGGCCAACTGCTGGTGATGCGCACGTTTTGCACCCGATTTAGAGGGTTATTCTTCACTAGAGTTTTTATAGTATTCTACATGCAGAAGATGACATAGCCGCGAGGCATCTCATATTAGATATTGAAGGATTCTGATGAGGAAGACTCACTTTGGCTTGGGTACACGACCCCTGAACTTGTCGAGCGCTCGATGCCCGTGACTTGCTTAGCTGCACGACACTGGAGGCTCGAACGACGACTACACATAAAAAAATCCTCCGTCAACAGCATTTCATGCGTCACGAGGTCGTCTGCTGTGGATAGATGAGCAATCCGTGGGTACAATGGAGGAAGTCAATCAAGTCGACACAGTTGCATCAACAGAATTCTAGGATGACTTTGCTGACGAAGATGGGCTTCATCGCGAGCGTTCTGGTCGGGCTCCTCTCGCTTCAACACGTCACCGTCAACACGTCAGCGTGGTGCTGCAGCTCCAACCGAGTCTATTCCATCTTCGATTACATCCGGCCTATCCATCGCGTACGTCAGGCACTCGGTGGCTTCACGATGGCCCACCTCACGTGGCATCGCCCCACCTCACCTGCAACGGCGGAACGATCACTTGCGCAGCGTGCGCTTGGTCCGCTCGACCGCCTGCCTCAGCGGCTTGAAGGCGCCCGTTTTGTGCATGTAGCTCCAGAGGTACTCGGAGCCCGAAAGGAACGTGGTTGTGCCCACAACGCCGCTAGAGAGAGAGAGTGAGAGAAAACGATGAGCCAATTTGCGAAGAAGAAATCACACAGCTAGCATCAGGCCACGTACAAGAGCAAGTTGAGCGCCTGGTCGCCCGGGATCTGCCACGCCGCGTTGGTCAGCGCGAACCCGAACAGCGATAGCTGCAGCGCCGTGTTGACCTTGCTCAGCATGGACGGCTTGACCTCGAACGCGCCGCTGTCGGACGTATCGAAGAAGCCCGAGGTCGCATCCTTGGTCTTGAGCCGGTAGTAGAAGGTGCCGCCCACGAGCAGCAGGTCACGGCCCACGATGAGCGTCACGAGCGGCCACGGCAGTAGCCCCGACCATAGCATGCTCAGCGACAGCGAGCCGACCAGCACCTTGTCGGCAAAAGGGTCCAGCACGGATCCCACGATTGACTGCACGTAGGAATGACGCCGTCAGACTGCGGTCCTTGGGTGAGCCGTGCGTGCAGTCAACGGGGACGCACCACTTGCTTATACGTCCGTGCGATGTATCCGTCGAGCCAATCCGAGAAGCCCGCGACCGCCAGCACTGCCATGATGAAGGGGTTCGTAAGAACTGTTCATGGACTCCACGAGCGAGTGGAAAGGAAAGCGGCACGTACGGCCTGTGGCGGCCTTGTAGTCGCCCTGGACGATGAGGAAGGCCAGGTACGGCGTGGACAGGATGCGCGCGAACGTGATGACGTTGGGCACGTTGACCACCTGGTGCAGCGCCTGCCGTTCGCCCCACCCACCACATACTCGTCAGCTCCTCGCCCCCCTCCGGCCCATTCCCACGCGACGCACCAGGTTGCGCGCCGCCTCGACGTCCCGCGCGAGCTTGCGCTTGAGCACGGCGGCCGTGCGCTCCTCCTCGCTCCGCTGCCTCTCGCGCTCGTCGCGCGCGCCGCTCGACAGCAGCCGCGTCCCCAGCGCCTGCGCGCTCCGCCACCAACAGGAAGCAAGCGCCGCGGCCGGCGCGCGACTGGCGAGAGCGACGCCCACGCGGCCGCTGCGCGCGCTCAGCACGACGCACAGCGCTCTGCGCGGCTCCAGGCGTGGCGCGCGGCGCGCTGGGGGCGCAAGGGGGCGCCGCAGCGCCGCCAGACTGGCGGCCATGGCGGCCATCTTCCCCACCACGTCGAGTCGCCCGCGATGCCCGTCAACGTCACTAACGAGTGGATGGAAGGCACTCTTTCGGGGTAAAACCTGTGGAAGCGGATGTGTGGTGTGGTGGAACATCAAATTGGATCGGTTATCGAGGGGCGCGCGAACACGCGGCGAGGATGCAACACCTATATGGAGGCGGCGGCGCAGCGAGCTGCGCGCGATCTATCGACTCGCGGCGCCGTTTGCGCGTGCTGGAGGCCGCTCGGGGGCCCTGGTGCTGCCGCGTGGGCCGCTCGCGAGGCCCGGGGCGCGGCCGCTGGCCTCTATTTCGAGTTCTTGGCGTGGCCCTTGTAGACCTGCTTGCCGTGCGTCCACGGGACGTAGTTGTGCTTCCACATGTGCTTGATTTGCCGCTTCATGGTGAGCGTGAAGAGCGCGATGAAGTAGATGAGCAGGATGGGCCAGAACACGGGCACGTCGAACGCGCTGCTGAGCGTCATGAGCAGCGAGATGAAGGTCGCCTTGGCCGTCGAGTACCAGAACTGGAACTCGGGCACGCGCCGCGCGAACGGCCGGAACTCCTCGCTCTGCTTGGACGGCAGCAGCGGGCCCTCGGACTCGGCGTCCATCTGTCGGTAGCGGTCAATAGCGGCGCGTTAGCGCCCAACGCTCGCGAGACGTTGGACATGTCGAAAAAACGCACCTGCGGCGACAAGAAGCCGATGAAGAGGTTGAGCAGGTAGATGCCGAGCCCATAGGTGACGATGTGGAAGGCGTTGAGGTAGAACACGCGCGTCAGGTACAGCGCCAGCAGCGCCAGCGCGAACACCCAGCGCCCGTACACGTGGATCGTCGACCTGTCCAGCAGGTGCTGCCACTTGCTGCGCCGCCCACCGCTCCGTCAGTTCTCGGCCCCCTCGCGCGCGCTCACCGTGAGACGGGGCGCCACACGCACCGCTTGATCGACGCCGACACGCGCGCCACGAACGGCGGCTCCGTGAGGCTCTGCGAGTCGCCGTGCATGCTCGCTCCGCTTCTCGCCCCTTGCTTCCGTGTCGAGCTGTGGTATCTGGGCGACCGGCGGGGCGCTCTATTCAGCGCGCAAACACTCCCGAGGGGACGACTACTTGCTGCGGGGGTATGTTATTAGAAAGGTTGATTGGACTGGATTTTGGAAGTTGGGGATATTATTTAATATAGTGTATACGATGACAGTGGTAGAGGCGGGACAAATGGGCGAATCTAGCGGTGGACTACAGCGCTTGGCTACATCCTTGCCTTGCATGGATCGCGGGCGCTCTGCCCGCAGTCTCGGCCGTTTTCGAGGTGCACAGATCAACGACATGCTAGCATTTCCGTTTTTCATTGTGAAGACACGGACTGTTTGCGGTCGAAGCGCGCCACGGACGCTTGGATGCCGCCAAGCAGCTTCTGGATGGACGACATGGTCGTCTGTACGAACTGCAGGCCCTGGAGCACCGTCAGCAATGTCGTTAGTCGTCACTGCCGTTCACTCGATCCCCGAAATATGCAGCCCACCTCGGCCTTCCGACGTGAAGCAGTGATCTTCTCCTGCAGCGACTCGCGGAGCTCGGGTGGCGCCATCTCTAATTGGAGCTGAAGGCCCTCGCATAGGATGAATTCGATCGAGTACGCCTATCACCACTTTGTCAGACCACTGATGCCAAGGAGAGACTCAAAGCCGCCAACCCACCTTGTCGAGCGTCTCCCAGTCGCGCTGGAAGCCCTCGTACTGGTCTACAAATGCGTCATAGTCCTGCTCGTCGAGGACGGCTGAGCGGCTCTTGTGCCGAGCCACGCGCTCGCAGATCTCGGCGACGACCGGCGGGAAGAAAGACAAGTCGGGCATCGGCACCGCTCGCTGTCGAGGCCGCTTGACCGTCGCCACAGAGCGACCACCCACATCGCTTGTCTTGCTGTTCTGAGTACCTGTATCGCCTTCTGCTGATGCTGCCTCAGCTGTAGTTGCAACGGATTCGACTGGCTTGGGGTCGTTTGCTGGAGTCTTGACCTCGCTCAGGAATCTGTCGAGTCCTTGTAGCGGAGCCGCATTCTGCCTTGGGCGCTTCTTCGGTGACCTGGCGGCGTCATCGTCGCCTCCTTCTTTACTATCTGCATCTTTTTCAGCCATGTTTGATCGTCTCCGAGCGCTTGGCCTCACTACTGACGAAGCTGCTTCTTTGGTGGCGCGCTTCCGAGTTGGCTTGGCAGTTTTGGGCAGCCCTGTTGCCGCCGACTTGGGCGAGCCTACAGTCATGAGATCGTTCACACTCGCATCCGTCACAGACCCGGCGTCTTCCTGCGCACTGGCGTCCGTCTCCTCCGAGAACAGGTCGTCGCCAGCACCTGACGACTCTGCTTCTGGTCTCTCAGCTCCCGCCTCAATCCGCGCGCGCATGTCCCTCGCCTCCTCAGCCGTCAGCGCCGACGGAAGTCGCCTGCGTCACCACATCGTCAGCTCCTCTCTCTCTCACACACACAACCTCCCTCCACTCGCTGCTTACAGTTCCGCGGCGGCAGGCTCTGCCGCGACCGCCTTGGCCGTGGCCGTCGCTCTGGTGGGGAGCGCGAGCCTCGCTCGCTTGGCCTTGGGCTCCGGCGCGTCCAGCAGCTTGGACGCGCGCGCCTTGTACTCGCGCACGGAGCGCTCGTGCCTGTCCTTGACGCGGTGCTTCTCGGCCGAGTCCAGCAGGCGCTGCACCATGAGCTTCTGGTGCACCGCTCCAGCGCGGTGCACGGCGAACCCGCGGGGCTCCTCTCGGAACGCGCACACGTGGTGCGTGCGCGGGTCCTCCGTGAACGACAGCAGCTCGTAGCGCTGCTCCTCGTCCTCCTCGTCCTCCTCGCCAGGCGCCGCGACCGCCAGCTCGCTCGTCCGCCGGCTGCGCTGCCCCGGAGCCGCCGTGTTGAGCCGCAGCGACGCGCGCGCGCCTGGCCGCCGCAGCAGCGCGAGCAGCTCGGGCGTCAGCCGAACCAGCGCCGCCCAGGGGGCCGCGCCGTCCTCCGCGTCGTGCAGCGCGTACTGTGGGCCACGCAGCGGCGTCAGCGCGGCGGCAGCAGCGGCGGCGACGCGCCAGGTACCTGCGCGTTGGGCTCCATGTCGGTCTGCTTGGCTGGGGCGGCTGGGGTGGGTTTATGAGATTTATGGGGACGAATGCGCTGGCATGCGCGAATTATCGCTCTACGACGAGTAGTTTTGAAACGCCGCGCGTCACAGGCTGACGTTGAAGTGGCCGGCGAAAACCTGCAATCGTGGCAACGCTGAGACGACACTGGGTGTTGTGCTACTGCCTGGGGTCTGCACGCTCTACTGTTGCTGCTACCAGCGCACTAGCCACCGCTCCCGTTACTGACGACGCGTCACCGCTACTCATTCTCCTAACTCTACTCACTGGCAGCACGCTTCCTACAAGCTACCAACTTACGCTGAGATGGAGCTGACCTCACGATATCTAGCGTTAAAACGCAGCACGACACTGATCATCACCAAAATCGTCGACGCTATGCTCGCAGAGCTCACACTGGCAGAGATCAAGACTTCTCTGGCAGCACTTGTGGAGCTGGAGACACCGGTCTGAGCTAACCGACCACCGTCCGCAACCTTGTCGCCGCCCAAGCCCTGTGTTGCTGGCATTCGAGCTGTCCACCCATTCGCTTTGCAAGAGCACGACACTTCCGACGCTACTGCGAGTGCTGCAACTCTGGACGATGAGGAGACATTTTCTCAAGAGCAACTCCTTTTGGTGATCGCATTCTGTTCACGCAACGATCGCGGCTGGATGATCGCTCACTGAGCACCTGGAAATAGATTGGAAACCACTGACCGCACAACCGTTCTCCCACAACTGTAAGATCTCAGCTAAACGCGTAGAGGACTGAGCCAGTCGCTGAGAGTGCTGGGGTACATGCACCATGGTCTAGTTGGTCGATGAATTGCAGCGGTTATTCGAGATGATGCAGAAAGAAGTCATGGGGGTGAAATCGCCAGTAAATAACGACTTGTTTTGCTTCCTCGTCATTTTTCAAGAGTCACCCAAGAAGACGACACGGATGCAGGAAATGGCGTGGCGGATCTTCCAGATCATCGCACGCTGCTGGGATGTCACGCAAGTTGAGCTCAAGGGAGAATATTCACCAGAGAGAGTGATAGCATTGCACGAGTACACGACCTCTACTTCATGGTGGCGAATTGCGGCCGCCATCCTCCTCACCCCACTGCCCAGCCTCGCCTACATTTGCCTGCCTGAAACCGTCAACCTCGATGCCGCCACGCTCGGCATGCGCCACAACTGGACGTTCTTCGGTCGCTTCTTCCTCTCCTACACCATGTGGTGCCTGTTGCAGACGCACATGATCAGCACGCGCATGCCGCTACTATCGCTCTCCAGAACACAGCTCGTCGTCAGTGCCGTGCTCGTCGCTGCCGCCTCCACGGGATTTGAGCTACTTTATGCCTGGACGATCGGCTTTCCAGTCCCCTTCACCATTCACATGATGGCCGTCCCCTACGTCTCGCTCATGTTTTTTGCTTTGGCTATCGCTTGGTACCCACATGTGCGGCAGAATCCGGCGCTGCTGTGGAAGATCGCGGACGCGAGTCTCATTTGTGTATGCCATGGACTCGTCATCATCGGTTACCCGCTTTACTACTACCAGTTTATCAAGATGGGTCGTGGAATACCAAGTGCTGCCTTTTCACTGCTGCTACCGGTGCTCAAGATTGGTGGTCGCGTCCTTTTCTACTATCTGTGCAAGTCAGCAGCAGGTGACCGCATCACTATCACCGTTGTGTTCAACCCCGACCTTGTGAACGCACTTTTTGTATCGTTTTGTATGCAATACCAGCCTTCTTTGATGACGACCGTGGGTCTGATGATCGCCAACGCGTTGCAAGTAGTGCTTATGATCTGGGACATCGACTCTATCCGCAACCAAATCGCCAATACAACGCGAATGATCGTGGAGCTGAGGACCAGAAATCCTGAGAAAGAAGCCACCTTGCCTGGTCGTCGCAGTGCTGTCTTGACTGCAAGTATGCTACCTCGCATTGTTGACATCCTAGGCCGGTATGATTTTGATGGTTTTCAATCAACGCACGGCAAACGCAAGGTGTCGGTGAGTACAGTTCAGCTCAAGAAAGTTGGGCCAAGCACCAACAGGAGTAAGAATGGCCAGCAGAGCAAGTTGGTGATCCCAGTTGGCCCAACCAGGATCAACACCTCTTCACAATCCCCTAGAGTGGTAGCAACGGCAAGCACCGTTGACGCGCTCATGGAGCTCGAACAGCTCGAACGATCATATGCTGCGCTGGTGAGAAAACTCATGTACGCGTCCGAGTTCGCTATTCTCACGGCGTTCGCTGAAGTGATCACGCCTATCGTCTATTGTGAGTAGCAAATGTAGTTCGTGGTTATGTGGATTCTGAGCTAACGATTGCGCATGAGCCACAGCACTCTACTTGGGCATCATTTTCCACATGCCCAACCGACAGTACTACACGCAGTTTGCCACCATGAGCACTCATCACCTAGCGAGCACCGTGTTGAATGTGTTGCTGTACAGCCTCGTGGAGTTCACGTCGTTCGTCGTGTTGAGTTTAGCACTCAAGAAGCGACTCAACTTCTCGACACTGTACCAACTCGCGTTCGTACTTGACAGCCAGGCCATCCACGTGCAGTCGGCACTCATTCTGTGGGTATTCTACACGACGCAGATCTCGCTCGATCACTACGGTGGGTGTAGCGAAGCTGTGATTCTTGCGTCTTAGAGTTGGTCGTGATCGCTCTAACCTTACCTTTTTTTAGGCACCGACTACACGTTCAAGTTCGCGTGGCTGCACAGCAACTCGACCAGTGCATGAAAAGTTGCCTTTGTGAAGCCATAACTTCGTCAAGCTCTTTGGGTATTGTGACGTTACTCATACATTTTTCCAACCACGGTCTCGGCCAAGCCTGGCCGCCGCAGCAGCGCGAGCAGCTCGGGCGTCAGCCGAACCAGCGCCGCCCAGGGGGCCGCGCCGTCCTCCGCGTCGTGCAGCGCGTACTGTGGGCCACGCAGCGGCGTCAGCGCGGCGGCAGCAGCGGCGGCGACGCGCCAGGTACCTGCGCGTTGGGCTCCATGTCGGTCTGCTTGGCTGGGGCGGCTGGGGTGGGTTTATGAGATTTATGGGGACGAATGCGCTGGCATGCGCGAATTATCGCTCTACGACGAGTAGTTTTGAAACGCCGCGCGTCACAGGCTGACGTTGAAGTGGCCGGCGAAAACCTGCAATCGTGGCAACGCTGAGACGACACTGGGTGTTGTGCTACTGCCTGGGGTCTGCACGCTCTACTGTTGCTGCTACCAGCGCACTAGCCACCGCTCCCGTTACTGACGACGCGTCACCGCTACTCATTCTCCTAACTCTACTCACTGGCAGCACGCTTCCTACAAGCTACCAACTTACGCTGAGATGGAGCTGACCTCACGATATCTAGCGTTAAAACGCAGCACGACACTGATCATCACCAAAATCGTCGACGCTATGCTCGCAGAGCTCACACTGGCAGAGATCAAGACTTCTCTGGCAGCACTTGTGGAGCTGGAGACACCGGTCTGAGCTAACCGACCACCGTCCGCAACCTTGTCGCCGCCCAAGCCCTGTGTTGCTGGCATTCGAGCTGTCCACCCATTCGCTTTGCAAGAGCACGACACTTCCGACGCTACTGCGAGTGCTGCAACTCTGGACGATGAGGAGACATTTTCTCAAGAGCAACTCCTTTTGGTGATCGCATTCTGTTCACGCAACGATCGCGGCTGGATGATCGCTCACTGAGCACCTGGAAATAGATTGGAAACCACTGACCGCACAACCGTTCTCCCACAACTGTAAGATCTCAGCTAAACGCGTAGAGGACTGAGCCAGTCGCTGAGAGTGCTGGGGTACATGCACCATGGTCTAGTTGGTCGATGAATTGCAGCGGTTATTCGAGATGATGCAGAAAGAAGTCATGGGGGTGAAATCGCCAGTAAATAACGACTTGTTTTGCTTCCTCGTCATTTTTCAAGAGTCACCCAAGAAGACGACACGGATGCAGGAAATGGCGTGGCGGATCTTCCAGATCATCGCACGCTGCTGGGACGTCACGCAAGTTGAGCTCAAGGGAGAATATTCACCAGAGAGAGTGATAGCATTGCACGAGTACACGACCTCTACTTCATGGTGGCGAATTGCGGCCGCCATCCTCCTCACCCCACTGCCCAGCCTCGCCTACATTTGCCTGCCTGAAACCGTCAACCTCGACGCCGCCACGCTCGGCATGCGCCACAACTGGACGTTCTTCGGTCGCTTCTTCCTCTCCTACACCATGTGGTGCCTGTTGCAGACGCACATGATCAGCACGCGCATGCCACTACTATCGCTCTCCAGAACACAGCTCGTCGTCAGTGCCGTGCTCGTCGCTGCCGCTTCCACGGGATTTGAGCTACTTTATGCCTGGACGATCGGCTTTCCAGTCCCCTTCACCATTCACATGATGGCCGTCCCCTACGTCTCGCTCATGTTTTTTGCTTTGGCTATCGCTTGGTACCCACATGTGCGGCAGAATCCGGCGCTGCTGTGGAAGATCGCGGACGCGAGTCTCATTTGTGTATGCCATGGACTCGTCATCATCGGTTACCCGCTTTACTACTACCAGTTTATCAAGATGGGTCGTGGAATACCAAGTGCTGCCTTTTCACTGCTGCTACCGGTGCTCAAGATTGGTGGTCGCGTCCTTTTCTACTATCTGTGCAAGTCAGCAGCAGGTGACCGCATCACTATCACCGTTGTGTTCAACCCCGACCTTGTGAACGCACTTTTTGTATCGTTTTGTATGCAATACCAGCCTTCTTTGATGACGACCGTGGGTCTGATGATCGCCAACGCGTTGCAAGTAGTGCTTATGATCTGGGACATCGACTCTATCCGCAACCAAATCGCCAATACAACGCGAATGATCGTGGAGCTGAGGACCAGAAATCCTGAGAAAGAAGCCACCTTGCCTGGTCGTCGCAGTGCTGTCTTGACTGCAAGTATGCTACCTCGCATTGTTGACATCCTAGGCCGGTATGATTTTGATGGTTTTCAATCAACGCACGGCAAACGCAAGGTGTCGGTGAGTACAGTTCAGCTCAAGAAAGTTGGGCCAAGCACCAACAGGAGTAAGAATGGCCAGCAGAGCAAGTTGGTGATCCCAGTTGGCCCAACCAGGATCAACACCTCTTCACAATCCCCTAGAGTGGTAGCAACGGCAAGCACCGTTGACGCGCTCATGGAGCTCGAACAGCTCGAACGATCATATGCTGCGCTGGTGAGAAAACTCATGTACGCGTCCGAGTTCGCTATTCTCACGGCGTTCGCTGAAGTGATCACGCCTATCGTCTATTGTGAGTAGCAAATGTAGTTCGTGGTTATGTGGATTCTGAGCTAACGATTGCGCATGAGCCACAGCACTCTACTTGGGCATCATTTTCCACATGCCCAACCGACAGTACTACACGCAGTTTGCCACCATGAGCACTCATCACCTAGCGAGCACCGTGTTGAATGTGTTGCTGTACAGCCTCGTGGAGTTCACGTCGTTCGTCGTGTTGAGTTTAGCACTCAAGAAGCGACTCAACTTCTCGACACTGTACCAACTCGCGTTCGTACTTGACAGCCAGGCCATCCACGTGCAGTCGGCACTCATTCTGTGGGTATTCTACACGACGCAGATCTCGCTCGATCACTACGGTGGGTGTAGCGAAGCTGTGATTCTTGCGTCTTAGAGTTGGTCGTGATCGCTCTAACCTTACCTTTTTTTAGGCACCGACTACACGTTCAAGTTCGCGTGGCTGCACAGCAACTCGACCAGTGCATGAAAAGTTGCCTTTGTGAAGCCATAACTTCGTCAAGCTCTTTGGGTATTGTGACGTTACTCATACATTTTTCCAACCACGGACTCGGCCAAGCAGGAGAAAGAAACGCCTGGCATAGCATTCTGGTCCAAGCTGCTCTTCTCGTTCGCGGACCCGCTCATGCAGACGGGCAACGAGCGCCAGCTTAACTTCGACGACCTATGGGCCACAGGTCGTCGAAGTTGTGTGTGTTGATCTCACAAGCTGTGGGAGCTCGAGGGTCCCAACAAATCGTCGGCTGCGTTTGAAGCCTACAGCAAACAGTATGGTGGCCATGACCGCTCCATCGTGCGCGTCATGTTCGCCATCTACGGCTGGTAGTTCTTCCTCTGCGGAATCGCTATGCTCTTCTCCACAGCTTGCAGCATCTTCGCACCCACCGTGCTACATCATGTCGTCAACGCATTCGCAGCTCCTGTCTTGGACATTACTGATCTCTGCGTTGGGCTTGACATCTTCTCCGCCTCGCGCTTCCTCAACGCGATCGTACTAACCCAGCTGAGCTTTTACACGGAACTAATCGCACTGCGCCTCACGGTCACACTCAAGTCACTGCTCTTCTAGAAGGTCATGCGCCGCAGGACACAAAGCAGAAGCGATGAAAAGGCAGTCGATCTCTCCAACCTGTTCTTGACTGATGTCGAAAACTTGCTCTGGGCTACCTTCCAGATCAACAGCCAATAGATCATCCAGATCGTTGTCATTGTCCATAGACCGTGCGATCATCGACATCGCTGCTTTCACCGGGCTGGCAGTGATCGCGCTATCGTTGTTCAGTAGCGTTGTTGTTTCCAAACACTCTGGTGAGGCATGATGGTGCGAAAGGATGACCGCATGAAGGTCATCAAGGAGGTGTTCGGTGCCATCCAGATGGCCAAGCTCAACGCGTGGGAGGTCAAGTTCGCTGACAAAATCGACACGCTGCGCGCCTTGGAGCTTGTTGCGATCGCACACTACTTGTATCTCATGGCGATCAACATCTTCTTGTTGTGGACCTCTCCTATTGCTGTGTCGACCGTTTTGCTTGCTGTGAATGCTATTACTCTCGGTCGAATGCTGACGGCTGCCAAGACGTTTACTGCGATTGCGCTATTCAACGCGCAGCGAGAACCACTTCGTGATCTGCTGACTTTCATCCAGACGTGCATTCAAGCTAAAGATTTCGCTTGATCGCTTCACAGATTTCTTGGCTCTTCAAGACTTTGAGCCGACTAACGTCACGCGTGTCGACTCGAGCATGCCATCGGATATTGCCTTTGCGATTGAGAAGGCATCGTTTGGATGATCGGATTTCTGGTATCCTTCACGATTCCCTTGATGTTTGTATGCTACACTCACCAATAGCAGCACATGCACGAAATATCGCCCAAAGAGAATGGTGTCACCCACGCTTGCGATCTGAATCGCAGTGAAAATCTTGCTGGCACTCACCATTTGGCTCGCTACCACATGATAAATGGCTCGAGCGCAGACAACACAATACGCTTGGTGATGAACGCGAGTTTGACGACTCGAATCTCGAAAATGTTTACACAGAAATGACAATATAGCAAGTGAGTTCGTGGTCCCTGTCGACCACTTCAACGCAATCCATTGACTTGGGAAAAAAGGACAAACCTAAAGTACCTTCTCGATGCGAAGTGCTCTATGTAGCGACAGCTCGACTGAGCTTTGCTAGCATTCCTGTCTCGTGAGCCAAGTTGTAAACCTTCGCGACTTCTTTCGCCTTCAGATGCAGTTCTGTATATAAGTCCACTCGTGTCTGCCTCCTATTGACAAGTGGATAACGTCAGTGCAGTGAAGGGAATAATCCTTGATACCGCCGCCAAAGGGACGTGGCGGGGGTTCAAGTTGTGAGGAGGTTCGCAAGCGCTACAGTGTTAACACGCCGTCATTTGGCATGGCCTCGCGATTTACCAATACAGTAGTTTTGCACCATGAACTCTCTGTTCGCCTCACTCAGCAGCTTCCCCTATTCTCATTGGGAAATTTTTAAGCCCTTGGTTCCCAACGTCGTATCTTACGACATAAGTCCATGGACTGCGATCGATCGCTTTGTTTCTCATTTGCACGGAGTGCCTGGAATCCAGCAAGGAGCTGAACGTCATGCAGATTGTCTTGGTGGCGCGAAGACGCTGCTGGAGTCCTCGGTCACGTAAAAGGTTTGCCGAGAGCTCATTGGTTGTATCGTGGATGCCTACCCACAGGTTCGCAAGCCTGCATCTTCGCTCTGCCGCTTGCGACCGTTCTTCCATGCAACAAAGTGTCGAGTCCTGGCTGCTCGAGGATGGAGTTCATCTGACTTTCAATTCATTTCGCAAGTGAAAAGGGAGGGATGTCACGAAAGTTTGAGGACTTCAACTTGCACTCTCGGCAAGGGCTAGCCATTCAAGTCCAAGCGTTCCTCTCTCAGTCGGGAATTTGCAAGATGGAGTCCAAGCGGCCGCACTTTCCCGACTAGTTCGACCCTGGGCCTCCCAAGCTGCCGGATCTTCCCGACGACGACGACCATGAAGACTAGGAGCGACACTGCATGTCACGCCTCGACCTTCCAGCTCGCAGCTGCGGCGACGACCGACCTGAGAAGCTCGCCAATCCTCTTTTCCGCGGCCAGACGACTCGACATTCCTTGCGCTGTTTCACCAGTTGGAGCAAGGCAGAGTCTTCGACAGCGCCGTGTTGATTCAGTTGGAGTCCCCCACCAGAGCGCAGACTCACGGAGGATGGCGAAAGCTAACAGGCGACGGGCGTTTAGCCACGGCGCTAGCAAGAAGAAAGCGGCGGAGACGACAGAAACGACGGAGCCAACAGGGACGACGACGACGAAGGAAATAATGGAGACGAAGGAGACGATGGAGACGATGGAGCTGCTGAAGCATTAACCAAGCTAAGCGTGGGAGGAAACAAACTGGTAGCCTTCACACGCAAACATAGCCAATTTCCTAGCGAGCTAGTATGAGCACCGCGTAGGGAAATTAACGGTTAAGCTCCTCAGCACAGCACGACGGAATTTGATTAGCAATGCTCTGTGCGTATAGACTCTGCGCAACAGTGGACAAATGCTCAAGGCTCAAGGTGACAGCTGATACTTATAACTCACGCGATCTGCAGCACGCCACAGCCGGGCGAGATCAAGCGATTGCGGTCTCCGTAATACGATGATAAGTAGCGCTCCGACCGGGTCTCTGTGCCTCGGGACAACTCCGCGGACTCCACCAGATCGTCGTTGGCGCGCGTTGCGACTCGACGGACTCGACCAAGCGGACGGAACGGTTCGAGAACGCGGGCTACGGTCGGATCACTCACTGTGTAAGACAGCTATCACTCTCGCATTCGCCAGCGGCCACCAACAGCCATGAGCTCCTCGCCACTGGCTCAAGCATCCAATCGAGGCTACGACACATTCGCAGATAAACCCAAACACAAGCCAGCCCCTCTGCCGTCGCCTAGCACAGCCTCCTGGTTCTCCCGACTGCTCTTCCGCTATGCCAACCCCATGATGAAGACTGGCAACGAGCGACAGCTCGACATGGACGACCTGTGGGAGCTCGAGGGCGAGAACCAGTCTGCGGTCGCCTTCAAGCGTTTCCATGAGCAATACCAGCGTCACGGACGATCACTGCCGCGAACCATCATCGCGACGTATGGTGTCCAAATCGGCTTGTGTGGCCTTGCGTCCGGACTCATCGCAGCCTGCAATCTGTTTGCTCCGGTTGTGCTGCACCACGTGATTGATGCCTTCACTGCCCCAGAGATCGATGCGGCTGACTTGACGCGGTGGCTGAGCGCTTTCTCCGCCTCGCGTCTTCTCATCGCATTTTTGTCGACGCAGTCGACGTTCTCGCTCGACATGATGGCAATCCGACTACTGGCGAGTCTTAAGGGTTTGCTCTTTCGCAAGGCCTTGCGTCGCAGCTTGCAAACTCGTGATGACGCCAAGGTGGTCGAGCTTGCGAATCTGTTCACGTCCGACATGTCCAACATCATGTGGGCGGCGTACGAGCTCAACAACGTTTGGATTTTGCCTATCCAAATTGGTGTTTCCATCTACATGCTGTACTACGTCATTGGGTGGGCTGTGTTTGCTGGTTTGGCTGTTATCGCCGTCTCCATGGTCATCACATTCTTCATCAGCAAGACGGCCAACGCTGCTTATGACACAATGATGGATCACAAAGACGATCGTATGAAAGTGATCAAGGAGGTGTTCAACGCTATCCAGATCGTCAAACTGAACGCTTGGGAGGGCAAATTCCTAGACAAGATCATGAAGGTACGCGCTGCGGAGGTGCGCGAAATAGCGCGATTTCTATACACCATATCTGCATCAAATATCGTCATGTGGATTGTTCCGGTGCTTGTTGCCACCATCTCGTTTGCTATTTACGCACTCGTCATGGAGCAGACATTGACTGCTGCCAAGGTTTTCACCGCAATCGCACTCTTCAACTCGTTGAGGGGTCCACTGCGCGACTTGCCGGATTTCATTCAGGAGTCAATTCAGGCAAAAATTTCAATTGAACGCATGGGAGACTACCTCGATTTGTCCGAAGTCGACCCAACTGAGGTCATTCGCGCACAAACACCCAATGCAGATGGTGTCGTCGTCTCGATTGAGAAAGGATCATTTGGCTGGACAAAAGAAGCATCGAACCTCAGTAACGTGAACCTCAACATCAAGAAGGGGGACCTCGTCGTTGTCCAAGGACCTGTCGGAGCCGGAAAATCGTCACTGTGTGCAGCTCTTCTTGGAGAGATGACCAAAACCTCTGGGCAAGTCTTCGTCGCTGGCTCCGTCGCATACTATGCACAACAACCGTGGATCCAGAACATGTCGATCCGTGACAACATCCTCTTCGGACATCCTCTCGATGAGCGCAGATACCAACAAGTACTGGACGCATGTGGACTTCTCCCTGATCTCAAACAGTTTCCCGGTGGTGACTTGACGGAGATCGGACACAAGGGTATCAACCTCTCGGGCGGACAGAAGGCTCGTGTGAGTTTGGCTCGCGCATGCTACTCGGATGCTGATGTTTTCATTTTGGACTCTCCGTTGGCTGCGGTGGACGCGGTTGTTCAGAGTGAGATCTTCAGCAAGTGCATTTGCGGATCGCTGGAGGACAAGACTGTGATTTTGGTGACTCACAGTCCGGATATCATTGCTTCGGAGGCAGTCAACGTGCGTGTTGTGATTGGCAATGGTAAGGTGACTGTGGAAGAGTCGAAGCGTGATCCGAAGCGACCACGCAGTTCCTACGTGAAGTCCACAACATCTCCAAATGTACATGTAGCACAAGATTTGACTGAGTTGGGAAGTTCGACGGAGGGTCGTTTGATTGACGACGAAGATCGTCAAGTTGGTCGCGTTTCGCTTAAAGTGTTCTCGCACTACTTCAATGCTTTGGGAGGGTTCAAGGTGTGTTTGCTCTTGATTTTGATTCAGAGCGCATGGCAAGGTTTCCAGATTGCGAGTGATCTGTGGTTGAGTCACTGGACTGGACAGAAAGATGCTGCCTATGATGAAGAGAAGACGACGTACAACATGGAGATCTACGCTCTGTTGTCTGGTGGAAGTGCCTTGATGGTATTGGCTCGAGCGTTGTCAGTCGCTACGTTTGGTCTCCGAGGTGCTCGATCCATGTTTGAGTCGATGACGAAGTCGTTATTGAGTGCTCCTTTGCGATTCTTTGATGCGAATCCGATCGGTCGAATCACCAATCGGTATGGCGATGATATCGCATCTGTTGACACCGATCTCCCTTTTATAGGCGGAAGTTTCTTGGCCATTGCTATTACAACGAGCTGCCAGCTAGCTACTGCTGTCTATATTGTCCGCATACTTGGTTTTTTCGTCATTCCATTAGCTTACATCTACGTGACTATCGGAAGTTTCTATCTGCTGCCATCGCGTGAAATCTCTCGTCTGCTAAAAATCTCTTCTTCACCGGTTCTAAGCCACGTTTCCCAGTCGGAAGACGGTGTTGTGACTATTCGGGCATTTGGTCCAGACTGTGTCCACCGCATTCTCGATGAGAATTTTGCTCGCAACGATGTCAACAACCGCGCGTGGTATGCAGAAACAGTTGCAAATGAGTGGTTTAAGCTCCGGATGCAGCTTCTTGGGTGTGCAATTGTGATCTGCGTCGTGTCGTCGCTGGTGTATCTCCGAGGAGTACTCTCACCCGGAATGGTCGGTGTCGCCTTCACATATGCTTTGAACATTGACGGCCGGTTAGCAACTCTGGTTAATGCGTGGTCTTGGCTTGAAATCGAAATGATCGCCCCAGAGCGGATCCACGAGTTTGCCAACATTACCCCAGAAGGCAACAACAACGTCCTCGCTATCGAACCTCAACACGAGTGGCCCACCAAGGGAACCATCACGTTCGACAACGTCGTCTTCAGCTACAAGGAAGGCGGAGCACCAGTACTCAAGGGTCTGTCATTCGATATCCGAAACAACGAGAAAATCGGCATCGTCGGACGCACCGGAGCAGGCAAATCCAGTCTCACCATGGCGCTCTTCCGCATCAACGAGCTCGTCTCCGGACGCATCCTCATCGATGGCGTCGACATCTCCACCATGCCGCTGCGAACACTGCGCTCGCACATGTCCATCATCCCGCAGTCGCCCGTGCTCTTCAAGGGAACGCTGCGTGCATACATGGATCCGTTCGACGAGTTCTCGGATGCCGATATCTGGGATGCGTTCGACAAGGTGGATATGAAGCAGCAGGTGTCTGAGCTCGATGGCAAGCTGTCGCACGAGCTGAGCGAGAACGGAGAGAACTTCAGTGTTGGCGAGCGGCAGTTGCTGTGCATGGCTCGCGCGCTGCTGACCAAGAGCCGTATCGTGGTGATGGATGAGGCGACGGCATCGATCGACCACGCGACGGAGAAGAAGCTGCAGGAGATGATTGCGCGGGACTTCCAGGACGCGACGGTGTTGACAATTGCTCATCGCTTGGCGACGGTGCTGGACTCGGATCGTATCATGGTGTTGAGCGATGGTAAGGTGGTGGAGTTTGGTGCTCCTGGCGAGTTGGCTGTTGTTGAGGGCGGTGTATTCCGTGAGCTTGCGAGCGAGGGCGGGTACCTGGATCAGTTGACGCCGTAGGTCTCCACAGTAACGTGTCGTCATACAAAGTTGCCTTTGTGTAGCCATGTCCAAAAACAAAAACCTGCCGAACAGCCTCGCCCGCCTCGCGAACAGCCTTCCCGCGCGCTCCCCCTCTGGGGACCGCCAGTTCGGAAACCCCCAGGCGTCCAAGGCGCGCGCGCGGACCGAGATGGCGCCGCCCAACGTGGACAACATGATCACGCTCAAGGTGGACAACGTGCCGTTCACGGTCGGGTGAGTCGCGCGGGCGAGCGAGCGATGATGCCGAGCGCCGTCTAACCTGCTGGTGTCCAGGCCCGAGGAGCTGCGCGAGATCTTCGACAAGTGCGTGCGCTTTTTGTTGTTGTTGTTGTTGTTGTTGTTGTTGTTGCCTCCCTGGTGAGTTGGTGGAGTGGAGAGCTGACCGGGTGCGCGCGCAGGTACGGCGAGATCGGGGACATTTACATCCCGCGCGCGCGCGGGTCGGCCGAGTCGCGCGGGTTCGCGTTCGTGCGCTTCATGAACCGCCGGGACGCCGAGGACGCCATCCAGGGCGCCGAGGGCCAGGACTTCCAGGGCCGAGAGCTGCGCGTGCAGTTCGCCAAGCAGCGCCGCCCAGACAACCCGAGGGAGTTCTACTCGGGCCGCGACGGCGGAAGGGAGCGCTTCGACGACCGCGACCGCGACCGCTACGACGACCGCCGCGGAGGGCGGGACCGAGGAGGACGAGACCGCTACGACGACCGCTACGACGACCGCGACCGCTACGACCGACGCCGATCGAGGTCCCCCGACCGACGCGACCGCAGCCGATCGCCGCGCCGCTCACGCTCGCGCTCGCCGCGCCGCCGCAGCTCGTCCCCGCGTCGCGACTGAGCGGAGCGGCTATAGCTGGAGGAGACACGAGGCACGAGCGATAAGGAATGAGAAGGAAGGCGTATGAGCAGCTCTACTGTGTTTAACCCCGATGATCGCGTCAAAACTGGGCAGAGGAGAGAGAAAGAGAGAGGGAGAGCAGGCTCAAGCCATGACGATGAGGAAGACGAAGAACGCGATCACGGCAACCATCAGCCCCGCGCAGTACAGCGCGCGCATGTCGCGATCCACAGACGTGTACCCGCGCCGGCGGTAGCATGTCACCAGTGCGTACGCCACCAACCCGACCGCACCGAGGATGGCGACGCCAACGAACATGCGCGCCAACGTCTTGCTGCTGCCGTTCGCATTCGTACCTGCGCCGCCGGTTGCGGCTGAGGAGGATCCTGCAGCAAAAGCCGAGCAACAGTCGAGCAGTGCGCCAGTGACCGGGTCGGGCTGGCAGCATCCTTCAGCAGTGGCGCAGCAATCGACTCCTGCAGCGGCGCAAACGGGCTCGCCATGGCACGTTAGATCTGGCGGGGCCGGAGCGCTGGTCTCAGCAATGCAGCAGTCGAGGACCGCGCCGCTAACTGGGTCCGGCTCGCAGCACCCTCCGGCTGTTGCACAGCAATCGAGGTTGGCAGCAGCGCACGTCGGTTGGCTGTGGCAGGCCGAAGAGCCATCGCTGCCGCTCGTGGCAGTTGAAGCCGAGGTGATATCTGCAGAGCAGCAGTCCAGCTTTGGGCCAGGACCGGAGCAGCAACCGCCAGGCGTTGCGCAGCAATCGAGTCCAGCAGCCGAGCACTGGGGTTCGTTGTGGCACAAGGCTCGAGTTCCGTTCGCAGCTGGCGTCGTTGTTGATTTAGGCGTCCGAGTGACTGGGTGCTGGTTCTTGCAGCAGCCAAGCACCGCCCCCGTGATCGGGTCAGGTTCGCAGCAACCGTCGATCGAGTTGCAACACCCGAGACCGAGGACTCCGCACTGATGCTCACCGAAGCATGAGTTTGGTGGCAACGAATCCGTGTCTTCCTTCGGGCAGCAACCCAAGTTGCTTGGGCAGCAACCAGGCAGCGTGGAGCAGCAAAGCAGCGCGGTACCGTTGTCACCCGCAGTGCTGCACGCCGGATACCCGAAACACATGTCGTTCTCGTTCAACTTGGGCTGCGTCAGGATTTTGCGGTTCTTTTGCGAGAACCACGACGGACGTGTTGCCACCCAGTACATGGAGTTTGATGGCGAGTTCCACGTATCATACCCCTCGACGGAGTTTGTGAGCTCATCCCAGGCTGCCTCTGCGTCCAAGATGGCATGATCCAGCACCACG
This sequence comes from Phytopythium helicoides, assembly GCA_024867545.1. Lineage (NCBI taxonomy): Eukaryota > Oomycota > Peronosporomycetes > Pythiales > Pythiaceae > Phytopythium > Phytopythium helicoides. The sequence continues at coordinate 52,323 of JANFNE010000028.1, read as the reverse complement.
ATCGATCGCCAGATATCTCGCGACTGCAGGCTATCCAGGTACCCAGCAATGAGCGGGTACTCGTCCACAACGTAGGCTTCGTCGATCAGGTGCGGAGTAATGGGCGTGAATGGAAGGAGGTTGATGCCATGAACGTACACGGGACTGTCCCCAAACCACGTGCTGTACACGACCGACATTTCTCCAACGACGCCCACCATGGCGTTCTTCGAGAAGATTGGCTCGTAGATCTGCGAGTTTTTCTTCATATGCCAGTACTTCTTGGTTGATCGGATCTCCATCGCAAGCATAAGACGAGCGTACTGGTGGTACGAGTTCTTCGAGGCGGCATTATCGTCCAACGATGAGAAGAGAGTCATGGCGTAATATGCGTTTACGCACTCGCTGCTGCTCTCTTGCGACTTGCCGTCTTGCATTGTGAAGAGTCCACTGGCGTACGAGTGACCAACGAACCAATCCTTATGACGCGCAATCGGGAAGAAGCGGTTGGCAGGGAGGTCGGCAAAGAAGGGTACTTGCGCATCCAGAGGGGTGCCGATGTCTGCGAGCAGCATTGCAATCGGCAACGCGTTCTTGGTGACGAAGTCTGGGTCGTATTTGCGCACAACCGCCAATGCGTACATGAAATATCCGTAATGAAACTAAGAGGATCAATCAAAATGCGTCAGCATCACAACGCATCCACATCATCATTGCAACACGTACGTGGTGGTCATTGTAGTAGCCGTTGCCGTAGTCTGCGTCCTGATTGTGCAGGCCGAAGCTGGTAACAAGGCCACCGAATGTTTCGTCATAAACAAACTTGTCCGGGTTCGTTCCGTCCAGCCAAGGCAGGATACCATCCTTGATCTTTTTGAGCTGGTGGTCGACGACCTCCTGCTGACCGAACTTGTCTGCAAGCAACAACAGGCGCGTCTCACGCGCGATCTGTTTTCCAAAATTGTACGAATCGTCCCCCATGAGCATCGGGTATGTCGAAATGTCTTGTTGCAGGCTGGCGATGATTTTCTCCTTGGCTTCGGCGCGCATCGCCAGTCGCTTCCGTCTCTCTTCGTCCACTGAGGATGCTCCGATCTCTTTCACGTTGTACTCGTCACTAAACAGTCCTTGGTCTTTGAAATTCCACTCGACTGGCAGAAGCTGTTCGCGCATGTACCACACGCTCCCCAGGACGCCCTTCATGAGACCGCGAATGCTCGAGTATCGGAGGGTGTTAATCACCTTGTTGGCTAGCGTCTTGTCTTCGTTGGGCGTCTGGATCTCCATGGTATCAATGTGGTGGGGAAGAGCGAGCATGAGCAGCTGCGCCTGACGCCGACTGGAGCTGTCCGTGTCTGGCGCGAACGCGGCAAAGGATTTGGTCTTCCACCTGAAGTCGAGACTCGCTTCATCTCTTGCATCAACAGAAAAGTTGACCTGCGCGCCGACAGGGTAGACGGACGCGGACTCTAGCAAGTATGGCATCGTGGTGGCTTCCAGCGAGAGCGCGACGCGCAGCGCTCCAGTAAACGGCTGCGAGGCCTGCACGCGGCCGTCGGCTCCGAGCTGAAGGTCGATCTCCGGGTCGGAAGCGAACACGTACCACATCTGTCCGTTGCTGACCTGGATGCTGTAGACGGCGAACTCGACGTCGGAGCCGTCCATGAATACGAGTCGGTCGTGGCGCTTGAGCCTCACGAGCGAGAGTCCGTCGGTGGCTTGGAGCACTGGGCGGGAGCCCGCGAACTCCATGGTGAGGTATGGCGATCCGCGCACGAGCAGCAGCGTGAAGAGCTGCTGTCGGTCGCTGTCGAAGCGCAGGCGCACGCCGAACGAGTCGAAGCCAACGACCTGGTGGTTCGACGGCTCTCCGCCCTGGTCGTCAGCTGCGGCGAGCACGATCTGCGCGATGAAGCCGCTCTGGATGACGGTGGGCGTGACGACGCGGAAGGGGAAGGACACGTGCGCGCGGTGTCCGACGACGCGCAGCGCGTAGGGCATGGGGACGACGGGCGCGTCGCCCGGCTGCAGCACGAGGTTGGTCCACCATGCGCCGGTGGGGAATGGCTCGTCGGCGAGCTGGTCGGCGGCCGAGAGCGCCGAGAGGCGCAGCGGGTGCGGCTCGACGGCGAACGGCAGCGCGCGGCCGGCGGCGAGGCGCAGGTCGGGGACGGCGGCGCGGGCGGCGGCCAGCAGCGCCAGCAGCAGCAGCAGCAGCAGCGTGCGGCGCATGGCGAGTCGGCGAGTGAGCCGAGTGAGCAGCAGCGCAGGTGATTAGCAGGCGGCGGCGCGCGAATAGAGGCCCGCGGAGAAATCAGGGCGGGCGTGACAGGATCGCGGGGGATGGGGCGAGTCGAGTGACGTGGGCGGCGCGCACCTGGGCGGAGGCCTGCGACAGCAGATCAACGGCCGCCAGTCGGCTGCGCGCGCCAGTCGCGGCCTAGCTCCTGCGTCAATGCCCCATGCGTCCACGGCCTATGCGTCAATGGCCCATGCGTCAATGGCCGCCTGAGTAATGGACGCCTGAGTAATGGGCGCCTGAGTAATGGGCGACTGAGTATGAGTAGTGGCCGCCTGAGTAATTGCCGCATGAGCAGTGGACGTTGGAGCAATGGGAGCTTGAGTCAATGGGCGCTGGAGCGATGACCGCCGAGGCAAGGAGCAAGGATGGCAACCAGCATTGCTCCTTGCCTCGGCCAGGGTTGCTGGCCCATCGCCGGCATGACGCCTCCTTCCGTTCCGCCACTCGTGTGCGCCACTCCATTTCCGCATTGCGAGCCGATGGCGGGCAGGGCGGCGTGGCGGTGGCAGCCGCGGCGCTGGCTGAGCGCGGCGCCGCGCGTGGTCGTGGGCATGTCTGGCGGCGTGGACTCGTCGGTGGCGGCGCTGCTGCTGGCGCGCCGAGGGCTGCGCGTGACGGGCGTGTACATGAAGAACTGGGACGCGAGCGACGAGCGCGGAGAGGCCGCGTGCCCCGTGGACGCCGACTTCCAGGACGTGCAGGCCGTGTGCGCGCAGCTCGGCATCGAGGCGCGACAGGTCAACCTCGTGCAGCACTACTGGAACGCCGTCTTCGCGCCGTCGCTCGAGAGCCTCGAGGAGGTGCGGCCCGTGCGGCGACCGCCGCAGGAACGCCCCAGCTCACGACGCTTGTGCCTGCGCAGGGACTCACGCCCAACCCGGACATCCTCTGCAACCGGGAGATCAAGTTCAAGGCGTTCCTAGACTACTGCGACCGCATCGGCGCCGACTTTGTCGCAACGGGACACTACGCGAGGCTCGAGCCGCCGGGAGAGGGGGAGGACACGCCCAAGCTCTTCGCCGCGCGTGACGCGTCCAAGGACCAGAGCTACTTCTTGTCGAACGTCGCTGGCGAGGCCTTCTCGCGCGTGCTCTTCCCGCTCGGCGACCTCGAAAAGACCGAGGTGCGCCGTATCGCGGCCGAGGAGGGGCTCTGCACGGCGGAAAAGCGCGACTCGGTCGGCATCTGCTTCATCGGCAAGCGCAACTTTGCCGACTTCATCCACGAGTATATCCCAAAGCAGCTCGGGAACTTCGTCACGGTAGACGGCGAGCGCCTGCACCAGCACAATGGGTTCACAGCGTACACGGTCGGTCAGGGTGCCAGGCTACAGGGCATGCCGGAAAAGTGGTTCGTGGTTGGAAAGCGCAAGAAGGACCACGCTGTCATTGTTGCGCCTGGTACCAAGCACCCGGCGCTGTTCTCAGACGCTCTCTTTGCCGACGCAGCAGCTTTCAACTGGATTGCGGGTCAAGTTCCTCGCAAACTCGAAGAGAACGGCAGTATGCGCTGCCAGTACCGCGTGCGGTATCGCCAAGAGCTGGGTGAGTGCACGATTTCATTCGTTGACAAGAACGAAGTCCACCGCGACGCATCTACGATGCACGACTGGGCGGAGGATGGCAAGGAATCGACGGATCGTTACTTGCGGGTAGATTTTGACCACCCGCAGCGAGGAGTGACACCACAGCAAGCACTTGTATTATACCGCGAGGATGGCATGTGCTACGGTGGTGGACCCATCGCGTGCGCTGGCCAAACGTACTTTGAGCGTAACAAGCCACTCTCTCCTGACGTCAAAGACTGGCGTATTGGATGAGGCAATGCATTGATAAGACGGCTGGTAAAAGCAATTAGAGGTGATGGCTTTGTGTGACTTCATTCACCACTTGAGCCATCCTTGAGCCAATCAAACTTAAATGTGTAGTCGGTTCCTGGAGGGAGACCAATGTGGCGTTAGATTGCCAACCGTGAGCCAGCGATACCAGCAGCCACACCACACGCACCGTAGTGATCCAGAGAGATCTGGGTCGTGTAGAACACCCACAGAATGAGCGCCGACTGCACGTGAATGGTCTGACGATCCAGCACGAACGCGAGTTGGTGCATCGTCGAAAAGTTGAGTCGGCGTTTTAGGATTTGGTTGAGCGTTGTAAACGCCGTGAGTTCTACTAGGCTGTACAGCAGCACGTTGAGCACTGTCCTGATAAGATGGTCGGTGCTCATATTGGCGAATTGTGTATAGTACTTGCAGTTGGGCATGTGAAAAATGATGATCAGGTACAGCGCTGGGAAGCATTCAACGTCAAATAGGTCACCCGTTAACTGCGAGACAAATCACAAGGCACTTACAATATACAATGGGCGTGATCACCTCTGCGAACGCCGTGAGGATGGCAAACTCTGACGCGTACATGAGTTTTCTCACCAGCGCAGCATAGGACCGTTCAAGTTGCTCAAGTTGAACAAGTACCGGTATTGGACCCTTGGAAACTTCGTGGACAACAGGAAGGGAGGGAGATAAATGCTTGATCTGAAGATTGGATGTAGATGGGCTTATCACCACTGGTGTCGGAGCAACGGTGCGAGTCGGTTTGAAGAATGAAAACTGTCGAGGCTCCTTTGATGGTAATGCTTGCTCGGGCAGTCTTATCAGGTTGGACACCACTCCAGCTTTGCCTGCGGCTAGTTTATTCGCATCACTAAACGAGTATCGTTCGAAGATGTCGACGGCCCGAGGCAGCATGCTCATAGTCATCGAGGCGCTTAGTCTCCCCGGTAACTCAACTTTCTGCTTGTTTCCTTGGCGCAGTTGTATAATTTTCTGCGTCGTGATTGCAATTCGTTTGCGGACGCTGTCAATGTCCCGTATCATAAGCACTACTTGCAACGCGTTGGCGATCATCAGACCCACGGTCGTCATCAAAGAAGGCTGGTATTGCATACAGAACGATACAAAAAGTGCGTTCACAAGGTCAGGATTGAACACAACCGTGATAGTGATGCGGTCGCCTGCTGCTGACTTGCACAGATAGTAGAAAAGGACGCGACCACCAATCTTGAGCACCGGTAGCAGCAGTGAAAAGGCAGCACTTGGTATTCCACGACCCATCTTGATAAACTGGTAGTAGTAAAGCGGGTAACCGATGATGACGAGTCCATGGCATACACAAATGAGACTCGCGTCCGCGATTTTCCACAGTAGCGCCGGATTCTGCCGCACATGCGGGTACCATGCGATAGCCAAAGCAAAAAACATGAGCGAGACGTAGGGGACGGCCATCATGTGAATGGTGAAGGGGACTGGAAAGCCGATCGTCCAGGCATAAAGTAGCTCAAATCCCGTGGAGGCGGCGGCGACGAGCACGGCACTGACGACGAGCTGTGTTCTGGAGAGTGATAGTAGTGGCATGCGCGTGCTGATCATGTGCGTCTGCAACAGGCACCACATGGTGTAGGAGAGGAAGAAGCGACCGAAGAATGTCCAGTTGTGGCGCATGCCGAGCGTGGCGGCGTCGAGGTTGACGGTTTCAGGCAGGCAAATGTAGGCGAGGCTGGGCAGTGGGGTGAGGAGGATGGCGGCCGCAATTCGCCACCATGAAGTAGAGGTCGTGTACTCGTGCAATGCTATCACTCTCTCTGGTGAATATTCTCCCTTGAGTTCTACTTGAATGACGTCCCAGACGCTTTCCATCATCTGCATTAGTTTGTGGAGCGTCATGGCGGGCATGGCTGACAACAAACGACGAAGCGTGGTCCACGATTTCGTTCAATGTGGCATCACTGTGATTGCCTGTCGGTTTATGACACACCGGACTTCCTCACGTCGCCCTTGTTTTTCTTTAACTGTCGAGAATAGATTGCCTTAGGAGTTTTCATACCACAACCACACCACTGGCAAGTATATTTTTGTTGTGGTTCTGATCATACCGAGCGTACATGTGTATTAGATAACCGCTAATCGTCCAATGCCGGGTTCTTGTCGTCTAGCTGTTCACCGCCGAGGTCGTTCTCAGCGACAAAGCGGAATCGCACCTTTCCTTGACGGAGCATGCCGATGGCCTCGTTAACCTCCGTCATGGACGTCTTGGTGACTGCAGGCCGCAGGTTCACCTCTTCTACGAGCTTCAACATGCGATGCATGTCGGCCACATTGCCGAGTCGGCTTGCTGTGATGCGGTGTCCCTGAGCTGTGACGATGGAAGTCGGTGGCTTGACGCGCTGGCCTCCTCGGGGCTCAGAGACCTGAACGAGCGCGCCAAAGGGTCTCAGCAGCCCCAAAAGATCAGCCTGTGTCGCTGTCGTCGTGTCGGTGGTCAGAAGCAGCACCTTGATGGAGCCCTGAGCAAGTGCCATCTCCTTGGGTTTGGCTGTGCAGTAAAACTCTTCAGCTCCGAGCATCATGGCCTGTTGGTCCTTGTCACAAGTGCTCGAGAAGGCCACGGGTATCGCTCCCATAGCCAGTATAAACTGCAATGCGAGGTGACCAAGTCCACCAATACCCACGACGCCGACGCGGTCGCCTGGTCGGATCTTCTCGTGCGCCAGCGCTGTGTAGACAGCAAGACCGGCGCTAAACAGTGGCGGTGCTACACAGGTCGGGATGTTGTCAGGTACGCGGAACGCGAACCGGCCGTGCACGCGCATGGTGTCGACAAAGCCACCGGAGGAGTGACCGCCGTCTGGGAAGCGCGAATTGTAGGCGAAGACGGCGCGGCGACAGTACGGCTCGTCGCCAACGGCACACTCGGGACAGTAGGACCCTCCCTGGTCTAGACACGCCCAGTGCTGCGCTCCAACTCCGACGCGGTCACCAATTCCAAGATGCTTGACGGCGCCTCCTACAGCCGTGACGAATCCGACCACCTCCTGACCGAGCACGAGCGGAAAGCCCTCGTCTGCCTGGTCCAGCGCGTGCAGATCCGCTCTCGAGACGCCACAGAAGGCCACACGGATCTCGACGTCGTCCGGTCCGAGTGCTCGTGGCTGAAGCTTGCACGGGTGCAGCCGTCCGCCCGCCTGGGTGACGGCCATGGCACTGACAAGCATGGTCCGACTTGATGCGCTGAACGGATTTGGATGGGTACGGTCTCCAATGGCGATGGGTACACTCTTGAAACTCGGGCGCTGTCGCTCGGGGGCTGGAGCAGGAGGCCGTCGGGGTCTGTGCGCGCGCCTGGAGAGTTGCGAAGTGAGCGGGGCCGGGTGAAGGCGGCGAGTTAGTCGAGCAGGTGCGACACTAGCGCCCGCAGCGCACGAGACCGGCGCATGTCGGCTCGTTGGCACCACTTTTAGGAAGAGCCAGTTATTCATAGCCAATCGCCAACCGATCCCACGGTATTCTTAGCCAATCACAGACCAGAACTACTGTGGCCGGTCTCAGTGTTGACGGTCTCTGACAAAAGGTGATCCTTTTCACCCTCCACCCGTGCTCCGCCGCCGTCGCAATTCGCTCTGGTGATGATGCGGCCTGATTGCGGGCTCTGCGCATCTCCGCTTCGTGACTGCCCGCAACCAGCTGATCACTTGGTGCCGCGGGGCAATTTTCGCCTGGAGCTGCAAATTTCAGCGTGCTGGGCGCCAAGAGCCAGCTGGGACGCGAGTCACGCATGAGCTGTTTTGGTTTTCGTGATCGGCGTCGAGGTGACCGTCGATTGCAGTGCAATCGGTGCTTGTGGGTGTACCGGTATGCAAACAGTAATCGACAGCGCTGCTGCATCAAACAGATTACGGCTAAAAAGGGATTACGACGCCACGCAGGGCACGATGGATCCCGGGTCAGTCATTGAGCGACGAAGTTCATTTCTCTTCTTGATCAAGGAGTGGATTATCCAAAGTTACCCAACAACGACTGCTTCTGAACGACTCGCCGGTGTGGATCCAACCTGCTGCAGCTTCTCAGCCAACTGGTCTCCAAAACTGACAGAAATTTCCTTCAGCCCCATGGCATCTGGGCATGAGACAACGGAACTAAAGCAATGCATGTACCGGTACACTATCCGATACCGAAGCCGCCATGCGAGCAACCACCAGGAGAGGAAACCCCAACTAACCCAACATCCTCTCTACAGCAAGTGATCCAAGTACCCGCCCTCGCTCGCAAGCTCACGGAATACACCGCCCTCAACAACAGCCAACTCGCCAGGAGCACCAAACTCCACCACCTTACCATCGCTCAACACCATGATACGATCCGAGTCCAGCACCGTCGCCAAGCGATGAGCAATTGTCAACACCGTCGCGTCCTGGAAGTCCCGCGCAATCATCTCCTGCAGCTTCTTCTCCGTCGCGTGGTCGATCGATGCCGTCGCCTCATCCATCACCACGATACGGCTCTTGGTCAGCAGCGCGCGAGCCATGCACAGCAACTGCCGCTCGCCAACACTGAAGTTCTCTCCGTTCTCGCTCAGCTCGTGCGACAGCTTGCCATCGAGCTCAGACACCTGCTGCTTCATATCCACCTTGTCGAACGCATCCCAGATGTCGGCGTCCGAGAACTCATCGAACGGATCCATGTATGCACGCAGCGTTCCCTTGAAGAGCACGGGCGACTGCGGGATGATGGACATGTGCGAGCGCAGTGTTCGCAGCGGCATGGTGGAGATGTCGACGCCATCGATGAGGATGCGTCCGGAGACGAGCTCGTTGATGCGGAAGAGCGCCATGGTGAGACTGGATTTGCCTGCTCCGGTGCGTCCGACGATGCCAATTTTCTCGTTGTTTCGGATATCGAATGACAGACCCTTGAGTACTGGTGCTCCGCCTTCCTTGTAGCTGAAGACGACGTTGTCGAACGTGATGGTTCCCTTGGTGGGCCACTCGTGTTGAGGTTCGATAGCGAGGACGTTGTTGTTGCCTTCCGGGGTAATGTTGGCAAACTCGTGGATCCGCTCTGGGGCGACCATTTCAATCTCCAACCATGACCAAACTTGGATAAGTCTTGCTAACCGACTGTCAATGCTCAAAGCATATGTGAAGGCGACACCGACCATTCCGGGTGAGAGTACTCCTCGGAGATACACCAGCGACGACACGATACAGATCACAATGGCACACCCAAGAAGCTGCATGCGCACCTGAAACCATTCACTTGCAATGGTGTCAGCGTACCACGCGCGGTTGTTGACATCGTTGCGAGCAAAATTCTCATCGAGAATGCGGTGGACACAGTCTGGACCAAATGCCCGAATAGTCACAACACCGTCTTCCGACTGAGAGACATGACTGAGTACCGGTGAAGAAGCGACCTTGATCAAACGGGAAATTTCACGCGATGGCAGCAGATAGAAGCTCCCAATAGTCACGTAGATGTAAGCTAGTGGAATGACGAAAAAACCAAGTATGCGGACAATATAGACAGCAGTAGCTAGCTGGCAGCAGGTAAAAAAGAGAGCAACCAAGAAGCTTCCACACGAGAACGGAAGGTCTGTGTCAAGCGATGCGATATCATCGCCATACCGATTGGTGATTCGACCGATCGGATTCGCATCAAAGAATCGCAAAGGAGCACTCAATAACGACTTCGTCATCGACTCAAACATGGATCGAGCACCTCGGAGACCAAACGTAGCGACTGACAACGCTCGAGCCAATACCATCAAGGCACTTCCACCAGACAACAGAGCGTAGATCTCCATGTTGTACGTCGTCTTCTCTTCATCATAGGCAGCATCTTTCTGTCCAGTCCAGTGACTCAACCACAGATCACTCGCAATCTGGAAACCTTGCCATGCGCTCTGAATCAAAATCAAGAGCAAACACACCTTGAACCCTCCCAAAGCATTGAAGTAGTGCGAGAACACTTTAAGCGAAACGCGACCAACTTGACGATCTTCGTCGTCAATCAAACGACCCCCCGTCGAACTTCCCAACTCAGTCAAATCTTGTGCTACATGTACATTTGGGGATGTTGTGGACTTCACGTAGGAACTGCGTGGTCGCTTCGGATCACGCTTCGACTCTTCCACAGTCACCTTACCATTGCCAATCACAACACGCACGTTGACTGCCTCCGAAGCAATGATATCCAGACTGTGAGTCACCAAAATCACAGTCTTGTCCTCCAGCAATCCGCAAATGCACTTGCTGAAGATCTCACTCTGAACAACCGCGTCCACCGCAGCCAACGGAGAGTCCAAAATGAAAATGTCAGCATCCGAGTAGCATGCGCGAGCCAAACTCACACGAGCCTTCTGTCCGCCCGAGAGGTTGATACCCTTGTGTCCAATCTCCGTCAAGTCACCACCGGGAAACTGTTTGAGATCAGGGAGAAGTCCACATGCGTCCAGTACTTGTTGGTATCTGCGCTCATCGAGAGGATGTCCGAAGAGGATGTTGTCACGGATCGACATGTTCTGGATCCACGGTTGTTGTGCATAGTATGCGACGGAGCCAGCGACGAAGACTTGCCCAGAGGTTTTGGTCATCTCTCCAAGAAGAGCTGCACACAGTGACGATTTTCCGGCTCCGACAGGTCCTTGGACAACGACGAGGTCCCCCTTCTTGATGTTGAGGTTCACGTTACTGAGGTTCGATGCTTCTTTTGTCCAGCCAAATGATCCTTTCTCAATCGAGACGACAACGTTATCTGCATTGGGTGTTTGTGTGCGAATGACATCAGTTGGGTCGACTTCGGACAAATCGAGGTAGTCTCCCATGCGATCGATAGAAACCTTGGCTTTGATGCACTGTTGTATAACGGATGGTAGATCGCGAAGAGGGTCCCTCAACGAGTTGAAGAGTGCGATTGCGGTGAATACCTTGGCAGCAGTCAATGTTTGGTCCATGACGAGTGCGTAGACAGCGAAGGAAATTGTCGAGACAAACAACGGTGACGACCACAGAACAAAGATGGACGCGGATGTGATGTATAAGAACCGCGCCACTTCACGTAGTTCATCGGCTCGAAGGTTCATAATCTTATCCAAGAATTTTCCTTCCCATGCATTCAGCTTGACGATCTGGATAGCGTTGAACACCTCCTTGATAACTTTCATACGATCGTCTTTCCGCTTCATCATAGTGGCGTATGCTACACCACTTGCTTTGCTGATGAAGAATGCGATGACCATGGAGACAGCGATGACTCCCAAGCCGGCAAAAGCAGCCCAGCCAATGACGTAGTACAGCATGTAGATGACTACACCGATCTGAATGGGCAAAATCCAGAAGCTGTTGAACTCGTACGCCGCCCACATGATGCTCGACATGTCGGAAGTGAACAGGTTCGCGATCTCGACAGCCTTTGTGTCTCCACGACTCTGCAAGCTGCGGCGCATGGCTTTACGGAACAATATTCCCTTCAGCGCGGCCAGCAGACGCAACGCCATCATATCAAGCGCGAACGTCGTCTGCGTCGACACGAAAGCGATGATCAGACGCGAGGCGAAGAAAGCACTCAGCCACCGCGTCAAGTCACTCGCGTCGATCTCCGGCGAAGCGAAAGCATCGATCACGTGGTGCAGCACAACCGGAGCGAACAGATTGCAGGCAGTCGTGACGGCCGTCGCCAACCCGCACGCAGCAACTCGCGGGCCGTACGTGGCGAACATGGCTCGAAGCAGTGATCGTCCGTGGCGCTCGTACTGTTCGTGGAAACGCTCGAAAGCGACCGCAGACTGGTTCTCACCCTCGAGCTCCCACAGGTCGTCCATGTCGAGCTGGCGTTCATTACCAGTCTGCATCATGGGGTTGGCATAGCGGAAGAGCAGTCTGGAGATCCATGACGCGGCACTGGGCGACGGCAGAGGGGCTGGCTTGTGTTTGGGCTTATCAGGGAAGGTGGCGTAGCCTCGATTGGACGCTTGAGCCAGTGGCGAGGAGCTCATGGCTGTTGGCGGTCGCTGGCGAATGCGAGAGTGAGCGCCACCTTCATTCGTGTCGTGGTCCGCCGCGCCTCTGCTCGCTCACCACTGGTGAACTCAACCGTTGGGATCACGAGAGGAACGATCGCTCCGGCGGTCTGCAGTTGGCGTGCGTCGGCACTCTGCGATTGGCAGCTGGGAGACCAATGGCCATCTCTGCCAGTCGAAACCGACCGCGTTATGTCCTGCTCGAGTACAACGGCCTTCCAACTGACTGGGCATCAGGTTTGAGATGGGCTCACGAGGCGCGAAAGTGATGGTCAAAGGCAAGTTCAAGACAAACCCACATGTATTGGATCCTCGCATTACAGCAACTGATCCAAGTACCCGCCCTCGCTCGCAAGCTCACGGAATACACCGCCCTCAACAACAGCCAACTCGCCAGGAGCACCAAACTCCACCACCTTACCATCGCTCAACACCATGATACGATCCGAGTCCAGCACCGTCGCCAAGCGATGAGCAATTGTCAACACCGTCGCGTCCTGGAAGTCCCGTGCAATCATCTCCTGCAGCTTCTTCTCCGTCGCGTGGTCGATCGATGCCGTCGCCTCATCCATCACCACGATACGGCTCTTGGTCAGCAGCGCGCGAGCCATGCACAGCATCTGCCGCTCGCCAACACTGAAGTTCTCTCCGTTCTCGCTCAGCTCGTGCGACAGCTTGCCATCGAGCTCAGACACCTGCTGCTTCATGTCGACGCGCTCGAGAGACGACCAGATATCGGCATCCGAGAACTCGTCGAACGGGTCGAGGTAGTTCCGGAGGGTACCCTTGAACAGTACAGGCGACTGCGGGATGATGGTCATGTGCGACCGCAGCGCATGCAGCGAGATCGTCGAGATATCGATGCCATCGATCGAGATGGTGCCTGCTGCGAGCTCGTTGATGCGGAACAGCGCCATGGTCAAGCTCGACTTGCCAGCGCCAGTTCGGCCGACAATGCCAATCTTTTCCTTGCTGCCGATGCTGAACGATACGTCCTTGAGAACAAGCGGACCGCCGGCATCGTCGTATCGGTATGCGACTTTGGAGAAAACGATGCTGCCTCGAGTCGGCCACTCCGCAGGAGGGCGAACGACGCTACCACTCTTCAGTCCACCTTCTGGTGGGATTGCCGTGTACTCCAGCAGACGCTCGGGACTCACCATCTCAATCTCAAGCCATGACCAGACTTGTACAAGTCCCGCAAGTCCGCCGTCAACGCTCAAGGCGTACGTGAACGCCAAGCCGACCAACCCAGGAGAGAGTACAGCTCGAAGGTAGATAAGCGAAGACACAATAAGCGTCACGACTCCGCACCCGACGAGCTCTATCCTCAGCGCAAACCATTGATCCGTGGCCGCCTTGACCACCCACACGCGCGTGACTGTGTCGTTCAGTGCGACGTTCTCCGCGACTGCGTTCTGGATTGCGCGGTTGCCGAAAGCGCGAAGGACAACGACTCCTTCTTCCGACTGCGTCACGTGGCTCAGGAGCGGAGACTCGCTCACACGGAAGTGCCGAGCGACCTCACGAGATGACGCGAGGTAGTAGTTGGCCACCGTCGCGTACATGTACACGAGTGGGATGATGAGGAGACCCAAAAAGCTAACCATGTACACTGCAGTCGCCAGCTGGCACGTCGTGAAGAACACGTACGCGAGAAAACTACCAAAGGCGAACTGCACTGACAGGTCCACCGCCGTCAAATCATCGCCGTATCGGTTAACGATGCGGCCGATTGGGTTCGTGTCGAAAAATCGCAGTGGTGCATGCAGCAACGCCCTCGTCATCGCTTCGAAGAGCTCTCGTGACGCTTTCAGGCCAAGGAATGAGATCACCACGACGCGAACGAGTACCATGAATGCAGTACCGGCACCCAGCAGCGAGTAGACAGTGATGTTGTACTTGACGTCGACGTTCTGGTCACTCGCAGTATCGGCGTCCACACGTTGGCCAGTCCAGTGGCTGAGCCACAAGTCGCTACTGATCTGGAATCCTTGCCACAGAAACTGGACGAGCAGCAGGAAAGCGCACACTCGTACACCGCCCACAGCCTTGAAGTAGGCCCAGTACACGCTCTTCGATACACGACCAGCCACTCGCTCTTCTTCCACAATCAGCCGCCCTGAATCATCGGAACCCTCCCCATTCTTTGCGTCACTATCCCCGACTTCTTCGGTGACATCTACAAGCCTGTACTCGCTTCTCGGACGCACGACAGCTTCGCGAGTCACAGTGACTTCCTCGCCGTTGTTTGCAATCAGAACCTTGCAGTTGGCGGTACTAGATCCGATGACCTCCGGGTTGTGTGTTACTAGCACGATCGTCTTGGTCGCAAGAAGACCGCAGATACACTTGTTGAAAATCTCCTTCTGAACCACTGCATCCACGGCTGCCAATGGCGAGTCTAAGATGTACACATCAGCATCCGCATAACAGGCTCGAGCCAGACAAACTCGTGCTTTCTGTCCGCCGGACAGGTTAACACCCTTCTGGCCGATCTCCGTCGAGTCACCTGCTGCCAATTGCTGGAGGTCTGGAAGGAGTCCGCATGCTTCAATGACCTGCTGGTACTTGGTCTGGTCAAACGGGAGACCAAACACGATGTTTTCACGAACTGTGAGGTTCTGGATCCACGTTTGCTGCGAGTAGTAGGCAACTGAGCCACGGATCACCACTCTACCACTGAGTTTGTGAGTCTCACCAAGCAGAGACATACACAGTGTCGACTTGCCGCTTCCCACAGATCCATGGACAACAACAAGATCGCCTTCTCGCACCTCCAAGTTGACATTCTTGAGCGTGGGGGAATCATTCGACCAGCCGAACGAGGCGTCTTCGATGGAGACAGCTACTCCTGGGGAAAGAAGGGAGGAGGTCTCACCGATTGAGACGCGAGTGACATTGCTGGAGTTGTACTCTTCCATCGCGAGGAACTCGTTGATACGGCCAAGTGACACGACAGCCTGAATTGTCATTTGTAAGACAGTCGGGAGCTGTCGTAGCGGTTCGCGAATCGCATTGAATAGTGCGATGGAAGTGAACACCTTGGCTGCTGTGAGCTGCTGACCCATCACAAGAGCGTACACGGCAAACGAGATCGCTGACACAAGGATGGGAGACGCCCACAGCAAGAAGACCGTTGCAGAGATGGTATACGCGAATCGACCAACGGAATCGAGCTCCTTGGAGCGCAGCTCTCGGATCCGCTCAGCAAACTTGTCCTCCCACGCGTTGAGTTTGACGATCTGGATGGCACCGAACGCCTCCTTGATGGCTTTCATACGCGCATCTTTGCGCGCCATGATTTGCTCGAACACACCGCCAATCATGAGCGCGATAAAGAAGCTAAGGACCATGGTGAGAACGATAACGCCGAGTCCTGCGAAGGCGGCGGCGCCGAGGATGGCGTAAAGGAAGTAGATGACGACGCCGATCTGCAGCGGCAGAATCCAGAGGTTGTTGCACTGGTAGACTGAGTAGAGCAGGTTTCCAACGTCGGTGGAGTAGAGATTGGCGAGGTCGACGGCTGCAGCCTCTTGACTATCCCCATCTTTCTTCTCGCTGTTGTTAGGTCCCTTGCCACGCGCACTGCGACGCAGCGCCTTCTCGAACAGCACAGCGCGTAATGCATTGTACACACGGTTGGACACAATCTGCAAATACAGATTCGCTTGGGCGCTGACGAGCGCGTTCGCGAGCTTTGCAGCGAAGAAAACGAGCAGCCAAGTGGTGAGATCTCGCTCCATGTCTGCCGCTGGCTCCGCCATCGCGTCCACCACGCGGTGCAGCACGAGCGGCGCCAGCACTGCGCAGGCGACAGACAGCAGCGTGGCGACGGCGCTAACTAGCACTGCGACGCCGAAGGTGCGCAGCATGGCGCGCAGCAGCGACCCATTGCAGCTGCGAAGCGTGGCTCGGAAGGCGCTGGAGACGTTGGCCGTGCGGTTTTCGGCGTCCAGCGGCCACAAGTCGCGCGTCTCGAGCTGCCGCGCGCTTCCCGTGCGCATGAGCGGGCTGACGAACGCCAGCAGGAGCCGCGAGAGCGGGCCCGCGGAGGTGAGCGGGCTGCGCTTGTTGGCTTGGACGTCGTCGGCCGGGGGGAACGTCGCGTAGCTGCGCATGGCCGGCCGGCGGGAGATTGGCGCCAGTGTTTGTGTCCGTGCGGCTGCTGGAATGAGTGGTGTGTCCGTGAGTGGGTCGATTGGAGAATGGGGAGGTGGTTGGACGGCAGATTCCAAGGGTGCGGTGGCATTCAAATTGGATCCACTCCACTCATCAGATGCTCCGAGGAAATGACGGAGCCTTTAAGGTTCTCGTTGCATACCCA
The DNA here is from genome assembly GCA_024867545.1 of Phytopythium helicoides. NCBI lineage: Eukaryota > Oomycota > Peronosporomycetes > Pythiales > Pythiaceae > Phytopythium > Phytopythium helicoides. Next base: position 35,864 of record JANFNE010000028.1, on the reverse strand, counting down.
GCAGTGCCATCGTGAGGTGGTCCGTCCTTTTGATGCGCATCCGACCAGACTGTTTGGATGACGCGCATTCCTGCGAGGAGTGCTTGTGCTTCAACCTCGTTGCTGGTAAACTGGTGGACAGCCAGTATCAGCTCCAGTTCACAGTGAGGCTAGAAGCGTGTGCGGCTGCTATCATGCTCAGGCCGAGGCGAACACTATAACCGACCACCACTGGTGCTCGGGACGGGTCCAGACAGTGTCAAGCCCCCATTGTCTGGACCCGTCGCTGTCTCGTCATTCGCGAGCGAAGAGCTCAAGCAAGACTGCAGTGGAGATGTGTCTTTTTCAGTGTGGCCGTATCTGTGATTATTCAAGATGAATCTGGAGTTTGAATACCATGGTTTCGACTCGCCAAGCTTAGCGCATGGTCCACCGCTGTACAGGAAGTGATTGGCTTCTACTGTTTTTTCACATATTGGAGTTGGGGTTCTCACGGTGCTTGCGTTTGTGATGCGTTGGAATTACCAATCCGCGCTTCCTAGGGACAGCTGATCCTTGTGACACCGCGATCTGTGGTACGAGCACCATGGCGGTCACCGTAATATACTGTACGATTTACGTGCAGCGCGGCAGCTGTGAGCTCGACCTCGTGTCCTACCGATACGAGATCACTCAACATTGTAGATGCATGGTCAGCGGCACTCTGACCGCTGTGGACTTTAAAGCGCACGGCTTCGGGAATACTTCCCTGTGATGCGCCACTACTCTCTCGCCTGCTCTTTTCGTTCGGGTCTTCACTGCTGGCAGCTGGCAACGCGCGACAGCTCCAACAGGAAGACCTGTGGCCTCTGCACGGCCGCAACGACCTCTCGCGAGCATTCGACGCCTTCGACCGCAACTTCCGGCGTCTGCACCACCCGTCGCTGGTGCGCGCCATCGCACACACGTACACGCTCGAGTTCGTGATCTACGGGGCGGCTGCGCTTCTCTCGTCCTTCTGTACCAGCGTCGCAGCGCCGGTCACGCTGTATCGGGTCATTGACGGCTTCACCGCTGTAGAGGTCGATGTGGTGGTCGTCGTCGGGTGGCTCGCAGCATTCCTCGCGCTCAAGGTCGTGGACGCTGTGGTAGCCGCACACGCCAACTTTCGCCGAGAGACAGTGGTTATCCGACTGCTCGCCAGCGTCAAGATGCTTGTGTTCCGCAAGGTTCTGCACCGCAGTCCAGCGGATGCCAACGACACCGGCATCGAGCCGCAGACGCTACTGACCGTCGACACAGGCACGCTCATGCACGCCGCGTTCCAGATCAACAACCTATGGCTGCTGCCACTCGAGACGATCGTGATTATGTCGCTGCTGTACGCCACACTGGGTGTTGCCGCGTTCGCTGGTGCGGCTGTCGCGGTCATGTCGGTGTTGATCGGTGCTGGAGTCGCTCGTTTGTCTGGAGCGACGTACAGCCAGATTATGAGCACTCGCGACGTGCGAATGAAGACCGTAAAGCAGGTGCTCGGAGCAATCCAAACTGTCAAGCTAAATGCGTGGGACGCCAAGTTCACTTCCAAGATCCTCGAACTACGAGTGATTGAACTTGCGTACATCACCAAGTACATGGTGCTGTCTGCACTCACAACTTTCGTTCTGTGGGCGACTCCAATTTTCGTATCTGCGGCTTCATTCGCTGTGTACGTGCTGGTAATGGGACAGAAGTTGACTGCCGCGAAGGTTTTCACTGCGATTGCGCTATTCAACGCACTTCGTGGTCCGCTTCGGGACTTCCCAGGTGCGATACAGGTTATGGAGCGCGCCAGAGTGGCAGTTGGACGTTTGGACGAGTTCTTGAAGCTGGAAGAGGTTGGTAACCTCGACACCGGAGCAAAAGAGCATGATTTGGACAGCGATATCGCAATATCTGTTTCGGATAGGCGAAAGCTAAATGCATAGAATGCCAAGTTTACTGCCAAAATCCTCGATCTGTGTTGAGGTCTTTTGACAGAGTGTACATCAACATGAAACCATCATAAACAGCCAAAGGGGTCTACACCAACTGATCCAAGTACCCGCCCTCGCTCGCAAGCTCACGGAATACACCGCCCTCAACAACAGCCAACTCGCCAGGAGCACCAAACTCCACCACCTTACCATCGCTCAACACCATGATACGATCCGAGTCCAGCACCGTCGCCAAGCGATGAGCAATTGTCAACACCGTCGCGTCCTGGAAGTCCCGTGCAATCATCTCCTGCAGCTTCTTCTCCGTCGCGTGGTCGATCGATGCCGTCGCCTCATCCATCACCACGATACGGCTCTTGGTCAGCAGCGCGCGAGCCATGCACAGCATCTGCCGCTCGCCAACACTGAAGTTCTCTCCGTTCTCGCTCAGCTCGTGCGACAGCTTGCCATCGAGCTCAGACACCTGCTGCTTCATGTCGACGCGCTCGAGAGACGACCAGATATCGGCATCCGAGAACTCGTCGAACGGGTCGAGGTAGTTCCGGAGGGTACCCTTGAACAGTACAGGCGACTGCGGGATGATGGTCATGTGCGACCGCAGCGCATGCAGCGAGATCGTCGAGATATCGATGCCATCGATCGAGATGGTGCCTGCTGCGAGCTCGTTGATGCGGAACAGCGCCATGGTCAAGCTCGACTTGCCAGCGCCAGTTCGGCCGACAATGCCAATCTTTTCCTTGCTGCCGATGCTGAACGATACGTCCTTGAGAACAAGCGGACCGCCGGCATCGTCGTATCGGTATGCGACTTTGGAGAAAACGATGCTGCCTCGAGTCGGCCACTCCGCAGGAGGGCGAACGACGCTACCACTCTTCAGTCCACCTTCTGGTGGGATTGCCGTGTACTCCAGCAGACGCTCGGGACTCACCATCTCAATCTCAAGCCATGACCAGACTTGTACAAGTCCCGCAAGTCCGCCGTCAACGCTCAAGGCGTACGTGAACGCCAAGCCGACCAACCCAGGAGAGAGTACAGCTCGAAGGTAGATAAGCGAAGACACAATAAGCGTCACGACTCCGCACCCGACGAGCTCTATCCTCAGCGCAAACCATTGATCCGTGGCCGCCTTGACCACCCACACGCGCGTGACTGTGTCGTTCAGTGCGACGTTCTCCGCGACTGCGTTCTGGATTGCGCGGTTGCCGAAAGCGCGAAGGACAACGACTCCTTCTTCCGACTGCGTCACGTGGCTCAGGAGCGGAGACTCGCTCACACGGAAGTGCCGAGCGACCTCACGAGATGACGCGAGGTAGTAGTTGGCCACCGTCGCGTACATGTACACGAGTGGGATGATGAGGAGACCCAAAAAGCTAACCATGTACACTGCAGTCGCCAGCTGGCACGTCGTGAAGAACACGTACGCGAGAAAACTACCAAAGGCGAACTGCACTGACAGGTCCACCGCCGTCAAATCATCGCCGTATCGGTTAACGATGCGGCCGATTGGGTTCGTGTCGAAAAATCGCAGTGGTGCATGCAGCAACGCCCTCGTCATCGCTTCGAAGAGCTCTCGTGACGCTTTCAGGCCAAGGAATGAGATCACCACGACGCGAACGAGTACCATGAATGCAGTACCGGCACCCAGCAGCGAGTAGACAGTGATGTTGTACTTGACGTCGACGTTCTGGTCACTCGCAGTATCGGCGTCCACACGTTGGCCAGTCCAGTGGCTGAGCCACAAGTCGCTACTGATCTGGAATCCTTGCCACAGAAACTGGACGAGCAGCAGGAAAGCGCACACTCGTACACCGCCCACAGCCTTGAAGTAGGCCCAGTACACGCTCTTCGATACACGACCAGCCACTCGCTCTTCTTCCACAATCAGCCGCCCTGAATCATCGGAACCCTCCCCATTCTTTGCGTCACTATCCCCGACTTCTTCGGTGACATCTACAAGCCTGTACTCGCTTCTCGGACGCACGACAGCTTCGCGAGTCACAGTGACTTCCTCGCCGTTGTTTGCAATCAGAACCTTGCAGTTGGCGGTACTAGATCCGATGACCTCCGGGTTGTGTGTTACTAGCACGATCGTCTTGGTCGCAAGAAGACCGCAGATACACTTGTTGAAAATCTCCTTCTGAACCACTGCATCCACGGCTGCCAATGGCGAGTCTAAGATGTACACATCAGCATCCGCATAACAGGCTCGAGCCAGACAAACTCGTGCTTTCTGTCCGCCGGACAGGTTAACACCCTTCTGGCCGATCTCCGTCGAGTCACCTGCTGCCAATTGCTGGAGGTCTGGAAGGAGTCCGCATGCTTCAATGACCTGCTGGTACTTGGTCTGGTCAAACGGGAGACCAAACACGATGTTTTCACGAACTGTGAGGTTCTGGATCCACGTTTGCTGCGAGTAGTAGGCAACTGAGCCACGGATCACCACTCTACCACTGAGTTTGTGAGTCTCACCAAGCAGAGACATACACAGTGTCGACTTGCCGCTTCCCACAGATCCATGGACAACAACAAGATCGCCTTCTCGCACCTCCAAGTTGACATTCTTGAGCGTGGGGGAATCATTCGACCAGCCGAACGAGGCGTCTTCGATGGAGACAGCTACTCCTGGGGAAAGAAGGGAGGAGGTCTCACCGATTGAGACGCGAGTGACATTGCTGGAGTTGTACTCTTCCATCGCGAGGAACTCGTTGATACGGCCAAGTGACACGACAGCCTGAATTGTCATTTGTAAGACAGTCGGGAGCTGTCGTAGCGGTTCGCGAATCGCATTGAATAGTGCGATGGAAGTGAACACCTTGGCTGCTGTGAGCTGCTGACCCATCACAAGAGCGTACACGGCAAACGAGATCGCTGACACAAGGATGGGAGACGCCCACAGCAAGAAGACCGTTGCAGAGATGGTATACGCGAATCGACCAACGGAATCGAGCTCCTTGGAGCGCAGCTCTCGGATCCGCTCAGCAAACTTGTCCTCCCACGCGTTGAGTTTGACGATCTGGATGGCACCGAACGCCTCCTTGATGGCTTTCATACGCGCATCTTTGCGCGCCATGATTTGCTCGAACACACCGCCAATCATGAGCGCGATAAAGAAGCTAAGGACCATGGTGAGAACGATAACGCCGAGTCCTGCGAAGGCGGCGGCGCCGAGGATGGCGTAAAGGAAGTAGATGACGACGCCGATCTGCAGCGGCAGAATCCAGAGGTTGTTGCACTGGTAGACTGAGTAGAGCAGGTTTCCAACGTCGGTGGAGTAGAGATTGGCGAGGTCGACGGCTGCAGCCTCTTGACTATCCCCATCTTTCTTCTCGCTGTTGTTAGGTCCCTTGCCACGCGCACTGCGACGCAGCGCCTTCTCGAACAGCACAGCGCGTAATGCATTGTACACACGGTTGGACACAATCTGCAAATACAGATTCGCTTGGGCGCTGACGAGCGCGTTCGCGAGCTTTGCAGCGAAGAAAACGAGCAGCCAAGTGGTGAGATCTCGCTCCATGTCTGCCGCTGGCTCCGCCATCGCGTCCACCACGCGGTGCAGCACGAGCGGCGCCAGCACTGCGCAGGCGACAGACAGCAGCGTGGCGACGGCGCTAACTAGCACTGCGACGCCGAAGGTGCGCAGCATGGCGCGCAGCAGCGACCCATTGCAGCTGCGAAGCGTGGCTCGGAAGGCGCTGGAGACGTTGGCCGTGCGGTTTTCGGCGTCCAGCGGCCACAAGTCGCGCGTCTCGAGCTGCCGCGCGCTTCCCGTGCGCATGAGCGGGCTGACGAACGCCAGCAGGAGCCGCGAGAGCGGGCCCGCGGAGGTGAGCGGGCTGCGCTTATTGGCTTGGGCGTCGTCGGCCGGGGGGAACGTCGCGTAGCTGCGCATGGCCGGCGGGCGGCTGGTTGGCGACTGGCGGCGGCATGAGGCGCACTTTCTTCAAGTGGAAGCCATGACGTGGTAGTGGGCGAGGTGGGGGTACCGCGCGGGCTCGCTGGGGTTATGAATCAGTCGCGCGGCGGGTTCACAACCGGATAGGGGATGTATGTGAAATGAGAGGCATTAATGTATAGAAATTTATGTTATTAGGGCAATAGACGCAAGGATGTAACGGGTTTTGGAGGCACGTCCTTTTGATGTGCAAGCCGGACCAGGTTGGGTTCGGAACCGACTTTCATGACGCGCATTCCGCAGAGGAATGCTTGCGCTTCAACTTGCGGACACGCGCGGATTACCACCGCACGTCCAAGCCGAAGGCGAAGTCCTACAGGATGAGTCCTTGCAGCCGCCCGGCCTCCTTGGCCAGAAGATGGAACGTGCTGCTGTGGTCGCCTGCGAGAGCTTCAGGAGTGTCGAACTCCACCACCTTACCATCGCTCAACACCATGATGCGATCCGAGTCCAGCACCGTCGACAAAAGATGAGCAATTGTCAACACTGTCGCGTCCTGGAAGTCTCGCACAATCATCTCCTGCAGTTTCTTCTCCGTCGCGTGGTCGATCGATGCCGTCGCCTCGTCCATCACCACGATACGGCTCTTGGTCAGCAGCGCGCGAGCCATACACAGCAACTGCCGCTCGCCAACACTGAAGTTCTCTCCGTTCTCGCTCAGCTGGAAGACCAGCCCCACGCCAAGCTGGAGGATTCTCCCCTTCATGTCCACCTTGTCGAACGCGTCCCAGATGTCGGCGTCCGAGAACTCATCGAACGGATCCATATACTCGCGGAGAGCTCCCTTGAACAGCACGGGTGACTGCGGGATGATGGCGATCCGAGAGCGTAGAGTCTGGAGTGGCAGTGTTGAGATGTCCATGCCACCAATCATAATACGACCACTCGATAAATCGTTGACTCGGAAGAGGGCCATCGTCAAGCTCGATTTGCCAGCGCCAGTTCGCCCAACAATCCCGACCTTCTCCTTCGCGTCGATGGAGAAGCTAACGTTCTTTAGCACCGGTCCATCACCGGGTTTGTAGCTAAAGACGACGTTTTCGAACGTGACCGTCTCCTCCTTTGGCCAGTTGGCTGGTGGCTCGACCACAAGGATCTGTCTCGCGTCCTCGGGCTCGAGCGCCGCGTACTCTAGCACCCGCTCAGCGCTAACCATGCTCACTTCGATCCACGACCAGCGCTCAACGAGCAATGCTAGACTGCTGTCGACACTCAGAGCGTACGCGAACGCCAGACCAACGAATCCGGGAGCAATCGAGTTGCGCAAATACAAAGCCACGGCCATGACCGTTCCAATCGTAGCACAGCCGAGGAGCTTGATGCGGATTTGAAACCAGTGTGTTGTGATATTTTCACTGTACCACGCTTGCGAATTGCGAGAGATGCGAGCACAATTTTCATCCATGATGCGCTGCACGAAAGCGGGTCCGAACGCTCGAATCACAGCGGCACCATCAGAAATTTCGCTAGCATAGCTCAGCACTGGCGACCGAGACGAGAGCCATAACCGCGCGATCTCTCGCGATGGTGCCAAAGTAAATCCACCAAGACGCACGTAGATGTACAAAAGCGGAAGGACGAGGAATCCCAGCAACAGATTGATTGAGTAGACTGCAGCCGCGAGTTGACACAGCGCGGTGAGTGAAGTTGGGAAGAAATTGCCAAATGATGATGAAAGTGTGAAATCGACAGCCGACATGTCGTCGCTGAAGCGGTTCACAAGTCGCCCGATAGGGTTTAAGTCAAAGAATCGGAGTGGGGAGCGCATAACGCCTCGTGTCATAGCATTGAAGATGTGCTTAGACGCTCGGATTCCCGCGAAAGCAATTGTTGCAGATCGTGCCAGTACCATAGCAGCTCCAGCAGCACCAAGAAGTGCGTATACCTCCATATTGAACTTGGTTTCAGGGGATGACTCAGGGCTTGTACCTTGTTTTTGACCGGTCCAGCCACTAAGCCACAAATCGGCTGCGACCTGGAAGCCTTGGCCCAAGAAGCCGATCACAACTAGCAGTAAGCACACTTTTAATCCGCCAAACGTCTGGAAGTACTCAAGAAACACGAGGTTGGAGACTCGGCCTTGCTCTCGATTCTCTGTTGGCGTGGTATCAGCCATGGCGCTCATAACAACGCCGACAGGGATTGCTGCAACTTCCGTATCAAAATTGGTTTTGCTTCCACGGGCTCGCCGCACTCGTGCTTCTGGAACCTCAGTTACGTTCACCTCGCCGTTTTCCACATGAATTCTGACGCCGACAATTCTGGACTGGATCATCTCTGGATTGTGAGTAACAAGGATGACAGTTTTGGTCTTGAGCAGCTCACCGATGCAATTGTCAACGATCTCACGTTGCACGACGGCATCAACTGCTGCCAGTGGTGAGTCGAGGAAAAAGACATCCGCATCCGAATAGCATGCACGGGCGAGACTCACTCGAGCCTTTTGACCACCCGACAACGTTACACCTTTCTGACCAATTTCGGTGCGGTCACCATGCGGGAAAGACGCGAGATCGGGGACAAGTCCGCAGGCGACTAGTACCCGCTCATATTTGCTTCGCTCGAACTTCTGCCCAAATAGAATGTTGTCCCGCACGCTTGCATTTTGGGTCCACGGTTGCTGCGAGTAATAGGCAACACTCCCACGTATGGCCACACTTCCTGATCGTTTCTTCATATCCCCAAGAATTGCTGAAATCAAAGACGACTTGCCACTTCCAACGACGCCATGGACGATGGCTAGGTCGCCTTTTTGTATAATGAGGTTAACGTTCCGCAATATTGGAGCGTCATCCTCACCAGAAGCGGAAGTTGTCCAGCTAAACCGCCCATCCGAAACAGATATTGCGATATTGCTGTCCAAACCTTGCTCTTTTGCTCCGGTGTCGAGGTTACCTACCTCTTCCAGCTTCAAGAACTCGTCCAAACGTCCAACTGCCACTCTGGCGCGCTCCATAACCTGAATCGCACCTGGGAAGTCCCGGAGCGGACCACGAAGTGCGTTGAATAGCGCAATCGCAGTGAAAACCTTCGCGGCAGTCAACTTCTGTCCCATTACCAGCACGTACACAGCGAATGAAGCCGCAGATACGAAAATTGGAGTCGCCCACAGAACGAAAGTTGTGAGTGCAGACAGCACCATGTACTTGGTGATGTATGCAAGTTCAATCGCTCGTAGATCGAGGATCTTGGAAGTGAACTTGGCGTCCCACGCATTTAGCTTGACAGTTTGGATTGCTCCGAGCACTTGCTTTACAGTCTTCATTCGCACGTCGCGAGTGCTCATAATCTGGCTGTACGTCGCTCCAGACAAACGAGCGACTCCAGCACCGATCAACACCGACATGACCGCGACAGCCGCACCAGCGAACGCGGCAACACCCAGTGTGGCGTACAGCAGCGACATAATCACGATCGTCTCGAGTGGCAGCAGCCATAGGTTGTTGATCTGGAACGCGGCGTGCATGAGCGTGCCTGTGTCGACGGTCAGTAGCGTCTGCGGCTCGATGCCGGTATCGTTTGCAGTCGCTGGACTGCGGTGCAGAACCTTGCGGAACACAAGCATCTTGACGCTGGCGAGCAGTCGGATAACCACTGTCTCTCGGCGAAAGTTGGCGTGTGCGGCTACCACAGCGTCCACAACCTTGAGCGCGAGGAATGCTGCGAGCCACCCGACGACGACCGCCACATCGACCTCTACAGCGGTGAAGGCGTCGATGACCCGATACAGGGTGACCGGCGCTGCGACGCTGGTACAGAAGGACGAGAGAAGCGCAGCCGCCCCGTAGATCACGAACTCGAGCGTGTACGTGTGTGCGATGGCGCGCACCAGCGACGGGTGGTGCAGACGCCGGAAGTTGCGCTCGAAGGTATCGAATGCTCGCGAGAGGTCGTTGCGGCCGTGCAGAGGCCACAGGTCTTCCTGTTGGAGCTGTCGCGCGTTGCCAGCTGCCAGCAGCGACGACCCGAACGAAAAGAGCAGCCGAAAGAGCAGCGGCTCGTCCTCAGGCGAGCGTTTGGCTTCAGGCAGCGCGAACGTCGCGTAACTCGCGGCCTTGGACCGCATCGCGGGTGCTAACTCACTCATGGCGAGTCTGGAAGTGGACTGTGGACGCTAGTCGACCACTCAACGCCGTCCACCCGATGGTGTCAAGTGACTTGACCACGTTGAAGTGCTGACGTCAGTGACGCCGGAGGGAACGATCCGCGAACGACGCTGACGGCGAGGCACTGTCTCGGGTAGTGACAAGTTGTTGTCAATAAGTGATCGACAACCCGCACCACGTACCTGTGGAGATGGTGCCGGCACTATTGTCCCGAGATGTGCACGACAGCCGTGGATTTGTGCCCGTGCACGACAGTCATGGACATGTGCCCGTGCACGACAGCTGTGGATTTGTACATGTGCACGACAGTCATGGACTTGTGCCCGTGCACGACAGCCGTGGACTTGTGCCCGCGCACGACAGCCGTGGATTTGTACATGTGCTGTATGTGTACAACGATACTCTACTGCACACTCTCTTTCCCACTCGGCAGAAGAGAACGGTGGTGATGTGTGTTTTGACTCGATGTAGACATACTATACTGTAGGGGGCGATAGCTGACGCAACTGGCTCACGTGACCTGCAGCAGGTGTCAGCTCTAGATGAGTGCGCGACTTTCGAGATTACGATCTTCGTACTGTAAATACACAGTAGTGTAAAGTCCTAGTTTGCGCCCCGGGCGTTTGAGCTCGTCTCATCGCTCCAGTCACCCGTAAGAGGATCACGCAGAGTGCTGGTGATTGGTGACAGTACAGCGGCGTACCATAGAGCCCAGAGCGCCGGGGATCAACGAGAAGGGAAGGCAAAGGCGCTCACTCTCGCATTCACCAGCGACCGCCAACAGCCATGAGCTACTCGCCACTGGCTCAAGCATCCAATCGAGGCTACGCCACCTTCCCTGATAAGCCCAAGCCCAAGCCAGCCCCTCTGCCGTCGCCCAGTGCCGCGTCATGGATCTCCAGACTGCTCTTCCGCTATGCCAACCCCATGATGCAGACCGGGAACGAACGCCAGCTCGACATGGACGATCTGTGGGAGCTCGAGGGTGAGAACCAGTCTGCGGTCGCTTTCAAGCGTTTCCACGAACAATACCAGCACCACGGACGATCGCTCCCGCGAGCCATCATCGCGACGTATGGTGTCCAAATCGGCTTGTGTGGCCTTGTGTCCGGACTCATTTCGGCCTGCAATCTGTTCGCTCCAGTTGTGCTGCACCACATGATCGATGCTTTCACTGCTCCGGAGATCGATGCGAGTGACTTGACGCGATGGTTGAGCGCGTTCTTCGCCTCGCGTCTTCTCATCGCATTTTTATCAACTCACTCCACGTTCGCTCTCGACGTAATGGCTATCCGACTGCTGGCAAGTCTGAAGGGATTGCTCATTCGCAAGGCCATGCGTCGCAGCTAGCAAACTCGTGACGACGCCAAGGCGGTCGAGCTCACAAATCTGTTCACGTCCGACATGTCGAGTATCATGTGGGCGGCCCGCCAGTTCAACAACGTTTGGATTTTGCCTATTCAAATTGGTGTTTCCATCTACATGCTGTACTACGTCATTGGTTCGGCCGCATTTGCTGGTCTTGCTGTCATCGCTGTCTCCATGGTCATCACATTCTTCATCAGCAAGGCAAGCCATGCTACTTACGACACAATGATGAAACGGAAAGACGATCGTATGAAAGTGATCAAGGAGGTGTTCAACGCCATCCAGATCGTCAAGCTGAATGCGTGGGAAGGCAAATTCTTGGACAAGATCATGAAGGTACGCGCTGCAGAGGTGCGTGAAGTGGCCCGATTCCTGTACAGCGTATCCACTTCAATTTTCGTTATGTGGGTGGTGCCGTTGTTTGTCTCGACCATCTCGTTTGCAATCTATGCACTCGCCATGGAGCAGACATTGACCGCCGCCAAGGTATTCACTGCAATCGCACTCTTCAACTCGTTGCGTGGCCCACTTCGCCAGCTGCCAGATTTTATTCAGAGGTCACTCAAAGCCAAGATTTCGATTGATCGCATGGGAGACTACCTCGATTTGTCCGAAGTCGACCCAACTGATGTCATTCGCGCACAAACACCCAATGCAGATGGTGTCGTCGTCTCGATTGAGAATGGATCATTTGGCTGGACAAAAGAAGCATCGAACCTCAGTAACGTGAACCTCAACATCAAGAAGGGGGACCTCGTCGTTGTCCAAGGACCTGTCGGAGCCGGAAAATCGTCACTGTGTGCAGCTCTTCTTGGAGAGATGACCAAAACCTCTGGACGAGTCTTCGTCGCTGGCTCCGTCGCATACTATGCACAACAACCGTGGATCCAGAACATGTCGATCCGTGACAACATCCTCTTCGGACATCCTCTTGATGAGCGCAGATACCAACAAGTGCTGGACGCATGTGGACTTCTCCCTGATCTCAAACAGTTTCCCGGTGGTGACTTGACGGAGATCGGACACAAGGGTATCAACCTCTCGGGCGGACAGAAGGCTCGTGTGAGTTTGGCTCGCGCATGCTACTCGGATGCTGACGTTTTCATTTTGGACTCTCCGTTGGCTGCGGTGGACGCGGTTGTTCAGAGTGAGATCTTCAGCAAGTGCATTTGCGGATTGCTGGAGGACAAGACTGTGATTTTGGTGACTCACAGTCCGGATATAATTGCTTCGGAGGCGGTCAACGTGCGTGTTGTGATTGACAATGGTAAGGTGACTGTGGAAGAGTCGAAGCGTGATCCGAAACAACCACGTAGCTCCTACGTGAAGTCCACAACATCCCCAAAGGCACATGTAGCACAAGATTTGACTGAGTTGGGAAGTTCGACGGAGGGTCGTTTGATTGATGATGAAGATCGTCAAATCGGTCGCGTTTCGTTTGAAGTGTTCTCGCATTACTTCAATGCTTCAGGTGGATTCAAGAGTTTTGTTATTTTGTTTGTGATTTTGAGTTCGTGGCAAGGTTTCCAGATTGCGAGTGATTTGTGGCTGAGTCACTGGACTGGACAGAAAGATGCTGCCTATGATGAAGAGAAGACGACGTACAACATGGAGATCTACGCTCTGTTGTCTGGTGGAAGTGTGTTGATGGTATTGGCTCGAGGTTTCGTAATCGCTACGTTTGGTCTCCGAGGTGCTCGATCCATGTTTGATTCAATGACGAAGTCGTTATTGAGTGCTCCGTTGCGATTCTTTGATGCGAATCCAATTGGTCGAATTACCAATCGGTATGGCGATAATATCGCAACTGTTGACACCGATCTCCCATTCACGTATGGAAGTTTCATGGCCATTGTTATAATCACTTGCTACCAGCTAGCCACAGCAGTCTTCATTGTCCGCATTCTTGGACTGTTCGTGATCCCCTTAGCTTACATCTACGTGACCATCGGAAGTTTCTATCTGATGCCATCCCGTGAGATTTCTCGCCTACTGAAGGTTGCCTCCTCGCCAGTCCTCAGCCACGTTTCTCAGTCGGAAGATGGTGTTGTGACTATTCGAGCATTTGGTTCAGACTGTGTCCGGCGCATTCTCGATGAGAATTTTGCTCGCAATGATGTCAACAATCGTGCATGGTATGCTGACAACGTTGCTACACAGTGGTTTCAGCTACGAATGGAGCTTCTTGGGTGTGCAATTGTGATCTGTATCGTATCGTCATTAGTGTACTTGCGAGCCGTGCTCTCTCCAGGTATCGTTGGTATTGCCTTCACATATGCTTTGAGCATTGACAGTCGGTTAGCCGTTCTAGTTCAAGCATGGGCATGGTTGGAGATTATGATGGTGAGTCCTGAGCGAATCCACGAGTTTGTCAACATTACCCCTGAAGGCAACAACAACTTCCTCGCTATCGAGCCTCAACACGAGTGGCCCACCAAGGGAACCATCACGTTCGACAACGTCGTCTTCAGCTACAAGGAAGGCGGAGCACCAGTACTCAAGGGTCTGTCATTCGATATCCGAAACAACGAGAAAATTGGCATCGTCGGACGCACCGGAGCAGGCAAATCCAGTCTCACCATGGCGCTCTTCCGCATCAACGAGCTCGTCTCCGGACGCATCCTCATCGATGGCGTCGACATCTCCACTATGCCGCTGCGAACACTGCGCTCGCACATGTCCATCATCCCGCAGTCGCCTGTACTGTTCAAGGGTACCCTCCGGAGCAACCTCGACCCGTTTGACGAGTTCTCGGACGCCGACATCTGGGATGCGTTCGACAAGGTGGATATGAAGCAGCAGGTGTCTGAGCTCGATGGCAAGCTGTCGCACGAGCTGAGCGAGAACGGAGAGAACTTCAGTGTTGGCGAGCGGCAGATGCTGTGCATGGCTCGCGCACTGCTGACCAAGAGCCGCATCGTGGTGATGGACGAGGCGACGGCATCGATCGACCACGCGACAGAGAAGAAGCTGCAGGAGATGATTGCGCGAGACTTCCAGGACGCGACGGTGTTGACAATTGCTCATCGCTTGGCGACGGTGCTGGACTCGGATCGTATCATGGTGTTGAGCGATGGTAAGGTGGTGGAGTTTGGTGTTCCTGGCGAGTTGGCTGTTGTTGAGGGCGGTGTATTCCGTGAGCTTGCGAGCGAGGGCGGGTACTTGGATCAGTTGCTGTAGAACGACAGTAAAAGGTTGAGTTTGTTTTGAACTTGCCTCTCACCATCACTTCTGTTCCTTGGTGACCCATCTCAAACAGGTTAGTGTCGCATCAACAGTGTTGACGACTCAACGCCTAGCCGATGGATGAGCAGGACATAACGCGGTCGGTTTCCGCTGGCAGATGGCCATTGGTCTCCCAGCTGCCAATCACACGCTGACGACTCACGCCCGAGGCAGGGTTTAATAGTAGTGCTGATTTTGCCCCTGTAGTTGTGGAGTACTATGGGGGTGTCAGCGATCTCAATAGTAGTTAGTTGTAATACTACACAGGTGAGGCAGGTCCGTCCCAAAGAGCTACCGGTAGTACTACATAGTACTACATCTCAATTGAGCTAGCTTTGGACTTCCTTTCGGTTGACGCGCAACAGGAGGAGCTTCTCGGCGCGCTCGTTGTCAGTCCGCGTCCGCTTATTAGACATTACCACGCCGGCTGTAGAGAACACGCGCTCTTGAAATGCTGTCGACGACACTCTTCCCAGCCAGATCCGAGCCAGGGTTGAAATAGTCGGAAAGCGAGTCTGCCCCACCTCGCGAAACCAGCGCAGGATGTCGATTCGGCTGAGCGCGAAGATGTTCCAGCATATAGCGTCATCGTCACGCCGAAAGCAGAGCTCTCGTGACATAGCTGTATGATCGTTTCCGAGGTTCTGAGCTAGTGCCACCGTGGTCCAGTCTTCTTGATGATCCATCCACTGACGGAGCGCAGAGGCTGCCTCTTCTTTTAGTCGGTTCTGGTGAATGCCCTCCTTAGTTCTCATGGGGACCGGCGCGCCAAACAGTAACCCAGCGTTGGTGGCTGCCGCGGAAGCAGGGCTAATATGTGGAAGCAGAGGAGGTGACGGAGTGTCCATGGGACTGGAAGCAGTTTTCTTCGCATGCCGCAGCTCCTCGAACTTAATGTACTCTGATAAGATCAGCTCCATTGCTTCACTGAGCAGGCGGTCGCGTTGGGCATTCGCGTAGTCCATTCCGTCAATGATGTCACCAGCGCAGTTCTTGGTGCGCGGATCGAGAAGAAGTGCTACCACTTCAGACTTGGACAGTTCCGGAAAGCGATTTCGCACTTGCGCCTGGCAACGAGCTATGCACACTTGCCCATGCTCTGTGAAATTCTCAGCGAGTACGCTCTCACGCTGTCGTCGATCACTCAGGGTACTTCCCGCCGGGCTTAGCACTAGACACTGGTAGGACCTGGACTTCAGGTGCGCGGTAGCCATAGTGCGGTACACGAGCATGTATGACGACACCAAGCTCTGCGACTGAACCTCAGACCGAGCAAGCTCCGCAAGCTGCTGTGTCACAGCTTCCATCTCTCGGATGAGGGACCAGTCATCATTCGTCAGTACGGAGAACACGTTTGGCACGTCTTGGTCCATGAAGCACATCTTCATTGCCGTGTAGTTCTCAATTGAGCGACGCATCAGGCTGCAGGTCGATGCCACACGCACGTCGACGTCCACTAGCGGTTTGATACGCGGCAATCCATGTGCCTCCTGCACCTTGTCTAGTTTGTTACTGCGCTTCGGTGTGCAGAAGTAGTTATTCAGGGCTCGGAGCTTGCGGACCACTTCTGCACCTTCCGGTAATGGACCACCAGGAGTCACAATTTCACGCTTCGACGCCCCCGAGCCGTCGGTTGCCTTTGTTGTTTTCACGTTGTCCTTTAGGCCGATACCGTACGCAATACACAGACTGAGAATGTGCATCTTGCAGTCTTCTTGGTCTGACTCCTCGAAGTATGCAGCAACACCTCGAGCAGATGCAGTTGTATCTGACATCGTCCAGCGGATCATAGTTGCTAGGTCGAGCGAGTAGTGCTTGATGCACTGCGCGTCTATAAGCCGCGACACATCTACGCTCGAGTGCCCATCGTTTTTGACCGTGGCCATCAGCGCGATATGACGAAACGTCCATTGGTGATCGATGAACGCGACAGAGGCTCCGATTACCCCGGTCCTCTTGTTTCCGGTCCATGCATCGTGGATCAATGTCAGGAACCGCATACCGTACAGACGATCGTGCTGATATGCTAGCAAGCATGACACTGCTTTGCAGAAGTTGTGGAAACGCCCGTCGATCGCCTCATTGTACGTATCCCTGGCCAGTGGCAACAATGACTCGTTGCCAGACACCGTTCGCAGCATGTGCTTGAACGCGGGAGTAGTGACGATATTGAACGGGATCCCGTCGTTCATAAGCCATTCCGCAAGAGCGACGTTCATGGTCTTGCGCGACGGGCGAAAGTACGTCGAGATGGGCTGCTTGGACGCGTACGCACTCTTGCTGTCGCCGAACCCAGGGCATATACGCTTCGCAACGTCCTTATCAGACTTTGCCTCGCTCGTTCCCACAAAGGTAGTGCTGTCCTCACTGAGGCGCTTCATCCTCGCAGCGCCTTTGGCAGTCGAGGCAGCTTGGAACGCCCTGGCCATTGGGTGGTCTTTATGCATGCGCTGGATGTGGAGCTTGGCGTTGCTCACGTTACCGATCTTCCGAAGTCCCTTCTTCCATGAGTCCTTCGTTACAGTGCGGCATCTGCTCGCTTCTTCAACGCACAGTAGACAAAGGTGGCTGTAAGGCTCACCACCTTCCATGAACGGCATGGCGAGTTCGTGAATTAGGTCCCATACCCCATGTCGGGTCCCAGTCGAAACCGAGTGAGCCACCGAGTCCGGAATCAATGACTTGGTCAACCTGCCGTCGTCGGACGAGGATGTTGCAGCAGGCATGGGCGTGACGGTGGCCGACGAGCTTGATGACTCAACGTCAACGTCAATAGGCTCAGGATTAGAAGCAGAGCCGCAGGCCTCCGTGCTCGTAATCCCGTCGGTTGATGCCTCATCGTTCGAGTGCGCAGCCACACAAACTTCGCTGCAGAATCTGGTCACATGGCGAGATTGTGAGTACAAGTGTTGAGAAGCTGCGGCACGGATGAGTGGTTACCGCTTTGACAGCTCGCCGTCGTAGAAAGTGTTGCTGCATATATGGTGAACTCCGCGCTTGCACACCACACATGGTTCCGTAGCTAGGGACGCATCAAGCGTACAACCAAGAGCGTGGCAGGGCATCAAAGTGAGGGCGTGGTTGGTCCTTGTTGGAGAGTGGAGACTGAGAAATGAGTCTCGAGGACACGAGCCGCGTGAACGGTCGGGTGCCAGGCAGTTTTGAAACGGATCCGTCGTGTAGTAGAATTGGTAGTAGAAGAGTACTATTTATAGAGCCTGTCTCTACTACTCGCTACTACTACTGCCCCAAAATTTTAAAGCAAAACATAGTACTTCATTTGGTAGTACTACAACTACTCTACTACCGAAGTAGTACTATTTTCAAAATACTATGAACCTCTGGCCTGAGGAGGGATAGTTCAAAAGCAGAGTAATCCGAACGACGTGTGAGCCCACCAATTGTGAGTGAGCACACGGCACAGCGGACCACGACACGAATGAAGGTGGCTCTCACTCTCGCATTCGCCAGCGACCGCCAACAGCCATGAGCTACTCGCCACTGGCTCAAGCATCCAATCGAGGCTACGACACCTTCCCTGATAAGCCCAAACACAAGCCAGCCCCTCTGCCATCGCCCAGTGCCGCGTCATGGATCTCCAGACTGCTCTTCCGCTATGCCAACCCCATGATGCAGACTGGCAATGAACGCCAGCTTGATATGGACGACCTGTGGGAGCTCGAGGGTGAGAATCAGTCTGCGGTCGCTTTCGAGCGTTTCCACGAACAGTACGAGCGCCACGGACGATCACTGCTTCGAGCCCTGTTCGCCACGTACGGCCCGCGAGTTGCTGCGTGCGGGTTGGCGACGGCGGTCACGACTGCCTGCAATCTGTTCGCTCCGGTTGTGCTGCACCACATGATCGATGCTTTCGCTTCGCCGGAGATCGACGCGAGTGACTTGACGCGGTGGCTGAGCGCTTTCTTCGCCTCGCGTCTGATCATCGCTTTCGTATCAACTCAGACGACGTTCGCGCTTGATATGATGGCATTGCGTCTATTGGTAGCACTGAAGGGAATATTGTTCCGTAAAGCCATGCGCCGCAGCTTGCAGAGTCGTGGAGACACAAAGGCTGTCGAGATCGCGAACCTGTTCACTTCCGACATGTCGAGCATCATGTGGGCGGCGTACGAGTTCAACAGCTTCTGGATTTTGCCCATCCAGATCGGTGTAGTCATCTACATGCTGTACTACGTCATTGGTTGGGCTGCATTCGCTGGCTTGGGAGTCATCGCTGTCTCCATGGTCATCGCATTTTTTATCAGCAAAGCGAGTAGCGCAGCATACGCCAACATGATGAAGCGGAAAGACGATCGTATGAAAGTGATCAAGGAAGTATTCAACGCTATCCAGATCGTCAAGCTGAATGCATGGGAAGGAAAATTCTTGGATAAGATTATGAACCTTCGAGCCCATGAACTACGCGGCGTGGCGCGATTCTTCTACACTGGATCCGCGTCCATCTTTGTTCTGTGGTCGTCACCGTTGTTTGTCTCGACAATTTCCTTCGCTGTCTACGCACTCGTCATGGAGCAGACATTGACTGCCGCCAAGGTATTCACTGCCATGGCGCTCTTCAACTCGTTGAGAGACCCTCTACGTGATCTACCGTCGCTTCTTCAACGATGTATCAAAGCCAAGATTTCGATTGATCGCATGGGAGACTACCTCAATCTGTCCGAAGTCGACCCAACTGATGTCATTCGCGCACAAACACCCAATGCAGATGGTGTCGTCGTCTCGATTGAGAATGGATCATTTGGCTGGACAAAAGAAGCATCGAACCTCAGTAACGTGAACCTCAACATCAAGAAGGGGAACCTCGTCGTTGTCCAAGGACCTGTCGGAGCCGGAAAATCGTCACTGTGTGCAGCTCTTCTTGGAGAGATGACCAAAACCTCTGGACGAGTCTTCGTCGCTGGCTCCGTCGCATACTATGCACAACAACCGTGGATCCAGAACATGTCGATCCGTGACAACATCCTCTTCGGACATCCTCTTGATGAGCGCAGATACCAACAAGTGCTGGACGCATGTGGACTTCTCCCTGATCTCAAACAGTTTCCCGGTGGTGACTTGACGGAGATCGGACACAAGGGTATCAACCTCTCGGGCGGACAGAAGGCTCGTGTGAGTTTGGCTCGCGCATGCTACTCGGATGCTGACGTTTTCATTTTGGACTCTCCGTTGGCTGCGGTGGACGCGGTTGTTCAGAGTGAGATCTTCAGCAAGTGCATTTGCGGATTGCTGGAGGACAAGACTGTGATTTTGGTGACTCACAGTCCGGATATAATTGCTTCGGAGGCGGTCAACGTGCGTGTTGTGATTGACAATGGTAAGGTGACTGTGGAAGAGTCGAAGCGTGATCCGAAACAACCACGTAGCTCCTACGTGAAGTCCACAACATCCCCAAAGGCACATGTAGCACAAGATTTGACTGAGTTGGGAAGTTCGACGGAGGGTCGTTTGATTGATGATGAAGATCGTCAAATCGGTCGCGTTTCGTTTGAAGTGTTCTCGCATTACTTCAATGCTTTGGGAGGGTTCAAGGTGTGTTTGCTCTTGATTTTGATTCAGAGCGCATGGCAAGGTTTCCAGATTGCGAGTGATTTGTGGCTGAGTCACTGGACTGGACAGAAAGATGCTGCCTATGATGAAGAGAAGACGACGTACAACATGGAGATCTACGCTCTGTTGTCTGGTGGAAGTGTGTTGATGGTATTGGCTCGAACTTTGGCAATAGCCACATTTGGTCTCCGAGGTGCTCGATCCATGTTTGAGTCGATGACGAAGTCGTTATTGAGTGCTCCGTTGCGCTTCTTTGATGCGAATCCGATCGGCCGAATTACCAATCGGTATGGCGATGATATCACATCTGTTGACACCGATATTCCGTTTTCTCTTGGAAGTATCTTGGCCTCGTTCTTTTTGATGTGCTGTCAGCTAGCCACTGCAGTCTATATCGTCCGCATTCTTGGACTGTTCGTGATCCCCCTAGCTTACATCTACGTGACCATCGGAAGTTTCTATCTGCTGCCATCCCGTGAGATTTCTCGCCTACTGAAGGTTGCCTCCTCGCCAGTCCTCAGCCACGTTTCTCAGTCGGAAGATGGTGTTGTGACTATTCGAGCATTTGGTCCAGACTGTGTCCGGCGCATTCTCGATGAGAATTTTGCTCGCAATGATGTCAACAATCGTGCATGGTACGCCGACAACGTTGCCAATGCATGGTTCCAGGTGCGCATGGAGCTTCTTGGGTGTGCAATTGTGATCTGCATTTTGTCATCACTCGTTTGTCTGCGAAGTGTTCTCTCGCCAGGTATCGTTGGTATTGCCTTCACATACGCTTTGAGCATTGACAGTCGGTTAGCTAGACTTGTCCAAGTTTGGGCCTGGCTAGAGATCGAAATGGTAGCCCCCGAGCGTATCCTCGAGTTTGTCAACATTACCCCAGAAGGCAACAACAACTTCCTCGCTATCGAGCCTCAACACGAGTGGCCCACCAAGGGAACCATCACGTTCGACAACGTCGTCTTCAGCTACAAGGAAGGCGGAGCACCAGTACTCAAGGGTCTGTCATTCGATATCCGAAACAACGAGAAAATTGGCATCGTCGGACGCACCGGAGCAGGCAAATCCAGTCTCACCATGGCGCTCTTCCGCATCAACGAGCTCGTCTCCGGACGTATCCTCATCGATGGCGTCGACATCTCCACCATGCCGCTGCGAACACTGCGCTCGCACATGTCCATCATCCCGCAGTCGCCCGTGCTCTTCAAGGGAACGCTGCGCGCATACATGGATCCGTTCGACGAGTTCTCGGACGCCGACATCTGGGATGCGTTCGACAAGGTGGATATGAAGCAGCAGGTGTCTGAGCTCGATGGCAAGCTGTCGCACGAGCTGAGCGAGAACGGAGAGAACTTCAGTGTTGGCGAGCGGCAGATGCTGTGCATGGCTCGCGCACTGCTGACCAAGAGCCGCATCGTGGTGATGGACGAGGCGACGGCATCGATCGACCACGCGACGGAGAAGAAGCTGCAGGAGATGATTGCGCGAGACTTCCAGGACGCGACGGTGTTGACAATTGCTCATCGCTTGGCGACGGTGCTGGACTCGGATCGTATCATGGTGTTGAGCGATGGTAAGGTGGTGGAGTTTGGTGTTCCTGGCGAGTTGGCTGTTGTTGAAGGCGGTGTATTCCGTGAGCTTGCGAGCGAGGGCGGGTACTTGGACCAGCTCAGGTAGTCTAGATGAATGATCTTGAGCGCCTTGAGAGCTGAGAAGGTTGGTTAGGCTGACCATCGGATTGTAGATGCCGGTAGCAGAAGTCTGTGGATCCCACCCGGTCTGGCGTAAGGCGAAGTGTTCTGAAGCACCGGCACAATATTCCGTGCACATCCTGTGATAATAGAGGTGCTCCTCTCTTTCTCATTCTTCTTCATTTTTCGTCGTCTCCTCCGAGCTGGTCAGGCTGACTCGCAGCACGCGATGTCGAACCGCGCGGCGTCAAACTCGCCAGCGCAGTTGTCGCCGTCGTCGAGTACAGTAGTAAATTGGGATGAAGGCAGCACGCACGAGCCGCTGCAGTTCACAGTCGAGTCGCTCAATCTCATGAGTGCCAATATTCGAGGCGGGAGATCGATGCGCAATGCCCCCGCATGATTGCGAAGCCAATGCAATAGCTGTTCGCTCTTGCCACTTGACGATCTCAGAAGTGATGGCATGGTTCGCGGGATGACACCCAGACGCGGGGCAATGCAGAAAACAGTGGTCTGAGAACGTCACGACCGGCCAGGCATTGTAGATGCCGTTTTCTTCCGCGATCTCCACACATCAAGCCCTGCATGCCGCCGGAGAGAATGGATGGCTGTTCGCTGGGGTCGAACGCCGGCACGCTGCCTTCCTCCCCGCTGCTGCACCGCATTCCAATTTCGATTTCGCGAGTGGCCGAGCCCATCCTCTCTGCTGTGCATGCACGCTCCTCCCTCTCGGGGCGGACCGGTGTCTGAAGAGGCTGGCGAGTGAGGGTCCTCTAGCTGCAAGGATTGCGATGGCGCCGACCACTCGCTGCCTTCGCGCACTGTTCCCTGCGGTTTGACTGGCTGCGGGCAGTCAATGTCGTCTACAGCGTTGCTGCCTTCGCGCCACAGTGGCTCTGGGTAGAGTGCAGCCATGAGCAGCTCCGCTTGATTGGCAATCGCCGTGCGTCATAGAGAGCGCCACGTCGGCCACGTCGGCCGGCGACCAGCATTCCCCCGCACTCGGCCCCGCCATGGCGCGGTCTCACGTAATAGCTCAGCGGCCGTCAACACCTTTGGCCAGTGGACGCACCAACTGTGGCGCAGCGCATCCCCCAGTCAGTCCGAACGCCACACATCCCATCTGTCTGTCTCGCGAGGCGGCGGTCGCACCCAACGGGTCGCTCATTCCGTGATCGGCCGAGTCGAGCCCAAGCCAGCGGCCCCCCAGCCAGTTCCAGGCAGCCGACGGCCATGGTGAGCGCGCTGCTGGGCGACGCCAAGCGCAAGGACGGCTACGCCACGTTCGCGGCAGCCGAGGCGGCCAAGCGGCCGAAGGAGACGCCTGGCACAGCCTCGCTCTGGTCCAAGCTGCTCTTCTCGTTCGCGGACCCGCTCATGGAGACGGGCAACGAGCGCCAGCTCAACAACGAGGACCTGTGGGAGCTCGAGGGCCCCAACAAGACCGAGGCCGCGTTCCGCGCCTACAAGGAGCGGTACGACCGTCTCAACCGCTCCATCGTGCGCGCCATGTTCGCCACCTACGGCTGGGAGTTCTTCCTGTGCGGACTCGCCATGCTCTTCTCCACGGCCTGCAACGTCTTCGCGCCAGCGGTGCTGCACCACGTCGTCGACGCCTTCGCGGCGCAGAGCATCGACTTCAACGACCTCGGCGTCTGGCTCGCCGTCTTCTTTGCCTCGAGACTGCTCAACGCCATCGTGACGGCGCAGATGAGCTACTACCTAGAGCTCGTCGCGCTGCGCCTCACGGTCACGCTCAAGTCGCTGCTCTTCCAGAAGGCCATGCGCCGCAGCATTCAGAGCAAGGGCGACAGCAAGGCGGTCGACATCTCCAACCTCTTTTCGTCCGATGTCAACAACGTGCTCTGGGCCGCCTTCCAGATCAACAGCCTGTGGATCATCCCGATCCAAATCATCGTCGTCGTCTACATGCTGTACGCGGTCATTGACGTCGCGGCGTTCGCTGGACTCGCCATCATCGCGCTGTCGATGCTCATCAGCTTCATCATCGCCAAGTTCTCGGGCGAGGCGTTTGAGGAGATCATGGCGCGCAAGGACGACCGCATGAAGGCGATCAAGGAGGTGTTCGGCGCCATCCAGATCGTCAAGCTCAACGCGTGGGAGGTCAAATTCGCCGACAAGATCCACAAGCTGCGCGCTGCCGAGCTCAGCGTGATCGCGCGCTTCATGTACCTTGGCTCGCTTAACATTTTCGTGCTGTGGGCGTCTCCCATTGCAGTGTCGGCCGTTTCGTTTGCTGTCTATGCTATCGTTCTCGGTCGCGTGCTGACGGCTGCCAAGGTGTTCACTGCGATTGCGCTGTTCAATGCGTTGCGAGACCCCCTTCGTGATCTTCCAACTGTCATCCAGACGTGCATTCAAGCCAAGATTTCGCTTGATCGCTTCACGGATTTCTTGGCTCTTCAAGAGTTTGAGCCGACCAACGTCACACGTGTCGACCCGAGCAAGCCGTCGGATGTTGCTGTTGCGATTGAGAAGGCTTCGTTCGGCTGGAGCAAGGATACACCGCTGCTGAAGAATGTCGACCTGACCATCAAGCGCGGCGACCTTGTGGTGGTGCACGGCAGTGTTGGCAGCGGCAAGTCGTCGCTTTGCTCTGCTCTGCTTGGCGAGATGGAGAAGCTCGAAGGACAGGTGTTTGTGCGCGGACGTGTGGCGTACTACTCGCAGCAAACTTGGATCCAGAACATGACGATCCGTGACAACATCCTTTTCGGACTGCCATTTGACCAGAACAGATACCAGCGTGTGTTGTCAGCGTGCGGCCTGCTGCCTGATCTAGCTCAGTTCCCTGGAGGCGATGCCACGGAGATCGGGCAGAAGGGAGTCAACCTCTCGGGTGGTCAGAAGGCTCGAGTGTGTCTTGCTCGCGCATGTTACTCGGACGCAGACCTGTTCATCCTTGACTCTCCCCTGGCCGCTGTGGACGCAGTCGTGCAGAGTGAGATCTTTAGCCAGTGTATCTGCGATCTGCTCGAGGAGAAGACTGTGGTGCTAGTGACTCATAGTCCGGACATCATTGCATCGGGTGCTGCAAACGTCAAGATCGCCGTGACAGATGGCGTGCTGGACGTGACTCACCACGAATTGACACAACCTCGCCACACGTTCCGGATCGGAAGTGGTTCCAAGCGATCAACGTCGAGTCAAGACGGGGTCGACTCGGAGAACCACAAGAACGGGGATATGAGCAAGGCTGCGAAGGATGCTGGTAAGCTCGTTGACGACGAGGAGCGTGAAGAGGGCCGCGTGTCCAAGGACGTGTTCATGAACTACTTCAAGTCTCTCGGGGGTGTCAAGGTGTGCCTCTTTCTCTTTTTGGTGCAGACGCTATGGCAGGTGCTTCAGATCAGCAGCGACTTGTGGCTGAGTCACTGGACGAGCGAAGGGGGTGTCGAGTACGACCAGGACGAAACTGACTACAACATGAAGGTGTACACATTCCTTGGTATTGGGTGCTCGCTCATGGTGCTCGCTCGGTCGGCCACAGTTGCGGTTGTTGGTCTTCGTGCATCTCGGCATCTGTTTGACTCGATGACGGGGTCGCTGTTGAATGCTCCCCTTCGCTTCTTCGATGCCAACCCGATCGGTCGTATTGTGAACCGTTACGGTGACGACATGTCTGCTGTGGACTTCATGCTTCCATTCGCATTTGGTGGTTTCCTTGCCATGTTCTTCTTCACGGTTTTCCAACTCGCAACGGCTGTGTACATGATGAACTTCCTCGGCTTTTTGATTGTTCCTCTTGTGTGGATGTACGTCAAGATCGGCAATTTCTACCTTGCTCCTTCCCGTGAGATCTCTCGCCTGTGGAAGATTTCGTCGTCTCCTGTGTTGAGCCACGTGACGCAATCCGAGGAGGGCGTGGTTGTTATCCGAGCCTTCGGACAAGAATCGGTTGACCGTATGGTCGTCGAGAACTTTACGCGCAACGACGTGAATAGCATGGTTTGGTTTGCCGAGACCGTCACCTCGCAGTGGTTCCAGGTGCGCATGCAGCTTCTCGGTTGTGGTGTCGTGTTGCTTGTGGTGTCTGCGCTGGTGTACCTCCGATCGTATCTCTCGCCTGGTTTGGTTGGTCTCGCATTCTCATACGCCCTTGGCGTCGATGGTGGGCTGTCAAGTCTCGTGCGTTCATGGTCGTGGGTGGAGATTCAGATGGTGAGTCCCGAGCGCATCCTCGACTATGTCTCGATTCCTGCTGAAGGTAGCCAGAAGGCCCTAGTCATCGAACCGAAGCACGAGTGGCCCACAAAGGGAACCATCACGTTCGACAACGTCGTCTTCAGCTACAAGGAAGGCGGAGCTCCAGTACTCAAGGGTCTGTCATTCGATATCCGAAACAACGAGAAAATCGGCATCGTCGGACGCACCGGAGCAGGCAAATCCAGTCTCACCATGGCGCTCTTCCGCATCAACGAGCTCGTCTCCGGACGTATCCTCATCGATGGCGTCGACATCTCCACCATGCCGCTGCGAACACTGCGCTCGCATATGTCCATCATCCCGCAGTCACCCGTGCTCTTCAAGGGAACGCTGCGTGCATACATGGATCCGTTCGATGAGTTCTCGGACGCCGACATCTGGGATGCGTTCGACAAGGTGGATATGAAGCAGCAGGTGTCTGAGCTCGATGGCAAGCTGTCGCACGAGCTGAGCGAGAACGGAGAGAACTTCAGTGTTGGCGAGCGGCAGATGCTGTGCATGGCTCGCGCACTGCTGACCAAGAGCCGCATCGTGGTGATGGACGAGGCGACGGCATCGATCGACCACGCGACGGAGAAGAAGCTGCAGGAGATGATTGCGCGAGACTTCCAGGACGCGACGGTGTTGACAATTGCTCATCGCTTGGCGACGGTGCTGGACTCGGATCGTATCATGGTGTTGAGCGATGGTAAGGTGGTGGAGTTTGGTGCTCCTGGCGAGTTGGCTGTTGTTGAGGGCGGTGTATTCCGTGAGCTTGCGAGCGAGGGCGGGTACTTGGATCAGCTCTTGTAGGGATCTCTGGCTAGGTATATAAGAATTCTTGGTGCACTTGATGTATGAGACTCGATCTTCAAATTGTCAGCGTCTGCTCATCGACTGCTTGACGACGCGCGGTTTGGTACACCTGTTCCCAACATGATAACTGTGCTTGCCTCACTGAGATACGAATTGGAGTTTGTCCAATTTGCTTGTCGCTCTGAATGCCTTGGAGAGACTCACCAAACCTATTTTTGCGTTGGAATGAGCCCTCTGCGCATCCACTTTCGTCATACTCCGTCTCGTTATGCGATTCCCTTCGCCTTTCCCTTTGATCAAGTGGGCAGTGCGCGTGTGGCATCATCTCCATGTCGAAAACGATGGTGCGTACTCGATTGAGCGCCTCCAGCAGCTAGAAGCATACGCCAAGAGCACAAGTTCGTGGCGAGTTGCTGCAGTTCTTCTCTTCACCCCAATGCCGTCTGTTCTGATAACGCTCGGGATGGAGGCAATACCTCTTGTTGATCCCGCGCGTGGCATCGCCCATATTCTTCCCTTCCTCGCTCGAGTTTTCACATATACCGCAGTTGCCAGCATTTCGGTTCTAGATCAGTGTCGACACTTGATCACACAGATGCCCATGTCAAATTTTCAACTGATTGTGAGCGCTACATTTTCAGCTTTAGGTACCTCGGTCTGTATCTATTTGCTAGCAAGCTCAATAGGCTATCCCGTCCCGTTCACGGAAATCATCACAGCTCCAATCGCGTCGGCATTGCTGGGTGCTTGCATCTTTGGTATCGAAAAACGATTCTTCGCGAGTCACCCTCAATATTTGCGAGATTTTTGGCGCCATATGATGGCAACAGGAACGCAAGTGGCTATGGTGTATGTATATACAGCGTATGCGTTCGTGTTTGTGCGACTCCCATTTGTTTATCAGGCCGCGACTACACTCCTCGCACCGCTGCTTAAGATGTTCGTCAAGAAATGGATTGCATTTGTGTTTCGCGATCGCACAGACCATAAACCAGAGGCTGTCGTTCTCAATGCAGACTTTTACCACTCGCTATTCATTTCATGGTCTCTGCAAGCAGGCGGAAGCTCAATTTATGCATCACTCGCGCTGCTTGCTATCGACTTTTTGGAAGCAGTTGTTGCGGTTCAACGAACAACTAATTTGCGCAACAGCGTGGACCAAATAATCGCGCGATCCATTACTACGAGCGCGTGGGATGTGAAAGGATTTGCACAGTCGCGTATGGTCCGAATTCAAAGTACTGGTCAGAGCCCTCAAGACACTTTTGGCTCTCTGATGACAGTCGCATTGCGGCTCTGGTCAGTTCACCCACTCGTTTACACTGATCGAGTAGAAATCGCATCTTCTGTGCAGCCGCGTGCGGCACCATCGAGTATCCAGGTGTCACCTATGTCCTCCTCACCGTCTATGAGGCGGCTTCCTTTGGCCAAAAAAGAGCTTATCGCTGTAATGGGCAAGCCCTCTCTTCCGGAATCACTGCATGGCACCTCTGATAAATCACTCAAGCTAACAACATCTCCACTTCAGCAAATCTGCGTCGTTGGCGGAGCTGCGAAAGACCGAAACGAGGTACTTCTAACAGGGTTAATCCATGTCATGTCTGATGAAGACCGGCAGCTTATTCTCAAAAAGACGCTCAAACTGCTGCACATGACCGAGTATATTGTGCTCGTAGAATTCACAGAAGTCGTCGTCTCCTGCATATATTGTACGTACTCACCGCCTTTCTCCTGAATGTTCTGGTGCTTACATGTGCTCGCTTGTAACAGGCGTGTACACCCTAGCTATCTACTACCTTCCGAATCGAGATTTTTTCGAGCACATTCGAGATATGGAAGCGTCAGCTCTGTATCGCAATGTGGGGACCGTTGCACTGTATTCACTGCTTCAACTCGCATCTTTGGCTGCGTTGAGCATAACACTGCGTCGCAAGACTGGGATCCCCGTTCTCGTGCTCCTAGCCTTCGTGCTAGAGCACCAGATACACTATGTTCAGTCCAAGCTCGCGCTTTGGTTTGTAGTCACCGCCCAAGCTTCTCTTGCTCAAAACGGGACAGATTTCACGTTTCGCTTCAGCTGGCTGTCCACCACATAGCTTACACTCTTGGCCTCCTGTCGAGAAAAAGATTGATTGCAAACTGAGTAATGTATCGACTTCAGTTGCAGTGTCATATGTCAGTCTATTGCTAACATGCACTATGTACACACCGATTCTTATCCATGATGAATGAAAGCTGACGGTGGCAGGTCATACAGTTTTAGACTCTGCTTGAAAGAATGCGCATTGGCAATGTACATCTTTTTTGTTGCTTCAGGCATGCCGGTTAGCGGTTCTGTAAGTGTGAAAGCACCAACTAGGTTCGCTCGTTCAGCTCCGTTGAAAGATGCCCAACCATTTGCAGAGCAGTCCTCGAGGAGAACAAGCGGCGCCGTATTCCCGTGGACTTGAACACTTAGTTTTCTACGATTGGGAGCTCCAGGGCGAATGAATGTGTCGAAAAAGTCGATGACGTCCTTGAGATGCAGTGTCTGGACTAGATGCGCGAGCTCTTCCTTTCGGTTGAATGCATATTCGTGCAGAGAGATCTCGAACATCAACGCACTCACTTCTTCTTCCTGACTCTTTGGCTTCTCCGAGTACTCCTTCACGACGGCTTCAACAAACCTCGCAAATTGCTCCCTGGTGATTTTGTGTAAACTTGCACTAAATTCTTTCCAGAACGCGTCAATCCGTTGCTCGATGTACTCTGGCGGTGCAACGTTTGATTGAACGATTATACGGAACGATTGGACCCCACTTGAGCGCGAAGGTGTCGAGAACACTGTATAACCCAGCTGCTCCTTTGTGCGAAGCTGGTTGAAGAGAGGCTCCTGGACGATTTGAGCAAACAGTGCGAGACGAACGCGATCCAGCATGTTCTCTCGTCCGATCTGATACACAGAGTCAACGGCACAGTTGGCGTTATCTGGGTTCGGCGCCTCCACTCGATAGATCGAGTCGGCGCGCGCCGGCAGCACGAACTGTCGTGGAATGGAGAACCGCTGCGCAAACGCAATTGGCACCGAAAAGGCAGCTCGAGCATCAAGCGCGATCGCATTGCCAAGCTCCAACGCCTCGGTACGTTGCAGATTGCCATACAGAAGCATCTCCAGGAAAACCTGATGGAAGATGCGGCGACAATGCATCAACAGCATTGGAAACGTGCACTTACTGATCGCAGCAATAAGATCGTCTTGCGACCAGGTAGAGTCTTGAAGAATAGATGCACCTTCCTGCATTGCATGACGATACGCCTCTTCCAAGCGAGCGTTCTCGTACGCTCGGCACAGAGAATGCTTTACGCGGTCGAAGGTCTCCTCGCTTAGCTGTTCTGCGAACGTACTCATCGTTTTGACGACGCGTGTCACAAGCACTGGTAGCTTTGCGCTGTACCCGACCGCTCCAAGGTGAATCGTTCGGCCCTGTACTGCCAAGTCGTAATTCATCCCTGCCAATGACGCATCATAGGAGAACTCTGCTAGCTCGTCCTGGATGCAGGCGACAAACAGGTCAGAAAGCGCGTAAGCGAAGGGCGACGAGTTAATATCTGGACCGTGGAAGGTCACTGCCACGTGGCTACGTGGCTTCCGGAAGTGAGTGTCAGCTTTGTGCCATACTCGGCAAAACTCGTCGTCGCGGATCATGCTCGGGTGGGTTTCCAACGACGACTCGCAGCCAGCAGGATCGATGAGTGAGAAATCGGACGTAACGAACGCGTTCGGGGGCGGTAGTGCAAGCTCGTTGCAAGCTTCAGGGGACTGCAGACGCTCAAGCAGCGACTGATCGAGAGGTGTTTCACGATATTTGGTTCCATACCATTGCTCCTGGCTCATGTCGTCTCCCTCAACTGACTTGCACACCACGAGCACCCTCATTCTCTCCGGCGTCATCAAGCCGAGCAGTTCTCGCACGGGCTCAACCTCGAACGGGTAAAACAGCGAGCCCTGCGATATAATGTCGCGCTTGGGGTACGCTTGCATGTTTCCAGCGATGTTGCTTGCAAAATTGGCAGGGGGCTGCTTGCTCTGGAAGAGAAAATGCATGAGAGCTAGGCTCTCCATCTCTTCGAACATCCACTCGCTCCACTCGGACTCACTGAGCAGCTTGAGGTACTGGAATACGACAAGCAGAACGTCATCGGCATGTGCGATGCCCTCTTCGGTCGCTTCAAAGTTGATCAGGAACAGCGAGAACTCGTCGTGGTCTTCCTCAATGCCGGCGCTGACCGAGTTGACCCACTTGTTGCGCTTCAGACACGAGAGGAGCGAGCCTTCTCCCTCGTGGCCGATTAGGTGCCCGAGCACTGACGCATGCTGCTGCGAGAACTTGCCGGTGCGCAGCGACGGGAGCATCCAGGAGACGCCGAGGATCTTAAGGTCCATGACGGGGACGACCTCGAGCCGGCGCGCGAGCTGGTCGGGCGTGAAGGGCATCTCCCCTTCGAAGCTCGGGTTGGCGCGGCCCGAGTTGGGGACGTCTGCGAAGAGCTCGGTGACCCACTCGCTGAGCTGCTCTACGCTCTCACGGCCGTAGACTACGAGCTTCATGATGCTCGCCGAGTAGTATTCGTGGTAGTAGCGCAGCAGGGCGTCTCGCACGTCGATACCTTTGTCCTCGGGTGTGACCTTGAGCGTCTGGAGGCTGCCTACGCCGTACTTGTGGAAGGGATGGCGCGGGTTGCCGAGCCCGCGGTAGATTTGGTTGATGCGCCAGTAGTCGTCTTGCAGGTAGTTGGTGTTCTCCGAGTCGACGGCCTTCATCTCCCTGTCTGTGGCTGCGGGCGTGAACAGCGGGGCGACGAAGAACTGCGCGAAGCGGTCGAGCGCCTCGCGCAGGTGCGGCGCGGCCACGTCGAAGTAGAAGTTGGTGTCTCTGGCGGCCGTGAAGGCGTTGCTGGCGCCGCCGTGCGCACTCAGGAATGCTCCGTAGCTGTTCTCGTCGGGGAACTTGCGCGTGCCTAGGAAGAGCATGTGCTCGCAGAAGTGCGCGAGCCCCGGCAGCTCGCGCGGGTCCGAGTGGAAGCCCACGCGCACGTCCACGGCGGCCGCCGCGCTCTCGGCCGCCGCGTCCGACACCACGAGCGCGTGCAGTCCGTTCGGCAGCTCCAGGTAGCGCAGCGCGCGCTCGTCAAGCGGCGACACGTGGATGCCGTCGGCCGACAGCGCCACGCGCGCCGGCGCCGGCCCCGCGCGCGGCATCATGGCGGCAGGAGGCGAGTGGCGGCCGGAAGGTCTCCCCCTGGCTGGCGAGGGAGTCGCGAGAATGAATATTAGACAGGTGATTTATATGTCAAAATGTGTTTATACTATATAATAGTCTTGTGGGAAAGAATACGTTGTGTTGATTTATTTATGCTTCAATTTGACCACAATCATATAACGCCACACATTTTTGAGACTTGAAGCGCACAATTCTCAGCTGAAACGGGACAGGCTTCACAAAGCCTTGAGTGCGACACACTTTCTCGTTTTCCATGGAAAACGACATCAGCCAAATCTCGCCATTAGACAGTCGCAACTATCTCCGACTTGGAATGCCCGAAGACTGGCATGTATACTGGGGAGTCCCGAGCTCGTGCGGAAGAACGTGTGTAGGCCTCCAACCCGCGTCCACTTGTCAGCACAGATGCCTCAGTGCGTCTTCAAGCTCTGTTAACGAGAAAGGAAGAGGTTGTTGTTGTTGTTCGAAGTGAATTGAGAAGTGATGAAGCCTGCTTACCTTGTCCTGCTCCTTAGCTACACCTAGCTTGATTCCTGATGATTGCACCAGCCTTGAATTCAGTGTGTGCTGTTGTGCCATATGGACTTCCAGCACGATGTCCATGGGTCCATGCTGGCTTGCTATGGGTTCAACACTCCCACTCGGCGCACACCGAGCTCCCTGTGGAACAACTCAAACTTCACCGCTCTTAAAGGCTTTGTTAGAGTGTCAGCTGTCATCTTGGCTGTTGCACAATATCGCAGCTCGATTTCTCCAGCACAATTCTGTTTGCGAATCCAATGATAGCGAACGTCGATGTGACGCGAGCGTTGAGTTACTGCTTTGCCTTGGGCAAGGTGCTGAGCTGTAATGGGCCCCATGTCCATTACATGACACAATCTGGTCACAGATTGGTGTCTGTGACAGCAAACTTGTGTCTGTGGCAGCAGACTGGTGGGAGACACACTCACGGGAGCAATCAATGATTGCGACCACACGGAATATTCTCGAAGCATTCTCGAGTGCTCTCTGCACACGCGTTTCTGTGCAAGAAGATGGTTCCTGCTGGATTTCTATCTAGTGACGAAGCCGACGTGTCATTGTGGGTACGTGTTCGTGGTTTCAACCAATCACAACGTGCCACGTGGAGGGAGAGAGGTTCTTTGTTGAAGAACCCGGAGCTCAAATTGAAGTTCAAGTTGGAGAACATTCTCCTGGTCCAAGCTTCAAGTTTGTATAATAACCCGCCCGACCAGTGCGAGCTGCGGAGCGAGGTGGACGCCGACGGCCAAAGGGCGAGCAGCGCCATGGATGACGCGACGGATCTCGAGGCGGAGCGGACGGCGAAGAAGGCCCGAGCAGCTGGTAGGGAGGAGCGATCCTGGCGACAGGTGGGATCAAGAGGAGTCAGAGGGGAGCATGCGGAAGCGAGGAGCGAGGGGGCAAGCGACAGTCGG
The DNA here is from genome assembly GCA_024867545.1 of Phytopythium helicoides. Taxonomy (NCBI): domain Eukaryota; phylum Oomycota; class Peronosporomycetes; order Pythiales; family Pythiaceae; genus Phytopythium; species Phytopythium helicoides. Next base: position 2,298 of record JANFNE010000028.1, on the reverse strand, counting down.
AAATTTGCGCAGTCGCAGGCAAACGACGGTCGGCGGCTGCGCGCCGAGCAGTGAACTGCCAGCAACCGGAGGGGCGAGGAGAAGGACGAGGCAGCAGGCAGAAGGAAGATCAATATAAATAGGCGTGAGCCGGCGGTTGTGCAGAGGCACCCGAACCGCCAGCGAGGTGTATATTGTCGCGATCCGAGGCGGACCGACTGAGCTAGACGGCTCGGGACCAGCGACCCCGACGAGTCAGTCAAGATTAACAAGAAGCGCCACATGGTGGTCATACAGGGGCGGGTTCACAATCAGTAAGAGAACCTGCTCCTGGGCACGAAAGGCAAGCAGCACTTACCAAGGAATAGACCGAAGAGATGAACAGCGCTGGGGGAATGACGACTAGATCGGGGAGGTCGCGAAGCCGTACGCCGACACCAAGACAAGGAGCGACGGTGGCGACGGGTGACGGGAATGCCGCAACAGGAGCAGGCGGAACGGCGGCGGCGACAACAGCCGTGGTGGACCTGTCTGCGCTGACGACGATGGCGCAGCAGATGACGCAGGCTATGGCGGCGATGACGGCAATGATGACGGCAATGGCAGGGAATGGAGGAGCGCCAGTGTCCAGCACGACAACAGCTACCTCGCAGGCGTCTGACACGACGACTGGCCCGGCACCACCACCGGATGGAACAAGTGCAATGGCGGCAGCAATGACGGGAGGTCTGAGAAACGAGGCACTGGCAACGACGAGCGCAACCCCGTCAACACAGTTCGTGGTCTCGGTGACGCTGGGCGACGACGACCTCGGTACGATAATAACGGAGGTGCCAATGCTGCCTCCCGGTACCAACACGGAGGGGATGAAGAGACGGGCCAAGGATGTGAATTTACCGGAATACACACCATAACCATAACCGCAAGCGTCTGTATATACGTGGCTGGAGCGGGTGGCCATCATGCTCCGCGTCGCGTCGATCCAAGGGCATGGTACGTGGCGCGACGACGAGCTGTACTTCGTGGTCGCCAGCCTACTAAAGGGAGACGCAGCAGACTGGTTTGTGAGTGTGAACGGTCGGCTCGAAGAGGGGCGCGCACGTTCACGAGACTGCGCCAACTGCTGATCCAACGATACGGGGAGAGACCAAACGAGGCTGCAGCGAAACAGCTCTTGTACCAGACGCGCTGGACGACGGGGCAGACGTTCTCCGACTACGCGGCGCTGTTGCGGAAGGTCGTGGGCAATAACCCCATCCAGGAGAAGGAGCTGGTCGACCAGTTCATCAACGGGATCCCGCCAGACATCAGAAGGTGGGTGAACAGTGCGACACCACGGCCGCGGTAGGTAGAGGAAGCAGCGGCCTTGGCAACGAAGATACACGACCCGACCGAGAACGTGGCACGCGGCATGCAGATGATCGGCCAGCAATATGTGACCGGCTTGACGGAGGGTCCAATGACGGTGGTCGGCGCCATGGGCGAAGCGCGCGTGATCCCGGGTATCGGGTTGGTCTCGGCGGGTGACTACTACGGAGACGATGCTAGCTTGACGGCAGGCGCGCCAGCAGAGGCAGCGGCAGGTCACGTGGGAAGCGGGGACGGAGGACAAGACGGCTACCCACTGTTTCTCAACCCTCGAGGAGTATGGAATCCGACGACTGGGAGATGGCAGCAGCCACAGGACTACCGATGGAATGGCACGCGATGGGTGCCAGAAGCACGCAAACGGGGTTGATCACCTCAACTCAGCGCAACTTCAACTGGGAGACAGGCAGGTAGGTTCAAGCGTGGGAAAATCGCACTGGCTCCATATATATACTATATGTATACTATGCGGAATGAACGTTCATTCGGGGTTCCGTGGTGCCGTAATATTGTGTAAATTACCGGGGTTTGTTTGCATTTGGTACCGTAATTTACTTGATCCAGACTGTAATAAACCCGTATTTTACGAACAGGGTTTGTAGGGTTAGTTTAGGGTTTAGGGTTTAGGGTTTAGGGAACTTATACACGTCCGGACAATGGCTAGCCCGAGGGTTTAGGGTTTAGGGTTTAGGGTTTAGGGTTTAGGGTTTAGGGTTTAGGGTTTAGGGTTTAGGGTTTAGGGTTTAGGGTTTAGGGTTTAGGGTTTAGGGTTTAGGGTTTAGGGTTTAGGGTTTAGGGTTTAGGGTTTAGGGTTTAGGGTTTAGGGTTTAGGGTTTAGGGTTTAGGGTTTAGGGTTTAGGGTTTAGGGTTTAGGGTTTAGGGTTTAGGGTTTAGGGTTTAGGGTTTAGGGTTTAGGGTTTAGGGTTTAGGGTTTAGGGTTTAGGGTTTAGG